>CM074724.1:284410041-285033374 GCA_037306005.1 Rhinophrynus dorsalis
TATATTTATTTATATATATATATATATATATTTATTTATATATATATATATATATTTATTTATATATATATATATATATATATATTTATTTATATATATATATATATATTTATTTATATATATATATATATATTTATTTATATATATATATATATATATATTTATTTATATATATATATATATATTTATTTATATATATATATATATATTTATTTATATATATATATATATATTTATTTATATATATATATATATATTTATTTATATATATATATATATATTTATTTATATATATATATATATATATTTATATATATATATATATATATTTATATATATATATATATATATATTTATATATATATATATATATATATATATATATATATATATTTATATATATATATATATATATATATTTATATATATATATATATATATATATTTATATATTTATTTATATATATATATATATTTATATATATATATACACACACACACACACCTGGGAACTTTCGAGATGAGCTGACCCTGAGATCTTTGAAATATTAACACTTAAAGCTTCCCATAATGAAGATTTTATGCGATATGTGCCTGCTTGCTCTAACACAGAGGTGCTCCGGTCCGTGTGCAAGGGACCTTTAACATGCTACAGTTTGGATAACTCACTGCCTGAACACAAACAAGACAAGCAGGACATCTCCCACTGTCTTTCTGGTACTAATGGCACCAATTTAGAGGCTAAGGAAACATTTAATTGGGGAAATTCATATAGTAGGTGACACAGACCCTTCTCACCCTGAGAATTTGGCCCTTCACCCTGGGACCCTGAGATTTGGGTCAAAACCCTTAGAGTTCCCAGGTGTGTGTGTGTGTGTGTGTGTGTGTGCGCGCGCGCGCGCGTATATAATAGTTTACCAAAGATTGCTTAAAACACCAAAATCAACACAATAATTCATAACTATTTTCTACAGCAAGAGATACCTTAGAAACCAAATATAACCCCCCTAGAACCACATGGCCTACACACTGCCCCTAGTGGACCTGCCAAAGTATGAACATTATTATGCTTTATTTATGACATAAATCATTAATTACTAATCAATACACAGGGCTGTCATGCCGGTCCTGGCACGTCATGGAATTCTGGGATGGCAGCATGCTGCTCTACCATCCCAGAATTCAACACGCAAAAAAAACAAAAAAAAAACCTCTGTGGTCCTTAACGGCTGCCCATGAACTGGATCGAGCGGACGTTAAGGGGTTAATTGGGGCTTTCAACATTGGGTTTCCCAGACATTGTTTGCGTTGTGTTGGAAGCCTGTTTTGCATTCAGTAGGGTTAAAAGCTGCATTTAAATGAGAATGTTGAAACTTTTATTTCCTCTTAATGGTGCAGTTTGTTTCTTTTGTCTTTGATAACCTAAGGTCCACATATTCCATGGCTTCTATAATATGATCCAGCTGCTGCCGTGGTAGTGAAGGTGGGACATATACAGGTACTCTAGCCCTCCAATTTCCACTACACACTCACCAGGCATTAAGGATGAATAGTGCCCAATGAATCATTTTCTCTTCGTCCACAGGGGGAGAGGGCTGGTGACCTAGTATAAAGATTACTCCACCCACAAGTCAGGGCACATAGAGAGCATAATGTGCGCATATAGAGTTAAAGGGATAGTAATACTTCATTTTAACTTTATTTTATTTTGTAGGCATTAAAAAAACATGAAGAATGATATAAGTCTTATCTCTGAAACCTTTATGGTTTAAGAGATATTCACAAACAAAGTATCCCCCCCTGTTCAACCAGATCAGAAGGGAGATGCCCAGGTAGACTGCAGAGAGGGACAATCTTCAATTAAGATAATGGAAAAAAGCTGAAAAACTTGTCAAGGGGGGAAGGGCTTTCATTGTTTTCATACAAAGAAAATTGTCCCCTTTTGTTATCTGTACTGTCATACAACCAGACTCACATCTGAGAAGAGATGGCTTACACTAGGAAAAAGGGGTGGGGAGGGGAACTTTGCTTGTGAATATGTCATAAACCATAAAGGTTTGAGAGATAAGACTTATATCATTCTTCATGTTTTTTTAATGCCTACAAAATAAAATAAAGTTAAAATGAAGTGTTACTATCCCTTTAAGTTTGATTAATCAATAGTTACACAGCAGTTTAGGTTGAAAAAAAGACTTGCGTCCATCAAGATAAACCCTTTTCCTATTCCTTTTTACCATTGTTAATCCAAAAGAAGGCTTAAAGTTAAGCAAAGTTACCTTTTCCTTTTTAGCCAAGTCTGCCATCTAGTGGACAGATTTGGAATCCAGTCCACAGATCAGTGGGCAGCTCTTTAGTAGTGCCGAGATCACGATCTTTAAAAAGAGATACTTCATTGGAACTGTCTACAAAGTGAGTCAGGCTTGCGAGCACACTTTGTAGACCATTCCAATTAAGAAATTATTTTTAAAGATCATGATCTCGGCACTGTTGAAGAGCCACAGCCGGTCCCGGGACCGGATCCCAAATCTGAAGGCTTGAGCAGTGGCGTCACTCCAGGGGAAACTTTACTTGCTGATATCTCACAAACCATAAAGGTTTGGGAGATAAGACATATCATTTTTAATGTTTTTTAAGGGCTACAATATAAAATAAAATTATTTTCAAGCAATACTATCCCTTTAAGGACCACAGCAATTTTGACTTTTTTGACTGTCTTTGTTAAACCACATTTTCTCCTTAATTCCTTTTGTACACCCACACAAATTATATACTTTTTTTTTTTTTTTTTTTTTTAAAGCACAAATAGGGCTTTCTTTTGATACCACAATTCTGTGAATACCTCATTGTTTAATTTGATTAAAATAGAAAAAAAGAGGAAACAAATGAAAAAAAAAACATTTTGCATACATTTTCCTGTCAGGATTTGCATACCATTACTTCATTACAAAAAATACCCCTAAATATATTCATTTGCTTCTCCTGAATATAAGAGTACCCCATATGCCTAGTATTTCAAGCCCTTTCTTACATTTACAAGGTAAATATTACAAGATGGACATCATTATTTCCAACCTGTAATTTTTCAACAATTGGCATGTGAGCATCATAGCTTAGTTGACAGTGCCAGAACCAAAAATGTCCCACAAAGATATGTGTTTCTGAAAACTAGACAACATAAGGTAAATAATCAGGAGAATTTGGGAGTTTTTTTATGCAGCTATTTTTCAGAAATATTTTTCAAAATTGTGGTAATTTGTTTTTTTGCAGTTTTCACACTTACATTTCAATATTACTGTTAATATCAAGCACAGGATAGTTGAAAATGTAAAAAAAAAAAAAGCATTGATTAGTATTCATCTCCTCCTTCTGAGTACGGCAATAGCCCATATGCATAAGTTTCTCAAGGTTTGGGGAAGCTACGGGGCCCAAATTGGAACATGCGTGTTTCCAGTTTCACACTTTTAATTTTTACAGCTTGCGTCACTGGTGCCATGTCTCATTTGGGGCTGTGTACCAGCACTCCACCTTAAAATTTTCCCCCCAAAAGTGTATATTTTTGGAAAGTAGACACCCCAGGCTTTCATTTTATGTATGTTTTCACATTTTTTACGCAGCTATTTTACCAGAAATCCCTCGTAAATCTTGACGTAAGGGAAAAAAAAAAAAAAATCAGCGTTTTTCACACTTTGACTTCAATGTTGATGTGAATTTCAAGCACATGATAGGTGAAGAGTTTTAAAAATGCATTGTTTAGTTTTCAGCACCTTCTTCTGAGAATGGCAATACTCCATATGCATAGGTTTCTCAAGGTTTGTGTGACCTACGGGGCCCAAATTGGAAAGTGCTTGTTTCCAGTTTCTCACTTTGAATTTTCACAGCTTGCATCACTGTTGCCATTTCTCATTTGGGGCTATGTAACAGCGCTCCACTCGAAGACTTCCCCCCCAAAAGTGTATATTCTTGTAAAGTAGACACCCCAGGCTTTCAGTTTAGGTGTGTTTTCAAATTTTATACAGAGCCATTTTACCACCAATCCCTCATAAAACTTGACGCAAGTATAAAAAATAAAAAAACCCTGTGTTTTTCACACTTAGACTTCACTGTTGATGTGAATTTCAAGCACAGGATAGGTGAAGATTTTATAAACTGCATTAATTAGTGTTCGTCTCCTTCTTCTGAGTACGGCAATTCCCCATATGAATAGGTTTGTCAGGGTTTGGGGGAGATACTTGGCCCAGTTGGAACATGTGAGTTTCCTTTTACAGACATGCCATTTTTACAGCAGGTGCCTAGTCTCATTTCGCACTGTTTGGCAATGCTGCAATGAATTTTACCCCCAAAAGTATATGTTGTAGAAGAGTAGACAACCCTGGCTTTCATTCTATTTGCACTTTTTCAATGTTTTCGCTGCCACTCTATCAGCAATCCCTCCCAAAACCTGCAGTAAGGCAGAGAAACACCATTTTTTCACACATATTTTAGTGTTGATCTGGATTTCAATCAGATGATATATGCAGATATTTTAAGTGCTTTAAATTAGTGGTGAGTTACATCGTCTGTGTACGGCAATGCCCCATATGTATAGGTTTGTCAGGGTTTGGGGGTGCTACTGGGCCCAGTAGGGAACGTGTGTGTTTCCATTATCAGAGATGGAAAAAACGTAGGGTGCTTTGCTTCCCATTATATTTTGATAGTGTTAGATCTAAGGAGGGATGTGTTTTAAAAAATATAAAACAGGATATTTCAGGGGGGATAAGTGGCCAAATAATAAAATAAACTTTACAGCACTACTGAATTGTGCATGCATGGTATTGCTTGAAGCAGTCACCCATGCAGAGGCCAGGTTTGGAAGGGCAATCAGGACAGTAAGTGGGTGGTTTCTCTCCATATTCCCTTGCTGTAGCAAACCCTCCTGTGCTTTTGTGAGTTTTTCTTTTGGGGGGTTGGGGGGATTTTATAAATAAAGTGTACTACCCCGGGATTTGGTGGAGTTATTTCTGTTGTCCCTTGTAGCAAAAACTGGGAAATAAGATGAAGCTGATACTGCAGAAAATTAAGTTTTAGAGTGGGGTTTGCCAATTTGGAAATCAAAAAAGAATTAAATACTGCAGTATGCGTCATGTAAATGGCAACCTTTTTGTACCATGCCCTACACCTTCGCATATAGGAGCCAAATGTTTGCATTAAAGCTTGACGATGGAACAGCAGGAAGAACTCAACAACAAATACTAAAATGAGTGGAAGAGTTTTATTCAAGGTTATTTATTTTTTAATATAAGGATGAAGGACAACTGAATACAGTGCCAGAGGCTGAAGCTGTGTCAAAAGTTTTGTGAGAAGAAACAGAAGCTGCAATAAAATCAATAAAAGATGGCAAAGCAGCTGAACCAGATAAAGTCACAACTGAAATGTTGAAAGCCAGAGGTTAATTATTCCAATCACTTGCTAAACCATGTTCAGAATGCCTGCAACATAGGCAAATGCAGAATTCATCCTACTGAAAGAAAAAAAAAAAAAAAATTGATATGGGAGAGAAAAACAAAACCTGAAATAGACCAATAAGCCTATTGCCAGTTGTCTGCAAGATTTTCACAGAGATGCGATCAAGAAGAATGAAAGTAATACTTGATGTGGCACAACCAAAACAATTTCAACAATGATAAAGTTCAGATCAAAACAGAAAAAAAAAAAAGCATCTGACAAGGACATACAGACTCCCCAAAACAATTTTTTTTATTAGGAGAAATTTTTTACAAACTAAATTTGGATTTAAAAAACAAAAACAAAAGATCAATGAGATTTTGTGTGTGTAAAACAGTCTTAACACGTTATAAATCTAATGGTGGAAGATGTCCAGTGAGAAAGATCCTGTCAGTGGACACAGATACTTGCAGCGTCTCAAATACCACTCAGATGAGCTTCTCAGCCGAGGGGCAAGGATCTTTCCTCATAGGCATCCCCAAAAGACAAGGAAGAATCCATATCCTCCCAATTAGTGTCAACCACCTCTAACCGAGAATGGCCCCTAAAGACAGATCAATGTATCTGACAGGAGTATGGGGCATCAAGAAAGAAAGCTCTCTTCAACAGAAGGGATAAAAGCAACTGAGGAAATCAGTCATAACCCAAAATCGCTCTTGTTCTGCAGTGTAGAGCCCCAGGGTGTAATTAGTACCATAGTGCAAGAGGGACATTGGATGCGTGAATATTCCAGTGGAAGCCCAGTATGGCAGAAGGGTTAAATGGACCCCTGATCCATAGATTTCCCCATGTGTCCCTTGGCATCTGACATGCTCAGAGAACCCCCAAAAGTAGGACAAAAGTAGTCCAAAGAAGTTGTAAAATAAGAGGAAGTACTAATAAATGGTTCACTTTAAAAATGTTGCAATAACCATGTCGCCTTGCTTAAAAGGGCGACATGAGAATCTCGCACTGCAGGAATGCACGAGATTCTCACGTCACGGCATGAAACATTGCTTTATGTCCCATCATCCTTAGCCATCTGGTGGCCGTGAGGATAAGGAGAGTTGTAAGCTGTATGCTATTTCTGGCATATAAATGAGTGATAACCTTATCCCAATGTTGCAGAGCACTGCTCCAGGCTCTCTCTCCTTCTCTGCGTGATCCGCTCCACCCTGTCATTCTGCACGCAGAGAAGGTGAGAGAGTTCAATGCAGCACTCGGCATAAACAGTCAGGTTTGCCTTACTTTATCTAGCGCTGGTCCAGGCTATAGTGCTACAAGACTTCAACTCTGTTGAATAAGACACGAAGAGCTGCAATGCTGGCACAGTAGGTAAGTCCGGCAGGCTTAATTCAACTGTATTACTATAATTTGATTCAAAGGGCCATAGCCATGAAAACAGTCACTGGCATTGCAAGGGTTATTGACTTTTTTGTCACTCAGGCCTTATTTTGAGGTCCTGCTTGAAATTGAGATGTACTTGTGGTCCCGCTAGGAAAGAGGGTGAGTCTGTGACTGGAATCTGATCTGCAGTACAGATGTGTTGTTAATCTTTCCTATGTGGATCAGTTGGAAAATATTAAGTAGCCCAGCTGCTGTGACAGATATCACTGGCAGAAAAACACTATTTTGAAGGCAAAATATAAAACTCTTTGCTGTAAACCTAGTGTAGGTGTGTGGTGCAGGGCAATTGCAATTGAGTTGACTGAGGGTCTATGCTGAGCACTGCTCCAGGCTCTCTCGCCCCTTCTCTGCATGCAGAATGACAGGGCGGAGCAGAGCACTCAGAGAAGGGGAGAGAAAGCCCAGAGCAGTGCTCAGCAACACTGGGATAAGGTTAACGCTTATTGACATAACACATAACTCCTCATCCTCAGCGGCCACCAGATGGCTAAGGATGATGGGACTTGAAGGAAAGGTTTCATGCCGTGACTTGGGAATCTCACGATTTCCTGCAGTGAGAGATTCTCATGTCACCCTTTTAATCATGGTGACATGGTTAATGTGCCATGTAGTCGTATGCTCTTTTGCTTGCAACTTCTTTAAAGAATACCCTCAGAAATACCCAAAAAGTAGTTATCTGACTGCAAGGGGCTAAGCTGGAAAGGGAAAGGAGAAACCAGCCTCTGAATAGTCTGTGCTGTGAGAAAGATGGCTGTGGAAAGACCTCCGCTGACCAATACAGAAAGTTGAGAAAGGGGGGATTCTGGGTAATGTAGTTTGATTGCACATGCCCAGCAAACTGAGGCTCTCCAGCCATGCAAAAACTCCCATTTTCAGTGGTCTGAACATTATTCCCAAGCTGACCATGTGATAAAGCATGTCTAATGTTTAATTTTGAGCCCTCTCTGACTCTTAAAGTGATAGCAATGTTTCACAAAAACAGCAGCTCCAATTAATCTTCATAGTATTTAAGCCATAGAGAGTGTTATTTCATAACTGAGCATTGTAGTTCAAGAGTAATTGAATGATAACATTTCCCCCTCCCCTCAGATGTGGAATCGAGTCCATAGACCAGACAGCTCACATCAAGGGTCAAAATCCTTACTGTGAGAACGATGAAAACCCTGCCCGCCTTGACAGGTTTTTCAGCTTTTTCCCTTATCTTAATTGAAGATTGTCCCTCTCTGCAATCTACCTGCTGCTCTAAGCTGAGCAATGTTACATCAGTAGAAGGGTCGGAAGGGGGATACTTGATCATTCAATTACTCTTGAACTACAACTGCAAAAGAATTGAAACAACACTCTCCAAGGCCCAAATACTATGAAGATTAATTCGAGCTGCTTTTATTATGAAACATTATTATCCCTTTAAGTGAAACGTGTGCATATATACATTGCTATGAAACAAAGATGGAGACTGCATGAGCAACTGTTATTAAAGGGGCCGCACCAAATAAGGTACAAAGAAAATATATAAAATTTTTCTCCAGCATACTTTCTTTAGCTCAAATTGAAAGTGTGAATAAAATAAAGCAGCCACCTTTAGAGACATACAATGCAAGAAAAAGGAATAGAATTGAGTGCATTACAGGCAACACCACCACATCTCATTAGGTGCCAAAGAATAGCAGGGATATAGTAATATAGCACTCAAACGGTTAACTTATCTTTTACCAATGTTCAGACTCTCCCATTCAAGATAAATGCTAAATATAATAAGAGGAGCTTAACAAATAAAAGCAGTGTCTATTAACATGAATGTATAAAGAAAAATGTAATGGAAGCAAGACAAAATCAACCAGTGCTAAAACAAATCAAGTATTTAAAAGCTGCTCTAACCACAACCTCCTAAAGTGCATACAAGAGAAACATGAAATATATATATTTGGTGAGCGCTATTGATAATAATAATGAATAACATACAATATATTATATATATATCTAATAACTACAATAACAATGTAAGTACTCACAAAAAGCGTAGCGATGTGCAAACAGATATCAACCAGTTATTCATAGAACAATATTAATTCCCAATAGTCCATGCGTTGGTTACATGCAAAAAAAAGTAGAAGTGTGTGTAATTTTAGACGCCATTGTATAGTATTGGTGTGTGTTTTTTTTTTTTTTTTTTTAAATGCTCTGTATTTTTATTTAATTTGAGTTTAATGTGTTTATTTTAGTCCCACTTTACTATCCCTGATACATGTGATGATTTATTATTGCATCACTGAACCTGATGATCTAAGGAACAGATAAACCGAGTGGGAATGGTTGTGACAATTTTCCCCACGAGCCAAAAAACCCGAGAGTGGTAGATAACCCCTTGAGGGAAGAAACCCACATAAATACCATCTTACTTTCTTGTGCCATTTACAAGATCATTAAGATTGAGCTGACTAGTTGTTGACGTGAGGGATATTTAAACTGCCCTCTCTCAAAGTTTTCCAGCCTGCCTGACAGATAAGTCATGATAAGGCGATATTTAAAGTGATAGTAATGTTTCATAATAAAAGCAGCTATAATTAATCATCATAGTATTTGGACTTTGGAGAGTGTTATTTCAATTCTGTCAGAGTTGTAGTTCAAGAGTAATTCAATGAAAAGTGTCCCCCTCCCACCCCTTTTACTGATGTAACACTGCTCAGCCAGAGCAGAAGGGAGGTGCCCAGGTAGACTGCAGAGAGGGACAATCTTCAATTAAGATAAGGGAAAAACCTGAAAAGCTTGCCAAGTGGGGCAGGGTTTCATTGTTCTCATAGGAAGAAGATTATCCCCTGCTGTTATCTGTCTGGTCTATGGACTGCATTCCACATCTGAGAAGAGATGGCTCACACTAGGTAAAAGGGGCGGGAGGGGAAGCTTTTCTTGTGAATATCTCATAAACCATAAAGGTTTGAGAGATAAGACTTATATCATTCTTCATGTTTTTTTAATGCCTACAAAATAAAATAAGTTAAAACGAAGTATTACTAACCCTTTAAAAGCGAGTGCCAGAACATTTATTCCATTAAAACAGCAGAGGATTTCATCCACCTAACTGATGCACATTTTATACTACTGTGTTTAACTGATATGTATATATGAAACAGATCACACTATGTGTCCGCTAATTTTTGCATGTGATCAACGCATCGCATACACTATTTGAAATGAACATCGTTCTGTGATTAACTGGTTGATCTAGTATATCAGTTTGCACATCGCTAACACTTTTTATGAGTATTTACATTGTTACTATATTTATTGGATATATAATATATTGTTAAATATTGTATGTTATAATTTATTGTTATCAATAGCACTCACCAAATATATATTTCATGTTTCATTCAAGATAAAGGACTTCAGAAGTTGAGTGGTGAGGCATAGACTTAAGATAGTCAACCACCACTGGTAAGGTCCAGAAATAGACCTGGGTCCTGGACTGTCATGGGTAGTTAAGGGGAGTCCACATAATGGGGGATTATACAGCCCCATATCCTAAGAATAAAAATAAAAAGTGCCAACACCCTAGTTTGAGGGTACTTCACTTGAAACTGAAGAGGCTCTGCCTTTTTTGAAGTGCCCTGCTCTCAGGAGGAGAGGAACTTTACCCCATGATTCTTGCGTTCCACACTGGACAGAGAAAAGATTAAATAGTCTGTGCGGAGCTCATTATAACACAGTCTATAAGGTACTTGAGAACAGTTGAGGAACCCTTGATTTAGGGAAGGGGTAGGTAACCTTTAACTCTCCAGCTGTTATGAACTACAATGCCATTATCCACAACTAGCCACCGTCAGGGTTAGGGATGATCAGGGCTGTATTTCTCCAGCAGCTGGAGTGCCAAAGGTTGCCCATTCTCTCAGACTAAACAGCAATACTTTTTTTTTTCCCCAATGTTCAAGGAGTGTCCAGAGCATTATTAAACACGCATCTAGCACTCAAAGGGTTATAGTCCCAAGTGTATGTGCTCGTTTACATGTAATTCATTCTATTTCTATGCTATATTAACCCCACGAATGGTAGAAACTTCTCCAACTCATTGAAATCACTGAACTGGAGACCTCTAGCACCCGAGAAGTCAATTTCATCAATCCAAAGGCTGCCCACCCGCTCTAATTTAAAGTACATGCACATGGCTGCTGAACAGACATTAATTCAAAATGAGACTGTGACGTTAGACATTGTAAAGAAGAATATTTTTATTTATTTTAAACAAACAGGAAAACTGCACCTTTAAAAATGCAGTCACACAGAACAGTGGACTACAGGCAGATATTTATGTAACGCTTTAACTCCCATTAGATGTCTCCTCATAGTGAAAGGTCTACTAGGAATTCCCTCATTAAAAAACAGACAAGAATAATTACTTTGAGTAACTGGTTTCCTGCAGGTGAGGACTAGCTCCTGTCCTCTCATTATGGGTCTCTAACATTAGAAATACAAAGAATCTATGATGATGTTACATAAACACCTCAAATCTGTTTACAAATATGCACTCATACACAAACAGAATTTTTGATTATTAACCAATATGGCCATATATACATGCCGAATCCTGGATTGTTTGGTAATTTGTCCAAATACACAAACTGAATTTTGGACTCTGTCAACAGCTAAATATGAGCCATATCCTGGATTTGTTGGCAACTTGGATCCATATAAAAGCCAACCTCTGGGTTGTTTGGTAATTTGTTCACAAACACAGACCAAATCCTTGAGTGTTTGGAACAATTTGGCTGAATCCTTATGATTCAGTGAAATCGGATGGAAAAACCTCATGCTCCAGCTAAAAGTATTAATGCACAAAAATGCAGCTGTCATAACCTAGGTATAGAGCAAGATTAGTCAGTAGGCAACTTAAGTTACTGCCTCGGGTGTGTGGCAGCGCAAGGATATCTAGCTACAAACACCCCCCAAGGTGGTGTGCCACAGCAGTGCACCTATTTTAACCCACTGAATCCTAGAGGTCTACAGTGCATTGTGGTGCAATTTATTGGAAACCACTCTAGCATCCAAGATGTTTATTCAGTTTCGCTATAACTTAATTTAAAAATGTTTTGTATAGCATAAGGTTTGGTTTAGGCTTCCCCTGCGCTGTGCACTGAAGCCATCCTGAATGGAGCCACAGTTTAAGTTTTAAACTCCTTTATTAGAGTTGCTCACCCAATCTCTCGCAGATGAATCCTCTTGCCTCTATCAGACTGATTAGTGACTGGGTTTACAATGCCTGAGCAAGGACAGTCCACTTCTCTTTGTATGCATGTACAGTAGTATTACAGTTTTGAGCAGGAAGGAAGATTGTCTCTACTCAGACACTGTAATCACAGATTAAAAAAAAAAATCAAGCTGGAAGGGGTGAGATTTCACCAGATCCTTCATAATTCAGAGATTGATGGGATGAGGAACTTGGTACGTATGACATTTTAAACATTAAAAGCTCACATTGCTGTGCTTTGGGCAACATGCCTCCTCAAATGAGCACTTTGTTTTATAGTGTCTACCGTTCATTTCATAGACTGAGCTTCTGAAAAGGAGTTCATATTGCTTGATATGATTACATGTATTTTGGTATAGGTAACATCTTCCACTGTACATCTGTAGATCTAAGTCTACTGTACGGTGTTTCCTGTTGACAAAACGCACACCATTAAGTCTTAATCTAGCTCTGCCTTGGTGAATGCAGATACATCCAGCTGAATCAAAAAAATGTTTCTGGGTGTGTGTGTGGGGGGGGGGGGCAGTTCCTTTTTAACAGATTTCTTTTAACTTTTGTGATTTCGTAGTATAAATACTTTTGCATGCTGCCTTTTTTATACAGTGTTAGTTTGCCTTGTACCAGTTATTTTAGTACTTCTTGTCTTCCACATTCAGAGACGTGCACCCTCTGACACTGATCTGTATATAAATCATGAGAGATCTATGGGCCATATACAGAGATGGACTTTGGGCCATGCCTATTAAAAAATGGAGCAATTCTTACACAAACCACAAACTGAGAACAAAAAAAGTACTGATTTAAATTTGCTATCCCTTTAAGGCTACAGAAGTCACAAGGAAATGCACTGGTGACCTCTCATATTCGAGGTGTTCCAAGCCCCAGTAAAACACAATTTTGATTTCTTCCTAACAGGGCGCTTAGTTTGCCCTAGAATTGATCCACGTTCTTTTTTGCACATGGACCTGTCTCACTAGTTATTAGTTTTGCAGCTGAACAATGTTTACGAACAGAGAATAAGCAATTCAGACAGTTCTTTTATGATCCTTTGATGACACAATTAGCTGAAGTTTCAAAGGCTACAGGTAGAGGGAGCCCACATCACCGATCATATATATAAAGCAAGAACTCAATGGAAATATGCAAAAAAATCACATAAAAATTTTAATACTTCAGTGTCATTGAGGTGGGCAACACATTACCGGCACTGAAAAAGTTAGCATATACCACTAACATAATAATTCAAATAAAACATTACTCGTCCGTTAAATTTGAATAGGATTTCATTGGGAATTTAGCTAAATCTTTTTTCACAGGTTTTGGTGCATACTCAACATAAAAAACAAAACACAAACAGAATAGTTCCAATTAACTCATCAGTGGGCTAGAGGAAGCAGTGGTGCTTCATATAGCTAAGGGAGAAAAAGGAAACACCCACACTTAGATTTAAAAAGACTTCTTGCCTGCTAGAACACAAGGCACCCTCCCCTCCCTTAAACCTTTGAGTGCCAGAGGGGTATGCAACACTTTGCATACCCGTCTGGCACCCAAAGGGTTAATCTTGGTTTATCCTAGAGCGCATGGTTGTCATTGGTCCAGATTAGTAGAGAATGAATCTGTATCTCAACTATGGCAGCCCATCTCATATGCACACAGTCACTTGTACTTAAATCTAGCCAAGATACTGTAAAGCACTGCTGTCTGCAGACGTTCATGGGAAATTAATACCTCCTAATAACATCCCACTTACTGCTTCAATAATAAAATAAAAAAAAAAATAAAAAAATACAAGAACACCTAGCAGTTGTTACGTATGCCTCCGTGATGTGTCATCCACTGCGGATTAAAGAGTTCTCTTGAACAAGGCTCAAGGGAAAAATTCTTTGAAGGCATTAGGATTTTCAGACCACAGATGGGCAAGTGGTGGTTGGGGGCAGGATCCTATTAAGAAGTGTTAATTCACCTTTAACCCTTTGAGTGCCAGAAGGGTAAACTCACTGCATTGCAATATGTTGTGTACCACACACTGGAATTCAAATGGTCAGTTGAAAGAGCAGGCAGCATTGTACTGGGGTAGTGCCAGCCATCCTACTGTTACAGACCAAAAAGACCGACAGTGCTACCACTCTAACCTGAGACTTGCCAGTCTAACCCTAGGAGCACAAGGCCCTGTCACTGGAACGTGAAAAAGTCAATCTTGCTGATATTTTATGGAATGGGAGTGAATGGAGCACAGTGGGTGTTTTTTTTTTACAATCTGCCAACTGCAATACCATGAAGGTGGTAGCAATTCTTCCACGACAGTAGTTTCAGAAAAAAGATTACTGAATCATATTGCATCTCTAGAGGTACAACCTAACTCTGAGTCTAAGAGAGTTGTCCAATGGAAAGTGCTGGACAACAACTGACACTCAAAGGATTAAGAGTTGTGTGCCAGGACAGGTGTTGGCACCTCCCCGTAGGTAAATTGTTGAATTCCCACCCAGCTGTCCCCCACTCCCAACCCCCTCTTCTAATGGTGATCATGATAGCTCCTTAGAAGCGGCCATGCCTGTGCCTTGGTGAGCGTGAGCGCCGGCGTCTCTCTCTGTCGTTCGGGCGATGTCTTTCCGGGAAACGTTTTGGGGACGGTGGCTTTGATCCACTCCTAGGGAAAACAAATAAATTAAAATTTATATAGGAGCACAAACCCTTTCTGTGCTAGAGGCTCAGGAAATGTTTAGAACCCTGCTGGCATTTTCGCTATCCATTTGTTTCTGTATGATTCCCGTTGCTAGCTTTCTAGTTAGTTATACAGTATATGGAAAGCTATATATCGTTCTTTTGAGGACAAATTCAGCTTTATCAAGGCACCTTTTGAGAGATATATTTTGCATTGTGCGACAAGCAATGAGGTCATATTAAAAAAAAAAAAAAAAAAAAAAAAAAGAGGATTTTAGTCTTACCTGTTAAATCCTTTTCTCTTAGGCCATACGGGTTACTGGTAACTTTGGATAGGCGATCCACCCCTTTAATTGTAGGTAGGAACAATTGTAGAATTGTATGCAGATGGTGGAACCTACCTTCCCTCCTTTGCCGCAGCTAGCCAACCAGCTCCAGAAAGATTTGAGACACTATTGACTACATAGTGGAACGGAAAGAAGACTCCTGTGAGCATGACCCCGAATGACCCCCACGGTCTGCCACAGGAGAGCCAAGCACTTTCCCTTGACAGGGTGGGAGACCCGTAACCTGTATGGACTAAGAGAAAAGGATTTAACAGGTAAGACTAAAATCCTCTTTTCTCTGTCATCCAATACAGGTTACTGGTAACTTTGGGATGTCCAACCACCGAGTTTCCCAGAGGCAGGAAGTAAGGCAAAGACCAGGCGCAAGGGCCCCAATCTGTTACACAGCACACTGAACTAGAGCCAACAGGGCTCAAAAGTGAAGGAAGCACCAAGAACCCAAGAAGATCCTAGACAGGAAAGACTGCCACCAGGATTTTCCTCCCAAAGCTGTCATCAGCCGATACCAGCACATCAACACGGCAGTGCTTCAAAAAGGTGTGCACAGATGACCAAGTGGCAGCCTTGCACAACTGATCAGCGGAGGCCTGATTCTTGTAAGCCCAAGAAGCCCCAACAGATTTTGTAGAATGAGCCATGACCCGAAAGGGGACAGGCTTCTTCCTCAGCTCTTAAGCCTTAAGAATTGTGGACTTGATCCAAGAAGCAATTGTCACTTTGGATGCAAGTCTTCCTGCCCTGGGACCCTCAGGAATGACGAACAGCACTTCAGATTGCCTAATAGACTCAGTGCGATGTACATAAAACTTGAGAAAACGCACCACATCTAACAAGTGGAGATCCCTCTCTTTGTCAGAGGTGGGGTCAGGGCAGATAGAAGGCACCACAATCTCTTGATTGATGTGGAACTCCGAAACCACCTTCCGCAGAAAATCCTGAGAAGTGCGAAGCACCGCCTTGTCATTGTGAAACATCAAATAGGGTGGCTTACAGGACAGAGCATGTAACTCCATGAGACGGTGAAGAGACACGATCGCCAGGAGAAAAGCCATTTTCCATGTCAACAGGCGTAGAGGAATAGTAGTGGAGGGCGCTGAAGAACTCCCAAAACAAAGTTAAGATACAACGGAGAAGCGGGATTCTTGAAGGCTGAACGAGTATGAGCAACGCCTTGGAAGAAAACCTTGACATCAGGAAGGATGGCAATGCGCCTCTGAAAGAAAACAGAAAGCGCAGAAGTCTGAAACTTAAGGGAACTGAGGCCCTTATCCACACCATCCTGCAAGGCGGCCAGGACCGTAGGCAGATTAAATTCCTGAGACAGGTCCTTGTCAGCACACCAAGATAGAAAGGTCGACCAGACACAATGGTAGATCTTGGAAGAAACAGGTTTGTGGTCACTGAGCATAGTAGCCACCACTCCAGAAGAAAAATCTCTTTCTTCTTCAGTATTGAGGATTCAACTTCCAAGCCGTCAAAGTTAGCCAATGAACATCCTCCTTCCACAGGTAACCCTGCAGAAGAAGATCCGGACGGCAAGGGAGCCGGAATGGCTCCACCACTGACAGATCCAGAAGTTCCGGAAACAGAGCTTGACAAGGCCAGTATGGAGCAATCAGAATGACTAGACAGCGTTCCAGTCGCAATTTCCGCAACACCCTGTGCAACATTTGGAGGAGAGGAAAGATGTAGGCCGGAGGAAATAACCAAGGAATAGACATGACATCCACCATCATGGCTAGAGGGTCCCTACACAGATAGAACCTCAGAACCTTCCTGTTGTGTCTTTTCACCATCAGGTTGATGTACGGAAGACCCCACTTCTGAACAATGAGGGTGAACACCTCTGGGTGCAGCTCCCACTCTCCTCTGTCCACTGTGTATCGACTGAGGAAGTCCGCCATAACGTTGTATACTCCAGGAATGTGCACTGCGGATATGGCAAGAACATGTCCTTCTGCCCAGGACAAAATAGCCTTGACCTCCAACCAAGAGGTAAGACTTCTTGTTCCGCCCTGCTTGTTGATGTAAGCCACGGCCTTGGCGTTGTCAGACTGTACCCGGACTGGACAGTCTTCCAGCTGAGATGTCAAATGACGAAGAGCATGAAATATCGCCCGAAGCTCCAACACGTTGATGGGAAGGAGGGATTCCTCTGGAGACCACCGGTCTTGTGCACTCAGGCAACCCAGGACAGCTCCCCAGCTGGAGAGGCTAGCATCCATTGTCACCTTGGTCCAGAAGGATACCAGGAAGGACTTGCCTTTCAGCAGATTGGAGAGGTCAAACCATCATGACAAACTCAGTTCCACATGAAGTGGGACAGACGCTGACATCTTCAAAAAGTCCAGCTGACCCCTGCGCACCTGGATCACAAACCTCTGGAGTTCACTGGTGTGCGCCATGGCAAACGGGACCGCTTCTATGGTGGAGATGAATTTCCCCACTAGAGAGGACAGCTTCTTTGCTGGAACTGGATCTTAAGCCAGAACCGCAGAAACCCTGTGGGCAATCTGGTGAGCTACCTTGTCCGTGAGAAACACCATGCCCTTCTGAGTGTCAAACAGAAGGCCCAGGAAGACCAGATGCTGGGATGGGACAAGATCTGACTTGTCCATGTTGATGATCCACCTGTGATGGGTGAGCGCCTGAATGCATTGCTGAACCTGCTGATGAAGAAGTTCCGCAGAGGAAGCTTTCAGAAGCAGGTCGTCCATGTATGGAGTAACTCTGATGCTGTCCTGGTGGAGAATGGACACTAAGGCTCCCAGGACACGGTTGAAAACTTGAGGAGCTGTAGTCAGACCAAAGGGAAGAGCTGAAAACTGAAAATGCCCTCTTTCACAGGCAAATCTGAGATACTGAGGCTCTCTGGATGAATGGCAATGTGTAAATACCCATCATGAAGATCCAGAGATGCAAGGAATTCCCCGAGGACGTAGCAGCAATCACAAAGGAATTGAGATCCTTCAAATCCAAAACAGGGCGACAACCGCTTTCCTTTTTGGAGACCACAAAGTGGTTTGAGTAAAAACCCATACCTCGGTCTTGAATTGGAACTGCTTCTAGAACTTCCTTGTCCAGAAGAGCCTGAATAGTGCAGCTGAACAGCCGGCGTTTCTCCGCGCCCTGAGACGTATGAGAAGGAAAGAAGCAAAAGGGAGGAAGAAAGACAAAAGGGATCTTGTACCCTTCCGTCACCACCTGTAAACCCCACGGGTCCGCCACTGAATCCTCCCAGATGCTGTGGTAGTGACGCAGACGACCACCCACAGCAGAGTGGGGACCTGGGTTCGGTGAGTCATGCCGAAAGAGGCTTGGAAGCCTTGGGCTTGGAGGAGACATGGGGCTTCCATTGCTGTTTGGGCTTGAAGGAGGCACACAGAGCTGAGGGAACAGTCTGGTTCGCCAGATGTGTCTCAATCTGAAAGGAACAAAAATACGGATTACACTTAAGCGACGTTTTCTTCCTGGGGACCAAGGGTAGAAGTGTACTCTTACCCCCTGTGGCCTCACTGATCAGATCTTTAAGATCTGGCCCAAACAAAGAAGTAACTTGAAAAGGTAAGGAGAGCAATGCTTTCTTGGAAGCAGTGTCAGCAGACCAGATCTTGAGCCAAAGAGCCCATCTGGCAACCAAAGACATGGTGGAAACCCTAGCCACTAAACGGATGGCATCAAACAAGGCAGCAGAAACATAGTGCTGTGCCTCAGAAACGTTAGCACCATATCCGAAGTAGGAGCACCCCGACGGACAGCCAGGGTGAGATGGCCCGGTTCACCCATGCTGCAGCGAATGCTGGATGCTTGGCAGTACCAGCAGTGACAAAAATGGACTTGAGGGAGACCTCAAGTTTCTTGTCAGTCCAGTCCTTCAGAGCAGATGCATCAGAAACTGGCAAGGCAGTAGACTTGGATAGCATGGAGATAGGCGCATCCACTTTGGGAGGATGAACCCACTGAGCAAGTGCTGCCTCAGAGAAGGGATAAAGCTTGGCACAAGGCGGTCAAGAGGGGGGTTAGGTGGAAAGCAAGTAAGGGGCTTTTTAGCCCAATCTATGTAATGGTGGCGCTAAATGGATATATCACTGCCCCTCACTACAATAGCCGCCAGGAATAAGATTCCTGCTACCGAATCTCCCTAAACCTACACTCATTACATATAAGCGCCGGAATGTGTGAGTTATAAAGACTCACCACGTGTTAAATAAACAGTGAATTTAACTCTATAACTCTGTGGCTGGGATTAAGTTCCTGTATCGTCCTACAGATTTAGTATAGAAGCTTATATGGTTTATGTGCAGTTATATATAGTGTTTTTTAACATTTAAAAAGACATTAAAAGAATGTTTTTTTATTGGATAGTGTTTTTTTCATTTTGATTTAAATTTATAAATCTATTATCCAGAGTTATAGAGTTAAATTCACTATTTATTTAACATGTGGTGAGGCTTTTTAGGCTCCTGAAACACATCAGAGGGATCAGAAGGAACCTCCTAAACTAAGGGAATGTTAAGGGTATGCAAAAGAGCCCTGATCAGGCCCTCAGCCGAAGGCTCAGGATCAGCCTCAAAAGGATCCCCAAAAAACTGAGAGGAGCCCACAGCAGAACATTCCTCAACATCTGAATCCATCAGCTGTTCCTCCTCAGAAGAATCTGATATGTCAGGTACTCCCTGAAGTTTTGGCAGGGAAGACTTGATGGAGGAGGGGGTCTGCCAAGAATGGAAGACCCCCTGTAACTGGGATGTGAAAGAGTTGCAATGTAGACCAAAGGTCCCTGGTAGCAGCCTTGAACTCCTGAACCCAAACTGGCTCTAAAGCATGGCTGGATGTCACTGGGAGACTATCAGGGACATCAGAACATGCTGGGCATAAATGACCTGAGGATTCTCTAGGTATCCCTGAATGACAGGAAGAGCAATGAGAAGTAGGGGTTACAGAGACCCCAGCATCCTTAGTCTTAGGTCTGGCCCCAAGCTCCAACGGTATAGACATTCTCACATTGTCAAATAAACTTACAGTATAAGAAATCACCCAAGTACAGTGTGCAGGATTAAGGTTTCTCCCCAGAAATTGCTAAAATAGACTTATCTTGCAGGCGAAGGGTTAATCAGCGGAGGAGAGTCCAAGCCCTGCGTAGGATACTCGTTCTGGAAATGGTACAAAATGTCTGCCGCTGCGGAAGCCAAATCAGAAAAGAGCGAGCGAAGCAAGCAATCATGGGAAATTTAGTTTTCCCAGAAAAAGTACCCAAGCAGTGCACGAAGCCCCCGAGCCCCCCAACACACTGGAAACATGAATCGGATGATAGAGCAAGGGCAGACAAGAAAAATGAGCCATCTCTGAAGTCGCCAGGTTAAGCGGTTGCAGAGATATGTCCCAAACTCTACAGTCCCATAGGAGTGAATGGAGCAATGGTGTCTATGCGGTAAATCGCTCAACTCAAATTTTACAAAATTGAAACCGTTAATAAAAAAAAAAAAAAAAAAAAATATGCATGAAACATCACTAGAACATGTTAGGATACCCAAAAAAACACTGAACCAGTAAGAAGAGTCAGAAAACTCCCAAAAGATGCAAAACCAGCAACTAAAGGGTTAATGTACCACATAAACCTGCACCAAAACACCCAACAGACATACAGATAGACCCAATGAGTGCAGGAGTGTGCAATAGGAACTCCAAAGGTAAACCCCTGTGCAGAGGGGCACTGTGGGACATGTGGACCTGCAGCACTCAAAGGGTTGCTCACCTTTCCTGCAGATCTTCTGTCTTCAGAATACCATGTATTAAAGGGATAGTAATACTTCATTTTAACTTTATTTTATTTTGTAGGCATTAAAAAAACATGAAGAATGATATAAGTCTTATCTCTGAAACCTTTATGGTTTAAGAGATATTCACAAACAAAGTATCCCCCCCTGTTCAGCCAGATAAGAAGGGAGATGCCCAGATAGACTGCAGAGAGGGACAATCTTCTATTAAGATAATGGAAAAAGCTGAAAAACTTGTCAAGGGGGGAAGGGCTTTCATTGTTTTCATACAAAGAAAATTGTCCCCTTCTGTTATCTGTACTGTCATACAACCAGACTCACATCTGAGAAGAGATGGCTTACACTAGGTAAAAGGGGCGGGGAGGGGAACTTTGCTTGTGAATATCTCATAAACCATAAAGGTTTGAGAGATAAGACTTATATCATTCTTCATGTTTTTTTAATGCCTACAAAATAAAATAAAGTTAAAACGAAGTGTTACTATCCCTTTAAGAAGAAGCCACAGTGGGCAACTCCTGAGGAAAGAACTTGTAGCCAAGATTTTCCCCCTTAGGGCTTAAGGTCCACAAAAAGCACCTGGTTACTGAGCTAGCCACATCTAAGGGCATTGTCAGTCATGGTAATCCGCCTAATGGTGGTATTCCACTTCTAACAGAAAAATAATAAATCTCTAAAACTATAGCAGAACTGTTCTCTTGCCTGTGTTATCTTCACCAAGGAACAAATCTTTCTGGAGCTGGTTGGCTAGCTGCAGCCAAGGAGGGAAGGTAGGCTCCACCCCCTGCATACAATTCTAGAATTGTTCCTGCCTACAATTAAAGGGGTGGATCGCCTACCCAAAGTTACCAGTAACTGGTATTGAACGACAGAGAATTTTTTTTTTTTTTTTTAATTTATGTAAAAAATTACTTATTTTGCCATCATAAACTATATATCCAAAACATTTGCTGTAAATCTCACGTATAATATGCACAATTTTGCCCCCTCTTCACCTTATGTGAAGTGGGGGGTGCATATTGACTTTTTTTTTTTTTTCTTTTTTTTTTTTTTTTTTTTTTAATTAATTATATATATATTGCAAGTTTCCCTTCTTCCCTCCCTTCCTCCTTACCCATGGTAGCCTCTCCGGTCCTTGAGTCCAAATTCCACCTCCTGACACGGTCCCAGCGGGCGGCGTGCTTGCATCTGCCAACCGCTTCTTCCAGCATGGCCCTGTCAGGACTTCCTCTGCCCAGCCAGAGGTAGTGTCTTGCGAGGACCACAACGTCCTCACAGGGCAATACCATAGATACAATCTGCATGGCTATATGCATTCTATGGTACTGCCCTGAAAGGACCTCAATGTCCTCGCAACACACCATTGGCTGGGCAGAGGAGGTCCTGACAGGGCCAAGCTGGAAGCGGGGGGCAGATGCAAGCATGCCGCCTGCTGGGACCCTGTCAGGAGGTGGAATTTGGACTCCAGAACGGCAGAGGCGGCCATGGGTAAGCGGGGAGGGAGGGAAGAAGGGAAAATTGTATATATATATTTTTTTGTGTGTGTGTAACTGGGAAACAAGGGTGCGTATTATACATAGGCACGCTAGTTTTCACCTAAAATCTTGGGTATAATATGCACCTGCGTATTATACACAGGTGCGTATTAGACCTGAGATTTTACGGTATGTTGGCTGTGAAAATGTCAATTATTTTTAAATGTCTAATTCACTGAGTGCAAAAATAAAAAAATAAATAAATTAAAATGTACAGTTTTACCTACATGCATGGTCTGCACAGATCCCTAATTAATAACCCTTTGAGTGCCAAAGGAGTACGCAACAGCAGCACAAAATGGTATTTTTCAAATTTATGAACAAAAATATAAAATTTAAAAAAACACGTAATTGTTTACATAGTAACTCTAAACTAGCTATAAAAGTATATATATTTCCAAAGTAGATATCCCACTGGGTAACCAATAGGTTATAGCAGCATATGAAGGTAGACAGAAGTGATTCTCTGGACAGATCAGTAATTAATTAGGCAGCTTTATACAACAGGTCAGACAACAACATTCTGCTGAGATTAGATTTCCCAACTACGAAGCTTAAATTTTCCAAAACTTAAAACCTTCTCCTACATATATAAAGAGCTTAAAGGGATAGTAATACTTGCAAATTTCTAATCTCCATATTGTAGCTTTGTTAAAAAGAAACTTATTGCCCCCAGTGTCATCTCTCAAACCCTTATGGTTTAAGAGATGATAGCGCTCAAAGTTCCCGCCTCCCTCCCCCTTCCCTGACTGAACGCTGAACTCTGACTGCAGGAGAAGCTGTCGTATGACAGTCTTATGTGCATCAGGTGGCTCTGCAGCTGAGCCGAGATCGCGTTTATAAAAAAATAATTATTTCACTGAAACAGTCTTCTACGTGTGCTTGGTTTGCAAGCACACACAGAAGACTGTTTTAGTGAAAGATTTCTTTTTTATAAACTAGATCTCGTCAATGCTGCAGAGCTGCCTGATGCAAGTAATACCAGATATCCCTGCAGTCAGCGTTCAGTCAGGGAAGGGGGTAATTTTGAGTGCTATCATCTCTCAAACCATAAGGGTTTGAGAGATGACACTGGGGCAATAAGTTTCTTTTTAACAAAGCTACAATATGGGGATTAGTAATTTGCAAGTATTACTATCCCTTTAAGCCAAGTATTAAAGTAGTTAAAATACCCCCCACTGCATTAGAATCTTCCTTACACTCGATTGCGCCCTCGTCCATACAGCTGCCGCCGTAGAGCTCCAGAGATGGGCTTCAAGTGCATAAAGTTGCAGAACCCTCCGCGAGTGCACTCCCTAGAGAAAAAAGAAGAAACCAGAAATGTGATGCTACACAGATGTACGAGGGGAGAGATTCTGGAGCAAACCAACTGTACCACAAACATTTCCAAAACTTCCATTCACTGAAATGGTGCTTACAACCACTTGATTGCTAGGTTTCCAGCACATTACTCAGCAATGCGCTTGAGACCTCACTAGCATTTATGGGCTTAAAAAGACCCATTTAAATCAACAGGAATTGTTTGTTTAGACCTCCACTATAGTGAAGATGGTCTGCCCCAGAATTGCTCGACTTTTTCTATCGAACATACTGCACAAACAGTTAAAGGAATAAGTAATGTCTATATTAAACTGCAGCTCTGAGTATTCTTTATGCTTTTTATAACACATTGCAGTATGTTTAAGTACTTACAGTTCTGTAGTTCAAAAGATATTCAAGTTGAAAAGATCCCTCTCCCTCCCCCTTCTGGCCAAGTCACTGATCCTCTCAGTCTGGTCCAGATGGAACACGGCAAGGGACAATCTTCAGTAAGCAAAAGGAAAATCCTGCCTTCCTTCATCAATGGGGGCAGAGTTTTCCTTATATTTACTGAATGATTGTCCCTCGCTGCATCTGCTCGGTCCCACAACAGGATTCCAGACCTAATGGGAGGCAGCCAGAAGGGGCAGGAGGGGGATCCTTTCAGCTTTAACATCTTCAGAACTACAGAACTGTAAGTACTTAAAGGGATAGTAATACTTTGTTTTATCTTTATTTTATAGGCATTAAAAAAAAAACATGAAGTCTTATCTCTCAAACCATAAGCAAAGTTTCCCATCCCGCCCCTTTTACCTAGTGTAAGCCATCTCTTCTCAGATGTGGAATCCAGTCCATAGACCAGACAGATAACAGCAGGGGCAATCTTCTTCCTATGAGAACAATGAAAGCCCTGCCCCCCTTGACAAGTTTTTCCCTTATCTTAATTGAAGATTGTCCCTCTCTGCAGTCTACCTGGGCACCTCCCTTCTGATCTGGCTGAACAGTGTTACATCAGTAAAAGGGACGGGAGGGGGATACTTTGTCATTGAATTACTCTTGAACTACAAGTCTGACAGTATTGATATAATGCTCTCCAAAGTCCAAATACTATGATGATTAATTAGAGCTTTTATTATGAAACATTACTAATCTCTTTAAACATACCTCTACGTGTTATAAAAAGCTTAAAGAAGACTCAGAGCTGCAGTTTAATATAGACATTACTATCCCTTTAACTGTTTGTGCAGTATGTTCAATAGAAAAAGTCGAGCAATTCTGGGGCAGAACTTTAATATAGACATTACTATCCCTTTAAAATTAAAAACAGCAGAAAGGCTCAAAACAGTAAGAGAGAAGGCAGTAAAGGGACAAGACAACAGAAAGAGATCCCATAGAAAAGCTAGATACATGACTCACCCCATCTCATACTGCCTGCAGCAAGACTCCCTGAAGTCTGTGACTGGGGACAGCTCTGCATGGATAGCTTGACCATTAAACCAGCGATTATTAAGCTCAACAAGAGCACGTTCTGCATCCTCCTCCCGACGAAACTGTTAAAGAATAAAAGGAAAATTCATTTAGAATATAAAGACCCCACAATGAAAACTCAACTGTAAAAAATAGCACGAGACTGAAGAAGCCAAAGCAAAAATGTATACAACAAAGTCAATCTAAGCTAGCACTGCTAGGAAATATAGTTATCATCAATGGTCCTAAGAGAAATCTATCAGGGTTTTATTGTATTAAAAATTACTTTATTGGAGCTCAAGCAAAATGACATACACAGCAATAGTATATATTCTAGATACAAATCATACATAATCCATAATACAAAGCCAGTACAGCCACAAGTGAACGACGTTAGGTTAAGGCAACCCGGATCAGGTTTTTATTAGTGGATAGAAACTATAAGTGATTAGTAACCCATATGTGAGTGTCATAGTCACACTTACACACACACCCTGCCAGCAGCTTAATATAGGCTGCACTTAATCAGGTTTAAGGTAATTAGGATCTGACACAGATCTGGAAAAAGAGACAAAGCATCCACGGAGCACAGAAACAGGTATGTAGACCCCTCCAAACTCTACCAGAATATGTTCAGGGATATAGACAAAGCAACAGGATCTCTCCATTACACACACGCAGGGAAAACAATACACATTCCATAGGTCTAAGACTGGGAAATTAAAGAATCTCCATCTAACCAACAGTCAGTACATGTGGAGTAATTCTGGGGCACGCCAACAGCACTAGAGAGAACAAATATAAATTCCTAAATAGCCCATTGTTATAAATGGGGCATTTAATCACTTGAATGCTACAGAGATCTCCGAAGCTTTGGAAAAAAACAAAACAAATAGTGGTGGTTGGTGGTGGTGGGGGGATATTCAGCTGCAACAACAAGGAAGGGTTTAAAATTATTTTCCTTGGGGGGGTCTGTCTTTACAGGTACAGTCAATATATTCACAAAAATATACATCTCACTGGAAATTTACAATATACAGAATTAAAGAAACAGTCAACCTTGAAGTGCATAATATGTACTGCATAAGCTTTTTTGCCTATACAATTTGGACATGATCTGTATGCTGTAGATGTGGCTTTTCTATATTGTTTCACTGTCTTTCTTACAATGCATGGTTTTACCTTGCTGCACTGTCTGCTTTCACAGTCCCACAACAAAAGACATAGTTTTCTGCAAAATTCAGAGAGCTACCTTCTTTCAGGCACGTGAAAGGGTAAATAAGTAGGTACATACATATAAAGGAGAAGGAAAATAGGAAATGGTGTAATTTGACTACATACTTGCAGAATAAGTAAAAACGGATGGAAATGTTGTGTGTGTTTGTGTGTGTTTTTATAGATGCAGTACAGGTAAGATACTTATTTTTGAGGCAAATGAAAATATTTTCAGTGGGAGATTTTGAAGGTAAACCGTTTCTGCTTTCAGCCATTACATCTATGTGGTGAATGATTCTGACACTCCAAGGTACAACCAGAAACATCGGGTCTAATGCATAAAAGCAAAGCGGCACAATTCTGGGGCAAGCCAACTGCACCACAGGGGACAAATGAACACTCCCACAGATTGAGATTTTAACACCTTGAAAGCTAGAGGCCTCCACCATACTGGAGAGCTCTCTGGCATTCAAGGGGGTTAAAAGAATTATATATGGTAATATGAGGAATGTATTTATCCCCTATTGTAGCTGGTTTGCCCCAGAATTGCTCCATCTAGCTTTTAACCATCCGAGTGCCAGAAGGCTATGCAAAACAATGTGTGGCACACCCCTCTGGCACTCAAAGGGTAACACATAAGGCCAAATACCATCACAGCAGAGACAGACTAGATTAAGTAGATCAGTAACAGGAGGGGAAGGGGAGGGGCCTCAACAACAGCAGAGTGACATGTCTATCTTAACCCTTTCAGTGCTACAGGGGTATGCAATGCATTGCGTACCCCTCTGGCACTCAAAGGGTTAATGGGATAGTAATGTTTCTTATGAAAGTAGCTCAGAACGTTGAACATCCTATATAATAATTCTCTAGGATGTTTGTCAGAAGCCATCATGCACAGTAGAGACTGGGCGGAATGCTGGGAGGTGTAGGAATGCTGGGAGGTCTGTGCTGAGAGCACAGAATGCTGGGAGTTTTGTGCTTTCGGGCATTCTCTTCAGTGCATGACTGCGTCGGCGGCAGGGCGCAGAGCAGGACCGGTCTCTTAACCCTTTGAGTGCCAGAGGGGTGCTTTGAAATGCATTGCGTACCCCTCTGGCACTCAAAGGGTTATCACCACCTGGACCTTGGCCCTGGTACACGGGCTTTTACACTAGTATGTAATAATACTGCCCTGCGATGTTTATACACTTCAAAACTTGCTCAATACCAGCAGTGACATGGCTAGCTTAACCCTTTGAGTGCCAGAGGGGTACGCAATGCATTGCGTACCCCTCTGGCACTCAGAGGGTTAACGGGATAGTAATGTTTCATATGACAAGTAGCTCAGGTCATTGAGCATATGTAATAATGTTCATACGTGTCAAAACCTGCTAGTAATAATATGTAGAAGATGATCCTTCCTGCCCCTTTCCCCATTCAGAAGCAGTCTCCCCTCAGAACTGAAGTCTGGTCGCTTGACCAGACAGATCACAATGAGGGACAATCTTCCCTCAGTTTGGAAAAACCTGCCCTCCTTGTTGAAAAGGGCAGGTTTTTCCTAAAACAAACTGAAGATTGTCCCTCGTTGTGATTCGCTGTCAGATCTCAGAATAAAACGCTTACGTTGGGGAAAAGGTGGGAGGGATCATCTTCAACATATTATTACACTGTAACTATAACATTTTAACGCCTATGAACATCACGTAGCAGTACTATTACACATGCTCAACGTTCTGAGCTACTTGTCATATGAAATGTTACTATCCCTTTAAACTGTAAAGCGCTGCATTCACTTGTGGCATATAAATATTCATTCAAAACAGAATGTTACAATTGGCATGGGTCAACATCCAAAACAGTGGGCTGGAGCTGAACGATATAGGGTCAGTCAGTGTTACAATGTTCAGAGTTAATCTTCTTGTTGACAGTAAGGACATCTCCGCACTGTAGGGTTCTAACAAAAGCTTTGCTCCTCCATCTGAACAAGGTGGAGAAATGTGCAGCCTAAAGAGGAGGTAGGATGGTAAGGACTCGATGCCACAGAAACTAATTAAAATGTTTTTGTGCTATGGGATGCAAAACTGCTACAATTATTTTCTGCAAGTAAAGATTAAAATAAAGGGTACATTTCATGTACAGTCAACTGTGGGACAAGCTTGTAGTTCTTGGATGCAATTAAGCAGATGTTTTAAAATTACTGGAGTAATTCTG
This sequence comes from Rhinophrynus dorsalis, assembly GCA_037306005.1. Lineage (NCBI taxonomy): Eukaryota > Metazoa > Chordata > Amphibia > Anura > Rhinophrynidae > Rhinophrynus > Rhinophrynus dorsalis. The sequence continues at coordinate 284,438,639 of CM074724.1, forward strand.
TGGAAACCCAACTCCACCCCAGGGCAGTGATTAGCAACCAGGGTGACAGTGGCACCTTTGTGTCCCCCTGGCACCAGTTTAGTGCCACTTGTTTTTACAGAAGGCCGACAATGGCAATGTTGGGTTTTAAATGTATGTTTAACCCTTTGAATGCCACAGGGGTACGCAAAGCAATGCGATGTGCACATCTCTGGCACTCAAAGTGTTAAGGGAATTGTCATGCACTATATGCTTCAGGTTGTTAGATCTAAGAATAACAATATATTTATATAGTTGTACCCCTCATTACATCATTGATGAATAACTAAGATGACGGGGTGCCTGGAAATTCATGATAGCATTTTAGGGGTGCTTCAAGTGAAAAAAATTTTTTTTTTAAAGATAAAACCTCTTGAATGCTAGAGAGGTCTTACAGGCACTGCAGAGCAATGCCTTTAAGACCTCTCTCGCATTCAAGGAGTTAAATGCCCCATTTAAATCAATAGGAATTTGAAGAATGATTTGCCCCTATGATGCAGTTTGTTTGCGCCAGAAATACTCCTGGGGTTATGTACTAAGATGTGATAAAATGGAATTATCTTCTCCAGTTCCTGAGTTATTTTCATACCTAGGAACATTCTCATCCATGGCCCCCTGGAGAAATACACAGGGATAGCGATGGGAGTGCCCAAATGACACAATTCACATGTGGGAGAGGCTTATAGGCATGAGAGGTGGGAATTACACTTAACCCCTTAGTGACCGGCCGCGTGCACATGCCGGCTAAGAATTTTTTTTTTTAATTATTCTGGAGTCCCCGAACGGCGTACAGCCGCGCGGGGACCCGGACTTCCGGGGACAAACATGTACATCCTCTGTCGCTAAGTGACAGTTTTTGCGGGACATACATGTACGTCCATTGTCGGGAAGGGGTTAAATTGGTGTGATGTGGGCATGGCAGAACAGGTGGTAAATTAGGAGGGGTTACCAATGAACTCACATAGTCAGAGTATGAGCTTCTGTCCCTATACAACCAGTAACACATTCTGATAACTACAGTCTCCCGGAGATATCAGAGAATCCCAGGCATGGCTATTTTATGGTGTTCATGACCCCACATCCCTCAGATCTGAGATATGTTAATGCAAAGACTCCATAGTCTAACATAGGAAGTGGAAAGTTCATGATACTGGAGAAGTTATTGTCTATATCACCTCTTTCATACCTTACAACCCCACCGGCCCCTCAGTTCTTCTTAATCCATCATCTTCAATGTGTTTGTGCACCCTTTGGTTGCTACAGATGTTTCAAACACACTGTTATTCCCTGATATTAATAACAGCACTTCTCTCTCTTTAAACTGCAGCTTAGTACATTTCTCTGACTTCTTTACAAAGACTTAATGACACAAACAGAATACCAGCGTGGTGTGCACACGCCCCCTCTTGTCCAGTCTGCTGTCAGCATCAATATGCCAGAAGTGGCTCTGCAAGGACAGGGATCCGAGGCAGATAAAGGTGGAGGTGGCCTTGAACCAAACGGAAGATGCCCACCCATAAACCAGCCCATCAAACCAAAGCAGGTCCTGGCCTACCTTCCACGCCCACCCACAGACACCAGCCGCTACCGCAGCTTTCCACAGAAGGTGAGTTGTTTGTAGAACAACAGAATATAAGCTATTAAAAGCACAATTCAATAAGCTATGGTGGTGCACCATATAATTTAAAACACAATCCCAATCAATTTTAACCATTCGAATGCTAGAGGTCTCCAATGCACATTAAAATTACAATCCCTATAAACAGTAACATTAACACAGACATTACAGGAAGAAGGCAGTTTTTAGTTTTTCATGGCTTCTGTTTTGTCTACAAATCATGAATAGTATTGATCTATGGCCTCTCTTGTTTTTTTCTACAGCCGGAATGTGCAGTGGTACCAACATACACAACAGAGTCCAAACTCCCATCTCATGCAGCACCCACACCAACACCCCCACACCCCATCCTGCCCCTTCCAGACATAATGCCTAGAAGTGCATACAAACGTCACATGAGCACCAACGACATTGGCCCCTTTCCATCTCGACATCGACCTAGTGTGTGTATTTCATCTGACCTCCCTAAATACAGACGCTCTTCACTGAGAGATGGAGGAATAGGGAGTACTCGTTGGTACCCACGGAATGCTGTAAGTGTGCCAGATATCACTCATGGACCTCGGTACCTTAACATGCCACCTCGCACATTCTTTTCAGCCCCAACTACAGGATCTGAGCGTCAACCCAAGCAACGATGCAAGCTAATGGAAGCAGAGCTGCACCAAGGAAAAGCATCTACTCAACGAGAGCGTCAAAGATATGTCACAAAGGATGGGAAATGTCAGGTAAACCTGGGCCGCATTGAGGAGAAGGGACGTTTTCTTTCTGACATTTTCACCACTATAGTAGATCTCAAGTATCGCTGGTTTCTCTTTGTCTTCATGATGTGCTATATTCTCACCTGGCTGCTCTTTGCCACCATCTACTATCTGGATGCTTTCTGGCGTCAAGACCTGAATAATATGGAGAATGATGAATGGGCTCCCTGTTTTCAGAATGTGGACAGTTTTACTTCAGCTCTGCTCTTTTCAGTGGAAACCCAGCGCACCATTGGTTATGGATCCCGCATGGTGACATCTAGTTGCCAAGAAGGAGTCTATCTTATCATGGCACAGTCCATTATGGGTTCCATGATAGATGCCCTCATGGTGGGCTGCATGTTTGTCAAAATTTCTCGACCAAAGAAAAGGGCCCAGACACTCATCTTCAGCCAGAATTGCGTGGTTTGCCCTCGTGATGAGAGACTCTGTCTAATGTTCCGTATTGGTGACCTTAGAGATAGCCACATGGTGGATGCTAAAATCAGAGCCAAGCTTATTAAGTCAAGACAGACATATGAAGGAGAATTTCTCCCTCTTGAGCAGTCAGAAATAAACCTTGGATATGAGACTGGGGAAGACCGTTTGTTTTTGGTAGAGCCACAAGTAATCTGCCATGTGATAGATGAAAACAGCCCATTCTGGGAAATGGGCCCATTGCAACTTCTCCGAGAGCAGTTTGAGATCATTGTCATACTGGAAGGAATTGTTGAGGCCACAGGCAAGTTGCAATGGGATTGGGTGGTGGTTATTCATGTAAGCATAGGCTAAACGCTAAGCCAGTTACCAATGACAAGTTATTAATTAATAGACAATATCTTTATTCTTGTATAGAAATGACATATACAGTATTTGTCAAGCATAATGAGTCACTCCCCCACAAGGCCTTGCAACCCAAGATTTGGAGCCTGAGGCATAGGGAGAGAACGTCTTACAAAAGGTCATGGTGTGCAGACAAATGAATTAAGCAAAGTTTTCCCTGCTTCACAGCTAGTATCTTAGCTTCAAGGTCAGTCAATTAACCAAATTGTGTAAGAAGGACCAAACTTTTTTTTTTTTTTTTTTTTTTTGACTACATTGATCTTTGCAAATTATAATATTCAGGCTGCCACTAACAGTGTCAGGATATTACGAGTATTCCTCAGGACACTTATTTTATGTACAATAAGCAAAATAAAAAGGGCATTTTGTTTGAGAAAACATCACTGTACGTTGACATTCTTAGCCATATGTTTAAATAATATGGAGCAAGTCTTGGACAAACAATACACCATAGGAGAAATAAAATTGATTTCCATGGAGCTTCTGACCACATGAATACTAGCAGTCTCAAACAGTGATGTCAGGGCCCCTTGAAATAAATGGAAGTTTTTATTTGTCCCCTATGATGCAACTGCTTAGCCCAAAAATGGCTCCAACTGTTGTCTTTATACCTTTCAACAGTAACTGCAGTTTGACAGAAAAAAAAAACAAAAACAAAACAAAAAAAAAAAAAACATCTTAAAGTAACAGTTTACAGGTTTTATCAGTCAGATAATGGTTTTAAAGATTTTTGGTTTAGCAGTTAAGGTTTCTAAACCAGGTGTAGTCCTGGTCCTAAAGAGGTATCAACAGTGCATGTTTTCAGTACATGCCAGCTGGTGAACAGGTGGAAGAAGTAAAGTGACTGAGCCACTAATTAGTCCACCTGTGCTCATTCATGGTTTAGCTTGGATAATATGCACTGTTGGTAGCTCTAGAGCACCAGGGTTGGCTACCCCTGATTCTAACCTCTGCAGAGCAGTTCTTTGGCATGTGCGGTACAGTCTGTGTGATTACTCACCAGTGCTGAAATTACCTCTGTCCTTTTAAGGCTGCCACTACATACAAGCTTTCACCAAATCCTGTCAAGATGGATGCTCCCACTGATGTGAGAATGTACTGATGTTGTTTCCTCTTTAATTAATTTTGTTACTTCTTTGGTAGCTCTACCTTTTATCCAAAGGTCTCAAACTTTCTTCCAATAGTGAAGATTTTGGGAAAAACCCTCTCTGGCAGTTAGTTCATTCAAAATTACAAAGCAAATGAATGACACCTGTACAGAATGGGAGAGATCCCAAAAACATGCAGTCTCAGCTCTCTAGGAATGTAGTCTGAGACTCTTGTTTTAACCATTTCAGTTCCAGAGGGTGTAAACAATACAAGGCTTTGTAACATGTTGCTTGACCCCCCCCCCCTCCCCAACACTCAGACGCAGTAATGCTAAAATTCAAGGAGATGCATAAGAAAAAGGGGGGGGGGAACATATCCAAACTCTACTCACTTCATGGTCAGAAAGGTGAACTCAGTTATAAGTAGACATAGTATTAAAAGAAAATGGTTCCCCTCAGGCTGCTGAAAAATAGCAAGTGACATCAGCTATCCTAAGGTTCTTCTAAAATAAATAATGGAAGGAATTACAAACTATTTTTCTGTGACAAAGAGGAGGATTTAGAGAGAGAACTTTATATTTTGGTATTAATTCTGCTACAATAGAATGAAATGCCTATATCTGTTAATAATTTAACCCTTTCCTCAAACTTTCTACACTACTAGGTCCCAGTCTGGAAAAGCAGAGAGAGTGGTAAAGTGTACTAGTATTAACGCTGCAGAAATGACTGGACAATATGAACTTCGGCAGCACTTTATCTCCACTCAACCCTTACTCAAACAATACTGAGTGTTCATCACTCTTGCATACTGTATGCACATCTTTATTTGGATTCCTTGGATAACCCTCTGCCTGATGTATGAGGGATGTGCCTACTTCTGTACACTGGTGGGATCTTTCCAGACCCTAACCAGTACACCACCATAGATGCAGATCAGCCACTGTGCTATATTAGTGTTTCTGTTGGGATCAGGAAAGACCATACTAGGATAAAGAAGAAGCAGGGGGATCCCTCACACATCATGCATGATAAGGACCCAAATAAAGGAAATACTTACAGTATACAAAGGTCTTTTCTGGTCAGGAATCAGCTTATACTTCTAGGGAGAGGTTGTGGTAGTATAATTGTTATATGAGAGCGAGAGAAAGCGAGGGAGAGAAAGCGAGGGAGAGAAAGCGAGCGAGAGAAAGCGAGGGAGAGAAAGCGAGGGAGAGAAAGCGAGGGAGAGAAAGCGAGGGAGAGAAAGCGAGGGAGAGAAAGCGAGGGAGAGAAAGCGAGGGAGAGAAAGCGAGGGAGAGAAAGCGAGGGAGAGAAAGCGAGGGAGAGAAAGCGAGGGAGAGAAAGCGAGAGCGAGTGTCAATGCACTGGAAATCGATCATTCAATGGGGATAAAAGCTCAATTTGTAATCAACTGGATTTTTTGTCCCCTATCGTGAATTGGCTTGCTCCAAAACTGCACCACTCCACTTTTATACATATGACCCTATGAATGTATAACGAAATATATGCAAAACACAAAGAAAGGGTGTCCAATAGTGTAGAACAAATTAATCAGATAATAACTGCTCACAGACACAGTGGTCAGGGGGATGGTTGTCCTGACAATAGAGCTGGCAGAGAGTATAAGCCAGTCTCTGCTCAGGACACATCAATACCCTTCAAAGATGATAATAGTGATGTCCACAAATAAAATCTTGTATATTAAAATAATAATAAAGGATGATGGCTCAGGATATATTCATATAGTATTTAAAGGGATAGTAATGTTTCAAAATAAATGCAGCTCCTATTATTCTTTATAGTTTTTGGGCCATGTAGAGCATTATTATCATTCTCTATGTTGAATCACAAACTGTCCCCCTCCCACCCCTTTCAACTATGTAAAGCTGCACAACAAGACTATACGGATGGATCGCAGCAAGACAATCTTCTGTTAGCATAAGGAAAAACCTGTCTTCCTCATTCAAGGGGGGAAGGATTTTCCTTATGCTCACAGCCAGAAGACTGTCCCTCTCTGCGAGCTGTCCAGTCACGTGACCGGATTCCACATCTGAGGGGAGGCAGCTTACAAAAGGTAAAAGGGGCGGGAGGGGGAAATTTTATCATTCAATTACTCTGGAACTATACATCGTAGACAATGATAACACTACTCTACATGGCCCAAAATCTACAAAGAATAATTGAAGCTGCATTTATTTCAAAACACTACCATCTCTTTAATAATAAAGAAATCCACCACACACAGCTTTAAAACAGCACAAACTATTACTGTGATGTAGAATGGAAGACATAAAATCACTGGATTAAGGGTACTTTAAAGAGTTTCATGGGGTGTGGCCATAGCTTTTTTCAAAGCAAAAATAATTACAGGGATTTATATCTTTTTTTACCTTCTACCATACAACACAGTAATAGTTCAAGCTTTGTGCCATTTTAAAGCTGTATATATGCTGGATTTCTTTATTATTAAATGCTGTTTGAATATATCCTGAGCCATAATCATCATTATTATAATATACAATATTTTATTTGTGGACAACACCATAATGTACTATTAATGTCCCAAGCGGAGATGGGATTAGACTCTCTTCCAGCGCCATTGTCAGGGTAACTATCACCTGACCACTATGTTTGTGAGTAGATATTATCTGATGAATTAATTTCTGTTACTTGTAACTGAGGTATTATTGGACACCCTTTCTTTCTTTGTTTTTTGCATAGTTATCAAGGAGCAGCACTTCCATATATTCTCTACATACTCTGTCACTGGGGCAGTTTACAATCCCACACAGTGAGTTTTATTGTAAGCTACATAAGCAGGCTTTCAGCCACTTATCTTGTGAGTATCCACTCAAATGGTGTTCTTTGGTGGTGGTATCTGAATGTCATGTGATCTGCACTAGAGGCTCATTCACCTTATTCCCAGTTTTTTGTCTTTTATAATGATACCTCTTCTCCTATTAGGCATGACTTGCCAAGCCAAGACCTCATACTTGGAGACAGAGATAATCTGGGGTCATCGCTTTGAGCCCTGCATGACCCTGGAAAAGGGAGCCTTCCATGTGGATTACAAACGGTTCCACAAGACCTTTGAAGTACAGCTGCCACGTTGCAGTGCAAAGGAGATGGAGGAGACCCGGGAGCTAGATGGATCGGAATTCAGTTTCTTCTGGGAAAATGGGGAATTCTGCACAGGGATCAGCTACAATGGAGCAGAAAGAGGAGAGGAGGAGGAGGATGAAGAAAGAAGGACAGTAGAGGGATTCTCCAATCGCAGCGGGAGACTGATTGGTAACATCGATGAGGAACGGAGCTCTGACTTTAATGGCAGTGAATATAATCTTTAGATATATTACTTTCTTTAAGACAGTACCACTACCATGGGTCAGTGTAAGTTCTTGACTAAAGGACATCCACTGCAAAAGCTGAAAATGGAACATGGACTCCCTTGGAAAACAAGCACACCTGGTATGTGGAATAACACGGTTAATAGATGAAAGTGTTCATTATTCATGCATACTCTGTATTACAAAAAGCACAAAAAAACTGAAGAAAAAGAGCAAGACAGAGCAATTATCACATGTTTTGCATGGTTAAGTGCTCTGTGTGAATATACACAAGTTGGTAAAGGACTTGTACGCAAAGGATTTTTACAGATGAAAAGCTGTTTCTTTGTGGTCAAAGCTTCAGATCCAAGACCCTTCATCACTGTCACTACGGCTGGGAGATCAGTAGCAGGGGGCGTTAGAACGGGTCCTGATGCCCCACCACAAAGTCTGACTTTTAATCCACCTTAACCCTTTGAGGGTCACAGAGGTACCCTGTTGGATACCTATCTGGCACTCAAAGGGTAAACAAAAAAGGTTCACAGCACAGTCAAAGCCATGCCACATACCTGCTATTAAAATTATATATATGCATATGCTTTTTTTTTTTTCCCTCTTCAGCAGTTTGTAGAACTTTAAGTGGCATGAATCTAAACAGTATATGCTAATGGCTAGAGTACACAATTTATTAAGATTAGTCTGCCTCTTAGTAGTGTTCCATTCCATTTCTGCTTTGTCATCACACAAGAGCTACACACAGAGGAAAGACCTGCAGGTAAAAGGGTCCCTTCTGCTCAGAAGTAACTAAGGCTTACCTGACTTCAAGTCACTCTTTTGCCAAGCAGGTGCTGCAGACATCTCTATCATCCAATGGGTTAGCAAAAAGTCACTCAGACGGTGTTTTTTTTTTGTTTTTGTTTTGTTTTTTAAATTCGTAATCTATACATTGGTCACATTCAGTGCAAAAATATGATAATTAAAAGAGGTCTGGTGAATCACGGGCTTAGTTGTCATATGCAAATCTAAAAAGATAACGACAGATCAGACAGGAGGGAGGGACTGTACTATAAATGGCACCTATCCACATAGTTCTGTTATACTAAGAGCCAGTTAAAGTGATAGTAATACTTTACACATTCTTTAATAGAATACAAGTTTGTCAGCTAGAGCGCTGATGTGAATAAAAGGGGAGGGGGGGGGACTTTAACAGCATATTACTCCCAAAGTATACAACACAAAAAAAAAACAACAAACCTGGATCGTTTGATTTATTCATTTAAAGTGATAGTCAAGTTTCACAAAAACAATAGCTCCAATTAATCTTCATAGCAATTGAGCCATAGAGAGTGTTATTTCAATACTGTGAGAGTTGTAGTTCAAGAGTAATTGAATGATAAAGCTTCCCGTTCCCGCCCCTTTTACCTAGTGTAAGCCCCACTTCTCAGATGTGGAATCCAGTCCATAGACCAGAGAGCTCACATCAAGGGTCAATATTCTTACTGTGAGAATGAAAACCATGCCGCCCTTGACAGGTTTTTCCCTTCTCTTCATTGAAGATTGTCCCTCTCTGCAATCTACCTGGGCACCTCCCTGCTACTCTAAGCTGAGCAGTGTTACATCAGTAAAAGGGGCGGGAGGGGGATAGTTTATCAATTACTCTTGAACTACAACTCTGACAGAATTGAAACAACACTCTCCATGGCTCAGATACTATGAAGATTAATTAGAGCTGCTTTTACTATGAAACAATACTATCCATTTAAGGAGAACTATATTAAAGAATGTGTCTGGAAAGTATTACTATTACTTTAACCCCTTAACGACCCATGATGTACATGTACATTATGAGGTTGATGTCCCTAAAGGACCAAGGACGCACATGTAGGTCATGGAATTCAGGGCTCCCTGTGCACCTGCACTACATTCGTGGAGACCTGAATCTCAAAGTGGAAAGAAAAAAATGGTCCGTGGTCCTTAAGTGCCAGCCGCGTGCGCGCTCGGCTGGTCCTTAAAGGGATAGTAATACTTCGTTTTAACTTTATTTTATTTTGTAGGCATTAAAAAAACATGAAGAATGATATAAGTCTTATCTCTCAATCCTTTATGGTTTATGAGATATTCACAAGTAAAGTTTCCCCTCCCGCCCCTTTTACCTAGTGTAAGCCATCTCTTCTCAGATGTGGATCAGGTTGTATGACCAGATAGATAACAGAAGGGGACAATTTTCTTTGTATGAAAACAATGAAAGCCCTTGCCCCCCTTGACAAGTTTTTCAGCTTTTTCCCTTATCTTAATTGAAGATTGTCCCTCTCTGCAGTCTACCTGGGCACCTCCCTTCTGATCTGGTTGAACAGGGGGGGGATACTTTGTTTGTGAATATCTCTTAAACCATAAAGGTTTGAGAGATAAGACTTATATCATTCTTCATGTTTTTTTAATGCCTACAAAATAAAATAAAGTTAAAACGAAGTATTACTATCCCTTTAAGGGGTTAATTATAGGCAGAGCTGGGAATTTCCATTAGCCCATAACTATTAAGGAAAAAAAAAAAAAAAAGACTAGCAGACGATTAAAAAATTATGCCGTCCTTTATGTTTAAAGGGACCCTATCACCTACAACTTTGGTGATTTTGAAAGAGCTTTCAGAATCACCTATAATGTTGAATTAGACTTTTTATTTTGGAAATAAATTGAGCTGTTTACATTTATAATTAAGCTAATTAAGTCATGTTATGCAGGCAATTCCTCCTCATTCACAGACATGTAACACTGGAAAGGACAGAAACACAGTACTCAGTAGTCTAAGTGAGTGGGGGAGGTAACGTTGGGCTAAGACTGCAATCTTTTGCATTACATGCCTTAAAGGATCAATTAGTATTTATATTTACCATGAATAGCGGAAACAAGCTCAAAAATAGAGGCAGGGCACAGCAATATCATTATTAAAAAGTATCTTACTGTGTAACACTGAACAGGAGGCATTGAATAAAGAGGCAGAAACACTGCAGAAGACAACATCCGAAGTGCTGCAGGAATCTTGGAACCATTGCCAGCAATGGGCGTGAGGAACAATATAAAGCTCACCTTGACATAGACGTTCCCCACTAGATGATCCCCAAGGTTGTCGCAGATATTCATCTCCTCGATCTCACCATATTTTTGTTCCACTTCAGTAAAAACTTCCTAAACAATTGTTAAATAGAAACTGGTGAGACACAATGCATATGTATAATGAAGAGTTTAACATTTTGGGGCGAATCAGCTGCATCATATAACGGAACAACTAATTATTCCCATTGGTTTGAATGGAGCTTCTAAAACACTGAATGCTATGTGGGGATCCATCACATTGCTTGTGTTGGAGCACGATCTAAAATGACAATGGGTTAACCCCTGGAGGACCAAAGGGGAGTGCTGCACATTGCTTTACAATGTGCTGATCACCAGTCTGGTCCTCCAGGGATTAAAAGCCTCATTATGTACAACAATGGGAATAATTTGTTGCCATGGTGAAGTTGGTTTGCCCTGTACTTTTATACATTTGCCCCAATGTGCTGAAAACACATTGTATCTGCTGAAAACATTACAGATCACGTACCTCAAAGAAGTCATCATAATGCTCCTGCACCTGGACATCACTAACATGACCTGAAAGACCAAAATGGAAAGACAAGACCTGATATTTCTTACTGCTCTGAACCCGATCATAACAATATACATCTGCTGGAATTTTGGTTTACATGACGTACAGGCAGTTTTGAATGCAATTTTCAAATATGAAATGAAAATTCAAGATGATAGATCCACTTTAAGGAAAAATGTTCCATCTGTATTTGCAGTAGACATCTACCAGGAATGGAAGAACCCTAAGTTTACATGCAAGGGGCAAGTTTGTGTGTGTGTGTGGGAGGGGGGGGGGGGGGAAGAGTGCCCAACCCAGATGCTCATGATAAACACTTATTTGGGAAGTTTACTGTCCCACTAATAAAAGACAATGCAGCAGATCTGGTAAGCAATAAATACAAAAGACACTAAGCAAAAACACTAGTAAAAAATGTGTGTTAACTACACCTCAACAGGAAATGAATTACTTTAATAAAATAAAATTAAAAAAATGTATGTCCCATTTTAGTGGTCTAATTTTTTTTATAATGTGCTAAAATCCTGCCTCAGATCTGGCTAGTACAGATGTATGACATCCAATTGTTTCAGTTTATCCCTAGCTGGGACTCTCAAGTACATTCACACTGCAGTCTGCTGCACCATAACTCGAGACAACCATGTAGTAAAACACATAATATTTATTGAATCAATTAAAAACGTAGTTATACTTATCAAATCACTGGACTTGTGTTAACATATTCCCCAAGTACCCGGAGGTATGGAGACATCAACGTGTTTCACGTATTCACCACTTAATCATGATGACTGGGACTCTCAAGTGCCCAGAACCAAGTGCACCATTATTTGCGTTTTTGGTGTAGAATATCTGATTTGATAACCTGAAGTTTCACATAGTGGGGGAGATTCATTAAGCGGTGATAAAGTGGAGGACTTCTCCAATTCATGTGTTATTCTACGGAGCCAATGCACTAAGATTTCTTCAACTTTGGAGATCTTAGTGAATAGACACCATAGAGTAATATAGGACATTGAGAAGTGATAAACTTGAGAAGTCATCTCCACTTTATCACTTAGTGAATATCTCCCACCAATGTGTCTAAGCATGAACATGAAGCTCTCATCTGCAGCAGTCCACCACTGTTCTACCAGATCAAAAGAACACCAGCAATCAAAAGCTTTTATAAGTGGTGGAGGGGTTAAATAATATAGGAAATAAGTGGCAATGTAGGCTGTACTTGTGCATATGAAGCATTAGCTTATCCCTTCAAGTACCAGAAGGTTGGATGAATTTCCCAGCCACTAGCACTCAAAGGGTTAATGTGCTGATTGGTTGGGTATGTTAATATTAACAGGATCTTCCAAACCCCTGAATAACTGCAAACTAAAGTGTCAGGAAGATGCCAGTAAGCCACCACTTCTTTGTATCAAACAACATCAAAAAGTCCTGTGTCAACTGAACAATCCACCAGACTGCTCTTTAATGCATAACCACAAGCACGTATAAACTTTTGAGTGCCAGAGGGGTGAGTACATCTCCAGTGGCAGCCCATCTAGGCATCAGGTCATATGATCTGATGCCCTAAGCCTATACTAGCCAGTTAAGGCTGTTCTTAACGTAAGAAAAGACCAAGGCCCAAAAAAGGTTTGAGGTTTTTACAGTAGGAAAATGGGCAGACTAGATGGAACGAATGGTTCTTATCTGCCATCAAATTCTATGTTTTGAGATTGGATTTTAGCACAAAATATTCCTATAAAATGTTTTATAAAAAAGTGATAATGTGCCTTTATAATAACAGTTAAAGATATAAAGAGTGCTATAATGTCTAGTCTCATGCAACAGACTGTTTCAAATGAACACTTTTTATAGCCTCTACTGCTCCATAAGATTGTAAAAAGATCTTGGGACATCGAGTTAGTAATTGCAGTTGTGCTCACTCCCATCTGGCGGTTTGATTCAAATGTATGATCCAGTAGCTATTTGTAACCAATAATGGCACAACTCACAATGAGATCCATCGGCGCTCTGTGCTGTGTTCTGAGGGTTCCGATATAGATTCAGCAGCACAATTGTCTAAAAAGCAAATGAAAACAAGTGTTACTAGGTGACATACTGGAATGAATTCCTGTGATCATGTGATCCAGCTAGATGTTTCTGGAAGCCAGTGAAGGGACAGGTGTGCAATATTTAGGAGCCTGGGATCTGCAGCTACTGGGATTTTTGCACCCCTGCGCTAAAGACACATTCCAGCTATTGAAGTCTGTTGTGAGAAAGTGTGTTCACACACAATCAGCAAGAGAGCTTGAAAAATATTCTTGAAAACAGTGACATTTTCACATCTGGCCAATGTCTTATAAACAACCAATAAACAGATAAACATTCTGGCTGTTCTACAAGACCCAAAGGCAGAGTAGCAAAATAAAGATAAAGCAGAAATGAAAATAAAAAAAGCTGTTCAAGAGAACAGTTACCTGACTGAAGGTGGGTTTATTGTGAAGCCTTGAACAACGGTCTCCATGCCGACAAGCTCCAATTTTGAAATAGAATGAGCAGTTAACCCTGTAAACAATATAAAAGGTGGCAGACAAGTATAAATCTCTGTACCTAGCTGTTGTAGACTATCAAATCCCATTAACCCCAATCAGTCAATGGCTGGCTGGAGATGACTAGAAACTGTAGTCATCCACCATGGCAAGATGTTCGCTCTTCGTGCTGCTGTCAGCCCGTTAAGAATGTATATTTCTTTTGAATAGGGTAATAATTCTGGCGACTACCGCTACTAAGCTGCTAGTTGCCAGATGGAGAGTTATTGAAGTTAAACTGTTTAAGAGGTGGTAGTTCCGCTTTAAAATACATTTAAAATCTATAGGGATATTCATTTGTCCTCTATGTTGCAGATGTATCCCCCAGAACTGTCCATCTTTACTTTATAGAAGTGGGCCTACAATGTACTGTCTGTTTTCAATGAGAGAATAGGATTTGCAAACAAATAAATAGGTCTCACCTCTATAAGGGCTTATAATTATTTGCAGAGGAATGTTCTGCTGGAGTCAAAGACTGGGAAATGAATAAACCACAAAACACACTAAAAAGACAGCCGTGGAAACGTGTTCACAGAAATATGTTTATAGAAGGCTCTGAAGTTAATTCTCAAAAATCAATAAATCAGAAAAGGTAGGCAGATGTGAGCAGGTCAAAACTCGGCAGGGAGATGTGAATGAATGGGATTTTGTGCCTAGCCAAACTACAGGCCCAGCACATTCTTACTGTAAATTCACTGACATTGTGGGCTTTTACACACGATAAGGGAGATCCCAATTCTAGAGCAAACAAGCTGCATCACAGAAGAGAAATAAACACTCCCCAAACCCCTCTTGAAAGAAGGGTCTCCAATGCATTGCATTCAAATGGTTGAATGCCTCATTTAAATCAGTGGGAGTTTTGGGAGTAATTTGTCCCTTATGATCCAGTTTGTATGTCCTACAATCGCTCCTCTCTTCTTTAGTCCATAAGACCCTGTGTATATGACTCAAGTTACAGATATCAAAGCAGATTAAGAGTTCTACATTTTATACACAGGAAATGGCCATGTGAACGGAGACAATTAGAGTTGTCAGGTCATGTGGTATCCAGACTCCCACCCCCCTACCAACCTGCTCTATGTGGTGTCACTTTTAAAATGTTACACGCAAAATAGTGTGCTACATGAAGGTGCATTCACCATATCTCAGTGATTACAATGGTGACATGAGAATCTCGCCCCGCAAGAAAAGCGCAAGATTATCATGTCTCCAACTATAACATTGCTTCATCTGATTTCTCGGTATCTGCTGCTGTAATTAATGTGGAGCTTGGATTACTTGAGCCTTTAAAGAGTTAGTAAAGGCCCGAAAAAAGTGTAGCCGAAATGATAGGTACAATTAAAAAAAAAAAAAAAAAAAAGTAATGCCCTTATTCCTATCTCTCAAACCTTTATGGTTAGAGAGATACAATAAAATAAAGTCCTCCGCTCCCTCTCCCTTCTCATGCGTCAGCTGTATAGCTGACGGCATGAGATCCTGTTTCTGGGATCAGACGGAGGCTCTTCAGGAGCACTGACATTAAGATATCCAACTATAAATACTTCATCAGAATGGTCTACAACGTGTGCTTGCAAACCAGGCAAACATAGACCATTTGGATGAAGTATTTATAGTTAGATATCTCGATGTCCACGCTCCTGAAGAGCCGCGTCTAGTCGTCTGACCAGATTCTGCCTCTGACAGCTTTACAGCTCGTCAGGCAGAAAGGGGAGGGAGCGGAGGACTTTATTTTATTATATCGCTCAAGCCATAAAGGTTTGAGAGATAGGTATAATTAAAAAAAATAAAAATAAAAAAAAATATAATAATAATAATAAATATATATATATATATATATATATATATATATATATATATATATATATATGTATGTAATGCCTTTATTCCTATCATTTCAGCTACACTTTTTTCTGGACTTCACTATCCCTTTAAATAAATAGATATTGTATTGGGTGCAACATACATTTGCAAGATCTGTGTGCTGCGTAATTCTGTCTTCACAGGATCATTTGGTATGTAGTACTCAGGTTCTGGGGTTCCGTATTTGTCTTATGGCTAAGTTATGTGACAAATCTAAATGCAAATGTAAACGACACCCCAGGACCAGAGTACGACATACTAAATTATCCTGCGAAGGCAGCGAGAATTATGCAGCACACAGTTCAAAGAGCTTGCAAAGGTATGGTGCACCCAATACAATATCTATTATTTAAAGGCACAAGTACTCCAATAAAATATATTATTTCTTCTGAGTACTCCACGGCACTTAACAAATAGGCTCTTAATCTCCTCCTCCAGCTGGTAGGACCGGATAATTTTCTATTTAAGGTGGCTCCACCCCTTCCTTCACCAGTTCATTTCCAGTCCTAATCAGCTGGAGGAACGGAGGTAAACCTCCGTTGGTCTGTGCACCAAATAAAAATAAATAAATAAATAAATAAAAAGAAAGAAAAATGGATCTAGCTAGCCCTCCTTACTCCACTAAGCTCCATGGAGAAGAGGTAATTGCTTACCCAATATCCCACTGAAGTCACAGGGACGCAGATGATGTTGCATGCCTTTAAGCTTTACTAAGCTGGCCACCTCCTCTTCCTCCGTGGAATTCGCGGCATGGTTTCCTGTTATCGCTTCTCAGCCCCATGTGGAATAAGGATCTTAAGCGATGCGGTGTGCATGTCACAGATGGAAAGCACGCAGGGGCCTGTTTACTATAGAGAAGGCAGGCTGTGGATGGCTTCCTGAGTAGCAACCAGAAGTGCAGTGCGACGTGCGTTCCAGGCCAAAACGCATGCGGTATAAAACAAGAACAAGCATGGACACCAGGTAAGTGTTCTGTTTATTTAAGAAATATAGTTAGGTTGTAGGTTTCTTTTGGTCCTTGATAGTGTGCATAGGGGCCCCTAAGGGCACACCTGCAAAAGAAAAGACAGCAGAGAATACTGCTGCAAAAGAAGAAAAATTTCAGAAAAATAAATATTGCTCTATATGTGATAAGAAGCTGCCTGCCTCTGATCCTTCTAATCAGTGTCAAGAATGTGTAAAGAAGAATTCTGTCAATGAAATGCCTAATCAATTCCAGGACTTAATAGCCTGGATGAAAGCCTCAATGCAGGAAACTTTCTGCAATGCAGGATGCAGTGATCCCCAAGAAAAACCCCAGAATGGATGACCCTGGGGAAGGAACATCTGGTGGAGCTTTTCATTCAGATGATGCTTTTAGTCTTCAGGAAGCAGATTCAGACTTCTCTTCTGAAATAGAAGAGGGAGAAATTCAGGATGATACAGGGGCCTTTTGTACAGATACAATTGAACCCTTTCTCAAGAATCTTTGGAAAACCTTGGTATTGGTGGAAGAACAAGACGAACTAGGAATCCTAGACACAGCATTCATGGGGAAACAAGAAAACCTCCCCATGTTTTCCAGTCCATCACTCCATCTCTGGAATCATCCAGACAGAATGGAACAGATCAGAAAAAAGATCCTCTACCACCGGTTCCATATGAGGCCTCTACAAAATCTGTTCTTCAGACGATAGAAAAAGGATTACAAAAACCCACTTCACAGAATACATATTCCAGGAAACATAAGGGATTAACTGCCATGGTGGAGAAAAACAAAAAAATCTAATAAAAGGAAAATCACTACAGGATCCCCAATGGACAGCGCTCACAACAGATGCCAGCCTATCTGGATGGGGAGGAATCTGGGAGACAAGAACCATACAGGGAACATGGTCCCCAGTGGAACAGAAATTGCACATAAATAAGTTGGAAATGAGGACAGTAAAAACACTCACCAAAACATTTCCAGGCAGAATTGAAAAACATAGAAGTCCAATTTCGATCGGACAACAACACTGCTGTAATGTACATAAAAAAATCAAGGAGGCACAAGGAGCAATACATTAAACAGGGAAACTGCCACCATCCTGAACTGGACAGAAAGGAATCTAATAGCCATCACAGCTTCTCACGTATCAGGAGCCCAAAACACAAAAGCAGATTTTCTGAGTAGGACACTGATAGACCCAGGAGAATGGGGTCTCAATCAGGAAACCTTCCAGGACATTTTCATACAATGGGGACATCCAGAGATAGACCTGATGGCAACATCGTCCAACACCAAGTGCAGGAAGCACGATGGCACGACCCAGAGGCCCTGGGACAGGATGTGCTCAGGCATTCCTGGAATTTCTCGCTGGCATACATCTTCCCCCCTATTCCTCTAATAAGGGAAATTCTGAGGAAAGAAAGATTAAAAAAGGCAGAACTGATCCTAATAGCACTAAAATTGCCAAAAAGAATATGGTTCTCAGAGATTGACATTTTTACTATCAAGAAGCCATTGACTCTTTCAGACAGACAGGATCTTCTACTCCAGGGGCCACTATCTCATCCCAATCCGGGGTTTTTCCAACTAACAGTCTGGAAGCTGAGCGGAGATATCTGACTAGGAAGGGAATATCCAACTCAGTTATCAACACCATGTTGGCAGCAAGGAAAACCTCTACATGCAAAATATACAAGAGTTTGGAAAACATTTATTCAGTGATGGAATCAACATCAGATCTCAGAAGATAATATTTCCACTACAGTCATCTTAGACTTCCTTCAAAAAGGGTTCGAGATGGGGCTTAAACCAGCATCCATAAAGGTCCAGATATCAGCCTTATCTGCAATATTGGTATAGCAACTAGCAGATGACATTCTAATAAAATGTTTTGTCAGAGATATTGAGAAAGTTTGCCCTCAGATAAGAAGCGGTTCCCACACGGGATCTCAATCTCGCATTGAATCAATTAGCAGACTCATCTCTATTTGAGCCCTTGGATCAAATACATGTCAAACACTCAACATTGAAGACAGTCTTCTTAACAGCCACTTCGGCAAAGAGAGTCAGTGAACTACAGGCCCTTTCATGCCAACCTCCATATTCATCCATCCATCTAGACAGAATTGTACTATACATGAAACCTGACTTAGAAGTAAAGTCATATCAGACTTTCACTTAAACCAAGAAATTATTCTCCCATCTTTCTGCGCCAACCCTGAGGGACCAAAGGAGCTAAGTCTACACTCCCGGGATCTGATCCGGTGTGTTTCTACCCATCTCCAGAGAACTAAAGAATTTAGAAAATCAGACTTCTTATTCATCCACTTCCAGGGTAAATACAAGGGTTCAGCAGCATCCAAGGCATCGATTGCACACTGGATTACACAGTGTATTAAAATTGTACATTCAGAAGCCAAACAAGAGTCCCCTTCAACCATTAAGGCGCACTCTACCAGGGCTATGGCCACATCCTGGGCATACAAGGCAAATGCTTTCTCAGAAAAGATTTGTAAGGCAGCAACGTGGTCATCAGCCTCTACCTTTATAAGACATTATAAACTGGATGTGACAGCTTCTGCAGAAGCCAGATTCGGAAGGAAAGTCCTGGAGGCAGTTATTCCTTCTTAAACCTGGTAGAAAGCATCTTTCCTTCTATTTTATGATTGAAATAAGTAATATTAAAATTAGATATATCTGCATACCATTCTTTATTGACACCATATATTATTGTGGGGACATCAGTTTTACCCACCCAGTTATTTGCTTGGGAAATTCCCATTTGTTAACAATGCCATGGAGTACATGGAAGAAAGGGTGAAATCTACTTACCGATATTTCCTTTTCTTCCATGTATCTCCATGGCACACCCACCCTTAACCTATATCTCATTATGTGTTACAGCTTGGCTAATAAAGAAAATGGTGAAGGAAGGGGTGGAGCCACCTTAAATAGAGAATTATCCGGTCCTACCAGCTGGAGGAGGATTTTAAGAGCCCATTTGTTAACAGTGCCGTGGAGGTACATGGAAGAAAAGGAAATACCGTTAAGTAAATTTCACCCTTTATTTAAAGGCAAGTAACCCGAGCACCACATTACTTACAGTAGCAGAGAGAAATTAGATGAAGCGATGTTTTAGCCGGTGACATAAGAATCATGCGCTTTTCATGCAGGGCAAGATTCTCCTGTCGTCCTTGTAATCATTGCAATATATGCGCCTTCATATTGCACTGTATTTTGTGCACGACATTTTAAAAGTATACCCTCTATGTGCAACAGAGTAACGTTCCAATGCAGTAACATCTGTGTCCCTTACCACCAAACAGCCTGTCCAGAAAGAACTGTGTAAACCTACTTGTGATGGCTACAAGTCCTGTGTGTAGTGTCTGGAGAAGGAAATAACATCACAATAATACTCAGGACACACCAACAGGTTAGGATATTCGTACATAATGATGTGTAATTATTAATGACTCAGTCATGATGAGTGACCTCCTGTGCTTACCTAGGGATGTCCATAAAACCTGGACCTATTTATCTAAGACCTGAGGTTAAGAAACGATTTATATACAAAGTACAAAACCAGACCACTAAAATATAATGGTTAACTAAAAAAAAAAAAAAAAAAAAACTGTAAAATGAAAGGAGTAAAACAGGCATATTTTAATTTTTTTCTAACAATGACAGTTGTTTCAAGGTGACATGTCTACTTTGAGAAGACTTATGTTTTGTTAGATTATTCCTTGTAAATCATTCAGTGTCCTGAACTGTAAGAAACCCCTTCTGTATTACATTATTGCTATGAAACAGCCTCCATAGATTAGTCAGTTTATAATTGGGTCAAATAGACCAGTCTCTACACAATATGATACATGAAAAAGTAGAGTAAGTCGTAGATCATGAGTGACTCAACGGCTACTGAACTAGTCTCAGTGTCTCTTGGACATATAGAGCAGAGTTTGGCAACCTGTGCCCCTTCAGCTATCCAGGATAACCATTTCCATCATCGATAGAAACGCAAGTCCTGGCTAGCTGTAGGGACGTTCTGACTGCACAACAATTTTTCAGAGAATTATAATCCTGCACTATCTGGGGACCACGTGTTACCCATTGAAAATAGTGATGGTGTAATGACTGTTCCTAGTCCCAGGCGGTACAAGTAACACGAGACTCCCTAGTGAAGCGTGAAACCCCGGAAATTAAGAGAGCTGCGAGGTGGCAGACACAGTAATTCCGAGTGGAGTATCTCCGCTCGGAAATACTCGCGAACCCGCTACTTACTTATCCTTTTCGGTTCCAAAAATCGAAGCCAAATATTCGGCCATGTTCTCCCACCAAACTCCGCTTCCTGCTCTCGGTCCTATTACTTCCGGATCCGTTCCTTCCGTCACTACCGGTGCCAGTCACGCCCCTTGCTAGATCACATAGGGGAAAAAAGCAATCTCCTCCTCATTCCCCTGCCCTGTAGCTAACTCAGCCAGTGGGACGCACAAAACACAACTCCCAGCATGCCTTGCAAGTCGCACAAAACACAACTCCCAGCGCGTCCTGCGAGTTGACGTCACGTTTCGTAAAATAACCCTGTAGATTCTGGTGCATAGTGTAATATTCAATGGAAACTTCAGCGCACGCGCAGAACAGAGTTCATTCCCCTAGCAGGAAGAGGAAGAGAGGTGCTGGGTTCGGTGGACTAGTGAGTGTGTGTTTACATCAAATTTCATAGTAGTGGAGGTGTTGTATACGCCCTTCGTGTATACATCAGATAATAGTGCAGTACAAATGTTACACATATCCTGCGTTTTACATCAGGTTACACAGCACTTGAAATCTTCCATCAGTGTTGGGCAATATGGGGCTCTCCAACTGTTGCCAGACTGCAAAGTCCTTCATTTCTTGCTGAATCTTGGTCGTTGTAATCTGGTGCCAGCTGCAGGACCTCGCGTTGCCCATCCATGTGCTACATGCGCCCCTCTTATTTACATCAGTCTACACTGCAGTGGATATGATACACATATCCTGCTTATTTACATCATATTACACTGCTGTGAAGATGGATTCTGTCAGGCAAAAATCATCACGTACACATGTAACCATAGGGTTGGGGAATAGTTGGTTTTGTCTGCTGTTTGAACACAGTTCACATTATCCTCAGGACTGTAATATGTATTTGACTTTGAAGTGTAATAGTATTTGTAATACAGTACATAAAATCCTTATATACTTCCCACACTTGTGTATGCAATTTGCTGTCCTCAATTTACAGGAAGTTACCCTTTTTATCTCTTTGTTCCTCAACCTTGCTGTCCCTGGTTTTAAAGTTGAGTTTCAACTGTATGTTCGTGTCACTAAGAGTAATAGTTTTGAGCATTCCCATATGTTCACATTATGCATTAGCCACACCTAAATAGTACATAAAATCAAACAAACATTTATTCAGCTATTGAAGCTTTAGATCTTTTATACAAGGTTTTCTGTTGGCATTGCACCACACTATGTTGTGGACAGTCAGTGACTGTAATATGACATCTCAAGAGAAGTGTCCCTGGGACTTGTTTTGAATGCTTGCAAAACTATAAATGTATAGATATGCATATCTCTCACACACAAGACCTAAGATTAAATATATTTCTTCTGTGTCCCCGACACGGCTGTATAAACAAAATGGGTTGCTCCTCCCTCCAGCTGATGCAGGATCCAATTAAAAAATGTTTAAAACGGGTCTCCCCGCTCAGTATGTCAGTCCTTTTTTGCGCCAGCTGGAGCAGGAGTAGCGTGTCGGCGCCTACCTTTTTTATTTTTCTTTCTTTCCGGAAGGCCGCTTGTAAGGCTGCAGAGCCAGGGCAGGGAAGCCCCGGTTTTTCGCTCCGGCCGTCCGGGGGAGCCGCGAGGAAAGTAACTTGTGGGGATTCCCCTGGGCAGCCCCAGGTTGCAGAGAGTGCCGCGGCTGAGACGCTGGGAGCAGTAGAAGGGCAAACCTGGAGGGACCTTCAAACAGAGGCCAAGGTAAGACTTCCTTTTTATATAGAAGTCAGTAATGTGGGAGGCCTCTGTGTTCCAGGCTGGAACGCAAGCCAATATCTATTTAAACGCCATGAGTCCTCCATGGCTTTAGGTCTACATAATTTTAATGTATTTATTACAATTTAAATTTTAACATTTATTTGATACACTGCTTATTGTCATGGCTGCCCCTAAGCCTTCCACTACTCCCAGTGCTAAGGAGAAATCTGTGGACAAGGAAGATATAGTCAAACAGAAAACGTGCTTAAACTGTGATGCTAAATTATCCAGTAGTGAATCCTCTAAGATTTGTGCAGAATGCCTGAGAAAAGCAGCAAATCAGGCAATTACAGACCAGTTCCAGAGTTTCCTGTCGTGGATGAAATCCTCCACGCAGGAAACATTTTCAGCTATGCAACAGACGCAGCCGCCAAAGAAAAGGTTAAGAATGGAAGATCCTGAGGAGGGAACCTCTAACAGGATGGAGGAAGCAGATTCAGATAGCATACAAGAAATTCTGTTGGCCTATTCCTCCCAGGAAGAAGGGGAAATTACTGAAGAGGAAGGAATATTCAACATTGACAAAATGGACATATTATTAAAAAATATGAGGAAAACACTGGGTCTGGCAGAAGAGCACAAAGAGCAAGATGTTTTGGATACAGCATTTCTGGGTAACAAGAAGCCTGTACAGGTATTCCCAGTTCATCATATAGTTTCAGACGTAATAAAGGCAGAATGGAGTAAAGGTGACAAAAGGGTATCAACGTCAAAAAGATTCCAAAAAATGTACACTTTTAAGGAAGAAGATACATCTTTATGGATATCTCCCCCTAAGGCTGACGCTCCAATAGCGCAGCTATCCAAGAGGACAACGCTTCCCATGGAAGATGGGTCTTCACTCAAAAACGCCATGGATAGACGAATAGATAGTACTCTAAAAAAAACAATTTTCCTTTCTAGGCCAGTCTTTGAAAATATCTACGGCACTAACCTGCATATCACGAACCATCAGAACCTGGTTAACAGAACTAGAAGAAAAAATAGGGAATTCAGTATCAAGATCTAAATTAATAAAGGAAGTGTCTTTTATAAAAGATGTAGTGGAATTTACATGCAATGCTTCTATGGACGCCATCAAGCTAGCTGCAAGATCATCATCCCTTTGTGTCTGCTCGCCGTGCGCTATGGCTCAGATCTTGGGGAGCGGACACCTCTTCAAAAGCAAAGTTAATATCCTTGCCATTTATTGGAACCATGCTATTCGGAGAACAGCTGGAAGATCTCATTAAAAAAGTATCTGGAGGAAAGAGTCAGTTTCTTCCCCAAGACCGAAGACACAAAGGATCTCCTAGCAGGCCTTCCTTTAAGACAAGGAAACAGTCATTTCAGGAAAGCAGGATGTTTCAACAAGGCAAGTTCTATGATCAGAGAAGACAATCGCAGTCCCAGGGTACTAGGCCTAATTTCAGGAAGGAGTCCTTTCGAAGAAACCAAGTCAAGAAAGAATCACAATGAAGGTCAGCGGGCCCTGTCTCCTGGCCCAGTAGGGGGCAGACTTCAACTATATTTACCCCACTGGAAGGAAAAAACCTCAGACAAATGGGTACTGCAAAACCTGGAGGCAGGGTATCCGCTAGAATTCGGCACGAGACCAAGCAAGAACATCTTCAAATCATCCCCAATTCCATTGGACCTAGGGAAAAAGGAAGAATTAATACGCTCAGTTCAGTCGCTAGAACAAAGCAATGTCATTCAGCCAGTTCCAGACCACCAGAAGGGAAAAGGGATATACTCGATAATTTTTCTGACTCCCAAAGCAAACGGAGGATATAGAACAATTTTAGATCTAAAATACCTGAATCAGTTTATAAAATATCAACCCTTCAAGATGGAAACAGTAGCCTCAGTCCTCAGAAAAATAAGCCCCGGAGACTGGATGGTGACAATAGATCAAAAAGATGCGCATTATCATATTCCAGTCAGAGAATTTCATCTAAAATTTCTGAGATTCAAATTGGCTCACCATCATTGGCAGTTCAAGGTGATTCCCTTTGGGCTGTCATCAGCCCCAAGCGTATTTACGAAAATCCTGGCAGTATCTTTGGAACAATTAAGAAGAGAGGGAATAACGATCATCCCTTATCTCGACGATCTATTGCTCTTGGCGAGCAATCCCAATCAAGCGAAGCAACAGGTAATCAGAACTCAAGAGTATCACGGAGAAAAGCCAGTTGACTCCATGCCAATATCTAACTTTTCTGGGACTCACGTTAGACACCTTCAACAACAGAGCAACATTGTCTCACCAAAGAATCCTCAACATCTCTTCCAGAGTACGGAATTTCAGTTCAAAGTCTATCCAGACCTCACAGGATTGTATGAGTTTATTGGGGACCTTAGCTTCATCCATTCAAGTAGTTCCTTGGGCTCGGTTTCACATGAGGCCAGTCCAAAGATGGTTCCTAAAAAAATTGGAACAAGAATTCAATCAACATGTCTCAACAGATCAGGCTGACTCCAAAAGTAAAGAAACATCTAAAATGGTGGACATCCCAAAAAAAACCTTAAGAAAGGCTTCTCCTTCCTGGATCAGAAATGGGAAACAGTCACCACGGACGCCATCCTGGGGGGCTGGGGAGGTCATTGGAAGCAGATTTCAGTACAAGGAAGCTGGAAGGAACCAGAAAAAAGTTTACACACAAATATTCTGGAATTAAGAGCAATATTTCTCTGCCTGAGAAGCCTAAAGAAGTACTTGAGGAATAAGTCAGTCAGGATTCAGTCGGACAACATTGTGGCAGTAATGTATATCCGGAATCAGGGAGGACTGGGAAGCCCATTGCTGAGCAAGGAAGCAGAGAGAATCCTGAGATGGGGGGAGTTAAATCTAACACAATTATCGGCATCCCACATTCCAGGGGATCAAAACATCACAGCGGATTTTCTAAGTAGAAACCTCCTGGACCAAGGGAACTGGTGTTTAAACAAGGAGGTCTTTAAAGAATTTGTGAAAAGATGGGGTTAACCATCAATCGACCTAATGGCGACAAGCGAAAATACAAAATACAGTGCATTTCTCTCACGCAAATGCCATCCACTAGCGGAGGGGGTAGATGCTATGTTCGTAAGATGGGATTTTGGTCTAGCCTATATATTCCCTCCAATACCGATGATTCCACTAGTCCTAAAGAAAATAAAGAAGGATCAGGCCAACATAATTATGATAGCCCCGGATTGGCCAAGGAGAGTCTGGTATTCGGAGTTGAAGAACCTCTCGGTGGATCATCCCTTGAAGCTGCCAAACAGACGGGATCTTCTGCATCAAGGTCCTATTTTTCACCAGAATCCAGGATTCTTCAGATTGATGGCATGGAGGCTGAGAGGACATCATTGAAGTTAAAGGGTCTATCAGACTCAGTCATCAACACTATAATTGCCAGAAGGAAAGCATCCACATCTAAAATTTACTTCAGAATATGGAGAATCTTCAGAAGGTGGTGTATCAGAAAAGGGCTAGACAGATTATCTATATCTACGTCAAGTATACTTGATTTTCTTCAGGAGGGCTACGACAAAGGATTAAGGCCAGCCTCATTAAAGGTTCAACTATCAGCTATATCAGCCATATTTGCAGAACACTTTGTGGAAGAAGATGTAGTGAAAAGGTACATTAAAGCTATAAGTAAAACCAGACCTAGAATAAAGTGTATCATACCCCCCTGGGACCTAGGGCTAGTACTCAAGCAATTAGCGTTCTCCACAAAGTTTGAACCGTTGGATAAGATTCCAATCAAGAACCTTACATTGAAGGTAGTATTCCTAACAGCCATAACCTCAGCCAGGAGGGTGGGTGATTTGCAAGCTTTATCTTCAAAATACCCATATCTAATCTTGCATCAAGATAAAGTGGTCCTTAGAACACGTCCTGGATTCAAATCTAAAGTGGTATCAGACTTTCATTTGAACCAAGAAATAGTGTTACCGTCATTCTGTTCTTACCCGCAGGAAGCTGACAATAATCTGCTACATAACTTAGATCTAGTAAAAAATATCTCAACTTACCTGGAGAGGACAAAAGAATTCAGGAAATCAGATTCCCTCTTTGTACATCATCAGGGTAAATTCAAAGGCACAGCAGCCTCAAAGGCCTCAGTGGCCAGGTGGATAGTGGAGTGCATAAAAATGGCGTATTTGGAGGCAGGGAAAACTCCTCCAAAAATCCTAAAAGCTCATTCCACCAGAGCCATGGCAGCATCCTGGGCATCGAAGGCCGTGGTATCTCCAGATGAGATTTGTAAGGCTGCTACATGGTCCTCCATGAACATGTTCATTTGTCACTACCAGCTTGATGTCCAAGCATTGGTAGATGCAAAATTTGGGAGGACAATACTACAGGCAGCCACTAAGGTAATGGGTAAGATTTACTACCCTAGTTATGTTTAACTATTGCTTATTATAAAGCTTCTTTAGGAAGCAAGGTTGGATGCTAGAGCTACCTTAATATTTATCCCCACCCGGATGGGGTACTGCTCTGGTATGTCCCATTTTGTTTATACCGCCGTGTCGGGGACACAGAAGAAAGGGAGAAATTTACTTACCGATATTTCCTTTTCTTCTGTGTCCCCAACGGCACTCCCACCCGTGTATTAACCTCTCTATATTATATTTTTCAGCTTTGACAAAAAGTGGACTGACGTATTGAGCGGGGAGACCCGTTTTAAACATTTTTTAATTGGATCCTGCGCCAGCTGGAGGGAGGAGCAACCCATTTTGTTTATACCGCCGTGGGGGACACACAGAAGAAAAGGAAATATCGGTAACTAAATTTCTCCCTATTTATGCATTTGTACCTTTCATTACTGCATGGCAAATGGCCTATGAAATTTTGTATGTGCCTCGACACTTCGACCTGAGTGTTAGTGGTTCCTTAAGCAAACAAAGATTAAGAGCTGCTGGTTGTGATGGAGTTTTAAGAAAGGTATCCACTGTATTTATTTGGAGTTTACCAGCACATAGATCAGTTTTGTCTTTCCTGTTCATCTTTGCCTATTCTTCTTATGTACCACCTACTACTCCCTAAAACATCTTTATCATCCGTGTCTCCACTGATGTGTCCCTCCTAACCCTCTTATTTCATTCCAGAGCTATTAATCTTCCTCAGTCACATTCTTCTGCCCCAACCCATTCTTCAAACCCTCTTCTAAGCTCTATCTCAACTAATTTATTATTTGCCCTTAGTCCCCACCCTTTGCTCCATTTTCTTACAACAGGGCTCAAAATTTCCACTAGCCAATGGCGAGTGAAAATTTAGCCCTGGTGAGTAGAAATTCAGTCCTGGTTGGTATGTTATGGCTTGCAGTGGTGAGTAACTTTTAAGGTCTGGCTAGTAGCAAAGGACTTCAACTTTTAAGCCCTGCCTTACAACTTATGTATTTCGATCTACAGTTCTTAGCAAGTTGAGAAGAATGTATGCCAGAAAATTGAATGCTGACTAGTAGAACAACACTACAAATTCTATCTGGCAACACTCACACTTTCACTCTTGCCAGGTTACAAGAATAAGATATTTGACACTTTCATTTTTTTACATGCGAGTTGTCCAATTTTATCTCTCTGGTCCAAGAAGATACTCTTGTACATTGTTTGGCAAGTCTTCCTAGCATTAAGTAAATACATTTTTTTGCATATGTGAGAAAAGCACAATGGTTCCTGAAATGCTTCATATCAGAGTTAAAGCAACACGGACTCCAAAAAATGAACTGGGTTTATATATACTTAAATACCCTGTATTTCATGCAGCATTTGTAAACTTTTCTATTTGTTTTCTAAGGCCTAAAATATAGTGTTACAAATGTTCTGTGGAGGCAGACAGATATTTTTTCCAGTGGGCAAAATATCATAGGAATCTTGAGGTGATTGTCCAGAATCGTCTATAAATGGACTTCAATAACAGCATTTCTGATTTTGTATTAAATGACTTTAGCTTTTATCTCATTGCAAACAGCACAAACAAAATTAAATAAGTGCTGTCAGAAAAGGATATTCTACACATTTGTTAAAAATTCTCTATTCCTCTCAGCACTTAAAATAACCTAAACCCAATTTAAAAATTCAGAAACCTTATCTGCTCTGTACCAAAGGTGTCAACACATTGTATTCCTCTCCTGGACAGAGTCCCCAAGTTCCTACCACACTGAGCACAGACAGCAAAAAGTTTCTCAAGATTGTTAGGAAACCTATCCTTTGCACAACTTATAGTCCCTTGGGCCAGATCACACAGCAGATGGTCCCAACTCAATTATCTGAGATACATCAAGAAACATCCCCTCAATTTCCTTTAACAGATTCGGATCCTATCATCCACCAGGCAGGAGTTAAGGTGGTGGTGCACACCCGCCAATTTCTCAAAAGGCAGACCCCTAAGACCTTACCAGTGGCAAATTACAGCCACAGATGCCAGCAAGTCAGGTTGGGGAGGAATCTGGAATAACAAGGCATTTCAGGGAACCTGGACTTACAAACAGACAAAACTACATATCAACATATTTGAGTTACGAGCAGCGTGGAACACGCTGAAACACTTGCAATCAGATCTCTGAAACATGCCAGTGCTGATTTGCTGAGACAGCACCTCAGCTGTCAGATATCTGACAAACCAACTAACTGGCAATACAGATCCTGCAATGGGCAGAGAAATACATCTGTGCCAATCAGCAATCTCTACCTGTCCGGGGAAACTCAACCATCAGGCAGACTTCCTGAGCAGAAGAACTATAGCCCCAGGAGAGTGGTCTCTCAACAGTGAGATATTCCTGGACATGACAACAGTCCTAGGAGTTCCAACCATAGATGGCATCAGTAGAAAACCAGAATGCAAGATGTACCTACCCCGCTGGCAGACTAACAAATCTGCAGGACAGGATGCTCTCAGATTCACATGGGATTATCATTTGGCATATCTATTTCCTCTCCTAATACATGTCATTCAAAAGAATCAGAGAGACAAGGCACAAGTCATTCTGATAGCTCCAGACTGGCCCAGAAAAGTCTGGTATGCAGACCTAATACGAATGTCGATCAGACCACCAGTCACACTACCAGTCGCTCCCTACCTGTTATGTCAGGGTCCTATCTATTATCCAGATCCAGCCTTCTTGAGACTGAAAGTTTGGTGGCTGAGCGGGCTTCTTTAAGACAGAAGGGTCTATCTGAACCTGTAATAGATACCATTCTCGCAGGATGCCGGTCCTTGTCGTCAAAAATCTATTACAGTGTATGGACTACTTTTCACAAATAGTGTAAAATTAGGAACAATGATAGAACCAATATACCACCAGGAAAGATCCTACATTTTCTCCAGGATGGTTTTCAAAAGGGGCTAAAATCGGCTTCACTCAAGGTACAGTTATCAGCCTTATCAGTCATCCTAGCAACTCCCTTTGCAGAACAAAATGTGTTCAGGAGGTATATAGCGGCTATATCCAAAATAAAGCTACTGTACGAGATGTTACACCTCCGTGGGACTTTAAACCCCTTAAGGCCCGGTGGATTTCCATTAAGAACCGGCGAAGGTCCTGGCACATCATGGAATTCTGGGATGGCAGCATGGCTGCACTCTGTTCTGCTATCCCAAAATTCATCACAAAGAAAGATAAATAAAAAACTCTGTGGTCCCAAGTGGGCCCTCCCGCCGGATTGGGTGGTTGTTAAAGGGATAGTAATGTTTCATAATAAAAGCAGCTCTAATTAATAATCATAGTATTTGGACTTTGGAGAGTGTTATTTCAATTCTGTCAGAGTTGTAGTTCAAGAGTAATTAAATGACAAAGTGTCCCCCTCCCGCCCCGTGTAACACTGCTCAGCCAGATCAGAAGGGAGGTGCCCAGGTAGACTGCAGAGAGGGACAATCTTCAATTAAGATAAGGGAACAAGCTGAAAAGCTTGTCAAGGGGGGCAGGGCTTTCATTGTTCTGACAGGAAGAATATTGTCACTTGCTGTTATCTGTCTGGTCTATGGACTGCATTCCACATCTGAGAAGAGATTGCTTACACTAGGTAAAAGGGGCGGGAGGGGGAAACTTTGCTTGTGAATATCTCTCAAACCATAAAGATTTGAGAGATAAGACTTATATCGTTCTTCATGATTTTTTTAATGGCTACAAAATAAAATAAAGATAAAATGAAGTATTGCTATCCCTTTAAGGGGTTAAGTACAACACTGTAACCATATTGTCTGAGTGAACATGGCCAGGCTTGCTTCTTTGCCAACCCATTACTGCAAGAAGCTGCAGAATAGCCCTTAGGTCAAGATTCCAGCAGCCCCCCCCCCCCCCCAGCCAGCCATCCTGACATTGGTCGAAAGTATTTCCAATTGGAGATCCTCTAATGAAAAACCATTTGACATATTCTTGTTTGTCTACCAGAGTCTTGTGGACAGGAGAATTCTCTGAGACTTGTTGTAGGTATTTCTGTTCCAATGCCTTAGAAAACATGTCTGAATAGGTTGTATGTGGAGCTTCTCCCAAGGAACCATCTGAACTGTAGAAGTCCAGGCTGCTAAAAGCTGCATAAAATTCAAAGTTGTGTGAGAAACTAGCTTCCTGAAGACTTGTACTGTTGATTATTCCCTTAATCCAGGACCAAACAAATAGGTAATGCCTTCATTGTATCCAGAGTCACTCCCAGAAATTTCACACTTTGAAATGTCTGCAACTGGCTCTTGGCTTACTATATGTCACAAATTTTGGAGATGACTGACCTCTTGGGCTGTATGGAGGATCACCTGAGCCATGGACCCTGACACTTTTAAAAGATTGCTGAGGAAAGGTATCACCGTAATCCCTTCCTTTCTGAGGGTTCCCAGGAAATGCTGTCAAGGTTTTTTTTGAAGATTCTTGGGACAGAAGACAGGCCAGATGGAAGCACCCTGAACTACAGATGTTGAGCTTCAAAGGCGAACCTGAGAAATCTTCTTTGGTAGGGTCTTGCTGGGATGTGATGATAAGCATCCTGTAGGCCTACTTTAGTTAGAAATGACTATCGCTACTGGATAAGACTCTGAATGGATTTTCTTAACTGTGTGGCCTTGAGAAGATTGCACAGAGTCTGAAATCCTGAACATATATTCTTCTTGAGCATTTTATAGAATTCTGGTGGATACTCTCCCTCCAAATGTTGAAGAACCCAGTTGTCTGGGTTGGTTTTCTTCTTCCATGCCTGAAGAAATTATTCAGGGCCCGCTTCTCTTCATAGATATTCATTTTCATAAACTACCTTTTTACCAGGGAAATACTTCATGAATCCCCCTCCCGGGAGGAACCTTGTCTTCTCAGATCATACAGTCTTTTGAACTGGTACTATCTTGTGTCACAAAAGAACTGCCTCTGACTCCTGAAAGAAGAATGACCTGCGGGAGAAAATCTTTGTCTAAGCTCTTTGGGAAAGGAGCTTTTTTTTTTTTTTTTTTTTTTTTTTTTTTTTTTTTTTTCTCTCCTCTCCAGTCATCTTTTTAATAATATCTTCCAGTTCATCACCAAACAGCATTGATCCTGAAAAGGCAGCAAAACTAATTTATTTTTTTGAAGAAGCCTCTGCTACCAAAGTCTTTAACCATAATGTTGTATCAATTTGATTATATCAAAAGACGCATCACAGGAGAATTCCACTGACTCTTTCATAAGCCTGGACATAGAGGAAAAATAATTAATCATCTGACTCTGATTTGGTTAACCAGATACACATTGTTCTGAGAAGGCAAGCCATAGTCATAGCAGCTTTCAAATTAGCTTTTCAATAATAAATAAGTAAATATTTTAAAATAAGTACAAATTTGTCAAGTACAGAGTCAAAGTACATATGAAAGTCAGGTACATATAAAATGAGCTCATTGATAGATCATATACATGGAGAAAAGGCATATATAGATAAAATCCATGTCAAAGGAAAAAAAACAACTTAATATGATGGATCAGAGGTTTAAATAGCATTCTGTGAATAACTGTCAGGCTACCTGTGCGGCGGCTGCTCGAGCCGACCGCATCTTTCCCCAGAGGCTCCAGCCGCATTCTCGGTGCCTTGCCACTGTGATACTGCACCTAAAAAATTCAACTTTGAGCCATATTAACTTTTGACTAAAACACCTTTTTATATATATATATAGATATATATATAGAGATATTATTATTTTTTTTTTTTTTTACATATTAAAGGGATAGTAATACTTAATATTGATGGTTTCCCTTTTTAAGGCAGAAATGTTCTCATTTTTTGATGTACTAAAGTACATTTTTTACTTTACTTTCATCATTCTTGTACAGCAAATTGGAAGCAACTATAAAGTGTGGATGAAACGTTACATTGTTTGCAGTTAGTTTGAGAGGTAGAGTGATATGCATTGCACTGCAGAACAATATCACAGGCACTCATGGGGTTAAGCTTACTAAAATGACTTTTACATTTTGCCCTTTGATGTATAAGGAATTAATTAATCTTGCTGTGCTGCTCACGCTCAGATCTCACAAAGTACATTGTGAGTCTATCAGTGTACAGTAATACTGGGTGCTCAGCTAGGCTGTTTCCTAAACATTACCAAATACGGCTCTTCTTAGGTATCTCTTCTGGGAAAGACATGGAAGGGAGGGGGCATTTAAAGGGCATTTATCCAAAATATTTGGATAAGTATTTAAATCTTCAACCACTTAGAAGCATGTAGTAGACTGTCTGTAGTTTTAGAATTAAATGCTTTAGGATCCAATCTAGAGGACATGTGTAGTAGTATTATATTGTTTAAGCTTTCACAGCCCATGCACTGTGCAAGAAAAATGTGTCTCAATGTAGGTGAATTCAGCTGTGTCTTTAGTAATGAAGGCTATTGTTATACATTCCATAACTTATGGAAAAATCAAAATGCTGCTTATCCATTACATTTTAGAGTGTATTAAAGGGACACTGTCAACTTAAAGTTAATAGGGTTCACACCCTTTTAAAGTAATATTAACACATGAAAAAATATATATATTTCGTGGTTTATCCTACTGAGTAAAACAAAGGCAGTAGCACTGCCGAGAGATGTTTTATTCAAAGCTTATTGCAGCTCAAACTTCCATTCTTCCATAGAATACAGTAGTTTCACTTTTAAAGCAGAAATTGCACATATATAATATGTGTGCTCCCAATTAATTTTTACTATAGCGGTAAGCATATAAATCCTTTTATAATCCTCATTAAGTATGGCATTATTTTGAAATCTAAGTTCTTAGGAGACTCACTGACAGACGACAGCACAGACATCTTGCCAAAGAGGCATCGGTATGTCTGCACTGGTCATCCCTGTCTCCTCACTGATTGGCAAGTAACCTAAGGGGGAGTTGCATTGTACCGCATGGTGGGGCGAACAGAGATGTCAGAGGTATGAAAAAATGCCGTAAAGTAAGAATGCTTTCAAAAATAGACATGTTAATAGTTTATTTTTTTTATCAATTTACAAAATGTATATTGAGTGAACAGAAGAAAAATCTAAATCAAATGAATATTTGGTATGACCACCCTTTGCCTTCAAAACAGCATCAAGTCTTCTAGGTACACTCGCACAGAGTTGGGTATTTTGTAGACATATACTCATGTGTATGATTAAACAATTATACCAAACAGGTACTAATGATCATCAATTTAATATGAGGGTTGAACACAATCATTAACAGAAACAGCTGTGTAGGAGGAATAAAACTGGGTGAGGAACAGCAAAACTAAGCTAACAAGGTGAGGTTGCTGAACCAGTTTAATGTCAAAAGTCACACACCATACTACGTCAGTAAGGTCTCTCCAAGGCAAAAATTTCAAGGCTGACAGGGGTTTCCAGATGTGCTGTTCAAGCTCTTTTGAAGAAGCATAAAGAAACGGGCAACATTGAAGACCGTAGATGCAGTGGTTGGCGAAGTAAACTTAGTGCAGCAGATGGAAAGACACATCATGCTTACTTCCGTTTGAGGTTGGAAGATGTCCAGCATTGCCATCAGCTCAGAACTGGAAGAAAACAGTGGGACCTGGTATACCCATCTACTTTCTGGGAAGTCTGGTCAGAAGTGGACTTCATGGAAGACTTGCGGCCAAAAAAACATACTTCCGACATGGAAACAAGGCCAATCAACTCAACTATGCTTGAAAACATGAATTGGGGTGCAGAAAAATGGCAGCAGGTGCTCTGGATTGATTCAAAATGTTAAATCTTTGGCTGTAGCAGAAGGTAGTTTGTTAGCCAGATGGCTGGAGAGAGCGGTAAAAGAATGAGTATCTGCAGACAACAGTGAAGCTTGGTGGAGGTTCCTTCCATGTTTGGAGCTGCATGTTCTGCAAACGGAGTTGGGGATTTTGTCAGAATTATTGGTTTCGTGAATGCTGACAAATACAGGCAGTTACTTATCCAACATGCAATACTATCAGGGAGGCATCTGATTGGCCCCAAATTTATTCTGCAGCATGACAACAAAGTCATTAAGAGCTATCTCCAGTGTAAAGAAGAACAAGGAGTCCTGGAAGTGATGCTATGGCCCCCACACAGCCCTGATCTCAACATCATCAAGTCTGTCTGGGACTACATGAAGAGAGTGAAGCAACTGAGGCTGCCTAAATCCACAGAACTGTGGTTAGTTCTCCAAGATGTTTGGAACAACCTACCTGCTGAGTTCCTTAACAAACTGTGTGCAAGTGTACCTAGAAGAATTGATGCTGTTTTGAAGGCAAAGGGTGGTCACACCAAATACTGATTTGATTTAGATTTTTCTTCTGTTCACTTACTATTATTTTGTTAATTAATGAATATAAACTATTAACATGCCTGTTTTTGAAAACATTCCTGCTTGTCAGCATTTTTTCACACCTAAGACTTTTGCACAGTAGTGTGTGTGTGTGTGTGTGTGTATAATATAAATCAGTGATGGTACCATTTTAAGTCCACTTTTTTTTTTTTTTTTTTTTTTTACATATATAATTCCCCCCCCCCCCCATTAATTTTTACTATAGCAGTAAGCATTGAAATCCTGATTAAAGTGATAGTAATACTTGTAATTCAAACCATTTAATTCTGTAGGTATTTACAAAATAAACTAATTGCGCCATTTCCGATCTCCCAAACCTTTATGGTTTGGAAGATATAAGTCTGCAATGTTCCCCCTTACCTCCCCTTGTGGTGACGTCAACTTTAAAACTTACAGATGGAGATCGCAGTCCATAGACTGTCCTGCGGCTCTTCATCAGAGCCGTGATCGCGGTAGTTACAAAGAAAAACTTCATTTCAACAGTCTACAATGTGTACTTGCAAACCAGGCACATGTTGTAGGTGGTTCAAATGAAGACAGGCACCATCTGGCATCTTGCTGCAGGCTCTCTCTCCGCCTGCACTGTCAGTCCCTTCCAGTGCCTTTCTGCACAAAGACATTCAACTCTCCAGTCGTGGAGTTGAAGGGGATGGACAGCGCAGATGCAGAGATGCTGGCTGTACAAGATGTCTGCCATGTTCCCCGGTGCCTGCCTGCATAGACGGTTCTATTTTTGTTTAAAGCCGCAATTATTCTTGAAATTAAAACTAGGTATGTGCTTATCGCTAATGTTATCATTTGCGGCTCTATGGTTATCTGATGAAAGTTCCTCTTTAACCCCTTAGCGACTGGCGGTCCTGGGACGTTTCTGTCCCTTAAGGACCACATTGAACCACGTGGACGCGCCGGTACACGTGACCTGTTGCGTGTATCGGCGCTTCACTATGGGGCCTGATAGAGATCGCTCCGATCTTGGAGTGGTCAATTTCAGGCCCTATTTTTACTTATAGCGCTCCCGGTAGAGCGCTGTAAGTAAAAAGTACGTGACGTACTATGACCGTCATCGGTCCTTGAGTATTTCAAGGACCGTGACGGTCATAGTACGGCACATGTCGTTAAGGGTTTAAATTGTGTGATGAACCAACTAGCAGTAGACTAAAACAGGGATCAAACAAAAACAATAAATCTAAATAACTGACTTGAAGGATACCTATAACCCTTTGAGTGCCAGAGGGGTACATATCACACTGATTTGCAATGCATTGTGTAACTCTCTGGCACTCAAAGGGATAAAGGTAAGTTCTACTGAAATCAAAATGAAGAGCCACTTGCTCATAGCAGATGGCACCCCTTTTAAAGAACCCTAGTCGTATTCTACCAAAAAAGTGTATCCATGTGTTCCTGACTACCAATACTTGTATCTGTGGGGTTCCTGCTTATCTACTTAGACAGGGAGTAGAGTAGCCATTCACTTACGTTCAAGAATCCACATGGGATCAGGAAACTGACAAAGTGAGTTCTAGCTACTGTAGTTGTTTATTGGTAGTTGGGACACATGGCCAACTTTTTTTTTTTTTTTTTAAGCAGAATAATACTAACATTTACTGTTCTTTAAACTCTGAGTGCTAGTGGGGTGAGTAATGCATTAATTCACAATGCCTTATATAAGCCTCTGGGATTCAAAGTGTTAAGTAAAAAAAGAAATGTGTCTGTGAACAAATCATATAATTTATCTTCAGTTATCAATGCTTCTTTAAATATGTTTCTGTTTTTCAGCTGTCCATTAGGTGCAGACACCTGGGCTGGTACATAAGTGGCTCCTCATTTCTGACAGCACTGTGATCTCTGCACCCCACAATCTTGCCCAATTACTAAGATGAATCTGGAAAGGGTTCCCAACGAGGAGAAATTACAGCTGTGCAGGAAATATTACCTTGGTGAGTGTGGATGACTAGAGCGGGGAAAGCTTTTAGATATTGTTGGACTAAAATCTCCATCATCCTCAGTTGGCCAGTGGTTGGCTGAGGATGATGGGCTTTGTTGTCGATCAACAGCTTTAAGTCACAATTAACTGGCCTTGAATTACAGATCCAGTTTAAATTAAAGGGGATGTTTAACCCCTTTATGTAAGTAGCCTACTAGTACTACAGACTCATACCAACTGGGTCTACTAGAAAGTGAGACAACCCAAGATATAACGGCCAAAGATCAGCCTTCTCCAACAAGGGAGTAGGGAGCTAGATGCTAGAGTGCGACGCTAGGGGGCGTAGCTCGAGCGCAGTGGTTGCCTACACAGAGTTGTGCTGCGGCTGAGCAGGTTAGAGGTGCTGGCCGCGAAGCCAGATTGGTCCCCTCCGGTTGAGCCGAAGGGGGCCCGTGATAACTCCGTGTAGCCAAACCCTACTTCCTACTCCCCAGGGAGGAACAAACTCCAGAAGTAAACTAAGCAGGGTACTCACTCAGACCAAGCAGAAATCTGTGGAAAGCTGAATACGGTAGGTAGCCAAGGAGGCGCTGGCACTGTAGAACTAGCAATTCCGAAGCAGCTAAAAAGAGAGGAGTCAGGAAACTGGCCGGGTCATACACAGGAAATGAACAGGAAGTACCAAACAGGAATCAGCAGAGGAGTAGTCAGGAAACTGAGCAGGGTCTTACACAGAAGAGCAGCAGATGGTACCAAACAAGGAACAGCCGAAGAGTAGTCAGGAAACAGAGCAGGGTCATACACAGGCAATCAAATAGTTAACTAGGCTTGGTACAAGGGAGCAGACTAGAGCAAGGTCAGGAGATGCCGGATCATACACGGATACAAGGTGCTGAGACACTACTGACACAGTACTGGACGCTATACTAACGCGTCCTACAGAGGAAAGCAGCAACCTTTAAAGCCGCAACCCGGAAGTAAGCGCGGCATCCCTAGCGACGGGAAACAGGGCCGCAATGAAGCCAAGCACATACTGGAAGAGTAAGGCGGAGCGAGCAGGTTGCCGCAACGGAGAAGGGGCAGACCGAGACGAGAAACCCTGGTATGTGACACTTTACAACTTTGCTTAAATCTGTTTATCTACTGCAAATAATGAAAAGTGTATACGTTTTAAAAAAAAAAAAAAAAAAGCATAAAAGCCGCTCTGTACCTACTTGTGGCCAGACTGTGTTTAACAGATCTGTACCTCTGTCTGACGCTTCTATCCAGCCTCCTCTGATGTAGGAGGCTTTCTGTCTGTAAGCTGGAGCGCTTTCATTGGCAGAGGTCGATTTCTGGCCAATGCGAGCACGCCAGCTTGCAGACAGACAGGAGGAGGCTGGATAGAAGCGTCAGACTGCGGTACATATCCGTTAAACACAGTCTGGCCGGAAGTAGGTACAGAGCTGCTTTTATACTTTTAATTTCTCCAAACAAGAGGGTTTTTTTTGTTGTGTTTTGTTTTGTTTTGTTTTTTTTAAACGCATACACTTTTCATTATTTGCAGTAGATGAACATATTTAAGCAAAGTTGTAAAGTGTCACCAGGGTTCCTCGTCTCGGCCTGCCCCTTCTCTGTCACGGCAACCTGCTCGCTCCGCCTTGCTCTTCCGGTATGTGCTTGGCTTCGTTGCGGCCCTGTTTCCCGTCGCTAGGGATGCCGCGCTTTCTTCCGGGTTGCGGCTTTAAAGGTTGCCAATTTTCTCTGTCGGACGCGTTAGTATAGCGTCCAGTACTGTGTCAGTAGTGTCTCAGCACCTTGTATCCGTGTATGATCCGGCATCTCTTGACCTTGCTCTAGTCTGCTCCCTTGTACTAAGCCTAGTTAACTATTTGATTGCCTGTGTATGACCCTGCTCTGTTTCCTGGCTGCTCTTCGGCTGTTCCTTGTTTGGTACCATCTGCTGCTCTTCTGTGTATGACCCTGCTCAGTTTCCTGACTACTCCTCTGCTGATCCCTGTTCATTATTTGCAATAGATAACAAAATGATTTAGGCACAGTTGTAAAGGTGTTAAACATCCCCTTTAACAACAAACTGTCTGACCTTCCATTTTGTACAATTTTTCAAATGTAAAATACTTAATTAAACAACACCTCTTGCTTTGCGGAGAAGTGTAACTGTACCTTTACCTGTATTGCTTTGCAATATGTTTCTTAGTCCTCTGGCTCTCAAAGGGTTAAGGACTTGTGATGGTCCTGGCATGTCATGGAATTCTATGGGATGGCAGCGCTCTGCACTGTCATCCCAGAATTCATTACAGTGTCATACAGTCTTTATTGTGCAAAAATAAAGCCCTCATAAACTTCACCAGTATATGGAATTGTGGTAAATTGTGAAGATGACATAACATAGACCTTTCTACAGTTACAAGCATAAGCTCAGAGCAGGGAACTGTGATTCTTGGTGTCAGGTTTGTTATATGGTTTTATGTTGCAATTGTCAGTAATTTAAAATCCCATCTGTATATTTCACAGTCCATCCCGTTGTGTCTTTACAGGTGGATTTGCACTGCTTCCCTTCCTGTGGCTAGTGAATGTGCTGTGGTTCTTTAAAGAAGCCTTCTTCAAACCAGCATACACAGAACAGCCCCAGATCCAGAGCTGTGAGTGGGGAAATGTGGTGGTGATGTGTGACCAAATTCTCTAAACAGCTGGGTGCCTCAGGGGAGTGTGCTGGGGATTCATATGGTTTATATAAGCATTTCGGAATATTCACTAGAGCAATGTTAGCCCTCAGGGTAAATCAACAACGCATGTTTTTAAGATATCCCTGCTTGTTAGCTGGTGGGTAATCAGTGGCACAGTCATTGTGATTGCTCCACCAGTGCTTAATCAGAGATGGCCTGTTGCAAGACTCAGAGATATACGTTTAACAGCACATTGCGAAGCAATCCGTATTGAACCCATCTGGCACTCAAGGGGTAAAAACACAGTAGAAAAGTGGAGCCACAAGGCCAGTTAATTGTCCATTGACTCAAGCGGAGGTTTTAACCCATTGAATGCTGGAGTGGTTGTCAGCACATTGCAAAGTAATGCTTTGGAGATATCTCTAGCATTCCAGAGTTTAAAAGCCTCCATTTAAATCCGTGCAAGTCTGGAGGATGTTTTTCTTCCTGTGAAGCAGCTGGTTTGGCCAGAATCGCTGATATTTGTACATAAGGCCTATTGTCTATTGTACAACATTGTTTTGTACATTAATCTAAGGTGCAAGTATTGTGTATTTTACTACTAGTGTAAAAGCCAGTGTACACAGGCCAAAGTCCGGGTAATGTTAACCCTTTGAGTGCCAGAGGGGTACGCAACGCATTGCTTTGCAATACGTTGCATACCCCTCTGACACTCAAAGGTTTAAGCGGACGCTACCTCACTGCTCCACGCGATGCACTCATGCACAGTAGAGACTGGCAGAACGCGGGCAGTCTCTGCTACACATGACTGCTTCTGACAAACATCCTAGTGAATTATTATATAGGATAACCCAAAATGGAGATGCAGAAATTAGCTATAACATTTCCTTTTTCCCAATAGATGTGAAGCGTTCTGCATTTGGACTGTTTGTTTGGGTGGTCATTCTCACCACCTGGATCAGCATATACCAGACACACCGTGCCAGCTGGGGTGCAACTGGTGATTATCTTTCATTTACAATACCACTAGGTATCCCCTGACAGTGTACGCCTGAACAACTCAACTCTGTATTACATCTGGAAAATTCCTGGGACCATCTGCTCTTCTCCGTCGCCAACCATATACACTGTTCCCTTTGCACTGCTCCTCACCATTTTTTCACTTGGAGATCCTCACTCCCCACCGCAAAAACATTGGACATTTCCTCCTGGTTTATCAGCTTGGTCTGATGATGCTTGGAATTTTTAGCCTAGGATTGGGAGTGGGGCCCTTAGACATTTAATTGTCCTTGAAATAAAAATTGGTTCACTTCTGTTTAAATAACTTTTAGTCTTTTCAGCATTTTTTTCCCATCTGTCTCTGTTCCCTTCCTTGTTCCAGTAGCTCCAGTTCCTCCTTTATACTGGACTTCCTGAGACTGTTGTGCAAGAAGACCTGGAGAAATTGTGGGGCAAATCAAATGCACAGTAGGAGACAAATAAAATGTTCCTTTTTATTATGTGTCTCTTATCCCATGGAATGCCAGCAATGGTTTGGAGACCTCTAGTATTCAGTGGAGTAAAAGACCTGTTTTAAGCAATCAACATTTTTTGTTTTTCACTTATGGTGCAGTTAGTTTACTCCAGAATTGCTGCCCTTATTGTATCAGTCCCTCTCTCTTTCCTTAAAGGGATAGTAATGTTTCATAATAAAAGCAGTTCTAGTTAATCATCGTACTATTTGGGCCTTGGAGAGTGTTATTTCAATTCTGTCAGAGTTATAGTTCAAGAGTAATTGACTGAAGTATCCCCCTCTCACCCCTTTTACTGATGTAACACTGCTCACCTCAGAGCAGCAGGGAGTGACCAGGTAGATTGCAGAGAGGGACAATCTTCAATTAAGATAATGGAAAAAGCTGAAAAACCTGTTAAGGAGGGCAGGGCTTTCATTGTTCTCACAGTAGAATATTGACCCTTGATGTGAGCTGTCTGGTCTATGGACTGGATTCCACATCTGAGGAGTGAGGGTTTACACTAGGTAAAAGGAGGGGGAGGGGGAAACTTTATCATTCAATTACTCTTGAACTACAACTCTCACAGTATTGAAATAACACTCTCTGTGGCTCAATTACTATGAAGATTAATTGGAGCTGCTGTTTTTGTGAACCATTACTATCACTTTAATGATGCAAAGTCTATCTGACAGTGGGGAGCATTTTTTTGTTCTGAGTGCCACAACTGTGTTTAAAACATTGTTGCATATAGATAGATAGATATAAATTATAACGAATGAGTCACCTGCTCCGTTTCTGGATCTGCTCAGGCTGAATCCCAGTGGCAGTAGATGTAGTAATGCATGAGAGGACATTGTGAAACTTTCTCTCTATTTCTATGGTAGCTCTTTAGTGTAGGATAGTAAAAACCAGCAAAACTGAAAGAGAATTTGTAACAATGTTAATTTTTATTATTTGTGTCAGATCATTCAATTTGGCAGAGTTCCCAGACTTAATAGAACACCTACTGCTATGTTGAGCACTGTCTAAAGCAGTGGTTCTAAAAGGATTTTTTCTGGTGGCCGCCAGTGCGTCCACCACAATGTCCTGGTGGCCGTCACTGCGGCTACAGCCATGTCGTGGTGGCTGCACCATGACATTTCATGTACAAATGGTATAAGGGGATAAGACATACACAAATTGCATATAAATAAGTGCAACAACAATTTACATCATATTACAATTTAAACATACCAGAAATCACATAGTATTAAAAACTATCCGATAAAAGGTTCTTAAAATGTACTAGTTACTGGAGATCTATATTTCA
This sequence comes from Rhinophrynus dorsalis, assembly GCA_037306005.1. NCBI lineage: Eukaryota > Metazoa > Chordata > Amphibia > Anura > Rhinophrynidae > Rhinophrynus > Rhinophrynus dorsalis. The sequence goes on from CM074724.1 coordinate 284,481,513, forward strand.
GAAGCAAACGTGGCACGGGGTTGCCCCTACTGACACAGACAGAACGACACACTTTGAGGTGAAGACAGGTGGCCTGCAGCGATAATACACATAGGCCACTTGATTATACTTGCCCCCAAGGTGAAAACTTGGCAGCCCTCCCTTGGTGATAGATGTATAACGCTTTCAGTGCCAAGGAATGCGTTGTGGCACTCCAGGGATTGAAGGAAAATATGGAGCAATTAGGGTATAAGCAGCTGTGTGCCATATTTACATTATTAACCCCTTAACGACCCTTGACGGTCATAGCACGTCATGGGTTGTTATACCCTTAACGACCCATGACGTACTATGACAGTCATGGAATTCCAGGCTCCCCCCATGGCTGCACGCCGTTTGGGGAGTCTGGAATCCGAATCGCCAAAAAAAAAATGCTCCGTGGTCCTTTTAGTGACCGCAACACACCTGCGCGGCTGGGCGTTAAGGGGTTAAGCCCCACAATACATCTAACTTGTCAAATAACTATAACATGTCTTATCCCTGTAATTAAGACACTTCCTCCTGCAGTGGAAGCCCTACTTCACCCTTCTGAGCTCAGCTGCTGCTGCAGGGTTTAGTTCTTGTATCATGCAGGACTGTCCTCCCACCATGTAAGCCCTACATTATATTTTACATCTCTCCCTCTCAGCACTACTTCACCTGTCCCACCTCAGCCAGTCCTGTCAGAGTTTTTGTCTGCTATCTTGCAAGTACTATGCTGTTCCACTCAGCCCACGTCTCTTCCTTGGAATCCATTCACTTCCTCCCTTTCCCTTCTCCATCCTTCCAGCCCACCTTTCAAGTTTATGTCTTTCTTTCCATTGAATGCAGGTCAGGCCTATACTTACATTGCCCCAAAGCTAACCTGCTATGCTGCATATGACTCCTCCTCCACTCTGCCCAGTGTCTTTCATGGTAAACCACAGTAATCTGTCAGCACGGTGACTCTATTTGTTGCCCCATGCCACTTTCCTGACGGCGCTGGCAAGTTGTCCTACCTTTCGCCTCTTCCATAGGTCCCATCCTCCATTTTGCCCACTTTAAATGTACCACCACAAAGGTAAAATAGCTGTGATCCTGCTGCAAGAACTATGCAATATTTGTATATTGAAATAAGGTCTCAAAATACAGACTACCATATTTACGATGCAACACAATTAACCCTTTGAGTGCCAGAGTGGTGCATAGTCTACCCCTCTGCCATTCAAAGTTAAGATAAACTATTAAACTTCCTCCACTGAAACTTTGAGCACAACCACTACACAATAAATGGCACTACTGGCTCACTTTATAAATATTACCACAAAAAACATTTGGAAAGTGCAGATTAAATAACATCAGTGCATAAGTGTATTTTTTTAACACACACTCCTTTTACTCATTGTGCCACTGACAACCTTCACATCTGTACCTGCTGTGGGTGGATGTCTGCCATCAACTTTTCCACTTTGGATATTTCTTGGCTAAAAATCCATCTGACAGGTCACAGGCACAAGCAGGGGCTGCCCTTCTATCACCCCCTACACACCTCATGACGATAGCTGCCATCTGACCACGCAGGCTACAGAGGCCCCCTAAGGAGACTCCTGTCATCTGCTTCTGTGGTGGCCTCTGTGATGTGGAACCATCCCATCCCCTCAGCAACAGAAGCAGGTTAAAATCCATACACAACTATGTCCCCTGTCATCCTCCACGACACCTAATCCTTTCATAATGAGGGATATGCATTGATCTGGAATGCATTGCACGCCCCTCAGCGATATAAAGAGTTAAAAGGATGCCTCCTCTTCCACGCTCACCACAACATTCACACTGTTCATGTCTCCCATGCCTCTTTTTGCACAGGCATGGCCATGCTTCATTCTTTAATAACTGATAAAGTATTGGAATAGCAAGCTAAGATTCACACACATATAATTACCTACCCATTTAGACGACTCCGGACTGCAAAATAGCCTTGTCCCATTGCCACCTGAAGCTCTTATGTGTGCTGTATGACGTAGCTGCAGCTGAGGCGTGCTAAACAATGATTGGCTGGCTGATGCAACGTCAGGTGGGAAACCTCAGCCAGTAAGGTTCAGCCAGTCACATTTGTATATTTCAGGTGGGAAGCCTCAGATAGTAACATGCAGCAAAAATTACATCCATGCGGGGCTGGTGGTACAGGATTTTTCATGGTGGCCGCAGACAAACACGCTGGTGGCAGCATTTGAGAACCACTGGTCTAAAGCAAGGATGGTAGCATGTGGCTCTGCAGCTTCTAGAGGTCAACAGACAGACCGAGACAGGCATACAGAGAGAGAAGGACACAGATAGATGCAGAGAGGCAGACTGAAAGAGGCTAAGAGAGAAAGATGCAAAGAGACAAATGGAAGACTTATGCAGCAGGATGTCTGAGAAAATGTATTTGTTACCCACCCTTGGAAATACTGGAACATTTATGCTGTATAGTGCCTGTGTACTATTACTTATATAGATCTTGTAACAACAGCATTTTAGTGAAAATGAACTGATTAACTGATTAAAGGGATGGTAATGGTTACTTTTCACAAACTTTAATATTGTAGATATTAAAAGAAAATAAATGAATTGACGTAAGTCCTGTCTCTCAATCAGATATAGTTTGAGAGGTATAAGCTTCTTAAGTCTCCTCTGCCCCATTCACAGACTTAAGCGCTCTAGCTGACAGAAGGAGGTCCTGGTCCTGGGACCAGCCGGGGGCTCTTCAGCAGAGGCAAAACAGCACTATCTAGAAATACTCTATTGGAACGGTCTACAAAGTGTGTCTGGCTTGCAAGCACACTTTGTAGACCTTTCCAATGAAGAATTTCTTTCTAGATAAACCTATTTTGGCTCTGCTGAAGAGCCCCCAGACAGTCCCAGGAGCAGGATCCCCTGTCGGCTTTAGAAGTGTATATCTCTCAAACTATACAAGTTTGAGAGACGGGACTTACATCAATTCATTTCTTTTTTTATCTACAATATTTAGGTTTGTGAAAAGCAACCATTAATATCCCTTTAAAACTAAAAAGCTGTCATTGTCTTGTGCACACCCATTAACTAATAATTTGTGGAAGCACCTTTTTACTTTGTTTACAGCAGTAAGTCTGTTTATATAGGTCTTTATCAGCATAGCAAACCTGGATTTCGAACGCTTATCCCAGTGGGGGTTTTTTTTTTGTTTGTTTTGTTTTTTTTGTACAAGAGTTCAAGCTCCGTCAAATTATGAGGTGATTTCCTGTGCACAGTGCTCTTTAGGTCAGTCGACAGATTTCCTACAGAGTTGAGGATTGAGCTCTGACTGAACGATATCAGGACACTGATGTTCCCTTTTGTAAACCTTTCCTTGTTTGATTTGGCAGTGTGCTTGGATTGCTGTAATTTTGAAATGTGAAATTCTTCTTTAACTTCAGCTTTATGGCAACAGGTTTTGCACCAAAATATATTGATATTTGGAGCTATTTATTTTCCCATCTATTTTGACCAGATCTTCTGTTCCTGCTGAAGAAAAGCAGCCCATTAGCATGTTACTGCTGCCACTATACCATTGTGTTCTTTTGGTGATGAGCTTTCTTGGCTTTGTGACAAACATTTTGGAATTGAGGGTAAAATGGTCATCCTTGGTCTCATCAGACCATAAGTACTTTTGCTACATAGTTTTAGTTTACAAAGGCTTGGTCTTCAAGGGGTTAAGGTTGCTGCTGGTCTCTTGGTAACATCTGTGATGAGCTTTTTCCTTGCCCAGTTGTTGATTTTGGAACAACCTTCTTATCTTTGCAATGTCCTGGTGGTGCCATATTTTCTCCATTCCTTAATAGTCTTCACAATGTTCCATGATATATGTAACACTTTTGAAATTATTTTTTATCACTCTTCTTGTCTGTAATTTTCATCAATAAGAGCCTGTATATCTTTAAGTTTCTCATAGACCATGGTCAGCTCTGAAGTATGCAACCAAGAAACCTTTAAAGGAGCAGTAAACTTTTTTACAAAAAAAATATATATTGTAGGGATTTTCCTATTGAGTAAAATAAGGGTACTCCCACTGCAGAGAGATTTATATTTCCAGAGTTATTACAAATAAACCCATGTTTTTTTTACATTAGCAGTGCCCTCTAGTGGTCAAATTCTAATTAGATTTCCTGTTACATATTACATAGTTACATAGTTACATAGTAATTTAGGTTGAAAAAAGACTTGCGTCCATCCAGTTCAACCCTTTTCCTATTCCTGTTTACCATCGCTGACCCAAAAGAAGGCATCCGACTCCAAATGGCAATCAGATTTCTCCCTGGATCAACAATCCCTAACTAAATATTAATCCCAATACTAACGTGCATAGCCCTCTATATTATGCTCTTTTAAATAAGTATCCAGGCCCCTTTTAAAAGCATCTAATGTATTTGATAGCACCACCTCCTCCGGAAGGGCATTCCATACCTTTATTGTCCTTACTGTAAAGAAACCCTTCCGCTGTTGTAGACTAAATCTCCTTTCCTCAAGTCTAAGCGGGTGGCCCCTTGTCCTGTGTACTGTTCTGTTAATGAACAGGTCTTTTGAAAGCCCTTTATATGGGCCTTGAACATATTTATATAGTGTTATCATATCCCCTCTAAGACGCCGTTTCTCTAGTGTGTACAAGTTTAACTTTTCTAGCCTTTCTTCATAACTAAAACATTCCATTCCCCTTACTAGTTTTGTAGCCCTCCTCTGCACTCTCTCTAGTTCCATAATGTCCTTCTTCAGAAAGGGCGCCCAGAATTGAACAGCATATTCTAGGTGGGGTCTTACCATGGACCTGTAAAGAGGCATAATTATATCTTCCTCCCTTGAGTCAATACCCCTTTTAATACATGTCAATATCTTATTGGCCTTTGCAGCTGCCAGCTGGCACTGCATGCTACTGCAAAGTCTATTGTCTACCATTACTCCTAAATCCTTTTCATTAGTAGATTTCCCCAGAGAAACACCATTTAAACTATATGTTGCATTTTTATTATTATACCCAAAATGCATAACTTTACACTTGTCTATATTGAATCTCATTTGCCATTTGCCTGCCCAGTTACTCAATTTGTCCAAGTCCTCTTGTAATGAAGACACATCCAGTTCAGACTTTATTGCCTTACTTAATTTTGTGTCATCGGCAAACACTGATACATGGCTTCCTATGCCCTCTGGGAGGTCATTAATAAACAAATTAAAAAGAAGAGGACCCAGGACAGATCCCTGAGGCACTCCACTTATCACGTTTATCCAACTGGAGAACTTGCCATTTACTACCACTCTTTGCATTCTATCTTTCAGCCAATTTCCAATCCACTCACAAACATTTTGCCCTAGTCCTATTTCATTCAATTTGTACAGTAACCTCTTGTGTGGAACCGTATCAAATGCCTTGGCAAAGTCTAAATAGATCACGTCAACCGCCTCTCCCTCATCTATATTATTACTTACTTTTTCATAAAATGCGATCAAGTTCGTTTGACAAGACCTATCTTTCACAAAGCCATGTTGGCTATTGCTAATGATATTCCTGTTCCAGCAGAATTCTTGAATATATTCCCTTAGCAACCTTTCAAACAGCTTCCCTACCACAGATGTCAAGCTTACGGGTCTGTAGTTTCCTGGCTGGGACTTTGATCCCTTTTTAAATATGGGCACCACATCTGCTTTACGCCAATCCATGGGCACCATACCAGAAATAAAAGAATCCCTGAAAATCAGATATATCGGTCTGGCCAGGGTCTGGCCTAGCTCCCTAAGTACCCGTGGGTGTATACCATCTGGCCCCGGAGCCTTGTCTACCTTGACACCATTCAATTGTTTTAACACTTTTTCTTGTGTTAGCCAGTCCCATGCTTGCTGTGCCTGTTCTGTAAAAGTAGTTTGCAGATTCTTGTCCAATGGGTCTTCCTTGGTAAAAACAGAAGAAAAGAAATTATTTAAAATATCTGCCTTCTCTCTGTCACCTTTGACCATCTCACCCGTTTCAGCTAACAAGGACCCAACATTATCAGACTTTAATTTTTTGCCATTAATGTATTTAAAGAATTTTTTTGGGTTGCTTTTGCTCTCCTTAGCAATATTTTTTTCATTCTCCAGTCTAGCTAATTTAATAGCCTTTTTACAGGTTTTGTTGACATTTTTGTATTCTGCAAATGCCTCTGCTGATCCCTCAGCTTTGTAATGTTTAAATGCCGCTTTCTTGTTATTTATTTCATGAATTACTTTACTGGTTAGCCACATTGGTTTCAATTTGCTTCTTTTGTATTTGTTTCCAACAGGGATAAATTTATATGTGTATTTTTGCAATATTATTTTGAAGGCATTCCACTTACCTTCTGTGTTTTTTCCTGAAAATATTTTATCCCAGTCAACGAGACCAAGGGATGAATTAAACCTGCTAAAGTTGGCCTTTTTAAAATTCAGTGTTTTGGTGGAACTCGTATCAACTTGTTTTTTTGAATTAATCTCAAACGATACCATGTTATGGTCACTATTCCCCAAGTGCTCCCTTACTTGGATGTTAGAGATAAGTTCTTCATGGTCAGTTATTACCAAATCCAGACATGCATTCCCTCTGGTTGAGGTCTGCACTAGTTGTGACAAAAAATTGTCATTCAACAAGTTCAGAAACTTGCTGCTTTTAGCAGAGTTAGCTATTCCATTTTTTCAGTCTATTTCTGGATAATTAAAATCCCCCATAATTATAGTTCTCCCTATTTGGGAAGCCTTTTCTATTTGCATTAATAGCTGTGTTTCTTCAAGGTCACCAATGTTTGGTGGTTTATAACAAATACCCACTAATATTTTCTGGGCAGTTTTATCCCCAGTGACTATTTCAACCCACAGGGATTCCACATGTTCACTACTGTCCTCACATATATCTTCCCGCAATTGAGGCAATAATGCTGGTTTGATATACAGACAGACCCCACCACCTCTTTTGCTTGACCTATCTTTTCTAAATAACATGTAGCCCTCTAAATTGATTGACCAATCATGTGTGTCATCCCACCATGTTTCTGTTATGCCTATCAAGTCATAGTTTTCAATTTCAGCTACCAGCTCCAGTTCCCCTATTTTACCAGTTAAACTTCTGGCATTTGCAAGCATACAATTTATGCCACTGCTGTGTTCCATTTGTGATTTAATTTTGTTGTGGCTTATAGTCTTCTCCCTATCATCTGTACTAACCCCGCCCCCAGATCCTCCCACCTGGTTATTAACTACATCGCCTTCCCTTTCTATACTATCTATCCCAGTATTTATTGGCCCCTCCCCCCCCCTTCCTAGTTTAAAATCTCCTCCAACCGTCTGGTAATCCTCTCCCCAAGCACTTGAGACCCTCTTGCATTCAGGTGCAATCCATCCCTGCTATAGAGATTGTACCCCAAAGCAAAATCAGCCCAGTGCTCTAAAAACCCAAAGCCCTCCTTCTTACACCAAGACTTCAGCCATGCATTGAGCTCCCTAATCTCCCGCTGTCTCTCTGGCGTAGCGCATGGCACAGGTAGTATCTCTGAGAATACTACCTTGGAGGTCCTGTTCCTAATCTTACTGCCTAAATCCCTAAAATTACCTTTTAGGACTCTCCACCTTCCTCTAACTTTGTCATTGGTACCAATATGCACCAAGACAGCTGGATCCTCTCCAGCCCCTCCCAATAATCTGTCCACCCTGTCTGCAACATGCCGAACCCGGGCACCCGGGAGACAGCAAACCATTCGGTTGCTGCGATCAGAGCCACAGATTACCCTATCTGTTCTCCTAATAATAGAGTCCCCTACCACCACAACCTGCCTAGGCTTCACTTCCCTCTGGATCCCCTCTGTGCTAGAGGAGCTGTTCTCCCGGCTGTTAGGGAGAACAGTCCTCTCCAGCAATTCCACCTCTGGGTTTGCCTTCCCAACATCTTCACTTAAATGAGCAAATTTGTTTGGATGGAAAAACTCAGGACTGGCTGCCCTCTTCCTCTTCCCTCCCCCACTGCAACCACTTCTAATTGTCACCCAGCTATGTGCCTGGTTCCCTTCTAGCTGATCTCCTCCCTCTTTGCTAGGTGACCCAGCTAGACTCTGCTCCGTTAGCAAGAGACTCCTCTCAAGGTTGTCAATGTCTCTCAATGTTGCAATATGACCCTCTAGAGCTCCAATCTGAGCTTCTAGAAGGGCCACTTGCTCACATTTGCTACAGCGGTATGGACCCTGGAACTGCTGTTCCAAGCATGCATACATATGGCATGATGTGCACTGAGTGAGATCTCCAAACTTGCTCATCTTGTATGGTGCAAGTGTGAGTTCCTAAAAATGTAAGCAATTAATTTACCTGTGTTGCACTACCTCCTCTGTTTCCCCAACTGCTGTGTTTCACAAACTGTACACTTATTACAGAGCACTTAGGAAAGAGCACGCTCTATTTGTGAGCAAGCTCTGTGAGTCCTGTACCTAGATTTATACAGGCCTACACAGGGGATTGCTCACAAACCCCACCCTTAATTAATTAATTACACACACTCCCAGAGAAAAACACAACCTTTTAAACTTTAACCCTTTAACCTTCTTACTGCAGGTTAGAATGTCAACACAAAAAACACTTTTTCCAATGCTGGGATGTCCAACTGTTCAATTCAAATTACTCCAGAACACACTTGAGCTTGTGAGCAAGATCTGTGAGTCCTGTACCTAGATTTATACAGGCCTACACAGGGGATTGCTCACAAACCCCACCCTTAATTAATTAATTACACACACTCCCAGAGAAAAACACAACCTTTTAAACTTTAACCCTTTAACCTTCTTACTGCAGGTTAGAATGTCAACACAAAAAACACTTTTTCCAATGCTGGGATGTCCAACTGTTCAATTCAAATTACTCCAGAACACACTTGAGCTTGTGAGCAAGATCTGTGAGTCCTGTACCTAGATTTATACAGGCCTACACAGGGGATTGCTCACAAACCCCACCCTTAATTAATTAATTACACACACTCCCAGAGAAAAACACAACCTTTTAAACTTTAACCCTTTAACCTTCTTACTGCAGGTTAGAATGTCAACACAAAAAACACTTTTTCCAATGCTGGGATGTCCAACTGTTCAATTCAAATTACTCCAGAACACACTTGAGCTTGTGAGCAAGCTCTGTGAGTCCTGTACCTAGATTTATACAGGCCTACACAGGGGATTGCTCACAAACCCCACCCTTAATTAATTAATTACACACACTCCCAGAGAAAAACACAACCTTTTAAACTTTAACCCTTTAACCTTCTTACTGCAGGTTAGAATGTCAACACAAAAAACACTTTTTCCAATGCTGGGATGTCCAACTGTTCAATTCAAATTACTCCAGAACACACTTGAGCTTGTGAGCAAGCTCTGTGAGTCCTGTACCTAGATTTATACAGGCCTACACAGGGGATTGCTCACAAACCCCACCCTTAATTAATTAATTACACACACTCCCAGAGAAAAACACAACCTTTTAAACTTTAACCCTTTAACCTTCTTACTGCAGGTTAGAATGTCAACACAAAAAACACTTTTTCCAATGCTGGGATGTCCAACTGTTCAATTCAAATTACTCCAGAACACACTTGAGCTTGTGAGCAAGATCTGTGAGTCCTGTACCTAGATTTATACAGGCCTACACAGGGGATTGCTCACAAACCCCACCCTTAATTAATTAATTACACACACTCCCAGAGAAAAACACAACCTTTTAAACTTTAACCCTTTAACCTTCTTACTGCAGGTTAGAATGTCAACACAAAAAACACTTTTTCCAATGCTGGGATGTCCAACTGTTCAATTCAAATTACTCCAGAACACACTTGAGCTTGTGAGCTTGTTAGATTCTAATGGAGAGGAAAGTCGGAAAAGTCAGAGACATACAGTTCTCCATAGAATGTGACAGAAACTGCCTGTCACTTCCTGTCAGTTAGAACTATCAGGAAGTAAACACAGTAAATTCACTTTATGATTATTTAAACTGCTATAAATGTTGAATAAAGCATCTGACAATGATGGGAGTGACCTTGTTTTATTCAGCAGGAAATGCTCTATAAAATGTTTTCATAAAAAAGTTTACTGCTCCTTTAAGGAAATCCTATAGGAACAGTGGATTTTCTTTAGGGCTAATCAGAATCCATTAAGTTGATGTTAGGTGAAGGCAAATCACCTTTGCACATGATCTGGAATGGGACTGGTTATATCTGAACACGGTAAAGGGTGCTCCCACTTAGTTCTTATTAATTTGAAAAAAGGTCTGACATGGTTTCAGATTTTGTCAGCAACGCTACAATTTCAGTAAGGATGTGTAGACTTGATTTATTGTGTGTGTGTGTGTGTGTGTGTGTGTGTGTGTGTGTGTGTGTGTGTGTGTGTGTGTGTGTGTGTGTGTGTGTGTGTGTGTGTGTGTGTTAGGGATGGGCAGTCCAATACATGGCATAATAAAATAGAGGGGAAAAAAGCCACATCAAACAATGTATAAAAAGCTGGTATGAGGAACTTTGTATCCACAAAAGATAAACACTTGTTAGGGCTTTCAAAAGAAGAATAAAGTGCATCTGATTTCAGCGGTAGTTTGCGGTACTGGATCCGCTTGCCGGTGGAGGTTACTTCCTGACCGATTGACACACTTGTTTTACCTGAAAAAATTATTTAGAGCAATACTAAATTATTTTATTTACACAGGCTAATTTATAAACACTTTTACTAAAGTTTATACAGACATTAACCCCTTAAGGACCGGCGGTCATGGGACATTTCCGTCCCATAATGACCGCATAGGCGCACTTGGACGCGCCGGTACACGTGACCTGTCGCGTGTATCGGCGCGTCATTATGGGGCCTGATAGAGATCGCTCCGATCTTGGAGCGGTCAATTTCAGGCCCTATTTTTACTTACAGCGCTCCCAGTAGAGCACTGTAAGTAAAAAGTACGTGACGTACTATGACCATCATCGGTCCTTGAGTATTTCAAGGACCGTGACGGTCCTGGTACGTCAAGGGTCCTTAAGGGGTTAATGTGAGTTTTATTACTGTGGAGCAATGTGATACACTTATATACACACCACACAGTCTGATCTCCTAAAAAGACGGACACTAGGGTGGGAAAGAGGGACATTGGGATTTCCACCTCAGAGTGACAGTTCTCCCTGTAAAAAGAGACATTTGGGAAGTATGAAAAAACGTTTATACCTTTTATCCAGTCCTTGTTAAAGGGTTAATAATGTAATTGTAAACTTATTTCTCAGTCTTCTTTATATTAAAATTAAGAGATTGCGCTATATTTAAGTCCTTAGTTTTGTGTAGTTAAAAGTTATGCAGAGATAAAGATCCACCACTGCCCCCTTCTGTCACCGGAAGTTGCAATCTGGTCTGGACAGCTGCAGCGAGGGACAAACTTCAGTAACTATAAAAGAAATACTGCCCCCGTTGACGAAGGAGGGCAGGATTTCCCTTTGCTTTCTGAAGTTTGTCCCTCGCTGCAGCCGTCCAGACTGCAGCTTCTGGTGACAGAAGGGGCGGGCTGTGGATCTTTATCTCTGCATACACAAAAGTAAGGACATAAATATAGCACAATCTCTTAATTTTAATATAAAGAAGACTGAGAAATACTTTTAACAAGATATTACTATCCCTTTTAAAAATGCACGAACGAAGCACAAAACATAACAGGAAAACGTATATATATTTTTTTTCTTCCTTTCTAAAATGTTGCTCTTTTTAAGTTCTAATTAAATGATCTTCTATACATATAAATCCTTATTTATCCTTTAAAAATGGTATAGAATTTGTAATTCATTATTATACGATCACTGTACGTTTTGCTGTTTCTTTCAAACGCTATTAAAAAGATAACATTCAGTTCAACGGTGCTATGCTGCATCCATCTATGGGAAACTTGTCTGTGACACACTGCTTTTCACAGGATATAAGAGCAGCAACTGCCAGCTGGCTGTAAACTTCTTGAACTCAAGCTATCAGAAAATTGCTATCGGAGAATAACTTTTGTAAGGAACCACTCCAAATATTGGGAATACCCTTGATTTACTCTGTGGGGGAATTGTGTTGCAGGTCTTTTCCTGTAATTATCACACTAGAAAGAGAATGTATTGTTTCTTTCTCCTATTGCACCGGTAGAATATGCATTTGTACTTACAGTATCTCACATGAGTACACCTCTCACATTTTTTGTAAATATTTTTATCTTTCATGTGACAAAACTGAAGAAATGACACTCTGCTACAATGTAAAGTAGTGAGTGTACAGCCTGTATAACAGTGTACATTTGCTGTCCCCCTCAAAATAACTCAACACACAGCCATTAATGTCTAAACCTTGGCAACAAAAGTGAGTTACATTAAATTGGCATGTATTTTGCCCAGCTCTGATTTATGTGTTAGTCTCTGAATGCTGTGTCTATTCTCTCTGTAATGAGTACTGAGGGGGGGGGGGATTTATTTTGGGATTTAATAATCCAGATCCAAAACTAAATCATATCTGGGATCGTCTGCCCTGCTCCTGTTACAAAGCTCAGTCATGCTTCACTAAATGCTATCAGATAACTCCACTGACTCACTGCATACTAGGTCACTGGAGCTAATTCTTTTAGTCTTCTTGCTTATCTCACTGATTACTACCCCAGAATCTTTGTAATTATGTCCTTTTTTACGGGGCTCTGTGTAATCCATGCATGTGTTCTGTTACCACAGTAGGGTTATTTCCAGCCACTTATCAAAGTTTGTGGGGCTTCACAAGAAATATGGCAGCTTACACGCAAGGGTGGGCAATCTTCTTCCCTCCATCTTTTGCTAGACTACAACTTTCCTCATAATCTGCTAGCCTTCCAGCTGTTGAACTACAAAGACAGTTGGAGAGCCAGAGTGTCTTCATTCCTGTTTTACGGCTGCAGTGGTTCTTTTACATTCCTGCAGTATGCAGCTTCCAAATGGGAACAGTACTACGGTTGGGTGATAAAGGGGCTTCCAATGCTTTTAAAAGCAATCAATTTGATGCCTCTTAGGGCAAAACTAAGATCAATTATGTCACAAATTAAGAGAAGAATATAAAACTGGTGTGTCTATTTTTGTCCTCAAATATTCTTCTACAAACATATTAAGGAAACACAGAAGCAACTTTCTCGTGTTGCTGCATTAATGGGAGAGACACCTTGCTCTCAGTTCCAACCCCTGTGATGTCCACTGCTAAACTGCCCCCCACTCCTCACAGCTCATTCTGCTTGTTTTAGCTCGTTCAGTTGGCTTGCCTTCACTGTAATGAGTGGAAAAAAATATTAGCTGGAAGAGACCAGCTTAATTGACACTACAGGTTAAAAAAAGAAAATAAATGAAAGCTTGCTAATGATCTCTCTAAATGTTTAATCCTAGGAGGTGCTACCTCTCTAACCCTTCTGCCATTCTAATGGTTTAAAGGGGCAGTGCCTCAAACTAGGAAAAATATTTTTACTTACATAATTTTGCCCAACCCTGACATTATTAAAAACTTTATCAGACTTTATATGTGAGGGTTATGGGAGAGGATCCCTTCCTCGCAATCACTACTTTTTGTTTGTCACCTGTTGAAATCAACAGTGGGCTATGAACATACCTGGGAACTTTCAGTTGAGGGCTACCCCTCCCGCTCCTTTTACTGATGTAACACTGCTCAGCCAGGTCAGAAGGGAGGTGCCCAGGTAGACTGCAGAGAGGGACAATCTTCAATTAAGGTAAGGGGAAAAACCTGAAAAGCTTGTCAAGGGGGGCAGGGCTTTCATTGGTTTCATTGAAAGAAGATTGTCCCCTGCTGTTATCTGTCTGGTCTATGGACTGCATTCCACATCTGAGAGGAGATGGCTTACACTAGGTAAAAGGGGCGGGAGGGGAAACTTTGCGTGTGAATATCTCTTAAACCATAAAGGTTTGAGAGATAAGACATATCATTCTTCATGTTTTTTTAATGCCTACAAAATAAAATAAAGTTAAAATGAAGTATTACTATCCCTTTAAGAGCTATCTTCAGAGGAAAGAAGAACAAGGAGTCCTGGAAGTGATGGTATAGCCTTCGCAGGGCCCTGATCTCAACATCATCGAGTCTGTCTGAGATTACGTGAAGAGAGAGCAGCAACTGAGGCTGCCTAAATCCCCCGCAGCGTTCCTTAACCCCTTAAGCACCGGGAAAATCTGAGGTGGATTTCACTTAAGGACTGGAGCAATTCTGAACTTTTTGACTATGTCTTTGTTCAACAGTGTTTTCCGTCTTAGGCTTGTATTCTACCCCCATAAATTATATACTGTTTTTTTTACGCACAATTAGGCCTTTCCTTTGATACCCCACTTATATGGATAACCCACCATTTTCTTTATTAAAATTAAAAAAAGTAAAAAAACCCACCATTTTTGTTTTGTCTCTTGGGATCAGTTGGGCGCAAAGGGTTACGTTTTTATGGAGACTGCATGAAAGGTATGACTGGTCAGTCATACCTACAAAATGTGCAGTTTAAAGTGGCCACTGTCCCCCCGGGTGAAAATCTCATGTCCCTTTTTCCCCACCCTATTTTCCCACTTTTTTATCTATGACATTTAGCGGTGTGTATAAGTGTATTACATGGCTCCACAACAATCACGCTCTCAGTTTTGTTTACTGAGATTTAAAAAAAAAAAAAAAAAAAAAGTGTATCATTGCACGTCAGAAATTGACCTGCATTTAGCCAGCCTACAGCACTAGCAGGGAAGGGGTTAATACCCCCAGTTGCTGTATTTTCTTTTTCCACTAGGTGTCTCCTCTCTGCTTCTCTCTCCCTTACTTTGATAGTAAGGGAGACAGAGGCAGAGAAGAGACATTGCCTCTATCACTCAGAATGCCGGTACATGCTATGGCGATCACATGACCTGGCACAAGCAAGAAAGGCTGAGACTGAACTCCCCGGTCTCAGAGCACTCAGTCTCAGCCTAGAATTAATGCTATCATTTAACCCATGACGGTCCAGGACCATCATGGGTCCTTCAAGTTGCTATCATTTAACCCATGCTGGTCCAGGACCTTCATGGGTCCTTAAAGGGATAGTAATACTTCGTTTTATCTTTATTTTATTTTGTAGGCATTAAAAAAACATGAAGAACGATATAAGTCTTATCTCTCATACCTTTATGGTTTAAGAGATATTCACAAGCAAAGTATCCCCCCCCCCGTTCAGCCAGATCAGAAGGGAGGTGCCCAGGTAGACTGCAGAGAGGGACAATCTTCAATTAAGATAAGGGAAAAAGCTGAAAAACTTGTCAAGGGGGGAAGGGCTTTCATTGTTTTCATACAAAGAAGATTGTCCCCTTCTGTTATCTGTCTGGTCTTACAACCAGATTCACATCTGAGAAGAGATGGCTTACACTAGGAAAAAGGGGCGGGAGGGGGAAACTTTGCTTGTGAATATCTCTTAAACCATAAAGGTTTGAGAGATAAGACTTATATCGTTCTTCATGTTTTTTTCATGCCTACAAAATAAAATAAAGATAAAACAAAGTATTACTATCCCTTTAACTGAATTCCACCCATGACGGTCCTGGACTGTCATGGGTCGTTAAGGGGTTAAAGAACTTTGTGCAAGTATACCTAGAAGAATTGATGCTGTTTTGAAGGCAGAGGCTGGTCACACCAAATATTGATTTGATTTAGATTTTTCTTCCGTTCACTCACTATGCATTTTGTTAATTGATAAAAATATAAACAATTACATGTCTGGTATTGAAAGCATTCTTACTTTATAGCATTTTTTCACACCTGCCTAAGACTTTTGCACAGTATTGTGTAAATATACACATTACACTATGCTGTCATTTCACATAACTGCTTGTGTTACTCATTCTCCCTTTCACTGAACTGCAAGAATTCCCTGTTAGTAAAATATGAGTTTGTGGTATTTATGTACTGAATATATCCATAGCTTTGCTGGACAAATCTAAACATAAGATCTTGTTGAGGGACAGAGCACACCCCACCCCCATGACCTTTTTCTGGTGCTGTGCATGTCCCCTCTGACTCACCTGCTATTTATTTCTTTGTGCAGAGGACTGCAGATTACCTTTAATCCCCTATCGGCACCATTCTTACCAACCTCCCCTAGGCAAGCTCTGCACCAGGGAATAATACAGCATTCTCTGCACACGGAATGCCATCTTCATTGGCTAATATTTGCTTGCACCAATCCAAAATGGGCACAAAGAGGCTAAAGCTGAAACCAGAGGAGGATGTTGAAGGGTCAGCTACAAATGTTGTCATTGCTATGGACACACTGAGCAAATAAAAGGGGAGCCAGACATCTAGAAATAGCGTTCAGCTTGGACACAAGGTTTGGAGGAGTCACCTGTCTGTGATGATACTTCCTACAGGACAAGAGCATAACTGCTCTGTTATCCCTTTACTGTAGTTATGTGGTTTAAAGGGATAGTAATGTTTCATAATAAAAGCAGCTCCAATTAATCTTCATAGTATTTGGGCCATGGATAGTACTACTGTCAGAGTTGTAGTTCAAGAGTAATTGAATGATAAAGTTTACCCCCTCCCGTCCCTTTTACCTAGTGTAAGCGACCTCCCCTCAGATATGGAATCTGGTCTCTTGACCAGACATCTCACAACAAGGGACAATCTTCTTACTGTGAGTATAAGGAAAACCCTGCCCCTCTTAACATGTTTTTCTGTTTTTTCCTTATGCTCTCTGAAGATTGTCCCTCTCTGTCATCCATCTGGACAGTCTTGCTGCTCTGAGCTGAGCAGTGTTACACAAGGTAAAAGGGACGGGAGGGGGATGTTTTATCATTCAATTACTCTTGAACTACAAATCTGACAGTATTGAAATAACCCTCTCCATGGCACAAATACTACGAAGATTAATTGGAGCTGCTCTTATTGTGAAACATTACTATCCCTTCAAGGTGCCAGTCACTGCCTTATCGTAATTCATTCACTTGTCTCCGTTTTAAAAGGTACAATCTCAACTTCTATCTTTTTGCTATTATCCATTTTTATGATTAGTCTTCCTGGCGTTTGCATTATTTTACTCATTTCACATGTTAGCTAGCCTGTATGCTTGTTTTCAGTTTCTATTGCAGTCTTTATATACATATATTGTTTTACTAATGCATCTGACCCTTGTGACAATTTAAAAGCCACCTTCTTCCTCTGTTTCCTTGTTAACATCATTGTTAAGCTACTTTAGAATTAATTTTTGTTTTATTTTTGTTACCCAGTGATATATATATTGATGAGTATATTTATCCACATTTTGAATACTTTTTATCTTCTGTATTTTTAGCATTGAAAATAACATCCCTAAAAATAACCTTAAAGTGGAACTATCACCTTTATAATATTTCCCCCCCAAACATTACTAATATAGTGACAGGCACAGGCATACTTGTATTATGTTTAATAAGTCAGCATTATTGAAGTAATCCACCTTCTTCAGCAGGCATCCAGCAGACAACAGTGCAGACATCTTAGAAGAAAGTTGCCTCTGAGTCTGCTCTGTCTGTCCCATGCCTGGATTGGTGATGACATCCGTTGGTTACCTTAAGGTAACTGAAGTTGCTGCCTGCACAGGCACACACAGCTTCTCTTGTAAGCTCTGTGCCCTGGATGCCGGCAGAAGAAGGTGGATTACTTCAATAACATGGACTTATCCTATATAATAATTCGCTAAGTTGTGTGTAACGCCGGACATGCGCAGAAGACACTGCTGCGCGTGCGGCAGTCATGCACAGTACAGACTGCCCGCGCCGCGGCTGATACAGAGCTGGGCGCTCCAGAGGCACTGTGGCCCGTGTAACGGGCTGTTCAACTAGTTAAACATAATACAAGTATTCCTTTGATTATTTCTATATTACTAATGTATTGGGGGACAATATTATGAAGATGATAGTTTCGCTTTAATGCATTTAAAAGAAGGACTTGCCTAGGTCCATCATATCGTAGATAGTTTATATTTAGTGATGCATTTTGTGCCTTGTATCTACAGTTGCCTATATTTGCTATGCACCAGCTTAGGTCTGTATTTCATTTTCAACTCCACACAATAAACCGTAAACGAGAGAGAGAGAGAGAGAGTCCTGCCCATGTGTCGAATACAGGGCTGTCTTCACTCCCATGATTTAAGGCTTTCACTGCTTTAGTATAGGTATATCCTATATTATAATTCTCTAGGATGTTTGTCAGAAGCCGTCATGAGCAGTAGAGAGGGCTGCGCATGCTGCAGTCATGCGCACTACAGACTGCCTGCTCCGCAGCTGATACGGAGCAGGGCGCTCCGAATACAGACCGGAGTCCTCTCTGTGCACCTTCCTGGACCAAGCAGTTGCATGGAGAGGACCACAGTCTGAATTCGGAGCATCTTGCTCCGTATTAGCTGCGGAGAGTTTGGGCAGTCAGTACTGCACATGACTGCAGCACCACCAGTGTTGGCCAATGTATACGGGCTTTAAAACTAGTGTCAAAATAAATGAACCCATGATTATCTCACCTGTGTTTGACAGGGATATCGTTAAATTCTGTCCTGTATGGGGCTCTTCAGGACAACATTTCAACACCCATGTTCCAGTGAAACATGAGAACATTTGCAAGTTAGCCATATGTTGATGTTCAGTTATAGACTGCGGCAGAGTTTAAATGCAAAATAGAAGTCATTATATAAAACTGATTGCTATATGAGGGGAAAGCAGATCAGCTCAAAGTGCAGGCTTATTACCACTTATTACAGGAGCTATGATAGTTGCAAATGTATAAGAGTTAAAATATCGGCAAATAAAATGCCTATAATACTTCTGTAATGCTTCAGCAGGGCTGGGCAATTGGTGGTCCATTAGCTGCTATTAGACTACAACTCCTATCATCATCATCATCATCATCATCATCATCAGATAGCCATTGGTTGGCTGAGTATGATGGAAGTTGTAGTCCAACAACATCTACAAATCCACAGGTTCCCAACCCCTGCTGTGCAGCATCACATTATGAAGGGAATTATTTCATTTACTGGACTAGTTCCAAGTAGTCACCAACTCTAGGAGTTAATTTACAAGTTGTTCAAGGAAGTTTTACATTCCATGTACATTCTCCTTCAAGACCTGACATTTGATTATTCCCAGTCCTCTTTTTTTCATTCTCTATAGAAACAAATCCTGTCTTATTCTTGTTACATTTCTTTTGCATTATTTTTGTATCTATTTTTTGCCTCTCCTCCCTTTCTGTCTCCCTCCTCACTGAAGTCTGGATCCTTTCCATGATGCTCCTGCCAGTCTCTGGACTTCTCTGTCCTATTCTAGGGCTTTCGATGTGTGCAGGGGGTGTTGCAGAGCCTGCTGAGTTGTATATAAAGAGCACAGCGCAGAGAGGCTCAGTATCTGCCTGGGATTTTCTGTGCCTGGAGGATTTGCTCACATATCATGGATATTACAATCCATCATCCCTGGATGCGCCGGCCCATAATGGCGCCACCACTCTTCCCCAGCCGCATTCTTGGACAGAGATTTGGAGAAGGGGTCCTGGAGTCTGAACTCTTTTCACCAATGCCCATGACCCCATATTACTACCGAACCCCCAGCATCCCACAGCAAAGTGAAGCTGGACTGTCTGAGGTCAGATGCTGTGAGAGTTACTTTTTTTCCGTTTGGGGGGGAATTGGATGGTGTCATATTTTAATTTCATATTGGAATAATTGTGGCTAGACATTGTTTTATATTTCTGTAAATCTTCTGTACAACTAAGTAAATAGTATAATGTAAAGAATGGGGTTATTGTAGACTTATAGGGAGAGATGCACTAAGGTGTGATAAAGAGGAGATAACTTCTCCAGTGACATCACTTCTCCAAGTCCTATCTTGCTGTATAGAGAAAATGCACTAAGATTTTTCAAATGGGAAAGATCTTAGTGCATAGGCTCCATAGATAACATAGGAGTGATATCACTGAAGAAGTTATATCACTGGAGAAGTTATCTCCTCTTTATCACCTTCTTATCATGCCTTAGCTCATAGACCCTGTAGACACCAGAGGAGATGATGTTATCCTTGGGCTGCCTATTGCCCACCACTGCTTTCATTGATGGTCTTTTTTCTGCTTACTTGCACGAGACATATCTGCTTTCTTTTGATTTAATGGAGTGATTCCCTCATTCCACTGCAGTCAATGACCTTGCTGAGAGTTTTAGGAACAATTTTCTCCATAGACTGCAATGGTAATCTGTATGATAAAAACCACAGATAACACTTATCAACTGCAATGGTATCTAGACCAAAGAATCAGATGAGATGTTTAAAGCACTTTATTCGATGTATTAGCAATGATTATTTTAGGGAATCAAGTGACTTGTATATGCTTCCTCAGGTCAAAAAACAGTAGTCTTTAAAAAGGGATAATATTGCCTAGATCAGGTACTTTTATTCAGCATTTGTAAAAATGGCTCTTTTGGTTCATAAGTTCTAAGTCCTCTTACGAAAAAAATTAAATGCACGGGGAAGCTAAAGGCTATAATTGTTGTCAATCATGCTACAGATGATCTAAGAAAAACATCCCTTCTCACTTCTTTTTTATTATGTGGAAAAAACATATAGGACCCTTCCTG
The DNA here is from genome assembly GCA_037306005.1 of Rhinophrynus dorsalis. NCBI lineage: Eukaryota > Metazoa > Chordata > Amphibia > Anura > Rhinophrynidae > Rhinophrynus > Rhinophrynus dorsalis. The sequence goes on from CM074724.1 coordinate 284,502,147, forward strand.
CCAAGTAAAACAAGGGCACTTCCTTTATATCATCTGAACTCTGGATAGTACACAAGCAGGAAACGTGAGCAATCGCTATTTCCCGTGTGAAAACCACTAGTGAATAGGTTTGCACATGATTTTCTTGAATTGCACATGAAAATTCAAGATTAGCGAACGGCTGCGTATATTTCTTTTTTTGTGGGTGTGGCTAAGACGAACGAATCTGTGGGAGTGGAACAGCGAATGCGCTTAATGCAAGAACTGCTATTGTGAATGAATTTATACGTCTGTGTAGTGTTGTTGTAAAATGGAATTTTTTATGCGCAATTCAAGAAGCGTTCTGTATTTAGCTTCCCGGATTAGAAAATGTGCAGAATCTATCTGCGCACAAAAATGCCTTTATCCAATGCGAACGTTTCTTGCATCGCGCCACTAGTGCCCAGGCAGCTATTGCATTGTATTCTATAGGGAGAGGTGCTCCCCTGGCTACAGTTCTCCTTGGGCTATGAGAGTAACAGATCCACCACTGCCTGACTGTTTGAAATGTAAGCACATTTGAAGAGTGCAACAGCCAGCAATGAGAGCAGCCTTGTTAGCTTCAGTAAATTCCTTACAATGTATGTTTTTCTAATTTTAAAACTTTACTGATCTGTTATGCCCTCCCCTTTAAAATGTTTCAAAATAATGTTATAGAATTCAATGACTGTTGTAACTTATCTGATTCTTTGGTCTAGATGACATTGCAGTTGATAAGTGTTATCAGTGGTTTTTATCATACAGATTACCATTGCAGACTATGGAGAAAATTGTAGCTAAAACACTCAGTAAGGTCATTCACTGCAGTGGAATGAGGGATCACTCCATTAAAGGGATAGTAATGTTTCATAATAAAATCAGCTCTAATTAATCATCATAGTATTTGGACTTTGGAGAGTGTTATTTCAATTCTGTCAGAGTTGTAGTACAAGAGTAATTCATTGATAAAGTATCCCCCTCCCGCTCCTTTTACTGATGTAACACTGCTGAGCCAGATCAGAAGGGAGGTGCCCAGGTAGACTGCAGAGTGGGACAATCTTCAATTAAAATAAGGGAAAAAGCTGAAAAGCTTGTCAAGGGGGCAGGGCTTTCATTGTTCTGATAGGAAGAATATTGTCCCTTGCTGTTATCTGTCTGGTCTATGGACTGCATTCCACATCTGAGAAGAGATGGCTTACAGTAGGTAAAAGGGGCGGGAGGGGGAAACTTTGCTTGTGAATATCTGTCAAACCATAAAGGTTTGAGAGATAAGACTTATATAATTCTTCATGTTTTTTATTGCCTACAAAATAAAATAAAGAAAAAACAAAGTATTACTATCCCTTTAAATAAAGAGAAAGCAGATATGTCTCGTGCAAGTAAGCAGAAAAAAAGACCATCAATGAAAGCAGTGGTAGGCAATAGGCAGCCCAAGGATAACATCATCTCCTCTGGTGTAGTAGAAACTGTAGGCCATGTTACTCTAATACACCATTCATATACTAGTGGTTTTCATCCTGTCTTCTCTTGCCTCACAACATATCTTCATTAACACTGACACTATTCAACTTAATCACATCTCGTATTCTAAAGGAACCCTTTTCTTCCTGTTATTCAGTTAAGGATTAAACAAACATGCAGTATTTTAGAAGATTTGGGTCCCATATATATAGGTTATAAAGATAAAATGGTTGCCTATTCCAGAAATAATATCTCCTTTAGGCAAGTGCTTTTAAAATGTATATGTCTCAAGGGAAGATCATATGCAGGCCACGGTAAGTGTCTTCCATAGAGAGCCAGGGATCCACATGAGCACAGTGCACTCAGAGTAAAGTAAAATTCTCCACTGAGAGAAACTCCAATTCCTATATTATTATGTGAAGCCTTTCTTTCCAGTTGAAGAGATCTTTATGGATAAGCTCAATAGAATAATATAGGAACTGCAGAGTTTCTCTCAATGAGCAGATAGTGCCCTTTTGCTGTGTTCTGTTTACTTAGTTATACAGAAGACCCCCACCTCTTAACTGACCTATCAATGTATGACCCCTCTCAACCCAGTTATTAACCTGTCGGATCGTAATCCCTCCACTCCATTACTGCTTGATCATAGTGTGATACTGCACCCAAATACTGATCTGTCACAGTGTGACCCCATCATTACAGCTCTGTCACAGCATAACTGCCAATCCCATTACTGACCTGTAAATGTGGGATGCCAACATATCATTACTGCTCTTTCACAGTGAGAGCCCCCATTCATCTGTGATATCAATGTGTCCCCCTGCAATGTCCTATCACAATTCCCCTCCACACAGAACTACATCAAAGTGCTCTTCTCTTGCAGTTTCACTTTGCCTCATGTGCTGTCATATCAATGTGCCTCCCACTTCAGTGCCATATCAGCATGTACCCCTTCCACTGCAGTACAATATTATTGTTCCAAATCACACAATGCACCTTTCTTCATTGCCATATCACAGTTTGCCCTAGAATGCAGCATCAATTTCCCCCATTCTGTCTCCCTTTGCATTACAATACACTGTAACACCACATGTGCCCCCCATGTACAGTGCCATATGACAGTGTTCTTCCTTCTCCTTTCAGATAAAGTTGGATAAGGATCAGTTCTCTGTTCTCTTGGATGTGAAACATTTCTCTCCTGAGGAGCTGACAGTCAAGGTTCTGGGAGAGCACGTGGAAGTTCATGCCAAGCACGAGGAACGCCCGGTGACTGAATTATTTATGTTTTATACATATATATATAACAGTACATATAGCAGAATATAACCACTTATTTTAACCCAATTCATGCTAGAGGTGTAAAAAGTATTTTGCATTGATTTTTTAACCCCTTTAGGACCAGAGGCATATTCAACACCTTGCAAAGTAAAGCAACCTCCCCACTTCTGTTCCTTAAGGAATAAACACCATGGGCTTAATGTAATATGGGGGTGCAACTGCACCAGAGCTGCATTGTACATAGTGTACATTACTATGGTGCCACAAATGCATTTTAAGCTCTCCAACATGTATTCACTTCCATGCTCCTTAATCCGCATGTTACAGAAGGGGCTTGAAAATAAAATAAATCCTCCACCCCAAACAACATACTTTGCTTCCTGAGAGGGTTACAAGATAAAGCAGAACATTGCATTTACTGTCCAACTCTACTTCTTTAGCAGGTTCAGTATATTTTATGATTATTATATAAAACAGCATGCACACTTTTACATTTTTCAGCACAGAAGATTGCCTATGAACTCTTAGGGTAGACCATGAGACTCAGGTTTTTCACAAAAATATATGTGCATTTAGAAGAGTGGCCATGGTTGTATCTGTTTTAATTTGTAAAATGTTAGAGGATGCTCCTTGTGGCCCCTTAGGCAGTGAAGAGGGATTCATCTACTCTAAAGAAATAAAAGAGAATGGTGCCTAGGGCCTTAACTGGGTGGGGGTGTCTGTGTTCAGGGCAAACTTATCTTTAGGGTGGGTGAGAAGGGTTTGAATTACTTGGAGAATTCTTGTGTTCCATGGCATGGAAGCTATGTAATCATAGGTGGCTTCAGGTCCCACTCAGCACCGTCTTCCTGAGCTGGGATGTGTGGAGCTTTAACACCTTGAAATTCTGAGGGGTGCGTGCAACACATCACTTCACAATGAATTGCAGAACACTCTTGTCCTCATGGAGTCAAGGTAACTTCTGAGTCACTGGTCCCAGACCTCACCTTGTGTTTGTGTTTATTTTTAACAATAGTAACTTTTACCAGAGAGACATTGTCATGTTGCTGGATGTCAAGGTCTTCTTTCAGGGTATGGCTCATGCTTTCCCTGCTTATAAGGCTCCCACTCCTCAGTGGCACCTTAATCTTGTCTTGGGAGTCTTGCAGCAGCTCTCCTTTGAGTCCTTGGCTACCATTCCTCTACGTCTTCTGACGTGGAAGATGGCTTTCCTTTTGGCTGTGGTCTCTGTGCAATGAGTTTCACAAGGATAAGGCTGTTCTCCGTATGTCCCAGGAATTTCTTCCTAATGTGGTCTCTGAGCTCCACATCAATCAGGAGATTGTTGTGCCTTCCTTTTGTCCTGACCCTAAATCTAACAAAGAGAAGGATATCCACCTGGATGTAGTGCGTTGCCTCAGGTTTTATGTGCACTATACTAAGTCTGTCTGTAAGACAGATGCTCTATTTGTCATCCCTGAGGGTTCCAGGGCTGGTTTGGCTGCGTCCAAGGTGACTATTGCATCCTGGATTAAGTCTATCATCCACAAGGCTTATGAGTTCAGAGAGAAACCTGTTTCTTTGCGCATTAAAGCACATTCCACCAGGTCTGTTGGGGCTTCCTGGGCCTACAAGAATCAGGCCTTTGCTGATCAGCTGTGCAAGGCGGCCACTTGATCTTCTCTGCACACCTTTGCAGTTTTGCCTGTCTAGGACTTTACATTCCTGTGCCTTATTGCTTTTTAACTGTTTGATCCCTGTTGGTTCTCGTTCTTGTGTGCTGGGTTATGTTATTTAGTGTCCGTTGACACTTTGTTTGTTTGGGCTGTTCCATGTCCTGGATAGTCCATGGGAACTCTGGTATCATGGGGGACCAGCTCTTGGTCCTTTCCTTCTCTTCCCGCCCATGGGAGCTCAATGTTGGTACATCCCCATGGTACCTATAAGCTATATTGGACGACAGAAAAAAGAGGATCTTATTCTTACCTGTTAAATCCTTTTCTCTTAGTCCATATAGCTTACAGGTCTCCCACCCAGTAAAAGAGACCATGCTTGGTTTCCTGTGGCTGGACGTGGGAGTCAGATTGGGTCCATGCTCACAGGAGATTTCCTCTTTTTCTTCTCGCTATCTAGCTCAGTAGGTTTATTGTCTCATATCTATCTGGGAGAGGGGAGTGGCTAGGTAGCCTATATGGAGGAGGCTCCACCCTGCACTTCTTGAAGAATTGTTCCAGCCTACTGGGAGGAGCTGTCGCCTCCCCATGGTACCTGTAAGCTATTTAACAGGTAAGACTAAAATCATCTTTTCACTGTCGTCCAATACAGGTCACTGGTACTTCTGGGAGGCGATTCGCCCCTTTAATAGGCAGGAACAATTATGCAAATGATTGCAGGGGGCGGAGCCTCCCCTCCTACTTAAGCCACCTTCAGGCCAGAGCCACTAGATTGATTTGTTCCTGGGTGCTGTGCACACCAGGTAGAGAACATCTATGCATCAACTTAGTCTTTTGTTATTTTTTATTCAAATATGGAATACCACCATTAGGAGGGTGACCATGGCTGTGAATTGCCCTCTTTAAAGTGGCTGGTGCAGCTTCCAGGGATTTTCTGTGGACCTTATGCCCTGAAGAGGGAACAGCTTGAGTCAAGCAGCTTCCCTACTGGGGAATTTTCCTCTGGTCTATTCCCACTTCATCATGGTCACCTGAAGACAGAAGTCCTTGCAGGAAAGGTGAGCCACCCTTTGAGTGCTGAAGGTCCACTTGTCCCCACAGTGTCCCTTTGCTGGGCTTGTATTTGGGAGTTTGCTTTGCACTCCAGCACTCACAGGGTGTTTTTATTTGCATTTAATGTATTTAATGCAGTTTCTGTGGTATTCTCTGAGTTTGGAGCCTTGTATAGTATTTCTTTATGTGTTTTATGTATGTTTGGGCACTTTTTAATGTTTTCTTAAACTTTATTGAAAATGGTGTTCCGCGCCTTTAAGCGCGGCTTTTCCCGCTTAGACGATATGGCTCCTTTACTCTCTATGAGATTTCACAGTCTGGGACGTATCTCTGGAACCGCTTGTCACAGCAACTCCAGAGAGGGCTCATTTTAATGCTAAGCTCCTGCTCTATCATCCGGTGTATGTTTTATTAGTGTGGGGTGTTCAGGGGGGCTTCGGGCACTGTTTGGGGTACTTGTATGGGGAAAACTACATTTCCCATGATCGCTCGGTTCGCGCTCGTTTCTGATTGGCTATCCTGATGGCCGCCATTTTGTGGAGCTCTTCCTCAGCGAGTACACTACGCAGGGACCGAGCCTTCTCTCCCCTCATCAGATTAACCCTTCGCTGGCCAGATAAGTCCAATATTAGGCATTTCTGGGGTGAAACTTTAATCTTCCACACTCTTACTGGGTTATAGAGTTTAAAGTGGGGTATATTGACGCTGTGAGCATGTCTACTTCACTGGAGCTAGGGGCTAGACCCAAGTCTAAGGAGGATGGGGGGTCTGCTCCCCCCATGGCGTTTTGCTCCTCTTGTCACACTGGGTTATCTAGTGATAATGTGGGTGATCTATGCCCTAACTGCACTGGTCAAGATAGCAACCCTGGGCTTTCCAGCCACGCTATTGAGCCATCTTGGGTGAGGGAGTTTAAAGCTGCCACTGAGGATCTCAGATCCACTCTTCAACTTTTTCCCTCTCAGGTACAGGGGGCTCTCCAGGTCTGGCAGACCCCCACTACAATCAGGACCTCCCTGCCTAAGCCACAGGGTGCTCCTGATGTGTCTGATTCTTCTGATGCTGAGGAACGCACTGTTATTGAGTCTAACAGGTCCATTGGGAACCCTTATGAATGTGACCCTGAAGTTTCGGCTGAGGGTCTGATTAGAGCTGTACTGAATACGCTTAACCTTCCTCTGACTCAGGAATCCACTTATGATCCTACTGATGTTTTTCAAAAGAAACCATCTAAGCCTGTTGTTTGTTTTCCAACTAACCCTACTCTTGCCCGTCTAGTCTCTGAGGCATGGAAGAATCCTGATAGATCCTCCTCTGTCTCTAAAAAGTTTGCTAAACTGTACCCTTTTCCTGAGGCTGAGCTGGCAACATGGGTTCATCCCCCCAAGGTGGATGCTCCTGTTTCCAGACTATCCAAGTCTACCGCCTTGGCTGTCTCTGATGCCTCTGCCCTGCAGGATTGGACGGATAAAAAGCTTGAGCTTTCTCTTAAATCTATATTTGCCTCCATTGGCACTGCCATGCGTCCAACCTTTGCAGTTGCTTGGGTTAATAGAGCCATTGCGGCCTGGACTGAACGACTGACTGAAGCGGTTCGCCAGGATGCACCAGTATCTGAACAGTTGCAGCTTCTTGCTAATATCACTGAAGCTCAGAACTATGTTGCTGACGCTGCTTTTGATGCTGTGCGCATGATGGCGAGGGCCTCCACTGCCTCTGTGGTGGCTAGGCGTGCCCTTTGGCTGAAAATTTGGTCTGCTGCTACAGCCTCTAAGAAAGCCTTGCTTTCCTTGCCCTTTCAGGGGACTTTGCTATTTGGATCTGAGCACAAAGAAATGATCAGTGAGGCTACTGGTGGTAAAAGTACTCTTCTACCCTCAGTCTTTAAGAAAAAGTTTCCAGCCAAACGCAATCGGTCCTTTCGTTCCTTTCAGACTGAGACACGCTCCTCGGCCCAGACGGGTCCTCCCGCTACTCGCTCCTCCTCCAAGCCCAAACAGTCCTGGAAGCCCAAAGTTGCCCCCAAGGCTAAGACCTCCAAGACTGCTTCGGCATGACTCGCCGAACCTGGGTCCGCATCCGGCTGTAGGTGGACGTCTCCGCATCTTTCGCCGGACTTGGGAGGAGTCAGTGGCGGACCCATGGGTTCTTCAGGTGGTGTCAGAGGGATACAGGATCCCTTTCTCCTCCCTTCCTCCTTTTCGGTTCCATTTTACTCGTCCTTCTCAGGAACCCACAAAAAGACGTCTGTTCGACGACGCTATTCAGGATCTCTTGGACAAAGAGGTTCTGGAAGTGGTTCCTCAGGAGGACACAGGTTCAGGATTTTATTCCAACCTGTTTGTGGTGGCCAAAAAGGACGGAGGGGCTCGTCCTATTTTGGATCTCAAAGATCTCAATGCCTATGTGGTGACTTCCCACTTTCGCCAGGAGTCCCTGCGCTCTGTGATTGCAGCAATGTCTCCAGGGGAGTTCCTTGCCTCCCTGGACCTTCAGGATGCTTATCTTCACATCCCTATTCATCCAGAGAGCAGGCGGTACCTCAGGATTGCCTGCCACAGGGGACACTTTCAGTTTTCTGCTCTTCCCTTTGGGCTGACATCAGCTCCTCAGGTCTTCCAGAGAGTGTTGGGCTCCCTGATAGCGGTGCTTCATCAGGACGGGGTCAGGGTGACTCCCTACATGGACGATCTCCTCATCAAAGCTTCTTCGGCGGAGCTTCTTCACCAGCAATTGCAGAAGTGTATCCACACTCTGACCCGCCATGACTGGATCCTGAATCTGGACAAGTCGGACTTGGTCCCATCTCAGAGGCTTCTGTTCCTGGGTCTCCTGTTCGACACTCGCCAATGCATGGTGTTCCTGCCGGAGGATGTGGCTCATCAGATAGCTATCAGAGTGGCGGGGATTCTGGAACTGGACTTAGTGCTGGTAACGAAGTTGTCGTCCCTGGTGGGGAAGTTCATTTCCACAATCGAAGCGGTTCCTTTTGCCATGGCCCACTCCAGGGAACTTCAGAGATTTGTGATCCAGACGTGCAAGAATCATCCAGATCATCAGCATCTGTCAGTCTCTCTACCTCCTCATGTGGAATCGAGTCTGCACTGGTGGTTGGATCTCTCCCATCTCCTGAAAGGGAGATCCTTTCAAGTTCCTTGTTGGACCACGATCACAACGGATGCCAGCCTTCGGGGCTGGGGTGCTGTGTTGGGTTGCTTCAGTGCTCAGGGGAAATGGGGTCTGGAGGAATCTCTTCTCTCCATCAATGTTCTGGAACTACGTGCCATCCGGCTTGCCCTGAGACACTGGGAATCTCAACTGACCGGTCTTCCGATCAGAGTGGAATCCGACAACGCCACTGCGGTGGCTTACATCAACAGGCAAGGCGGCACAAGAAGCGGCACCGCCTGGTTGGAGGTCAAGGATATTTTGTCTTGGGCAGAAGATCACGTGCCTGTCATCTCTGCAGTTCATATTCCAGGCGTGGACAACGTCATGGCAGACTTCCTCAGTCGTCATACCGTCGACAGCGGAGAATGGGCTCTTCATCCAGAGGTGTTTCAATTGCTCACCCAGAGGTGGGGGATGCCGTAGGTGGACCTGATGGCATCCAGACACAACAGGAAGGTTCCGGTGTTTTGCTCCCGGCGGAGGGACTCCCTTGCTCTAGCAGTGGATGCCTTGTCGATCCCTTGGGATTACATCTTTCCTCCTCTTCCTCTATTGATCAGAGTCATCCAGAAACTGAAGCGGGAGCGTTGTCCTGTGATCCTGATCGCTCCAAACTGGCCTCGCCAGTCCTGGTATCCGGAGTTGATGGCCATGTCAGTGGCGGATCCGTTCCCACTCCCTGCCCGTCCGGACCTACTTCTTCAGGGATATTTGTGGAAGGAGGATGTTCACTCTCTCCATTTGATGGCATGGCGGTTGAATCCTCGATTCTAGCAAAGAAAGGATTTTCTCCTTCTGTGGTGTCGACTATGCTCAGTGCTCGTAAGCCTGTGTCTTCCAAGATCTATCATCGCATATGGTCAACTTTTGTGACATGGTGCTCTGATAAGAAGTTTTCCCTTGAGTTTCATCTTCCCACTGTCCTGGCCTTCTTGCAGGACGGTGTGGATAAGGGGCTCAGTCTGAGTTCCCTCAAAGTTCAGACTTCTGCCTTGTCTGTGTTTTTCCAGGAAAGGATTGCTATCCTTCCTGATGTGAAAGTTTTCTTCCAGGGTGTGACTCATGTTCGACCTGCCTTCAAGAGTCCTGCTCCCCAGTGGGACCTCAATTTGGTGCTGGGAGTTCTCCAGCGACCACCGTTTGAATCCTTGGCTTCCATTCCATTACGTCTCTTGACTTGGAAGATGGCCTTCCTTTTGGCTATTGTTTCAGTTCGCCGGGTAGCAGAGTTACAAGCTCTGTCTTGTAAACCTCCTTACCTGGTGTTCCACAAGGATAAGGCTGTGCTTCACACTACCAAGGAATTCTTACCCAAGGCTGTGTCCGAGTTTCACATCAATCAGGAGATTGTGGTTCCCTCTTTCTGCCCTAATCCTTCATCTGACAAGGAAAGAGATCTCCATTTGTTGGATGTGGTGCGTTGCCTCAAGTTTTATGTTCATCGCACAGAGTCTATCAGGAAGTCTGACGCTCTATTCGTCATTCCTGAGGGGCCTAGGGCAGGGAGACCGGCTTCCAAAGTTACCATTGCCTCTTGGATTAAGGCTACTATCCGTGAAGCCTATAAGTTGCGGAATAAGCACGTTCCCTTCCGGGTGACTGCCCATTCCACCAGATCTATTGGGGCCTCTTGGGCCTACAAGAATCAGGCTTCTGCTGATCAACTGTGCAGAGCGGCCACTTGGTCCTCTGTGCACACTTTTTCTAAGCACTACCGAGTTGATGTACTGGCTTCGGCTGATGCCAGTTTTGGAAGGAAGGTCCTGGAGGCAGTTTTGCCTGTGTAGGTCTTCCGCTCTGTGATCCTTCGTGCTTCCTTACTGTTGAGCCCTGTTGGCGCTAGTTCCGTGGCTGTGTTGGTTCAGGGATTGTTCCCTTGACTGGTGTCCGTTGACACTTACAGTTGGGCTATGTTATTAACTGGTTCATAGCAGTTTTTATGACTTGGGCCTTGTTCTGGTCCTTGCCTTCTTCCCACCTCTGGATCAGCTCAATGTTTGTACATCCCAGAAGTACCAGTGACCTGTATTGGACGACAGTGAAAATAGGATTTTAGTCTTACCTGTTAAATCCTTTTCACTTAGTCCATACAGGTCACTGGTCTCCCACCCTGTCAAGGGACCAGTCCTGGCTCTCCTGTGGCATTCAGTGGGAGACCTTTGGGGCATGCTCACAGGAGTCTTTCTTCTTGCTTACCTGGGGTCAGTTTTAGGGTCTCAAATCAATCTAGTGGCTCTGGCCTGAAGGTGGCTTAAGTAGGAGGGGAGGCTCCGCCCCCTGCAATCATTTGCATAATTGTTCCTGCCTATTAAAGGGGCAAATCGCCTCCCAGAAGTACCAGTGACCTGTATGGACTAAGTGAAAAGGATTTAACAGGTAAGGCTAAAATCCTATTTTATCTGCACAGAGTGGGGTTTCACTCAGCGCACATTCCCACTGTTATGTAGGAGTACCACATGATGTCGCACTGGTTCACTTGACAGCGCTGGATATGCTATGATTTGGCTTCAGAAGATGGCAGTTGCACCTTAAACGGGCTCCTCTCTTTAACAGACTTCTTATTGTTCCTTCAGGAGCAAACTACTTCACCTGAACCTCCTTACTATGTTGCTGAATATCCTGGTCATCGGATGCCAGGGAAAAAGAACTGCCAACTATATACTCCCTAAACCTCCCTCAGATAGATCTAATTCTACTGCGCCACAGTCTTTATGTTGGAACTCACACCTGAACAGCAGATCACCTGTTCTTCTCAAAATACAGACAGATCAAGGCTTGCCTCAATCTCCTTGGAGGAAAACATGTCTTCTCCATCTCCTCTCACCATAGAAGATATCGCTGACATTTTGTCTGGCCTAACAGCAGGCTTGCCGTCCAAAGATGATTTAAAAAACCTGGTAATTGAGGTCAAGGCTACATTACATACTGAAATATCCTCCATAATGGAAGACTTGAAACAACTTGCCAGCCGAGTCACCTTCTTGGAGGAAGAAAACTCGAGGGCTGCAGAACACGCCACCTCTCTGGAGCAAGCAATCTGCGAGCAACGAGACACCATCATCTCACTTATCTCGCGACTGGGTGACATAGAAAATAGAGGTAAAAAAACAGTAAATGACTGGAATGGTCCCCCGGCTCCCCTGCTAGGAAGACTAAGCAGAGACGTTTGGACAATCACAACAAAAACAAAGAAAACTATCTATAAGGCACTCACTTATATCCCTTCTGATATAACTTCCCAATGGAAGATGGCTGTGCAGTGAAGCACCCTGAAGAAGCAATACTTCATAATAGGACAAAATATGAAATTATCCACAGACTTTGCTTGCATAGCCAGGACCATGTGGAACTTGAGGGGCAGACTGAGTCTTCGGTTTCCCAAACCAGAATAGTAAAAGAAGTGACAGTCATTAAGGAAGCTGATCTTTTTTGTGCAACACATCCCTTTCCTCAATCATGTTAATCACCATATCCTCCACCTCGTATATCATGACAAAGCGAGCTCTATGGCTAAAGCCTTGGGGAGGCAGACACCTATTCAAAGAACAAGTTAGTTGCCTTGCCTTTTGTGGATCGATGCTCTGTGTTGGCCAACTTGAAGAAATTATGAAAAAGTTGTCACCTGGAAAAGTGTTTTTTGCCCCAAGACAGGAGACCAAGATCCTTTCCTCCAGATTGCCCCTTAAGATTCAGGTCAAAGAGGCAGACTTTTTGAAAATCCAAGTGGTACCAGATCAGCAGATCATATGAACTGTCAGATAGTCTGCTCTTCGCTGAAGAAAATGGTTAAAGAGACTATTCAGTGTCCATTTTGTCTGTAGAACAAAGGAGACAATCTTCCTTGCAGGGACCTAGAGGGAGGAATTCAAGAAAGAATTCCCTTTCAAAGCCCAGTTTAAGAGTACTCATGAGGAGATGCTGGCCCCATCTCTATTCCTAAAGGTGATCGTCAGGGACCTTTTCTCTGCACCTGAGTAACAATATACAATCTAGACAAATGGGGAGGTCAAGTTGTGTTGATGTTGTATCAGCTGGAATTCAAAAGAGAAATGTATTCAAAAGATAAAGCTTTCCATTGGATACTTTGAAGACAGTGGAGTTAAGAAAGGTAGTCTACAGCTTGGCCCAGAAGAAGGTAATGAAGGTAGTGCCTATAGATCAAAGGGGATTGTGTATTGAGTGGTTTTTGAACCATCAACCATCTAAAATATCTCAATAGCTTAATTAGGTTCAGCCAGTTCAGGATGGAGATAATTTTTCTTCTGCAACCAAGGCCATTCCTCCAAAGGCTTTTCTGATGACCATAGACCTGCAGGATGCATATCACCAAATTGGTAAAGTCTTGTCATCAGAAATTCTTTAGGTTTGCTTTAGAGGATCAACATTTTCAATTCAGGGTGCTCCCCTTTGGTCTGCCATTGGCACCAAGAGTACTTACTATGACCCTGGTAGTCTCCTTATAGACTTTAAGGGAACAGGGCATTATCATAATGCCCTATCTAGGTGACCTCCTATTTGCAGCGAGATCCTGGTCACAAGCAATGGATCATACCTTTCGAAGTATCAGTCATTTGCAGGACCAGGGCTGGTTAAAAAGCCAAGAAAAGTTCATCTTCAGCCTTATCCAGACCTGTGTTTTCTGGTGTTCTTGCTGGATATGAAAAAAAACATGGCCTATCGGTCAGAAGACAGGGTGTTAGGAGTAATGAGCAGAATCCAGATATTCAAGAAGCAAATTGTTCATACAGTCCAGGATTATATGCAGCTTTTAGGAGCTCTGACTTCTACAAATCCAGGTCGTCCACTGGGCCAGACTACATATACAACCCATACATAATAATTTTCTGGAACAGGAAGACTCTGAACACCTCTCAAATGATTCCCCTTTCAAGGGCAACCAGGAAGGAACTTACATGGTGAATGAGCAGGACAAAGTTGTCAAGGGGCGTCCCGTTAGAAATCTGCACTGGGGAATTCTCATCGTAGGCTGGGGAGAAGTCTGGAACAGCTAGTCAGCCCAGGGAAACTAGTCAAGCATGGAGGCTTCTTTCTACACATAAACATCTTGGAGATCTGGGCAGTTACAGGATCCTTCAGGAGATTCAAAGTAGAACAAAGATGGGAGCCAGTACATGTCAGATTGGACAACATCGCAATTTTGATGTAGTTAAAAACCAAGGGGGCGCAAGAAGTGTGCATCTGAGCAAAGAAGCAGAAGGGGTGCTGAGATGGGCAGAATGGAGGCAATCCTGATAAGCCCAAGATGGTCAAGAATAATCTGGTTCTTTGACCTAATCTGGCTAAGAGTAGCACATCTATGGCTCCTCCCTCTGAAGAGGAACCTTTTTTTCTTTTTTAAGATTATTCTTTAGTTTTTCCAAAGTTGGACATGACCCCTTTAAGACCGGGTGCTCAAACGGTAGCTGTTTTGGATTCATGCACAATGTTTCTATGGGACATGTATTGCCTCCAGTTCCACCTAGGAGATTGCTGGTGGTTGCATTGTGCTTCTTATGAGGTGCACTATCTAGTGACTTGCTGTGGGGCCCCTCCATTACCAGTAAACACTGTTTTTAATAATATGGCGAACCAATGCACCATTTTGAAGGTACATTACTATATTTCCCAGAAAGTTGTTGTTCATGGATTTTTTGACATGGATAGAGGTGGTCTTAGAATAATTCTCTTTCTTTTTGATCTGCAATGTTTGTCAGAAAATAATTTTTTGGTATGTACACAAAATCCTTTGTTTATGTCCAAAGTGATTATGGACCAGGAGGTTGTCCTACCCTCTTTTTGCTTCAACCCAAAAGGAGAGAAGGAAAAGATATTTCACAGTTTAGACTTGGTAATATGCATCTCGTGCTGCCTTAAGAAGACCAAAGATTTCAGGAAGACAAATTCTTTGCCTATTTCAAGGGTAAATGCAAAGGTTCATCAGCCTCCAAAGCATCCTTTGCCAGATGGATTACAAAATTCATTAAATTATCCAATGAAGATGCAAGCTTGATGCCTCCTGCAAATATAAAGGTGCATTGCACAATAGCATTTTTTACATCATGGACAAGCAAGGCCATAGCATCATCAGAAGAGATACGCAAGGCAGCCACCTGGTATTCAGGTTTTACCATCATTAAACATTATTGAATAGATGTCCAGTCCTAAGCCAGATCTGGGAAAAAGTGCTCCAGGTGGTTGTTCCAGATTAAGTGGAAGAATTGTTCCTTTTTTTTCACTCTCTCTCTTTCATCTGAATTCTACAGCTCATGAGGGTAATTTTTATAAGGCTTCCTTGTGTTTGATTGGTTGTACCCAGCCAGAAGGAGATAATACCCATCCTGCACTGTAGTGGTGGGACATAGGAGAAAAGTAAATATCAGCAAACAAATGTCTCCCAATATATATATAATATAATATACAGCTGCAGCCATTACCAATTCACTGCAGGATGAAGGCCTCCTCAGCAAGTTGAGGGTATGGACAGTAATCTGCCACTCCGGTCCAATACGGGTTAGCAGATATTTAACTGCTGGGGACTAGGACCTGCAACCCTGAGGTTTGAGAAGATTCCACAGCTGATGCAATAACCAACAAAGCTGTCTCATTGTTCATATGTAATTTATTGAAGTCTATTGGGCACTCTTTAAATATTTAAACACCTAGGTGCTACTTTTAAATATGTATAAACAGAGAAATGGTCCATAAACCATGTAAAAAGAGGACTCATTTGGTGCCGAAACAGCTAAATGGGGCTTTTAACCTCTTGAATGTTAGTGGGGTCTCCAATGCATTACATCACAATTAGTTGGAGAGCGCTCTAGTTTTCAAGTGGTTAAATGCCCCATTTAGCCCCTTTGAGTGCCAGAGGGGTATCTGTGTTCAATGCCCTGGACACCCTCTGGCCCTCAAAGTTTTAAATGATTTGGAGAATTGTTTTATTGAATGTCTCATGTGCTGAAGATAATGTCCTCCAGTTTTGTGTAGTATACCAGCCTCACTGATAATATGTAAGTTGGACCCCAAGCACTGCTGTAGCATTCAAGGTGTTAAAGCGTGCATTTCAATGAATGGGATATGTTTTGCTACATAAATTATCTTTTTTTTTTTTAATAAAATATATAAAGGATGGAGAGGGGATTTTAGTGAACGTACAGTTAAATCCCTTTCTCTTAGTCCAGGAACCATGGTTTAAAGGTCCCCTTCTCTTGATGGTAGGTCATTTAAAAAAAGAGAGAGAGAAAAAAAAGCAGGGCCTCTGAATAAGAGACTCTCCTCTTCCCTCCACTTTACCGCCAAGTATTGTCAACTTTAAAGTATAGCCAAGTGAAAAGAAACAAAAAGAGGAAGGAAGGAAATCCCCTGAACAGAGATCCCAAGAGGTCCCATATGCACAGGGACGTACACCCCATATTGTTTTTCTCTGGGTGGAAGTCCTGTGTTCCACATGGACTAAGAGAAAGGGATTTAACTGTAAGTTCACTAAAAATCCTCTTTTTTATTATGTCCAATGTGGAACACAATAACCATGGAGATATACCAAAGTATCCACCAATATTCCTAGGATGGAAAAAGAGGAAAAACCCTCCACTGTAGACCAGTATTCCCCAGGACTGACTGGTGCTGTATAAACCTCTAGTTTTAACAGACACTGAACTTTCACACCAAACAGCTGAACAAAAAACAAGAACCAACAGGGTTTAGAATTCTGTAGAAAGAAAGAATAGAATAATCCTTAAACAGGCACCACTGCCTGAAGGACCTTCTGGCCAAAACTGGTCTCTGCCAAGGCCAGGACATTTACACTTTAGTGTTTGATGATGGTTTGCACAGACTACCACACAACCAACTTACACAGCAGCTCAGCATTGGCTTGATTATTGTAGGCCTAAGAGGTGTCCACTGATCTGATGGAATGCACCATAACTCGGAAAGGAACAGGTTTCATCCAGACAGCATACATCTGTCTGGCAGGCACTTTGATCAGTAAGAGGTGGTTACCTTGGACACAGCCTGGCCCACATGGGGGACATTAGGCATGATAAAAATGTATTCAAATTTCCTAAAACACTGAATATCATGAATGTAGTACTTAAGACAGAGTACCACATCCAACAGATGAAGATCTGCTCCTGTTTCTTAGAAGGATCAGGGTAGAAGGAAATACAGTTTCCTGGTTGAGGTGAAAATCTGAGCAATCTTGGGCAGAAAACATCTGGGAGTACTTAGGACCGCCTTGTCCTGTTGAAAAACTAGGAAAGGGAGTTTACAAGACCACGCTTAAGGCAACTTGACAAACAAATACAATGGTCAGGAGGAGGCCAACTTAATCATCAGAAAATGCAAAGAAGCAGCTGAATGGGGTTCAAAAGGATGCTTCTGAAGAACTCCTAATACCAAATTCAAATCCCACAATGAAGTGGGATCCCTAAAGGCCCTGATGAGCCCCTCAGCCAAGGGGCAAGGATCCTCCTCATACACATCACCAAAGGACAAGTATGAATCCAGATCCTCTTCATCAGTTGTTTCTTCCTTCCCAGAGGAATTTGCAACCACAGGAGTGGCCTCCAAAGACAGGATTTAATGTATCTGACAGAGGATATGGGGTGCTAAGAATGGAGGTCCCCTTGGATAGATTAAGAGATAGAGGCAACTGAAGAAATTTGAGTCTTAACCCAAACAGTTTTTTTGTTCTGCATTGGAGGGCCCAGAGGTGTAGTAGGGGTCACAGAGCAAGAGGGCCATAGGGTGCTTGAATACTCCTGGCGAAGCCCAGTCTGGCATGAGGAGCAATGCAATAAAAGGGTTAAGGGACCCCAGAATCCTTGGTTTTTGATTTCCCCATGTGTCCTTTGGGATCTGACATGTTCAGAGAAGCCTCACAAAGTTGGGCAAAAGTAGTCCTGAATGGCTGGAAAATATGAGAAAGTTAAAAAAAAAAAAAAAAAAAAGTCTAGCTAAGAGCAGTGCCAAAAGCCCTTTTGTGGATCCTCCGCCTCAGAGGTTGTGCCTTTTTTTTTAGTGTCCTGCCCTCTGGAGGATGGAAACTTTACCCCATGGTTCCTGTGCTGCACATTGGATGTACTCACATAGGATATTGAATTTCCTCCACACTGCTTCCTTTGTGTGGTCAAACGCCACTTGGAGACAAAGGGGAAAAAACAACAAGCAGATAGGGAGCAGTGAATGCTTCAATTTGCATAACTGTTTAACAAAAGCAAGAATGAATTATACAATTTATGGGTGGCAAAGAGGCTAAATACTCACAGGCCAAAAAAGTTCACAGGGGAATTTCCCCTCATTTGGCACTTCAGATGTACAGGATATATGAAAAGCAGCTTCAGTATATATATATATATTTTTTTTTTTTTTTTTTTTTTTTTTTTAAAACATTGAAACAGTTTGATAAAATCGATTAAAGATAAATGAATTTATGCAGCAGAAAACTCTGAATCACATTTAACTTTTTAAATATATATGTATATATTTTTGTTTTTTTAATAGTACCACAACATATATGATATTGCACTGGATTTTCTTTGGCACTTTGTTGGAAGCAATTAGATGGTAGACTCCTCACTTCCTGCTGTGTTTTATGCAGCTGGCTACAACCTCTTGACCAGTATATGAGGGGTGCAATGGAAAATCACTTACCGCAGCCTGGAGAAAAACAAAACATGAAATTTTATGGTTGTCAATTGTTGGACCTCCAGCTGTTAGGCACTACAACTCCCATCACTACCAACCAACCAATGGCCGGTTGGGGATTATGGGAGTTCCACTCACAAGAGCTGGAGTTCCAAAACCTAGCTACCCCTGGCTAGGTTCTATAAAAATATGGAAGGGGTAACGCTACCACTTGCTATTTTATATAAGAACAACATGGGAGAGATTCACCAAGCGGTGATAAAGAGGTGAAAAAGTGGAGATGACTTCTCCAGTGATATCCCTTCTCCAGTTCCTATGTTATTCTATGGACCCTATGCACTAAGTTCTACAAAGTTGAAGAAATATTAGTGCATAGGCTCCTTAGAATAACATAGGAGTTATCACCTCTTTATCACCTCTTAGTGAATCTCCCCCCTTGTATTTTATCATGTGTGACATTTTAACCCACTGGATGATAGGGAAGTCTCCAACAAATTGTAATATAATAAGGAGAAGCACTAAGGGGTGATAAAATCGAGATGACTTCTCCAGTGATATAACTTATCCAATTCCTGTGTTATTCTGTGGAGCCAATGCACAAAGGTTTCTCAAGTGGGAGACATCTTAGTGCATAGGCTCCACATAATAACATAGGAACTGGAGAAATTATATCACTTGATAAGTTATATCCTCTTTATCACACCTTAGTGCAAAACCCCCAATGTGTTGGAGACATCTACAGCATCCAATGAATTAAATATTTGTATGTTTTCATTCTACAGACCACTACACAATGAAGAATTTGCAGGGTTCCGGAGATACTCTGTACAGAATGGGATATTTTGTTATTTTGCAAGCTGTTATGTAATTTCTCATAACTTCTGTTCATGTTTAGGATGAACACGGGTTCATATCACGGGAGTTTCATAGAAGATACAAGATTCCTTCCACTGTGAGCCCAGCAGCAATCACCTCTGCACTGTCTGCTGATGGGCTGCTCTCCATCCATGCTCCAGTCACTGGCAGCAGCAAGACTGAGGAGAGAAGCATTCCCATAGCAAGAACAGAGAAGTGAGAGAAGAAAGTCTAGAACCAGCAGATCCTACCCCAGCTGCGCCTCAACCCCTGGACATGGCACATGCTACACTCATGGTCATGCTAGAGCACCCGAGATATCCACCCAGCTATACTACCCAATGGCATCCTACAGCAACCGAGATACCCAGCTACAGCACCCAGTCATCCTATGAATCTGAAATACCATGATACTGCAACCACTTCCATCATAATGCAAATGAGATCCTCAGCTACTCCACCCACTGACATTCTACAGCACCTGAGATACCCAGCAACTATTCTCTCTGCCATCCTACAGAACCTATGGCACACAATTGCATCAAACACTGCCATACTACACAACCTCAACACTCCAATGTACAGCTTCTAGATATTACCAACAGCACCTGAAGACACCCAGCTACAACATTTATCTTCTGCAGTGCCACACATGGGCTGCACTTTAGCTCCCTGTAACTGACTCCAAGCCATTCACTGAAATACACTAAACAAACAGTATTTCAGCAGAGCATTTCCTGCCCCAGGGAGAAGCATCCAGTGATTATAGGCACCCAGTACCTGTAACTGTACATGGAATTTTCAGACACACTATATCAATCAGTGGCTTATAGACACTCTATAATACAAATTAGTGGCACTAAATTCCACCTAGTAACCTATAGATACTGTTATAATTAGTGATCTACAGATACTGTATAATGAAGAATACACATATTGTATAACCAAGCGACCTATCGCTACTGTATAATACATAATATCAGCATTATAGCATCTAGTGACCCACAGATACTGTAGAATGCAAGATACGAGGCATTGTAGCACCAGCAAACCTACTAAATACTTTAAGAGAGTGATATATCACCTAGCGGCCCACAGATACTGTTTGGATAGTGACACTACAATAGACTGTGACCATAGATACTGTATAATGCAGGATAGTGACACACTAGCACCCACTAACAGGTTAGTGACTCTATAGCATCCAACAGCCTATAGATACTGTATCATGGAGGATAGTGACACTATGCCATTAAAACTACTATACAGTTTAGGATAGTGTCACTATATCACAGAATGACCTGTATACTAGCTAACAGTGACATTATAGTATCCAGTGACAGATAGCTTCTGTACAACGTAGGCTAGTATCACACTGAAGAACTCTGTAACTAATAAATACTGTGCAAGTCAAAATAGATATAGGGCATTTACAATTCAGGACAGTTACACTATAGCACTCACTGACCAATGGCTACTGTACAATGCTGGATAGTGAGACACTATAGTACCCAGTGACCAACAGCTACTTTACAATGCAGGATAGTAAGACACCATAGCATCCAGTGACCTACTGATAATGGATAATGCAAAACAGAGACACAATAGCCCCTAATGACCTACAGCTCCTGTGTAACACAACATAATAAGTGAACTATACTATAATGCAGGATACAAACATGGTATAAAATCCAGTGACTTATAGATATTGTATAATGCAGGCTACAGACACATTAGAGCACCCAGTAATCTACAGATAGTGCATAATGTGGGATACAGGCACATTAATATGTACTGATCTATATATATTATAAAATGCAAACACACTCAGTAACAAATATATAGTGTATAGTGCATGATTCAGACACACTATAACACTCAATGACATATAAATACAGCATAATGCAAGACAGAGACCATACAGAACCCAGCGACCTATAGCTACTGTATAATTTGGAATATGGATACTATAGCACCCGGTATTCTATAGCTTCTGTAAAATTCAGCATATAGATACACTATAGCACAGTGATTGTATACTGTACAATACAGACATACCATAGGACTCAGTGACCTATAGCTACTGAATAATATAGAACTGTGATGTACTATAACAGCCAGTGACCTATAACTACTGGATAATGCAAAATAGTGAGGCACTATAGCATCCAGTGACCTATAGATACCATATATTGCAAAATGAGACCTATAGCTTTGGTATATTATAGTATAGAGACATTATATCACTATAGCTACAGTATAAAGCAGGATAGTTGACATTATAGTCCTTAGTGACCTACAGATATTATATAATGCCAGATATAGACATTATAGCACACCGGTGACCTTTAGATAATGTGTACAAAGCAGGATAGTGACATTATAGTACCCAGGTGACCTGTAGGTGCTCTATAATGTATGATACAAAGACACTACAGCACTCAGTGACATAGTTACAATACATTGAGTGAGATAATACAGTATTCAGAGACCTATAGCTATTATACAATGCAGGATACACTATAGCACCAAGTGATCTATGCCCTGGTAAAATCTTATTTTGTCTTTTTGTTCATCCCTGCAACACCCAGTGGTGGATGCACTGCAGTATCTCCTAGAAACATCTAGTTCATCCTGCAGTTCCAATCACCAGTCATGACCCAGTGAAGCTCCTCAAGATATACCCTGCAGCAAAATGTCAACCAAAATACCAAAAGCCATGCTGGGTACACTGTCACACAAATGCATTTTCTATACTAAGGGATAGCAGTATGAGATTTGGTGCTGTTTACACGGTTTTTAATTTTCTCTGAATTCTAAAGTTTAGACTGCATTCCCTTAGTATGCAGGCTGGATTTGTACAGAAATACCCTTTCAGTGTTGAGCCATTGAATGGTAAATCCTATTTATCTGGTGGAGGGCAGCTGCTGATTGGAAGACACAACTTATGAGTGTAATCATATGTTCTCTGTGGCTCTGAATGGTCTTACTAAATATAGTGACAATAAATGGAAAATATGCACTTATATCAAGGTTTCTTTTTTGAAAATATTGTGCCATGCATCAATCAAGGTCAGGGAATAAAGCCTAATCATATATTTAATACGGGGCTCAAAATTTCCACTCGCCACTTGCCAATGGCGAGTGAAAATTTAGCTTTGGCAAGTAGTAGTTCAGCCCTGGTGGGTATGTTATGTCTTGCAGTGGAGAGTAACTTTTCAGGTCTGGCTAGTAGCAAAGGACTTGAAGTTTTAAGCCCTGTTTAATATAAAGTATTCTGTGCTAGTTGTGGGACCTACCATCTTGGCCAAGGTACGTGTGTGTGTGTGTGTGTGTGTGTGTGTGTGTCTGGGCTCTTTTGCATGCGTGCTCTTGTCTGCATGCCTTATCATTTGTCATCACATTACATGGAAATTATTTATGTTGCATAATGTCATTTTCTGCATTACATATGGGCAAGTACTAAGGAGAGCAATGAAGGCAAATACACACGATCCCAAACATCAGTTAAAGGGGACCCTATAGAGAAAAGCACCTTTTGTGTTAACAGAACGACTTCCCTAGGTAGGAATCCATCATACTGCAGTACAGATAGATAGATATTTATGTATATGGTTTATGCAGTGGAAGTCTTCAGTTGCCTGCATTCACAGATCTCCAAAGGACTGCAGCTGTAGACTCATCTCTTTGTGTATTTTAAGGCTAAAGTAGGGAAAACACATGTAATTAACTATTTAAAAACTAGATGGGTGTGCAAGGCATTGCAAAGGAATGAATTGCACACTCTTCTGGTTAAAGTTCATAATATCCCTAAACACATACACCAAACTCTAATCTAACCCATTCAGTGGCAGAGGGGTTTGTAACCACACTGCAATGCAATGTAGAAACGCAGAATTTGACGGAACATAAGAACCATTTGTCCTATGTAGTCAGGGTCGGATTTACATCTCAGGAGCCTGTAGGCACAGAAATCTGAAGCCCCCCCCCCCCGTGGGCCTTTTGCACTGGACAGCGCCACAATGCTCCTGATCTCCACTTTGACCCCCATCATCTCCATATTGCGCTCACATTTTCCCCATCATCGCCACATTGCCTCCCATTAGCTCCAACTTGCCACCATCAGCTCCACATTGCCCCCCATCAGCTCCACATTGCCCCAATCAGCTCCATATTGCCCTCACATTGCCCCCCATCAGGTCCACATTGCCCTCACACTGCCCCCCATCAGCTCCATATTGCCCCCCTTCAGCTCAATATTGCCCCCATCATCTCCATATTACCCTCACATTGCCCCAGTGTCTGTTTCCTACCTCTTCCCTGGTGGTCCAGCGGCAAGAGAGCTCTGTGCCTCCTCCTTCTGCACAGAGCTGTAGCTGCTGGATCTCCCGCGCAGAATTCAGTAATGCAGAGCGCTGGGAGATGATGTAATCTCCCAGCGCTCTGTATTACTAAAAACCCGAAGAGGAATCGCAGTAGCTACAGGTCTGTGCCGAAGGAGGAGGCACAGACCTGTCTTCAGGTGCCTACTCTGCCAAATTATAAATCCGGCCCTGTATGTAGCCTGCCCATTTTTTTCTACTGTAAAAACCTCAAATATTATTTGGTTCTTGGTCTTGTTTTATATTCAGGACAGACTTATCATAAAAGACTAAGTGCTCTTTTCCTAAACTATAAACCAAAACATTAAACTCTAATATCCCCTACTCAAAAACAAATCTTACATACTACACAACTTACCATGGCAAATCCTTCCATTAACCCCTTAAGGACCAGCAGTCCTGGGGTTGGTTTCCCTTTAAGGAACAGGTAGGGAACTTCGGCACACCGGCACATGTGACTGATTCATGTGCTGGCACTCCGAATGGGGGTCTGATAGTGACCGTTCTGGTCTTGAAGCAGTCAATTTCAGATCTTGCTACTACTCACAATGCTCCCGCAGGAGTGTTGTGAGTAAAAAAATATGTGACATGTTTTTGTTTACCATAAGGATGTTAAAAACCATACTGAACCCCTTAAGGACCCACGATGGTCCTGGCACGTCATGGGTTTGATGTGATAAGGACCTATGGCGTGCCAGGACCATCATGGATTTCAGAGTTCCATTGCAGGCAGAGTGCATGAGTCTAGGACCAACACACTGCCTGGCTATGTATGCAAACCCCTTTGGTCCTTAAGCGGTTAAGATTACCATGTGGAAGGTAATACAGTCCTGCTAGAACGTCTACCTCCATGGATATGCCACCCATAACTGACCGAAAATGGTATTTGTTGAACAAAATTCATGTATATTGTAATCATAGTAGGGTAAGTGGAGGGTTCCCAAAGACCCAAAAACCCCAGGGAACGTGTGAGGGCGACCTAAAATGAGACCCCAGAGTAGGGAAAGGTGGAAAAACAGTCCACAATATACCTGAACTAGTGAAAACCAGCAGAGAAACGGTTAACTCTGGAACGCTACAGCCATCTTTGCCCCAAAGCACTGAATAGTACAGACAGTATAATAAAAAGACTCAACATGAGTGCAGGAGCCTGAGGGCTCAGTGAAAGCCTCTGTATGGGGAAGTACAAGGTAGGGACAATGTGGACTAAGGCACTCAAAGGGTTACTCACTAGTCTTCAGGTTACCGTTGTTCAGGAAAGCAGAGCCCCAGAGAGACTGCTGGAAGGGAAAACTTGACCTGCAAGACTCCCCCCAAAAGGCTGCAAGGATCCACACAGCACCTCTACACTAGTCAATCCACTCTAAAGGAAGCTCAGTAATGGTAACCTGCCTAATGGGGGAATTTTGGCAGCCCCATATCTAACCGAAAAACAATAACAAAAATAAAAAAGCTAAAACTAAGAGAGTGTCTCTGCTCCATCCATACTCTTCAGAGGGCACATTCATACTGGTTATTAGTGGGGCCAGGGATGAGCTGGAGGATCGGCTGAGAGTCTCCATCTACAAGACTCTGTGTAGACATATTACGTAGAATATAAATGATAACATTTTAAAATCATAAGCATTATTAAAGACGTAACTGCATGGCTGAGGGTTTTTTACTTTTATTGTACTTTAAAATGTTTACAAATGTTGGAATTTTATAGTTCAACTTCTAAAACACAAAACTCAAAACAGAACAAATAAATGTTCTTATCCTTTAACCACTTGTATGTTAGAACACCTCCAATGTATTTCCCATTATGGTAAAATGTACCCACTAATCATGAAAGTATTATTTTAGTGCAGATATCATGTACCCCTGAAAGCAGGCATTTTTTTCTATTATTTAGTGAAGTTGTGAAAGCTGCAGTGCTGGGAGAATCCATTTTGTTTTTTGTTGATGAGGCAGCTGAGAGTGTGCTAACTAAGCCAAAACGAGTCTGAGTATTGCAGATGGTTGGACCAGAGGTATCACTTCCATTGTCTGCAACTGATTGTGGATATCATGGCATAGTGAGCAAACTCGTGGCTTTCTCCTTTGAGGTAGGTTGGGCGATTTGATGCCCACATACTGCACCTCTCCCAGCTTGACCAAGTAAAGAATTGGTTGGTTTCTAAAGGACTAGCAACACTTAATATGTAAATAAATATATATTATATGGATTATCCTCCTGAGTAAAACAAGGGTACTCCCACTGAATGTTGTTTTATTTACAAGTTATTACAGCTCAAACCTGAATTTTTTAGGTGCAATATCTCTATGACCTGAAATTGTACAGTGGGGCTGTTGCTACATCATCCTATGGACAGTTCTGGTCAGCTGAACTTAAATCTTCATAGGATGGTGTAGCAATGGCACCACAGTAAAAATTCAGGCCGTTGAGATATTGCAGCTAAAATATTCAAGTTTGAGCTGGACTAGCTTTTGAATAAAACATCTCTCAGCACTGTGGATACCTTTGTTTTACTCAGGAGGATAAACCCTACAGTTTATATTTTTTTGCATATTGTTATTATCCCTTTAAGAAAAAAATACCAGTTTTAGAGGCTGCATAATATTGATAGAAACTAACATTTTCTTGATTTTAAAATATATATTCCATAAAATAACTTGGCTTTTCCTGGTAGATTAGTTAGTGAGCTCTTTAACATAATACTTTTGCTTTAACAGTACATGTTTATTAACCCTCTGGATTCGGAAGCATGAACTTGAGCAGTGTAACTCCTCGACTACCAGATCTGTTGGCAGGTGACTGACGCAAAAGACAAAATTATCTCAGGATGTACCAAAACTACTGTCACATTAAAAACCTTATAAAAAAACTCTGTAGAACTTAGTGAGAGTTGGGGGGTACTGTCAGATGTGGTGATGTGGAGGAGCTGTCATTTCTATCGCTGGCATACAGTGGTCACTGCCAATGCCCCTTACTGGCGTTCATACATCTCCTTCAGGATTCTCATGCTCTGGGCATAACGCTGTTGGTTGAGGTAAGATGAATCTTTCCACCTGTAACATACAGCCAGCAGGTCAGCAACATCTAACTCAAACGAAAAGCGTTGTGTACCCCTCTGGCACTCAAAGGGTTAAACCATTGAGGGCCTGAGGGGTGTACAATGCATGGTGAAATCCCAACCTCCCCATGGTTCGTAAGAAGTTATAGAATTTCTCCTGCTGAGTGAAACAAGGGTATGCACACTGCTGCAAGATTTTTCATTCAAGAGTTATTAGAGCTAATTTTTTTATTAAACTGCAGTTTTCTATATTCATCAGATGATGCTGTTCCTACCACTTAGTTAGGAGAGCTGTAGCCTATGACTCAAACTCTCCCATACAGTGCATTTCTAAAAAAATATATGTAAAAAAATATAGTGACAGTGTTTATGTTCCTGTTTGATTCATGAAGTGAAAAAATGAATTTTCTGCTTGTCAAAAGGGTAATCAATGCAATGTGGGACAATGGCCTGAACAACTCACATTGGATCTCAAAGGGTTAACACCTTAGTGACCGGCCACGCCCGCACGCGGCCAGCACTTAACGCCCGCCAAACTTTTCCCCCCATTACTTTCAATGACTTCCTGGACGTACATGTAAGTCCTCTGTCACTAATTGACAGTTTCTGCGGGACGTACATGTACGTCCATTGTCGGGATGGGGTTAAATAAAACAATAGAAGATGTAAGCGTGCACATAGACCTGTTGCATTTAGTTAATGAAAGCAGGCCACTTGCAGTTATTAAGTATTATAAGGGACATATCCTATTACTGACACTAATATTTTAGGTAACAGATGGACTTGGAAAAGCTGAGGCTCCCTCCAGAAAATATTCCTCTTGCTTACAGACATACCCGTTAAATTTGATTGCTGAGATATATGAGAAGAAAATGTACTGGTGATCTCAAGACAATCATTATGTAGACTATATAGAATCACAGGGCAATCTCTAAGGAAATGTTTCAGATGGTGCCAAAATTATGCAAGTGAAAAAAAATACTTGCATATATCTGTTAGGGCAACACACTACCAATATTATTTTATTGGGCCAAGAAAGAAAAAAAAAAAAAAAAATTATATATATATATATATATATATATATATATATATATATATATATATATATATATACACACGTATCTATATGCATGTATATAATCAAGAGCAGAAGTTTGGAAGCTGATATTGCCCAGGTGCACAATCTCTTAGGTATTTGTACAGATATAACATAAAAAAATAGGGCAGCACCCGTGAGACTTGTAATTTAAGTGAATATTTATTGATAATAAAGGCAAAAAAATTTGGTCAGTGTTTCGGTCCCTGAATGGGGCCTTTCTCAAGACAATTCACTTAAATTACAAGTCCCACGGGTGCTGCCCTATTTTTTTTTGACAAAGACCTTGGGACAGAGGCACTAATGTTTTATAGGAAGGTGATAAAATGGAAATAACTTCTCCAGTTCCTATGTTATTCTAAGAGGCCAATTCACTAAGATTTCTCCAACTCAAACCTTTCAGACAAAGGCAATCAGAGTAACACAATGGGGGTTATGCACTAACCCATGTGATTTCACTGGAGAAGTCTTCTCTGCTTTATCACGCCTTAATGCATCTCCCTAAATGTCTTTCACTCATACCTCTGACGAATCTTCTTCCATCGATCCATATTCTGGTTGATTAGTGTTGACATGGAAGGAACCAATTCAGGAGGCTGGAAGGAAAAAAGAGTATTTGGCACATCAATTTGGTATGTAAAGGAGAAGCATAGGTATAGGAAGATTTAAAAGCCTCAATATTGCAGCTCTTACTGTGTTCAGATTCAGAGGTTCTTCATCTCGAGGAAATGGTGAAGGAATCCTTAAGTTGACAGGGTTTCCCTCCTCGGTCATTGGACAGGGCAAAGGTGGGGGCAACCGGTACAGATTCTGTGTGCTCCCATTAACCCCTTCTCCCTGTGCAAATAAATATAAATAAAGATGTGCATATAACAATTTCAATCTGTTACAGATTCGTTTTCAGCTGATCTAGAACAGTTGTTCTTAACAGGTATGTCACAACACCTTATATGTGTGTGTGTTTGTGTGTGTGTGTATGTGATCAATGCATTACAACCCCCCTGCCCTTAACTCGAACAATTGATAATTCTCATGAGGGGAGTCCTGTGTAACACATGGACTAAGAGAAAATTATTTATCACTAAGTACACAAAATTCCCCTTTCGTCTTTCATCCAATATGGAACACAGGAACCACAGGGATATGTGAAAGCCATCCACCGAGATTTCATGGAGGAAAAGAAAAACACATCAAAACAGAAAGCAGTTCCAAAAGAGACAAACTGGAACAAACATGAATCTCACATGCAAGTGGACACCACCACACCATACCAATTAACAACACAAAAGGTTACTGAACAAAAAGACAAGAGGGATACCTACACAAGTACCACAGCCTGCAGTACCTTCCATCCAAAATGGGCTTCAGCCAAAGCCAGAATGTTGACACAGTAGTGTCTGACAAATACATTCCATTTCTCCTCGTTACACAACTGGCCCACAAAGGCTTGTTTCTTGTAGGCCCAGAAAGCACCTACCACTCCGGTGGAATGAGCTGTGATCTTAAAGAATTAGTAATGTCTGATTATTATTTTAAAAAATAAATTCTGGAGCAAGTCCCATCTCTCAAACATTTATAGTTTGAGAGATATAATGTTTTAAAGTTCCCCCCTCCCTCCCCTTTCATTGATGTTAACTGTAAAAAGAAATACTTCACTGGAACGGACTACAAAGTGTGCCTGGTTTGCAAGAACACTTTGTAGACCGTTCCAATTAAGTATTTCTTTTTAGATTGCAGTATTTCTGCTCTCCTGAAGAGCCGCCAGCTGGTCCTGGGACCAGGATCTCCTTCTGTTAGCTTACAGCTGATGTCGTCAGTGCAAGTGGACGGAGGCAGGACAGTCTTTTAGGAACCCACTCATCAATGTCTACCAAGCCTTTTAGGAACCCACTCCTTGACTATTAAGGCAGCCTTCCCTCTTGCGATTGTGTCTGGTCAGCTTGTGGCCAAACTACAGGCTTTATCCTGTAAACCTCACTTTCTGATTTTTCATTCAGTTTGGACAGTTTTGATAACTCCTGTAGGGTTTCTTCTCCCTAAGGTTATTTCACATTAACTAGAAAATTTCCCTTCATTCTCTTTGCCCAGCTCCTTCTAATAGACTGAAGCAGGAGCTTCACTGTTTGGATATAGTTAAATGCTGAAATGCTATATTCATCTCATAACACCTTTCTGAAAACTGGATTCTCTTTTTGTCATTCCTGAGGGCTCTCATGCAGGCCAAGCTTCATCCAAGGTGGCAATGTCTTCTTAGGTCAAAGTGACCATTCACCAGGCCTATGTCCTTAGGAAAAAGCCTATGTCCTTTAAAGGGTTAGTAATGTCTGATTATAATTTAATATTGTATTGTAGATATTAAAAAAATAAATTATCTGAAGCAAGGTCCACCTTCATTGATGCCTGGACCAGCTCCTGAGAATCTCTAGCTGCAACTTCTGCATATGGAACAGGGCAAAAAGGACTACCTCCAGGTCAGAAAGCAGATAACCCAACACCTTCATGTACTCGCACTGTTGTGGATGGGCAATGTAGGGTCTGAGATACCTGTGAGACAAAGACAGAATCTTGTCTTCTGGTAGAAAGGCGATCCATAGAAGAGTGTTGAATCTCACACCTAGAAAGTGAAGGACCTGTTCCAGAACAGACATGCAAATCTGAATCTGAAGGTGCAAAGTCTCTTCTGAAGGACCTCTTAGCAAAAGGTATTTCATATAGGGAGACAACAAGATCCCCAGAGAGAAGATGTGAGCTACCAAGAATCTTTGTAAGGACTAGCGTAGCAGAAGTCATCCTAAATGGAAAGCGGTGAACTAAAAATGACTGACATGAAAAGCAAATCACAGGAAACACTGCTGATGTGCATGGATGGGAATATACAGATAAGCACCCTTTATGTCCAGGGAGGCCAAAACCCCCTGGCAGTGATGTTGGAGTGCAATGACTCCATCTTGAACCAAGATGTAAGAAAATAATGGTTGGGAAGTTTCAAGTCCAGAACAGGACAGGAGAATAAAATAAAATGCATTAAAATCCCCACTTAGAAAGGAGAGGGATAGTAGTGACAGGCAGAAATGAATAGGGTGCCAGTTCAACTATATCACCACAGATAGTGTGAATGTGGCTGCCATACAAATGGTTAGCTATGCTCACAGGTCCTATGCAGTATTACTGGAGATCTTGTCTTCTTCAGGCCTCAGACTCCTATGTAGTACAGCAAGTCCTGCTCAGACAAGCTAAGCAGAACTGAGAGGAGAGAGGCTGATAATGTAAGCCATCCTCTAGCAGACCCATTTAGTCTGCACTCTGGTTCAAACTGACAACAGAGGCCAGAAATAGGAGCCCGTCTCATGGGAGATTACACAGCCCCATCCTACAAGCAAAAGCAAAAATATGAAGGCTAAGAGAGAATCTTTTTTCATGCACATCCATTGAGGTCACTCTTACAACTGAGCATGTCTGGTGCAGGGTAAAGTAAGGTTGGGAGGAAGTCTCCACCTCTAAAAGTCTTTTGAAGCAAGTGCCCTGCCCTCCTGGCTGGAGGATTGCTTAACCCATGGTATCAGTATTTCACAGTGGACATAAGATGGATTGGCCTTTTATCTACTTAAAGCTAGAGATTTCTCCAGCGCATTTGAGACCTCTCTAGCATCCAAGGAGTTAAAAGCCATGTTTAAATAAATTAGTGTTTTTATTGATCTTCTACAGTGAGTTTTCTTCCCAGAGGTGTTGCACTTTGCCTTGTGTACCATCATTTTCAAATCCTTTTCCATCAAGGATCCCACTAGCACCACCCATTTTAATGTATCAGTTGTATTTCTCTTTTTGTACTTCCCAGTTGCATCATCTTGTATTTATCGGTAACTGCATTTCCCATTTACACTTTCAGTCACTCAAACTGATGCATCACCAACCAAAGTTGACATATGCCTTGTATACTTTTTAATTACAGCCTTATAAAATTAGACTCTTTATTTTGTAGACTGCATTCATTAGAATGCGTGCAAACTTTCTATTTTTACACTGCAATTAAGTTTTTTAATGTCCAAATGCCCCACTCTAGTTCACTTCAGAGATGAACTTGTATTACCTCCTCTGTTGGCGGTGGTGTCTGGGGTTGGTCTGCTGGTTTTGCTGATGGACTGTTCCAGAGCCATGCACGGCACACAGGGTACAGAGGCGTGTCCTCCGAAAACTGGGCCAGGTCTACACTCCGATCAAAAAGACGAATGATAAATGTGTCTGATGGAGAAAGGTTTAAAAGTGTTATACTAGCAGATATCCACATATCTCTTAGACCTTATTCAAGAAACATAAGAGGTGCAATTCTGGACCATGCCAACTGCACTTTAGGGTACAAATACAAATCCTCAAAATTCCCACTGGGCTTTTATCCTTGAATGCTAGAGAGGTCTCTCAATGCATTGTTTTGTAATGCGCTGGAGACCTCTTTAGCATTCAGGGGGTCAAAAGCCCAATTTAAATCATTGTAGAGTTTGAGAATTTCAAGTTTCTCTTTATATAGAGCAAATTTCTGCAACAAAAGTGGAGAGTTTCCTCTGTTCTAGGGTTCATGTGGCTGGCCTCACTGCTATTCTTGACCCCAGGACTTGCTCTTACTAGCTTTGGGTTGGCTTCCCTCTGTTATTCCATCTTCCTCTTTCCTCTTCTTTCTGCGATGGTGTGAGAGTCGTATGGATGGCCTAGTAGGGACAGATTATTATTACCCATTAGTGCAATTTAGTGTTATTCTGAAATAAAATCATCAACATCTGCCACAATACTGTTCAACAATTCAAAGTGAAGGCGGGGATTTCCTTTTTTTCCCCAGTTTAATTTAGGCCAACTTGCTGGAGATCTGGAAAATTAAAATAATGATGTAAATCAATGTAAAAAATGACACTGTCAGGCAGCCCCAATTCAGGGAACATCAACATCCTCATGCAAATTGTAAGGACAGTACTGCTTGCCGATAACGGTCAGTTGGTAGCTCTTAATGACATATGCGAAAATAGAGCAATTTTAATATGCAAAGCATAATAATAATAATAAAGATAATAAATCATATGTTTTATTTATAGTCAAGAATGACAAGTAAGATAGTGCTAGAGAATAAGAATACTTGGAGGGATTGTATTATTTCTCTGGGTGACTTACATCTTGGCAAATTGTAAAGATCATGTTTATTACGATCAATATATAATGAATGAAGACGCCTGTTGTGTTCTCTTTACATTGGGTATAGTGGATCCCTGTAGCACAGTGTTATAATAAAGCTCATACTTCAGTTGGATGCAGGTGCACAGTCCAAACAATAGCTGCTTCATATAAATACTGGACTCAAACTCTGCTGACCTGAAGTCACTTTATTGTAGGTATAACATATCCAGAAAAATACCCCCCTTGTAAACACCCTATTAGCACTCCCTTGTTCCCCTCTTGCCACTCTGGACTCTTTTTCACCAGTCACGCAGGAGGAATTGACTAACCTGCTATCCTCCCTTCACTAAATGCGCTAGATCCACTTCCCTCTCACCTCATCCAGTCCCGCTCCCCCATGCTAATCCCTATATTATTGCAGATTTTTAACTCCTCCTTTGTCACTGCTACTTTTCCTGACAACTTCAAACATGCCATAGTAACACCCATCCTCAAGAATAATTCCCATTACAGCACTACACTTACTAGATATCGACTAATTTTCAAATGCCTTTTGCCTCTAAGCTCTTGGAATGCCTAACCTACTCCAGGCTGCTTGACTAACTTAACATGCACAAACTGCACAATTCATTACAGTCTGGATTTCACACTACTCACTCCACTGAATCTCATGAGAGGTCAATAATTTACACATTGCCAAATCGCACGGTTACTATTCATTATCCTGCTTGATCTCTCAGATGCTTTTGATACTTGATCAGGCTCTCCTCCTCTAAATTCCTCACTTCTCAGGAATCTGTAATTTAGCTCTGGACTGGCTGTCCTCTTATCTAACTGACCGATCTTTCAGTGTCTCCACTGCCATATCCTCTCCCATCCACCTCTCTGTTGGTGTTCCTTAAGGTTCTGTTCTAGGACCGCTCTGTTCTTTCTTTACACAATAAAACTTGGTGATATTATTAACTCATTCAAACTCAAATACCACCTCTATAGAGATGATAGCCATCTTTATTTATCTGCACCACTACTGTTTTCTGGTATTCAATCTAAAGTCACAGGCTTAGGGCCCCATATCAATACATCCACTGGGGACTTTCTGCGTTGACTATTTTAAGGTCTGATAAGGGACTCTAGGTCTTAAATTTCCTGTGATAAATCGAATCCCTTATCGGATATTCATGGCTAATTCAGACATCTGAATTCAAATGATGGTGTTTTCATTATTTGCTATGGCTGAAGAAAACCCCTCTTAGCGCTATCACCCAATTACTTTTTTTTGCCAGTATTTTTTCACAGTACAGGTAACTGAATAGCTTACTGTGCTTGAAAAAATGCCGTGAGAAGCCTATAGAGCCTATGTTCAGTGAATATGGATGTGCAGAAATATCCAGTATTTGAGTTTAGTTAGGTTGGTTTTTACAGACTGCTTGTATATTACTTTTACAATTACACTAGTGTAAACGGAAATTGCAACACCACGAAGACATGACTGATTTTCGCCAAATTTCACATAAGTGATGCTTGTGGGTAAATGCTTCATGTTTGACAGCAATACCTGTAGAAATGGATAAGTTATGGCTTAATATTTAGTGGCTGATGCAACTTTGTCTGGGTTGAAAAAAATTGATCTAGTCCAAATGTATCTTTGTTTCAGTAATGGAATCTCCTATTTTGTACCCAGCATATACCACAAAAGCAGACAAGAGCAATGTTTCAACAGCTATCCGAATTTTGAGAGAGGCCATATCAGTGACACGCATGAGACCGGCATGTCGATCAGCTATATTGCATAGCAAATTGGATGGAATACCTACACTATGCAACATTTGTGGCACCAGTGGGTAAGTGAAGGGACACAAAGTCACAGACACAGCTACCCAGAAGGACTACAGAGAGGTGGCGCTAACAGACTGCATAACAACAACTGCAGAAATCTGCGTTGCTCTAGCACTATGTGTCACAAGAAAGACTATTAGCCATAGCTTGTGGGAGGCTAACCTCCACTCCACTTCACCTAACTCAGTCTGTCGTAACTGGGATCTCCCCTGTACTCTCCTATGGAGTAACAGCAGGGAGAGCTACGACAGTCTGAACAGCATTCTTTGTGCTTCCCTACCCAGCTAGTAGGGGAGCACAGAGAAGGCTTTCAGCACCATGGACAAGGTTAGGTATATATGATATTTACTTGAACGGTACGAACGAAGAACAGTCATGTAACCTAATTTATGATTGAACAGTTTCTATTTTTGATCCCAGCCACTTGATATAATTGTTATAATAATGGAAAAAAACTTGTTATATTTGCTGGGATATTGATAGTGGTATTGCATCAATATTTGAGTTATGGAATTTTAAAGGAGCAGTAAACTTTTTTTATGAAAACACATTTTACAGAGCATTTCCTGCTGAATAAAACAAGGTCCCTCCCATCGCTGTCAGATATTTTATTCAAAATAAACAGTTCAAATAATCAGGAAGTGAGTTTACTGTTCTTTACTTCCTGATAGGTCTAACTGGAAATCAAATATAGATTATAGAACTATACGGGATCCTTAATTTCACATACAATAAAGACACAGCTGACACATAGAACCCTCAGAAATCTGTGGACACCACAGACATATTTCTTATTTTTAATTTTATTTGAAAAATGTGTGTCTCAAGGGCCATATAATTCACAAAGTCATGTCCCAGGATGTTAACAGTTTTATTCCTTAGAACCATACGTCAAAGAGACACTGCTGTTAATACTGTGAGATGATATTAACCCTTGAATTAATGTATATCTATATAACATCATATTTTTGGAAATAAAATTATTTTTGAGCCTAATCGGCTTGTAGATCGACTTAAAATCCCACAACTCAATATTGATGCAATACCACTATTAATATCCCAGCAAATATAGCAAGTTTTTTTTCATTATTATAACAATTATATCAGGTGGCTGGGATCAAAAATAAAAACCGTTCAATCATAAATTAGGTTACATGACTGTACTTCGTTAGTACTGTTCACGTAAATATAATATATACCTAACCTTGCCCATGGTGCTGAAAGCCTTCTCAAAGTTCCCCTACTGGCTGGGTAGGGAAGCACAGAGAATGCCGTACAGAATTGTCGTAGTGCTGGAGGAGATCCCTTTTACACCGACAGCACTTCGAAAATCCTGTATGCTAATAGGGACCTCCTCCAACCTTCCCTTTCCATCCAACAATTTTTGTGAATATGTGTGCAGATCGAATTGTCGGAGTAATTCAAACACATTGACTCGATCATACCAACACCACATCGACATTTAGTGCATTTAGGCCCTGGATTCTGCCCCTAGCCCAGCTAGAAATATTGCTTAATTGACTAGGAACATCCTACAGGAAATAATTCAAGCCCTTATGACTTAATGCAATCTCACGTTCAGGCGTGTCATGTTGCTCAAGGTATACTGACATTTGGCAATAAAATTGTATAAACTAATCACACAACCCTGTGTTTATAATAATTTACTATACCAGTGCCATCTTTTGTGCCTAATTCAATGTGAATTGGGCATGCCTTCATGGTGTTGCAATTTCCATTTTGCAAATAGGCCTTGGGTCTTAGTTTTGAGTAGCCAGCTTTAAGGCCTTGTGTAGAAAAATATGAGCAACTAAGAAGCATACAAACTACACAGTTGGGGGGGTATTCCCACTGGTTTAAATGGGACTTTTAACCACATACATGTTTGAGAGGTCTCCAGTGAATTGTAAAACAATGCATTGGGGACCTTGCTAGCATTCAAAAGGTGAAAAGTCCCATTTAATCACAGGAGCTTTTCATTAACAACAATTGTGTGATTGGTTTGCTCTTGAATTGCCCCTCTTTAGCTTCCTAAATATGTCCCTTAGCACTCCTTTGAGACACAGGATTGTGCCTAAGGCATTGTAGAAGAAGGAATCTTAACAAATACCTTTTTCCAGCAGCAGTTGGAGATGAATCCCTGGAAAAGATAACAGGAACAAATGAAGGAGTAAGGCACAACTGATATTAATAGATTTTAGTATTACAAGAAATGATAACCCCGTAGCTATATTACACAGATCTCTGGTCCTTATGGGGATAACAAAACATCAGTGGCATATCATCTTTTTTATTTATTTATTTATTTTTACTCCTAAAGAAAGAAATGCCAGACAATTCCTCACCCACTGTATAGGTAACAGTAGAGGTGTATTCTACAAGTGAACAAGCAGGCAAGGCAAAGTGGTTTGGGACTACTACAACAAAGGACACTCTCAACCTCATATCGGTAATCACAGACTATATATCCCTACATACTGGTTTTTTTTTTTGGCGTTATCAATGGAAAAACAAATATCTGCCGGTAGATTTTATCTGGCAATGTTGGCTGGCTGCACACATGCAACAATGCTGCTATACATTGAGAATATTGTTTATTGCTTTCTCTACAGAGGATGAATTATATATTTTATCAGAACTGTGATTTGTGGCATAAGGTATCCTTCTACCAGTGCAGAAAAATAATGCGTTGTCTGTAGATCTTTAGAAAAATAAAATATTTGATATATATGTACACACACACAAACATACACACTAAAACAAATGTATCTATAAGAGAATGCAGAAGCACTCACTCCAAAAGATCAGGTGCACAATCCCCAATATGGATAGCAGGGCTCAAAATTTTCCACTCGCCACTAGCCAATGGCGATTGAAAATTTAGCCCTGGCGAGTAG
The DNA here is from genome assembly GCA_037306005.1 of Rhinophrynus dorsalis. NCBI lineage: Eukaryota > Metazoa > Chordata > Amphibia > Anura > Rhinophrynidae > Rhinophrynus > Rhinophrynus dorsalis. The sequence goes on from CM074724.1 coordinate 284,539,683, forward strand.
AAATTCAGCCCTGGTGGGTATGTTTTGGCTTGCAGTGGCGAGTAACTTTTCAGGTCTGGCTATTAGCAAAGGACTTCAGATTTTAAGCCCTGTGGATAGTACATAAGCAGAAAGAAGGGGCAACACCTGTGGGACTTGTTAGCAGTTGATAAATGTAATTTATTAAGGTCAACATTTTGGACCTACACAGACATTTCTCAAGACATATCTTTATAAAAATATATATAAAAAGTATAAGCACTTACATGTTACACATTCTGCACTTGCAGAACATGTAAAGTTAAAACTATGTCCCCATTCATAAAGGCGATACCAACTAAGCAATGCTGCATTGGATCTGTTGCCTTTAGTGAAAGAGAACACACCGAGCTATGGCACCACATGGACGACAAATGCATTGCACACAAGGGCTGATGGAGGTTGTTATGTTCATCTCAATTAATGGATGACCCATGTGGGCAACAGCAGATAATACTGGCTGATTCTCACATGAAAAACTGTAAGTCATGACTATCCTACATCCTAAAGGTATTCTTTGTCTGCAGTTACCCAATTCTCATCCTCTGTGATATGCTTGATTATGTTATGGAAAGCAGTGTATATTAGCAACTAATAAAAAACAAAATGCCTGATGACAAATAGATCTCAACTGGATCACACAACAAAAGGACGATTTATCTGCCCCATCATTATCTTACTTGCAGTGAGTGTCTGTGGATGTTTTTCCTGTTTCCTCCTCAGTCTGTTCTCTGAAATAAACACAATAAAACATATATGGCATCTGAATGCTTGAATAAGAAACAATCAGACAGTGCACTGAGCATCCCTCTGATGCACAACAGTTTAACAAAACACTCAAATTAACAGAAAGACATATGTAAGCCTGTTTCCTAACATACTGACTATAGGCATGCAGACCAATGCGGACATACTCTCCAACAACAAGTTCAACTTACCGGTCCACATCATTCTTATCCAGGAGACCCTGCAAGACTGCGTCCAAACGATTGCGAGCACTAACTGCCTCCAGATCTAAAATAGAGAAGGACAGAGGTTAGTGAGGAGGATTAAATATGCAAGAGAAAGAAACATAGAGGCAAGAGGAATAAGTTACAGAAAGAGGGATATACAACCATGGACGAACTGAGAAGAAGCTTCCAGTTGCCCATAAACGCACCTCTGCTCTCTATCAAAACCACAGCAAGATATAGCTATATATGACCATCAACAATGAGAAATGCTAGCTGCTGTTGTGCTTATGTCTAGATCAGGGTAGGCAAACTGTGGTTGTAAATTAGAACTTCCATCATCCTTTGTTGACCTTTAGCTGTTATTGGACTGCAGCTTCCATCATTCTCATCCATCCATTGTCCAGCTGGAGGGGAACTGTAGTCAAATAACAGCTGGAGAAAGCCACAGGTTGTGGATAAAGAAATACACAAAATAAAGTCTATGATGTCTATTTAATGCAGGTATGTCAGTCTTAAGAGGGCTGTAACATCAGCTGCTGGGGCAAATGTCAATATGTAACAGACTAATGTTCATAAGAAAAAATTACACCTTAGTGAGCAAATAATAAACTCCCATTGACTTAAAAGAATAGTAATGTTTCACAATAAAAGCAGCTCCAATTAATCTTCAAAGTATTTGGGCCATGGAGAGTGTTATTTCAATACTGTCCGAGTTGTAGCTCAGGAGTAAATGAATGATAAAGCATCCCCCTCCCGTCCCTTTTACTGATGTAACACTGTTCACATCAGAGCAGCAAGGCTGTCCAGATGGATCGCAGAGAGGGACAATCGTCAGTGAGCATAAGGAAAAACCTGTCAAAGGTTATGCTTATACTTATGCTCACAGTAAGAAGATTGTCCTTTGCTGTGAGCTGTCTGGTCCCAGGACCAGATTCCACATCTGAGGGGAGGTAGCTTAAACTAGATAAAAGGAGCAGGAGGGGGATACTTTATCATTCAAATACCATTGTACTATAACTCTGACAGACAGTATTGAAACAACACTCTCCATAGCCCAAATACTATGAAAATTAATTGGAGCTGATGTTTTTGTGAAACATTACTATCCCTTTAAAAGGGCTTTTATCCCCCTGCCTACTAGAGAGGTCTGTAATACATGCATCTGAGACTACACCTAACATCCAAGTGGTTACAGCCCATTTTAATTTAATGGGAATTTTCATTTGTCCACTTGTGCGGTTTGTTTGCCCCAGAATTTCTCCACTAGTAAAAATACTTCTGTATTTATAGGTATTTGCCAACCAGTTCTCCAGAATGGGACATTTGTATTTGACACCTGTTCTTTCAATGTTTATAAGCAATTGTACAAGGGGCTGAGTGGCTAGTATTTCAGTTTCTAGGGTGGAACTCGAACTGAACTGAACTGGCGCCACCAACATGGCGCGTGTCATTAAGGTGAACTCATAACAATGAGTGTGTCATAATGGTGCCCGCAAGATGTCGCCCTTCAAAACGTTGCCAGTATGTTAGGTGATGTTAGCATCTGTTAGCTTAGGGTCAGTCTCTGTTAGATTTGTTATGTTTGGGGGGGTCTTTAACTGTTAAGTTAGGGTCAGTAACTGTTATGGATGGGTGTTGTATTTGTTAGGTTAAGGTCTGTCTCGAGAATGTCTCCAGTATAATACCTGTTAGGTTAGAGGTTATGGTCAATGTTTGTTAGGTTTGGGTGCTAGTTTAGGTTAGTTGTTAGGTTGGGGGTACTTAGATTATGTTGTGAGTGGTCTGAGGGTACTTAGGTTAGGCTACTTAGCTTGCCACATGATTAAAGCAGCATTTTAAATGTACCCTAAACATGTCGCCGACATTTAGAAGTTGCGGTTTGACGAGTGCTATTACTAGCATCACATTTGAATAGTAAGCCAAACTAAAACACCAGATGCATAGTCACTGCACAATACAGGAGACACACTTGTCTATTTAATAGATTTTCACTATTACAGCACAGTGCAAACTGTTGTGCTTTATTTAATACTAGCAATATTGGCATGGCATTGTCCGTGCGGTTAATAATGACTGTTTTAATGAGTGGCTTGTTCAATTATCGGTGCTTAGCCCTTTCAGCTCCAAAAAGTTGTGCAATGCATTGCTAAGCACTACGTTACACAACTCTCCATCAGTGAATGCGTGTGTGTGTTTGTGTTTATTATTGAAGAATAAGCGATGGCCAGATACAATCTGAAAGTTGCTGAATGGGCGAATGGTTAAAGGGATAGTAATACTTAATTTTAACTTTATTTTATTTTGTAGGCATTAAAAAAACATGAAGAATGATATAAGTCTTATATCTCAAACATTTATAGTTTAAGAGATATTCACAAGCAAAGTTTCCCTATCCCGCCCCTTTTGAGTAGTGTAAGCAATCTCTTCTCAGAGGTGGAATGCAGTCCATAGACTGGACAGATAACAGCAGGGGACACTCTTATTCCTATGAAAACAATGAAATCCCTGCCCCCCTTGACAAGCTTTTCAGGTTTTTCCCTTATCTTAAATGAAGATTGTCCCTATCTGCAGTCTACCTGGGCACCTCCCTTCTGCTTTGGCTGAGCAGTAAAAGGGGCGGGAGGGGGACACTTTGCTTGTGAATATCTCTTAAACCATAAAGGTTTGAGAGATAAGACTTATATCATTCTTCATGTTTTTTTAATGCCTACAAAATAAAATAAAGTTAAAATGAAGTATTACTATCCCTTTAATACACAGAGAAATCTTCAGATTTTCCTGTGCACTAATCCATTTGCACCTTGATCAATCCCGGCCTAAGAGTTCCCAGGTATGCCTATCAGAAAGCAACACAAACATTTTCTTTTCTTCTTTGTCCAGTAGGAGACAGAGGGACCAGTGTGATATACCAGCTCTGTCCCAACAAGAAATAGATTGCTAGATAAGCTATAGCAAAGTCAGGTAATATGGCTACCCCAGCAGCAAAAAGTAAATAAAAAAAAAAATTTGTATAGTCTTTTGTTTACTGGGTCCCTGAATACTCCTGCATCCACTACTGACAACAATGTCCTTTTAGATAGCGATAACATTGATGTGCCCACCATTGGAGGAAATAGCCATAAATCCAAGCCATCAAAAACTAATTTGGTTGAACCATCTGTAGATCAGAAATTCTGATTTAATTAAAGGGTTTTAATATATCTTTTACCAGAAAGGATGGGGGATAGGAGATGTTTAGAAGGCAATTATATTCATAACATCACCCAGATACTAGCTCTTGTGTGGTAATGGACCAACCCTAAAAGTGTAGTCTTGTCATTTCCCCTCATCCATACTTATGTCCCAGCACCCTGGAGATATACAAGGTAAAACACGTGCAAAATCCAATGTAGGAGATAGGAAATCAGAGGCTGTAGATCATAGTCTCTGTTCCATATCTACAAGTTCCATATTCAATTGCAAAAAATTAAATGAAAAATAAACTAATTAATACATAAAAAAAGACTATTTAGGGTCACAGACATCCATTTTTGGAAGGAGTGAGGGAGTCTGCATCCTGCAGAGGCTTTTCTTAATGTACTCTGTCTCCTAAAAGGACGGACCTTAACCCCAAGGCCAGGGGCATCTGCAGAAATTTTTCCGGGGGGGTGGGCAGCAAAGCCATACTATGACCCCCAGCCCAGCCCGCCCAGCCCCTATGTTTATATGGAGGGGGTACTCATGCCCATGGCCTCTGTGTTCACCATTGAATATAATAGAGATATACATTACTAGCATGTCTGGCATGGTTTCACCCATGTGGTGACTTTTTTTTTTTTAAACGTCAGACATCATGGTGGGGCATCAGGATCCCTCCAGCTACTGATCTCCCAGCCAATTCGGCTGGGCGATCAATAGAGGTGACGCAGGAGAGCAACAGGGCTCCCCCGCTTCCATCTTACCTAAAGTACCAGGTCGGAGTGGGCAGGACTGAGAAACCCTTTCACGTCCCATGCCCCCTTCTAACCAACGGGGGTAAGTGGTGGTTGGTAGAGGTGGCAGGGGAGCAAAGCCATCCCCCTCACAGCAAACCAGAAACACTTACAATTTTATATATATAAATAATCATATCACAAACCAATCTTTTGCAGTTCACACATCAGACATAGCTGGATAACCTGAAGTGAAGGTTCATCTGAGCCTACTGTTAGGATCAGCCTATATCTGTAAACACTGAGCCTTATCTATAAAGGCAAAGTGGTGCAATTCTGGGGTAAACCAACTTCTCAAAGGGAAAAAAATAAAAATTCTCCAAATTTCCATTGATTTAAATCAAGCTTCAACCCCTTGATTGCTAGAGGTCTCCAAATGCGTTGCTTTGCAATGAACTGGAGACCACTCTAGCATTCCAGGTGTTAAAAACCCCACTTTAATGTTTATTTGTCTCCGACACTGTAGATGGTTTGCCCCAGAATTGCAACATTTTCCATTTGGCCTGTAAAAGGTAGGGCAAGAGCAACTAACTAGGCAGTCACCTGGGGTGGCAAATTATGGCACCAGTCCGCTTCTATAGACGGGCAGATCTCCTACCACTTGCTCCCTTTTTCTTATTCTAAGTTTTCAACTGTATAATCTGTATTCATACTAAGGTGCTATGATTCCCTCTGAAAGCTTATTAATACTTTGTGTGCCCTAGATATGGGTGATAAAACATTTCATATAAATAGATCTACGGAGGAGTTGGGCATAAGGAAGAAAGACTCCTTTGGTGGTCATGCACTAAGTTATAATAAATAAGAGACAACTTCTCCAGAGTGAAAAACTCTCCAGTTCATGTTATTTTGTAGAACCTATGCACCAACATCATTATAATATGACATAACGGTGCATAGGCTCCATAGAATAACATAGGAATTGGAGAGTTTAACGCATTTTTAACACGCCTTAGTTCACATCCCCCCTGATCTAGAAATGCATTTTCTTGTGCCATCCAGGGACTGAACAAAGAGACAAAGTATGCAACGACGTGTTCTGCAACACCTGCCACCAAGCTACTGCTGGACTACAACTCCCATCATCCTCAGCAGGCCAATGGCATTTGTAGTACATTAACAACTAGATGTCACAGTTCCCCAGAGATATTTAGGAGTCAGTACGGTATAGTAAAATGCAATTTATTAAAATATAAGTAAGGTAGTACACAATAGAAATATAGCAAGAACAAGCAGAGGGTCCTAAGCCAGCAAGCACTGCTATCAGAAATAGTATGCTGTCCAGACTGGCCACACTGCTGGAGACTAGGCCTCAGCCACTGGTAGTCTCTGCTGGAACCAGGAGCAGGAAAAGGGACACAGGATCTTGATCCGACATAGTGAGGAGCTACCTGTCTCATGCCTGCAGTCAGCAATATAGCAGAGGATACCTGACTCTCGCCTGCAGTCGGTATGGAGAAAGCAGAAGCTTGACCCACGCCTACAGTCAGTAAATAGCTAGTCTACTACAGCACCAGGTCCGCATCAGATTGGGTGTCTGCTAGATACAGGGGAATAACAAGAGAATAGTCAGACAGAGCCACAGGTCAACACCAGAGAGGGTAGTCAGACAAGCCAGGTCATACACAGAGCCCAAGGACACAGAACTGCTTTGTACAACAACTCAAGGGCAACTGAGTCAGGACTCAGACTGCTCTTGAAACCCCTCCTCAGGAAGTAGGTAGGAGGAGTAGGCTCAGAGGAAGGAAGTAGGTAGGAGCAGATTACAGGAAGCATGGCATAAAACAGACGCCTGCTCTGAAGCATCATGCCTGTAGATGACGCATCTTGCTCTGATGCATCCAACCGCTGCCATCTTCCTGCTTCATCCGTGCGGCATGAACTGCCGCTGAAATCAAGGTAAACTGTGACACTAGAGGGTGACTATTCCCCACTTCTTATCTATTACTTACCTGTTTTTTCCACCTTCACTTTAGTAAGTGACATGGCTGCTGTGAAATGGACCTCAGCACAAAAGCCTGGCAGGTTTTACAGTGCTTATCGTTATGTGTGATGACGCCTTGCTGTAGATCTCCAGAACACCTAAATGAAAGGTGAGATACAGATTGGCATTTAAACACAAGTATCTGTTGTTCTGTGACTACCACCCCCTTTCTATCTTGTACAGCAAGGAGATGCTGTAATCAGCTTGGTACTTAGGACAGAAACACAGCATCACATATACTGTTGTGAATTCCCCATAGCTTGATAAGGCTTAAAAAGGGAGTACCACTGAAAACACATTTTATATCCAAAGATACCATATGTATAAAGACCGATATGGAGCAATACTGGGGTTAACCAACTGGAATGCAGGGAACAAACATAACCTTTGCTTTAACCCTTTGAGTGCCAGAGGGGTACGCAAGGTCTCTAACACAAGTGAAATAATGCAATGGAGATCTCACTAGCAACCAAGGTCTTAAAATCCCCATTTAAATTAGTGGAAATATTTATTTGTTCATCATTTTGCAGCTGGTTTGTCATTGAATTGGTCCACTCTTGCTTTTAAAGGGTTAGAAATCCTTATATTAATAAAAAGTAATATTGTAGATATTCAAAAAAATAAATCAACAGATGTCAGTCCTATCTCTCAAACCCTTATACTTTGAGAGATATAATGTTTTAAAGTTCCCCCATCCCTCCCCTTTCACAGATGTCAGCCTCTAGCTGACAGAAGTTGATCCTGGTCCCGGGACCGGCAGGTGGTTCTTCGGCAGAGCTGAAATATCACAATCTAAGAAGAAATACTTCATTGGAATGGTCTACAAAGTGCGCTTGCAAACCAGGCTCAGTTTGTAGCCTGTTCCATTGAAATATTCCGTTTTAGATTGTGGTATTTCGACTCTGCTGAAGAGCTGCCTCGAGTCGCATGACTCAAATCTCCTGTCAGCTTTACAGCTGACATCAGTGCAAGGGGAGGGAGGGGGAACTTTAAAACATTATATCTCTCAAAGTATAAAGGTTTGAGAGAGAGGACTGACATCTACGGATTTATTTTTTGAATATTTATGATATTACTGTTTATTAATATAAGCCATTACTAACCCTATAAACATATGCCTCTATGGAACAACAGCCCAGTATGCAACAGATCAGGACATTTTCTGTATCATCTAGCCAAAACACAGAGTTGGCTGAGGTTGAAGAAAGTACAAAGGTCCATTCTGGGGGTGTGGTCACACCTCATGCACCAACGTAGGAAAGAGAAACAAGGACTTGTCCCCATTAAAGGGATAGTAATGTGTAATTTTTACTGTATCATTGATTATTCCATATATTTGTATACTGATTTGTATGTGTATAAGCACTCATAAGTTTGCCATTTTACTTTTATTGTATAATAAAGTTTCCCCCTCCCGCCCCTTTTACTTACCTGAAGCAGCCTCTCCTCAGATCTGGAATCAGGTCATCAGATCGTAGCGAGTGACAATCTTCTTTCCTTTAGTATAAGGAAAACACTGCCCCTTGATGAAGGAGGGTAGGCTTTTCCTTATGTTGGAAGTAGATTGTCCCTTGTTGCGTTCTGTCCAGACCGGCTTGCTGAGGCTGCTGACATAAATAAAAGTAAAAGGAGGGGGAAACTTCATTATACAATAAAAGTAAAACGTCAGACTTATGCTTGCTTATACGCTACAGATCAGTATACAAATATATACAGAATAGTTATTCATACAAGAGTAAGATTTGTTTTAGCACCCAGCACTTGCATGAGATTGTATATGGGTTTGTGTTTCTATAAGGTACTATTCTGCTAGTTACAACTTACTCTTTTGTATAAAATTGGGGTGGCCAACTCTGGTCCTCATGAACTAACAACAGTGAACATTTTCAGGATAACCCTGATTGAGCACAGGTTAAAGTGACTGAGCCATGAATTAGTCAATATGTGCCCCAGCTGTCATATCCTGAGAAGATGCCCTATTGGTAGCTCTCGAGAACCAGGGTTAGCTACCCATAAAATGTCAAACCAACTAAATTATACAATTATAAAATACCAAATCAATGGTTCCCAAACACACTTAATGGAACAGTAAATGTTGGAGAGATACCCCTGACTACCACTAACCTGCTCTGGTAGCTCAGGGGAAAATATTTATGGAGCCGCATACTAATGTTGCAGTTCTCCCTTAAAACTAGAGAGAAAGAACCTCCATTTCAGACTCAGGATCGAGACCGGCGCTACTTTACCTGGGATTAACTTCTCAAGCCCCCACAAAGTACTTGCACAGAGCCAAATCTTTGTGCAAGTCCAGTTGCTCTATGGGGGCTTGCGATATCAGACCCATCTCCTATAATGTTGAACATACGCCAGAAGTGAAGGCTCCTTCTCCCTAGTCTTAAGGGTGCACTGTGGGACTGGCATGGAGTATTAACTCCTGAGCAGGTTGGTGGAAATCAGGGATACCTACCCAACATTTTAGTTCTTTTAAGTTATATGGGTTTACAGTTTTTAAAGTGTATGTTGACCTGACCAAACAGCTTACAAATGAAACTAGAAACATGATTTGTAATTCTTCTCTTCTATGAAATGTTATTGAGGGGTTTCTTAACTATGTTTTTACTTCTGATGGCAATGTGTCTCCAATTCTACAGGGCCTGAGCAGGGGCATATTACCTCCCTGTCCAAACCCAGTACTCAATCTACCTATGATCTGACACAGTGATCCCAACCCTATCCTCAGGGATCCCTAACAAAACACGTCTTTAGAATTTCCCTGCTTCAGCACAGATAAATTAATTAACTGACTCCACCTCTGATTAATTTACCTGTGCTCAAACAGGGAATCCCTAAAGACATGAACAATTAAAGGGATAGTAATGTTTCATAATAAAAGCAGTTCTAATTAATCATCATAGTATTTGGGCCTTGGGGAGTGTTATTTCAATTCTATCAGAGTTGTAGTTCAAGAGTAATTGAATGACAAAGTATCCCCCTCCCACCCCTTTTACTGATGTAACACTGCTCAGCTTAGAGCATCAGGGAGTGTCCAGGTAGATTGCAGAGAGGGACAATCTTCAATTAAGATAAGGGAAAAAGCTGAAAAACCTGTCAAGGGGGCAGGATTTTCATTTTTCTCACAGTAAGAATATTGACCCTTGATGTGAGCTGTCTGGTCTATGGACTGGATTCCACATCTGAGGAGTGGGGGCTTACACTAGGTAAAAGGGGTGGGAGGGGAAACTTTATCATTCAATTACTCTTGAACTACAATGCTCACAGTAATGAAATAACACTCTCTATTGCTCAAATACTATGAAGATTAATTGGAGCTGCTGTTTTTGTGAAACATTACTATCACTTGTTGGGAACTACTGCTCTAACACAATCCATAGGAAATTGCCTGTTCAGACCATCAATGGTGTTAGAGTGTGGATTCTGGGGCTCAGACTACCAAACTGCTCAGAACAAAGATGACATTATGTTGCCCATCCCCTCAGGAACTTATGAAGATAATTAAAAGTAAAGTACTTTTGTAACTTCATTTTAAGTCTCTGTAGTCAGAGCAATATTTGACTATGACTTTAACATAACTTTTAAGACAACTTGTCACAACGCCCCCTTTTGGTTTTCATCAAATCCTGGTGCCCCACCCCACTACTGTTTGAACCAGCCTTTCCCAAATTTCTAATCATGGTTGCTTTTCAACAATACAGATACTATTATGTTGTAAAGCAACTTGGATGTCTGGTGCTGAAACAAAGTACTCCCTTCCCCTCGGTGGACATTTTTGGGAACCACTGGTTTAAGGTTACAAAAGATGCAAAGCAAGAGTAAGTACCTCGCTTGTATTTTCTTGCTCAATATCTGACATATTGTCCTTCTCTGACACTTTATGATGGATAAGTGTATAGCAGGATTATTATTGGCATTCAAATGGATAATGACTACCAAATCAAATACTGATCAGAGATTTTGTACCTGTCATAAATATAATGATCACCACAAGTACACAACGTGATATCCCATGCACATGTTCCTGATCAAGATAACGAATGTTGAAGTATTTATTGGGTCAGTGTCACCTAAATGATTTATTTGCTGGTGGGGAATGAGCAGCATGACTCAAGGCTAATGCCATTACATGCTCATCAGATCTCCTCAGAGGGATGCCCCCTTCAACTCCATGATGAAAGCTGACGGTCCCTTGCAATTAGTTTGTATTTATAATTTATTTTGTACTGATTTACATCCCAGTAATACGGAAAAGTATGTCAGTGCCTTATAATAGTGTAATAATGTCTCTGAAGCAGGGATGGGCAATTTTGTGGTCCAATAGCTGTTGCTGGACTGCAACTCCCATCATCCTTAGCCAGACAATGGTTGTTTGAAGATGATGGAGATGTAGTACAGTAACAGCTGGATGGTCTTTAAATGGCCATTCCAGCTCTAAATTGTCAAAGCAATAGCCTTTCCAAACAGAAGAGGCATAGAAGCTTATCTAAACCTATTCATTGCTGTAGATGTGGTCAGTTTCTCAGTTTCTACACAGATGCTACAAAAACAAAGTTTGGATTAGTTTTTACTGATCTGAAGTCATATATGATGATTTATAACCCTCTGAGCGCCAGAGGGGCAAAGCAATGCGTTGCGTACCCCTCTGGCACTCAAAGGGTTAAAATTACTAGTTTGGATACTACAGACGCGGTCAATGCATTGCAAAACAATGAAATGGAGTTGCCTCTATCATCCAAAGGGTTAAATGTATATCACACAATTTCATCTGTAGATGTTAGTGTCCCATATTTATAAAAGTAAGTAAAAACGGGGGCTGAAAGTGACCACGGCAAGACTGGAGTGGTCTCTCTCAGACCCCAACTCGGCACTCTGGTACACATAACAGGTCACGTGTACTTGCGCATCTGCAAAGATTAAAGCGGCCCTTAAAGGGGATGTTTACCCCCTTCACAACTGTGCCTAAATCGTTTCCTTATAAATGATAAATAATGGAAAGTGTATATTTAAAAAAAAAAAAAAAATCTGCTCGTTTTGGAGAAATTAAAAGATTAAATGTAGCTCTGTACCTACAGCAGACAGTGTTGACCAGATATGTACCGTAGTCTAAGCTTCTATCCAGCCTCCTCCAATGATGGAGGCTGTCTGTCTGTAAGCTGGAACGATCTCATTGGCAGAGATCGATTTCCTTTTTAAAAAGGATACATTTTCCATTATTTATCATTTATAAGGAAACGATTTAGACAAAGTTGTGAAGGGGGTAAACATCCCCTTTAAGGGAAGGTAACCCTGGAATGCTGGTCCTTAAGGAGTCAAAGTGCCAATCTGCAGCCAAGAAATGAACGTTTATTAAAAAAGATTTCTTACAAATAATTGGCTAGTGCAACATAGTGCCAGTTTTACATTTTCTTTAAAGTTAAAGGGATAGTAATACTTCGTTTTAACTTTATTTTATTTTGTAGGCATTAAAAAAATATGAAGAATGATATAAGTCTTATCTCTCAAACCTTTATGGTTTAAGAGATATTCACAAGCAAAGTTTCCCCCTCCCGCCCCTTTTACCCAGTGTAAGCAATTTCTTCTCAGATGTGGAATCTGGTTGTAAGACCAGACAGATAAGAGCAGGGGATATTCTTCTTACAATGAAAACAATGAAAGCCCTGTCCCCCTTGACAAGTTTTTCAGGTTTTTCCCTTATCTTAATTGAAGATTGTCCCTCTCTGCAGTCTATCTGGGCACCTCCCTTCTGCTCTGGCTGAAAAGTATTACATCAGTAAAAGGGGCGGGAAGGGGACACTTTGTCATTGAATAACTCCCGAACTACAACTCTGACAGAATTGAAATAACAATCTCCAAAGTCCAAATACTATGATGATTAATTAGAGCTGCTTTTATTATGAAACATTACTATCCCTTTAAGGGTGACAGGTCCGCTTAAAAGGAAGATCTGTTCACTGTAACTATAAGGAGCACATTAAAATCAATGCGAATTTTGTTATGTTCCCTCTGTTGCAGTTGGTTTTCTCTACTTTTGACTTTGTGTATATGGCAAGTAAAGGCTTTAAAAATAATTTTATTTATAGACTAGCAATACTGGCACTGGATTGCCCATGCGGTTAATAATGACTGCTTAATGAGTGGCTTGTTGAATTATCAGTGCTTAGCCCTTTCAGCTCCAAAAAGGTGTGCAATGCATTGCTAAGCACTACATAACACAACTCTCCATCAGTGAACGTGAGTGTGTTTGTGTGTGTATTTGTGTGTGTGTGAGCATGTTTGATCAACAAGGTGTGAGAGCAAGTGTACATGTTGCATATCTTGTTTGGAGTATTGCTTTTATCTTTTCCATATAGTGTTTGGTGGATAGCTTCTGGCATATAGAGTTTGGTGAATTGGTTATAGCATTTGATGTATGGTGTATAGCATATAGTTTGGAGTATAGCATTTGGCGTATAGCGCTTTGCATATAGCATTTGGAGTTTTGCATTCTGCATATGGAGCATTGCTCTGGCTTATAGAGCCTTGAGTATAGCATTTGAAATTTAGCATATAGCTTTTGGATTATAGCGTTTGCTGTATAGTGTTTGGAGTATAGCATTTGGCATACTGTGTATATAGTTGTATGTTGTACTATAGTGTTTGGGGTATAGTATAGTGTTATGCATAATACATTTTTCGCATGGCGAGGTGTATAGTATTGTGCATACTGCATATAGCATTTTGTGTTGTGTGTATATTGCGTGTGTGTGTTGCGTGTGTTCATTATAGCCACTGCATCTCCTTGCAGCAAAATCCCGCCCCCATGTTTGAACCAATAGGACAGGCAGTATAGAGGATGTTTAAATAACTCCTCCTTACTGCCACCTCTAGGTGTGTCTGCCAGACACACAGAAAAAGAAATTATATTATATTATATATATATATATATATATATATATATATATATATATATATATATATATATATATTATATATATATATACATACACACACACACACACACACACACAGTTAGGGCAAAAATTATTTGATCCCCTGCTGATTTTGTACGTTTGCCCACTGACAAAGATATAACAGAATAACAACAAAAAATCCAGAAAAACGCATTTCAAAATAGTTATAAATTGATTTGCATTTTACTAAATGAAATAAGTATTTGACCCCATTGCAAAACATGACTTAGTACTTGGTGGCAAAACCCTTGTTGGCAATCACAGAGGTAAGACGTTTCTTGTAGTTGACCACCAGGTTTGCACACATCTCAGGAGGGATTTTGTCCCACTCCTCTTTGCAGATCTTCTCCAAGTCATTAAGGTTTCGAGGCTGACGTTTGGCAACTCGAACCTTCAGCTCCCTCCACAGATTTTCTATGGGATTAAGGTATGGAGACTGGCTAGGCCACTCCAGGACATTAATGTGCTTCTTCTTGAGCCACTCCTTTGTTGCCTTGGTCATGTATTTTGGGCCATTGTCATGCCGGAATACCCATCCACGACCCATTTTCAATGCCCTGGCTGAGGGAAGGAGGTTCTCACCCAAGATTTGACAGTACATGGCCCTATCCATTGTCCCTTTGATGCGGTGAAGTTGTCCTGTCCCATTAGCAGAAAAACACCCTCAAAGCATAATGTTTCCACCTACATGTTTGACAGTGGGGATGGTGTTCTTTGGGTCATAGGCAGCATTCCTCCTCCTCCAAACATGGCGAGTTGAGTTGATGCCAAAAGCTTGATTTTGGTCTCATCTGACCACAACACTTTCACCCAGTTCTCCTCTGAATCATCCAGATGTTCACTGGCAAACTTCAGGGGCCTGTACATGAGCTTTCCTGAGCAGGGGGACCTTGCGGGCGCTGCAGGATTTCAGTCTTTCACGCAGGGCCGGATTTACATCTCAGGAGCCTATAGGCACAAAATCTGAAGCGCCCCCCCCCCCAAAAAAAAAAGTGCAAAAAGTTTTGACTGAAATAATATTTTGTTTATTTTTATTAAAATAGTTGTCCTTTGTAATATGATTTTAATAGCTAATAGGGCATAATAAGATGCCTGGGTGGTGTAATAATTATAATTTGTATTATTATTACAATAATAATAATAATAATTCTGCAAAATATTTCTCTAAATGAAATAAAAAATTATAACGATAATAAAACAAATTAGTAGCACGGGATGTGTCTTACCTCAAGGCCAGGGGTAAGGTAAGGGATTAAATACTGCCCGTGCTGCAGGCGTCGGTGCAGAAGACATCAGTAGAGTCTGTACAGGTAGAGGGTGAGGCGGCAGCAGCTGAGCAGGTCAGCTCCTCTGTGGCAGGTTGGCGGCTGTATGTTAACGTTCTTCAACCTCTTCTTCGACATGGAGTGGGCTTGCTCGCTCCCTGCAGGCTGGGCTGCACTGAGCGTCTGGGAGGGAGGAGGTGGGGCAGTGCCGAACTTCCGGCACATCAGTCACACGACAAGTCAAGTTGTGATTGGTGAAGCAACTGAGGAAAAGTAATGACATACGCCTCTGTGACACTGACTCCAGCTCTTGTCATGCGATTCACAGTCAGTCACATCCGGCCGGCGCGCAGGTGTAGCATCCCCCCCCCCCCCCGGACCACCAGACATGATGGCATGATCTAAGGAAAAGACTGCCTGACTAATTTAAAAAAAAAATTGAAATAAAAAACGACCCCAATGACAGGCGCCCCTCTGTTATGTGCGCCTGTAGGCAGATGCCTACTCTGCCTTATTATAAATCCGCCCCTGCTTTCACGGCGTAGTGTGTTACCAAATGTTTTCTTGGTAACTATGGTCCCAGCTGCCTTGAGATCATTGACAAGATCCTCTCGTCTAGTTCTGGGCTGATTCCTCACCGTTCTCATGATCGATGAAACTCCATGAGTTGAGATCTTGCATGGAGCTCCAGACCGAGAGAGATTGAGAGTTATTTTGTGTTTCTTCCATTTGCGAATAATTGCACCAACTGCTATCACCTTCTCACCAAGCTGCTTGGGGATGGTCTTGTAGCCCATTCCAGCCTTGTTCAGGTCTACAATCTTGTCCCTGAATCCTTGGACAGCTCTTTGGTCTTGGCCATGGTGGAGAGTTTGGAATCTGATTGACTGATTGCTTCTGTGGACAGGTGTCATTTATACAGGTAACAAGCTGAAATTAGAAGCACTCCCTTTAAGAGAGTGCTCCTAATCTCAGCTTGTTACCTGTATAAAAGACACCTGGGAGACAGAAATCTTGCTGATTGATAGGAGGTCAAATACTTATTTCACTCAGCAAAATGCAAATAAATTTATAACTTTTTTGAAATGCATTTTTCAGGATTTTTGTCTTGTTATTCTGTCTCTCGCTGTTCAAATAAACTTAACATTAAAATTATGGACTGATCATTTCTTCGTCAGTGGGCAAATGTACAAAATCAGCAGGGGATCAAATATTTTTTCCCTCACTGTATAGATGATACTAAACAGTACTAAATGCTTTATAAATGGTACTTTTTTCATAAATTATGTTGAACACAAAGCTACACAGATACACAGTGGGCTTTATGTATAAAAGCAAAGTAGAATAATTTTGGGGCAAACCAATTGCATCACAGTGAACAAATAAAACATATTTTGCCTTAAATGGGGCCTTTAACCCCTTGAATGCTATTGGTCTCCAACTCCCTGCTGATTTCATAGGCTGTTGGTACTTTTTTGATCTTCACTCTGATGGTCTCTGTTAATTTTTCTTTAATGCATTTATCTTGCAGTCAGCTACTTTATATTATGGATCCGTACCCTGCTGCTAAAACACCAAACTCTAAAGTCATCTGGCAAGGTTTTGTTTTCAGGTAAGAATATTTTCTTAGTTTTTTTTTTTTTAAGTGATAGGTTGGCTGATGGGACTGTATGTGTTTTTCCAGCTCTGCATGTGATGGTAATGCTCCTGTCCCGTCTTATTTCTCAATCCATTTTGCATGGTCTGTGTGCTTCAAGCAGACCATGTAAATTGGATTGAGAAATAAGAAGCTTCTTCTCTCCTGCAGCCATGGAAAAGACCTAGATCCACTGAGTAGAAGAGCATAAGCCAGTCTCTTCAGAAGAATCCCTTACAGGATACAGAGTTTTTGAAGACTCCCTTGATTCTTCTGAGGAAGATGCAGAGTTGGAATATTTGGCGGCATTTGATTCCTCCTTTATTTATTCTTTGATTAGGGCTGTGTGGCTTCCATTAAATCGTCCAGAATCTTCAGACAGAGTTTCTTCTGAACGTAAGTTCTCCATTGCGAAAAGGGTCTGACCTTTCCACTGCAGGATGTTATCTGTAATGTCATATGGGCAAAATAAAAGAAGATCCAAGAAGAAAGTTAAGCCATCTGCTTGAATTTTAAAAATGCAGAGGAAAATTGTGAGTTTTAGGACTTGACACCTAAAGGTAGACCCTCCTGTGGTTCGGCTGGCATATAGAACTACCTTGCTCTTAGATGCTGCTACCTTCTTTAAGGACTCATTAAACAGATGAATGGAGAATGAGCTGAAGAGCCTTTTTATTTCCATTGGAGTTGTGTAGAAACATGCAGTGGCCATCACTTCCATCTGTAGTGCCATGAAAATCTGGCTGGAAAATGTGGAACGTCCGATTATCTAAGGAGAAAGAAGATCAGCTATTGTGGATGCTCTTTCAGAATTGAATTGGCTACTGAATTGCAAATAGCTTCTTTGGTGTATATCGTATGTCTTCAAGTTCGAGCTACATCACTTGCAGTTTTGGCAAGAGTAAATTCGCTAAAGCCTTGGGATGCCGACAACATCTCCAAATCCAACCTGTGTGGTCTTCCTTTCTTTGGTCGTATTTATTTGGGAACCATCTAGATGTTATCATCAAGAAGACTTCAAGGGGAAAAGTGTTTTTCTTCCTCACGACAGGAAATGTAAATGTTCTCAACATATCCTCCCTCAGCAAGGTCAAAGGGATAGGAAAGCTCGAGAGCTCCATTCCTACTGACTGGGGAAAGAATCTTCAAGATCCTAGTTATGGAAAACATGTCAGTCCGGGATATAGCAGGGCTCCAAGTTTTCTTCCTCTGGCCCTAGCAAAATAATGGGAAGATGAGTGTTTTTTTGGTCCAGGTTGGAAAAGGCGGAAGACCGAAGTGGTTTCGGGAGACTTGGGTCAAATCATTTCAGACAAATGGGTCATTCAACTGATCACACAAGGATATTCCTTGTAATTCAAGTCTCTTCCACCAAGAAAGACTTTCAAGGTATGTAGTCTTAATCAACTGTATTTAAAGGGATAGTAATGTTTCATAATAAAAGTAGCTCTAATTAATCATCATAGTATTTGGACTTTTGAGAGTGTTATTTCAATTCTGTCAGAGTTGCAGTTCAAGAGTAATTCAATGACAAAGTATCCCCCTCCTGCCCCTTTTACTGATGTAACACTGCTCAATTAAGATAAGGGAAAAACCTGAAAAAAAGGGGAAAGGGCTTTCATTGTTCTCATAGGAAGAAGATTGCCCCTGCTGTTATCTGTCTGGTCTATGGACTGCATTCCACATCTGAGAAGAAATGGCTTACACTAGGTAAAAGGGGCGGGAGGGGAAACTTTGCTTGTGAATATCTCTCAAACCATAAATGTTTGAGAGATAAGACTTATATTGTTCTTCGTGTTTTTTAATGCCTACAAAATAAAAGATAAAACAAAGTATTACTATCCATTTGAATAAGTAGTGAATCAAATTGCCAACCTCTGAACAAGTACATCATGTAAGTCAATCAAGATTGGCACCAAGCTACAATATACTAAACGTCTCCTATAAAATATTAGTGTAACAAACCCTCAATCCCACATATTATGTTATATTGTGGAGGCTGGTGATTAATTTGCAACATTCTTTAACTTGGTCGAGTAAGTGGTGAAAGGACCACGATACGTTAACTGGGTAGGCTTGTCCTTTCAATATGTTGTGAGTTATATGTTTAAATACCTGAATTTTATGTGGCTGTTTTCTTTTGTTTGTTACCATACACTCATATATTTGATAAAGCAGCTTGATGCCACAAAACTCATAAGAGGGTATTTTTAACACTTATGCACATGCCATTTTAAATAACTTTATATTGGAACATTACAAGGAGAGCAGCCATTCATTATTTGTTCCGGATGAGTGGAGCCCTGAGCTGGGAAGATCTCCAGCTGCATATTTGTCAGATTTTCTGACCTATTAAACATGTGAGTTTATTTTCACTGTATAGTATTTGTGATTGTTTAGTGATATCACATTATTGGACTCCCTTTGTTCTTCTTTTTTCTTTGATTTTTCTTAGTTCGGTCTGGATCTTGTCAGGTGCTGGAATGTATATCTGGAAGGAACCAGTACTTTGAAGACTACCAGGATTCCAGAAAGGACAGGCGGCAGTTGAGCCTACCATTAGCAGATGGATTCATTGTTACTTCAAGAAAGCATATGAGGCAAAAGGGATGCAGGTTCCCCTGTGGTTGAAAGAGCACTCCTCCAGGGCAGTTTTGACTTGGATGGCTCAATGTGAAAGGCAGCAGAATGGACCTCTATGTTCACCTTTATGAGGCCAGGCAGAAACATCCACCTCCTTTGCACTGAGTGTTCTTCCATCTTGTCTCTTTATTCTCTAAGTGTTCCATTTATTTATTTCTCTCACTTTTAATTTTTGGTTACTGCTGGGGTAAATCCATTTGGTGAAGGCTGACAGTATTACCAGGAACATGGACATTTATATCAGCTTACAGTTATCTTCCTATCCTTGTCAGGAGATGTCAGCCTGCTCCAGTCGCCCACCTCTTTTCTCAGTTTCTGTGCTTTAAACTAGACAATCTGGTAGTGAGGGTGGGCAAATGTAGGACTTTGGGAGACTTCCTGTCCAATCGGCTGGGGTAGGGGTTTATCACTTGGTGAAGGCTGACCTCTCATGACTAGGAAAGTAAAACGGTAAACCTATATAATTTTTCATTTTGTTCCCTATGGCGCAGTTACTCTGGCCCAGAATAGCTAGTCCCACTTTGTGTTTATACATAAGGTCCACAATATAGTACAGGCTTTACTTGGCAAGCTAGAGGAGAAATTCTGGAGCAAACCAACTGCGTCATAGTTTTGAAATTAATATTCCAATTAATATTCCAAATTTCCTTGATTTAAATGAGACTTTTAACTGCTCAAATGCTAGAGAGAGCTCTAATAAATTGAACTACAAACTGTTAGAGACCTCTCTTGTATTCAGGGGTTTAAATGTGTTCATTCAAGGGGTTAAAGCCTTATTTAAATCAGTGAGAATTGTCATCTACCCTGTGGTGCAGTTGGTTTGCTCCAAATTTTCACCTCTTTAGCATAAAACTGGTGTAATAAGCAGTGTCTGTAAAATTGTTGCAAACAGACAAAGATATCTATAAACATTTAGTTTCATTTTCACTACCGCCAGTTGACAAAAAAACAAAACAAAAACAAGAAGCAGGAACCAAATAAGAACTTAGTCAGTGTATAAAAAATGTGCTAACGGAATCAAAACCAAAGGAAGTTTAATGATTACATCTTAATGCGACATATAAGCTGTTCTTAAAAGGATAGTGATGTTTCATATTAAACTTAGCTCAGAACCTTCATCATATGTAACAGAACAATTGTGCGATGCCCTGTTCAAAATATGCTTGTTACAGTGTAATAAAATGTTGATCCCTCCCACGCCTTTCTCCGATAGCAAGCCACCTCCCCACAGATCTGCAAACCAGTCCCGGGACTGGACAAATCACAATGAGGGACAATGTTCTCTCGTTCAGTAGGATAACACTGCTCTCCTTGACAAAGATTGGCCCTCCTTGTGAAGCGCTGTCGGATTTGGGACAAAAATGCGGACGCTGAGTAGAGGGGCAAGAGGGATCAACTTCAACATTTTTTACACTGTAACTAGCACATTTTAAACAGTAAGGGCATCGTTATTACTATCCCTTTAATGGAAGCATATAGTAATAGGCTGCATAAGTTATGAACAAAAAAATTATTGTTATTGAATTTTCTCTGACAGACACATTTATAAACCTGACTTCTTTATAAATATGACCTGTCATTCTGAATTTTTGCAACAATATTTAAATTACACTAAAAATGTTTTTTATGCATCCTCCCCTCCAGGCCAAAGTGGAATTTAAACTCCTTTAATACTAGAGTTCTCCAACAAACTGCAAAACAATCCATTGAAAACCTCTCTAGCATTCAAGAGATTAAAAGTTCCATTTACATCAATTTTAATTTGTCTCCAATGATGAAATTGTTTTGCCTCAAAATTATCCTACTACAGTTTTATACAGGAGACTGGTAGAATAAAAGCGATACCTTTATTGGCTAACTCAGTGGCTCTGGATGCAAGCTTTTGATACAACTAGGTTTCTTATTCAGGCATAATAAGAAGGCTGAATGCACAATATATAACTTTATAAAACTGATACACATAGTTTTAACATCAACCACTTGACTGCTAGTGAGGCAGACAGTCTTCATTCCTATCATGCCTGAAGAAGAGACCAAGTTGTCTTGAAAGCTTGCATATATATAAACCACTCAGCCAATAAATACATAATTTTTATTCTACCAGTCGCCTGCATTTTCTATAGCTTACGCTTTACCGGTTAATATATATGTGCTAATTGTGAACTGGCCGTGTTTACAGAGAACTTATAGCAGCCGGCCTCCCTTTTCCAACTGGAATTACAGGAACAAGACTGGACTTGCGCAGCCCATTGGTGGCCCAGACCACTCACTCTGAGCCTGTTCGTAACACCCTATCATAAAACCAATATACACGTGATCCGCTAGTTATTGTACATAATAAACATTCATCTTTCTCTCTGCAGACTTACCACCTCCAAAACATTGTCCTCACCTCCTTAAAAATTGCCCCTCTGTTCCTAATTGGTGGACACCTCTGCCCTCCCACAAAACCAGTGGTCCTGCGACATGTTCGTCATATCATAAGAGCCAATAGGTCCCTAGCATTCTATTTCGCTAATACGCACTGCGCTATCTTCTCTTCGGCAGTCCGCGCGATGACGTAACTTGGAGCGCGTCATGAGGCGTACAAGCTGCAATAGGAACTGGATTACTTCCCAGTATGCTTTGCGAGTTGACAGTTGCTAGGAGATTGGCGACAGGAAGCGCGGGAGGTTCGAGTATATGAGAGATGAGGTACATTGTAACTTTCAGGTTTATGTATTTTTAGTGCACTTATATATAAAGCTCTGGGTACTTGCAACTGAAGTGCTACTCTGCATGTTATGAGTCAGCTTCATCTTAGCTTGTCTTATAACTGTCACCAGATCATGGAAATGCACATACACTGAGCTGACAATAGAGTGGATACCCACCACCTTTTTTTGTTATCTAACGTTTTATGCTCGTAATGACCCCCTCTTTCTATACACAAACGTATAATATAGAGAATCAGGAGAGTGCAATAAGACGTCTATCAGACTGTAAACCATCCAGCCAGTTTCTTGCGTCTTCTGCTTGGGCTCAGCCTCCCAGTTTAACCATTTCTGAAGCAGAGATAAAAGACAATCCGGCATTCATAAGACTTGTGATGTTAGATTTTTTTTTTTTTGGTCAAAGTTGTGGCTACAAATAAAAAAAGGCTCTTTTTATGTTGCAGAATGTTGACTGCACACTGATGTGTGTGTCTGGCTGGAAAATGCTTCAGTGAGACTTGCTTATTCAGAGGGTAAAAGTTACTAGTCAGGAGAGAAGTGGAAAGACCAGATGTGTATTTGTGTATATAAATACACACATTTTAACAGATACTCGATTCGGAAAGAGCCTGTCAGCATATATAACAGGCTCTATAGAGCCATATCATGCCCAGGGTCAGTCATTTAGCTCATAAGTGCCATATGCAGCAAAGAAATATCCTGAGGCATATCTTAATGAACCTGCCCAAATGACAGCGCAGCCAGGAAGTGCCAGTTGTGTGTGTATCATAAATTGGACACTCCTCTACTGATTACTTATCCAGTGTGTGATGACAAAAATAGTATGCTAATCCTGAGAAATTTGACATTACTTGAGGATATAAGTGATGCAGTTGGTAAACATTTAATAAACCAGGTCAGTGTTTCAGACTTATTTTAGGCCTTTATATAAGTGCAAGATATGTATGGAAAAATGTGCTGATTATTCGCTTGGTTGGGGAGAAGTATTTTTTTATTTGTACTGTGGAAACAAAAAAGGGGAGGGGAGAAACAAAACAAGGGGTGCCCCTTGTGTATATCAAATTAGATGTTGAATGGGTCACCACCACTGCACCCTATTGTGCGCACTCACAATAATATGATGTCAGTAGCGAAGTATATTGGTACCGACTAAACAAGCGGTTGGAGAAATGGTAACTGTCTCCAAAACAGTATAATGATAAATGCAGGATCTTAATTCCACAGCAGCTCCCTCTGATGTCACGCTGTCCCTTAGCGGCAAAGTATAGATATGCAAAACAAAAAAAACAAAGCAGGGGCGCTAATAGTGAAGCATGTTTGCATAAACATTCATTATAAATAAAATTGCACACACGTTGAAATATTGTCAGGGCTCTGATACCAAAGTCCACTGACGCTTAGGCATACGGAGAAAATTACCCCTCTCCGTTAGGGTCACTCTCTCTTCACCTCTGTGTGGATGTTTTCGATTCCCCAGATGGATGACAAACAGGCGGATACTCGATTTAAAATTTATTGTAAAATAACTGGCTATGAACGCTAACGCGTTTCGCGGCTAAACAAACCGCTTTCTCAAAGCTAGACAAGCCAAAAGAATTTAAAATACAAATTGTGTAAACTCAATACACAATTTGTATTTTAAATTCTTTTGGCTTGTCTAGCTTTGAGAAAGCTGTTTGTTTAGCCGCGAAACGCGTTAGCGTTCATAGCCGGTTATTTTACAATAAATTTTAAATCGAGTATCTGCCTATTTGTCATCCATCTGGGGAATCGAAAACATCCACACAGAGGTGAAGAGAGAGTGACCCTAACGGAGAGGGGTAATTTTCTCCGTATGCCTAAGCGTCAGTGGACTTTGGTATCAGAGCACTGACAATATTTCAACGTGAGTGCAATTTTATTTATAATGAATGTTTATACAAACATGCTTCACTATTAGCGCCCCTGCTTTGTTTTTTTGCTTTGCATATCCATTTTTTTATTTGGCCTCCCCACTTTCTTGTATCAGGCAACCTCCTAACAAAAAGGTGTGTAGTATAAAGAAATGTTTTTTTTTTTTTTTTTTTTAGAAACACATGCAATATTATATATTGAGCTTTATTACTGTATTTGAACTTACACATAAGTTTATCTCTATATTGTGTTGCTGCAGGGAGGAGAGACAGAGTTCAGTCAGAAATCTTATGGCCGTGAACAGCAGCAGGTATGTTTATCTCTGAACACACACACACCTCTGTCTACCTATTCTGTTGTTGTGAACATTTGTTAGCCTCAAAAATGGAGACCTAGTACACACAAAAACCCTAACTTAAATGATTGGACATGTGTCCCTGACCCATAGAGCCAGTATGCTTGTGCATGATCTAGATTAGTGGTTCTCAACTCCTGTCCTCGGGATCCACTAACAGGCCAGGATTTGATGATTTCCTTGTTCGAGCACAGGTGAGTTAATCAATGTGAATGAGCCTCTGATCACCACACCTGTGCTCTAGCAAAGAAATCCCTAAGTCCTGGCCTGTTAGTGGGTCCAGAGGACAGGAATTGAAAACCACTGGTCTAGATCATGCTGGGTGTATGCTGATTAGTCTGTGTGCTGGATAAATATTGTCTCATGCTGTGCTATAATTGAACATAGACAGAGGCCACTCAATTGGGCTATTTCTAAAAGCACAGCAAAAGGTAAGTTTGGCTGGGAACAGTTCTAATTAATATATTGTGCAGGGAAATGGCACAAAGGTCCACACTGTGCCACCAACAAACACATGTTTCTCAAACTAGTTTATACAAACATGGGCAGTACAACATATAAACACATTTTAATTCTCTGTAAAAATTAATCTTTTCTTAGGGTTGCATGTCCACTTTTAAAAAAAACAGCTGGATGGGGATTATGGGGGGTGCAATTCCCAACAGAGGGCTGATATTTAACTATCCCTGAACATTAGTAAAGTCTTGGTTACGCCTGTAACTCTGTGCAGTGGGTGTGTTCATCGCAGACTAGATGCCCCTCCCAAATCAGCACCTACTTTGCAAAATATGGGTCTGGCTGACTTTCTTCTGTGTCCTGCTCTACAGTGATTAGAATGGGCTTTGTCTCTACCCTCCAGATGGGTAAGACCAACCAATTAATCCCACATTTTCCCTCTGTCTCCTGAAACTTATAGAGACTTCAGTGTATTATCAGTAGTATCAGGCAGAACACCACTTCCTTCCTTCCTTCCTTCCTTCCACATTGAAGCCTGAGTGGCACAGCCACCTGTGGCTCCTTAGCAGTTTCCAGTTGGACTTTGAAGCCTCACCTCATGCAGGATGTGCTGGCAGAGGAACATACATTACACTGTTTAAATGCCTTCCAACTATTGGAGGGATTTAATGATAAAGCATTCTCTTCTCCATGGTTTGTTGGTGAGTGTCCAATTTTTGTGAATGTGCTTGTTACTAACCTCATTTATTAAGCTTCTATTTATTGAGTATGTACTCTACGCGCAAGACTTCCTCCTCCCAGGAGAAGATTCCAAAAGATTTTACCATCAGTAAAGATGATAGACCCTCAAATTGCCTGCTTACTGATCCACCTAAACTTTGTCCTGATTGTCTGATGAAAGCTGCTGGGCTGGATATGTCCTCCCAGTTCCAGGACTTCCTGTCCTGGATGAAATCTCTATGCAGGAAAACTATGTGGCCAAGCAGGAAGCAGCAGTAACCAAGAAGAGGCAGTGGTCAGGGGACCCAGATGAAGGCCCATCTTGTATAGCTGACGATGAGGGTGAGAATCCCATTATTTATGAACTGGAATCACTCTCCTCATCTGAGGAAGATAGCGACATAGTTGAGGAGTCTGGATCATTAAGGTGGAAAAAGTAGAACCTCCCTTTAAGAACATAAGGAAGGCCTAAGAGAGGTCCATAAGGAACTAGATGTTATGAATACAGCTTTCTTGGAACCATAAGGCTTCTCCGGTCTTCCCCATCCATCATTCCACCTTGGATATTATCAGATCCAGGAAAAAGGGGATAAGAGGTTTACCATCTCCAAAGTTTCCAGATGATATTTCCCTTTGAGTCCTAAAATTGATGAAGCCATCACGTTTAGCAAGACATACTACCATACCAATGGAAGACAGCTCCTCTTTAATGAACCCAATGGACAGGAAATTATAGAGTGAGCTTAGAGACATAGTGTGGTCTCCGGTGCTAGAATCTTAAAGTAGCAGCTGCTGTCACATATGTAGCCAGAACCATTTGGGTCTGGTTATCTGAACTAGAGGACAAAATCAAGTTATCTGTCTCGTTCCAGATTGTTAAAGGAAGTAGCCTCTGTAATATATGCCATCAGCTTCTCATGCAACACCACTCAAGACATTATCAAACTTTTAGCAAAGTCCTCTCTATCATCTGCCGCTGCCCGTTGCACCCCTTGGCTAAGATCATGGGGAGTGGACTTTTTTGAAGTCCAAGTTGGTATCCCTTCCTTTCAGTGGTGAGCTTCTCTTTGGTAATCATCTAGACAAGCTAATAAATCATCAGGGGGTTTTGCCACAAGAAAAAAGACCCAGATCCTCTCTCCTGATATGTTCTTCTAGTTATAAATTCAGAAGGCAGTCTTTTTGGGATGCAAGGACTTCCAATACATCCAAAGATAAGGTAGATCTAATATCTTAAGGGGGGATTCAAAAGAGATTTCTTTTGAAGAGTTCAGTCTAAAGGTCTCTTTCAATAAAGATCAGTGGGCCCCATCCCTTTTTCCACTTGGGGACACATTTGAGTATTTTCTGAAGGCCTCTGAATAACCTCCTTACCGAGACAGTTTGACTTACCAGTTTGTAGAGATGGGTACCTGCTAGAGTTCAG
The DNA here is from genome assembly GCA_037306005.1 of Rhinophrynus dorsalis. NCBI lineage: Eukaryota > Metazoa > Chordata > Amphibia > Anura > Rhinophrynidae > Rhinophrynus > Rhinophrynus dorsalis. Next base: position 284,566,682 of record CM074724.1, read on the forward strand.
CACTCTACCAAAAAATAGAATACTTTCAAGAAATGCAAGCTACCCTTGAATCCATCCAAGGAGACAGCCATGAGAACAGCTATTCAAGCACTTAATCGTAAGAAGGCAATTGAAGCAGTTACACAATACCAGAGGGGTTTAGGTATTTTACTCTGTGCTGTTCAATGTGGCCAAATCTTCAGGGAAGATACAGGACAATCATGGATCTGAAATGTGTAATGCTTGTCTTCAAGACTGCAAGGTTTAGGATGGACCACCATGAGATCAGTAATCAAATCAATCCATCTGAAGGCTTAGTTAACCACCATTTATGTACAGGATGCTTACCATCTTATTCTGATCAAGTCGAGGCATAGGACGTTCTTCAGGTTTCCTGTCGGGAACCACACCTATCAACTCATGGTGCTTCCTTTTGTCTTTTCATTGTCTGCTAGGACTTTGTCAGAAACCCTTGTAGTTTCCTTACAGTCAAAGAGAATGGAAGGAATCCCTGTGATTCTCTACCTGGATGACCTCTTAATTGTTACCAACATGGAACAGCATCTGCTGCTTGTCAGATCAAGGCTGGTTAGTGAGCAGACATAAGAGTCAGCTTCAGCCCTCACAGAATTTGGTCTTTCTTGGAGTCAGGCTAGATACTCTTGAGAAAAGAGCTTTTCTGTCAGTTAACAGAGTGAAGAGAAGAGAGCTATCCTTCAGGAAGCACATTGTCTCACAGTGCATTTATGGAACTGATATATTTTCTTCCACTATTCAGGTAGCCCTTGATCCAAGTTCCATCTCAAGAAAAGCCAGAACAATTTTCTGGCATATTGGAAAAAGATGTACAACATATTCCCAAGAATTCCCCTGCAAAGATCAGTCAGAACAGGGCTTGCTTGGTGATTAAATGAAAGGCATTTGTTGTGAGGTCGGTCCATGGAGGAGCCTCACTGGGAAGTAATCTCTACAGGCGCCAGTCTAAAGGCTTGGGGAGGTGTGTGGAACAGCCTGTGAGTATGGTCTTTGGCGGAATTTTCCCTGCACTTAAATGTTCTGGAGATGAAAATGGTGCTAAATTGCCTCAAGGAATCCAAGACTCGTGTGAAGGGAAAACTAGTCCCAACATAGCAGTCTTCATGTATCCAAGAAACCGGGGAGGCCCCAAGAACAGGTCCTTAAACAAGCAAGCAGAAGATGTTTTAAAATGGACAGAATAGAATTTGCTAACAAATATCAGCTTCTCATATGTCGGGAAGCAGGCAGCTCCAAGCAGACTTCCTAATCAATCGCCATATGGACCAAGGAGAATGGTCCCTGGATTCTGAAATATTTAAAAGCTTAGTTGAGAAGTGGGGAACACATAGTGTATCCAATGGTGTTGGATCAGAAAAACAAATGCAAGGCTTATTTTTCCTATTGCAGGGATCAACAGGGAGCAGGGCAGGATAGTCTGAAAAGTTGTTTGAACTTCCCTTTAGCTTAAATATGTCTTCCAGTTCCTATCCTACTGAAAGTGATAAAGGTTGAGAGGGACTGAGCATAAATCATTCTGATAGCCCCTTATTGGCGAAGGAGGATTTGGCTTACATAGTACGTTTATCTGCAACATAACCCTGAGCACTTACTGACCCAGAACCTGTTGATTCAAGGTCCGATCATCCATCAGAATCTGGCCTTTTTGAAGCAGACAGTCTGGTGGCTAAGTGGCAGTCTTTACTGTCTAGAGCACTGTGAGAATATTACATTATACTAACATGCTCCATAGATTTGAAGCAGGTAGGGACTTGCCTAAATCTGGGGTGCCTTAAGGGGGCAGGCAAGCTATTTATGCATTTGGTCAAAAATATACCACTAAACCCCACTATTTTATTTATAGTAAGTCACGGATTATTTGTAAAAGTCAGAATCCTTTTTACATTGAGTGGGAGTTCACGGTTTGGCTGAAGCTAGATTTTGGAAGAAATTTCCTGCAGACAGTGGTTCCAGTATAACGGTAGTATGTATGCCTTCCTTTCCTCTTTCTGTCTCTTATAAGGATAGTAATACTTGAAATGTAAAAAAAAAATATATATGTTGTAGGGTTTATCCCACTGCTGAAACGTGTCTTGTTCAAAAGTTATTACAGCTGAAAGTTGAATTTTTTAGGTGCAATATCAGTGGGCTGAAACTGTACAGTGGCACTGTTGCTACACCATCCTATTGACAGCTCTGGTCCCGGGACCATTAATCTCCATAGGATGGTGTAGCAACAGCGCCAATGCCCACTGTACAATTTCAGGCCACTGTGCTATTGCACCTAAAAAATTCAACTTTGAGCTGTAATAACTTTTGAATGAAACACCTTTCAGCAGTGGGAGTACCCTTGTTTTACTCGGGAGGGGGGGGCATAAACCCTACAACATATTTAAAAAAAAAAAAAAAAAAAAATTATAAACATAAGTATTAATATCCCTTCAAGGGTGACTGCCACGCCACAATTTATTATACTCTTGAGCAGCTTTTGAGTATATCCCATTCTAATTGCTGTGGGGCAGGACATAGACGAAAGGGAGAAATTTACTCAATTTAATTTTTCTTCTGTGTTCCTTCACGGCACACTTGACCCCTTTTCACTATTTGCTTCTTCTCTCCCTTGACAAACAATATAACTGAGCAGATGGAGGGAGGCCCTGCTATTTATTGATTATGGTGGAGACAAAGCCTATTGTAATTCTTGTGGAGGCACAGAGAAGAAACTGAAATATCGATGAGTAAACGTTTCCCTTTCCTTGAATTACTTTGAATATCAAAGTGATTTTGGCTTAGGAGTGACTTAGGATGTATTTTATGTGGGTTCTTCATGCTTTGTGTCTATGGAATGTTGCTGAGCTTCACAAAACTCCTTTTGGCTATGTGAATGATCTGCAAAGTGGTCTCTTATGCTGCCACACATATCTTTGTTAAGGGCTACATCCGACTGTGAAAGTTGCTCATATGAATAACCACATGGACTAATTTTTTTTTTTTTTTTTAACGTGCTTGAATCACCTGAGTGAACATACAGTGGTCTGTGAGGGCTGCCAGCACACCTTTAACGTGAACATTTTTTGGAAGTTGCGGTCCTTATTATAACCTCAAATAAATGGCCAACAACTTGTTCTCCAGCCAGTAATATTGTCTGGCACTTACAAGAGATGGCTGTAAGACACACCATTGCTGCATTTCAGATCAGCAATGTGAAACCGTAGAGAAATGTGTGCATGCTGGAACAACCTTCCATGCAAGCCCCTTTTTATTTTTTTTAATTTTTTTCTTCTATATTTGATCATAAAATTTATGTCAGAGAAGATAAACTGTGTGACTGGAAGGAGATGACTATAGAGGTGAAAGCCTGTCAATCTGCTGGACAGGTCTGTCCCACTTTCTGTTTCTGTTTACATCTCTATCTTTTGTTCCTGTGTTCTGTTTCTTCAGAACAAAGTACCAGCTGTTGTGAGACTGGAACTTGAACCACCCATTTAATAATAAATCCTTTTGTGTGTTTTTTTTTATTTTTTATTTTAAGCACTTCTGGTGACTGTCATGGATACTACACTTTCCCAGTACTGTGTTTTTTTTCCATGCTGATCATGTGCAATAAATACATTTCCTATTCGCTCATTGAACTTGTAGCAGCCTTTCTTGGATTACATTTAATTTCATGGATCTGTTTATTTTAGTATTGGTAACCTATTATTTCTCAATGCATTGCACACCCTTCTGGTACTTAGAGGTAAATGTAAGCGAATATAAATGTTTTTTTTTTTTTTTTTTTTTTTTTTTTTTTTTTGCCTGTAACTATCGTGTAGGCTCAAACATTGGTCTGTAATGTAGTTTTGCAGCTCTGCACACTAAAGAGCAGATGAAAAAATTAACTTTCTCTAAAAACTTAACCATTTGAGGCCCAGAGAGGCATGCAACACCTTTTTTTATTACTTTGAGCACCCTCTTATCTTGAAGTGGTTAACTAGGAATTTTACACACTAATCAGAGTGCAGAAAGATTATTAGGCATTCTGTAGTCTAAATGTACTAAGTGTGAATGAGTTCAAATTGCATACAAGCTGGTTCATTGTGAATCCTGCTCTCACTGATTAAAACTTAGTGTGGATCCTGATTAGTGTCAGTCAACTTCCTTCTTGACTTTCCATATTCTGCAAGAGCAGAGTATGTAAAGCCAAACTGACTATACAATACAGGTGAAGATTAAATAAATAAATAAATAAATATAATGTGATGTATCTTACAGGGAGCTGTCTTAAAGGGACAGTAATGCCTAATAATGAAATTAGGTTATATCATGTACTTATAGCGAACATCTCTAAAACTGTATGGTAGTTATTTTGTGTTGGATCCCTTTAAATCTAACCTTAAATTTTCATTTTAATCAATATGTAAACTGTCCTAAATATATGCATTTTGGTTCATCGTTTGTGCAGAGATAACCATTAATGATATTCAGATTAGCGTCCACTACTGTTCTATTCAGCAAGGCTGGTACATTATCTAAGTCCATTTAAAAACCATACAGAACTATCATTTTTTTAGATTGCTCTTGTAATGGAAACTTTGGAAAAGGCAGAAATGGGTACCCCAACAAAACAAACGTATGATTAAAATGTAGGCCTCAGAAAACAAAGAATTTTGACACAGGCTAGAATGAAGCACATGGTATTCATATGTATAACTCTAGATCATTTTTAGGTGTTAATTCCATCATTAAAAATCATATAAGAAATGTTTAGATAAGAGAAGCAGATCTATGACTCATCAAAACCCCTTTATCAGGGAAAAAATTGGAATTATAAAACATAAATTTTAATACGTGTAATAAGAAATATCAGGCATTTAAAAAAAAAAATAAATAAATAAAATTACGTACAAGAAAATAAAATCTCAATGTCTGTGTGAGTATATAATGTAATACACAGGAATCGCAAATAAAGCCCAATTATAGTATAATGAGGTTTTGGCAAAACTGCAGGAAGTAGAGAGTATTGATGTCAGCAGCCTATGGGTAAGCCCTCTGAATATTTTTGTATTGCGCCTATATTCCCCAGCTAAGGGACCTCGGGGGGGGGGGGTACACTAAGGTCTGATAAAGAATTGATCTAGTGGAGATGACTTATTCAGTAAGAGAAATTCTCCAGTTCTTATGTTAGTGCATATACTTCATAGAATAAGATATCTCAAGTAGGCGATGCATGGGCTTCATGGAATAACATGGGGATCAGAGAAGTGATATTACTGGAAAAGTGATCTCCTCTTTATCATTATAGGCATTATAGTTTTCACTTAAGGGACCATAAGTATGATGTGGTTCAGAGAGGTGACATTTAAAGCAGCTGTAAACTGGTAGGACCAGTTAAAAATTATAAAAAGCCTGCTATTACCATTTATTTTGGTCCTTCCAAGCTGGAGGATGGAGGTATGGATCACCTCCTTATGTTTTATCTTTGAATATGGCACTTTTTCATTCCTGTATTGGAGCATTCTGCCAACAGACACAGAGCCTTCTCAGCTACTGTTAAAGCTGCACTGGGCACTTTATTAAAGGGCAGTAGAAGTCATGATAGGTGGGATCTTAATGAGATGCCGAAGGAAACGTCTGTGTTCCTCGGTTGACGTGCATGACAGCGGTGACACCAGGCGCCATAGGAATTTTCTATGAGAAAATGCGGACCCCATCTCCAACTACACTAGGGGGCATGCTTTAGTTCTTTCAGAAGGTCTGGCAAACAGCTCAGCCAGGCAAATGGGTCCAACAAATTGTGGAGATGGGGTATTCTTTGGAGAATCAGGACATGTGAAATTTCAAACAAGAATCTGAGAGCAAAGATGCAGTATGCACTGATGAATCCTCTGAAAAACAAAGTGATATAAAAGGTAGCAGAAGGGCTTTTGAGTTTACTCGGTCCTTTTTCCAGTCACAAAATCCTCAGTGGATTTGAGAATAATTCTGGATCTCAAATGGCTAAATGCGTGCATTAAAATCGGGATATTCGTGATGGAAACAGTTTTGCTTACAAGCAAAGCAGTTAATCCTTGTGCGTTCCTGACCACCATAGGCCTTCAGAACCCATATCATAGTCTGGTCAGACCAAATTACGGAAGGTATCTCCGATTTTGCAAATTCGGGAAGCATTAAGAGTGTTCACGGAACAACATGAATGCCTTTTTGTCTTAAAAAGGCCATGGTCACCGCTATCTAGATGATATTTTGGTAGCTGAAGAATCAAAATAAAGGTCGTTGCAGAGCACATGGCTGTGCCTAGAATTTCTGTCCGGAGAGTCAGCTGGAACCATCCCAAAGGCTAGTTTTTCTAGGAATAGAATTCTACACAGTACAATGACTAGCATCCCTGTTAGAGGAAAGGCTAATCGGGCTGACTCAGGATTTCCTTCTTTTCTTCAGAGAAAGATACACATAGCTCCAAGAGTTTTCAAAGCTCCTAGGGAACCTGTCATCGGCAATACAAATAGTGCCTTGTGCCAGGTCTCACATCAGGAAGACCAAGGCAATTTTTTACATTTCTGGAAAAAGGGATTCATCAGACTTCTCCCATACTTTGAGGCCTTATTGAGAAAGGTGGTGGGTGAAGTAGACAAATCTCCTGAGGGAAGACCCTTGCAGGAGCCGCATTGGTAGATTTTAACAAATGCCAACAAGATGGATTGGGGGGGCATCTGCGGTCAGGGGCTTTGAAACAGACAAGAGTCTCTCCTTCACATCAATCTGCTGGATTTAAAAGCAGTTTGGCATTGCCTGACTCTAATAAAACAAGGCATAGCTGGAAAAGCGGTCTTGATAAGGTCAGACAATGTGGTGACAGTAAGGTATCTTCATAATCAATGAGAAGTCACTCTCAACAGACTGGCCATAAAGATTCTCTTTTTGGCAGAAAGGAATCTGCTGACTATATCTGCAGCACATATTTCAGGTGTAACGAACATTCAAGCAAACTTCCTTATCAGGAAGACACTGGTCCCTGGGGAGTGGTCATTGACGGTATAGTATTCCAGGAAATAACAGCAAAGTTGGGGAAGCCAGTAGTAAATCTCATGGCTTTAGAGGAAAACGCAACGTGTCATCTTTTTCTGTTCAAATGGAAGAGCAACAAGGCCTTTTGGGTAGGATGTGCTAAGGTTCAGATGGGAGTTTCAGGTGGCATATCTTTCTCATTCCCCCTACTTCTGGAAGTAGTCAGGAAGTTCAAGCAAGACAAGGAAAATGTAATCCTTTTAGCGCCAGAATGATCAAGGAAAATATAGTACATGGATCAACTGAGAATGTCTGTTCAGCCTCTCGTGTCTTCTGAACTCAGTGGATTTATTGTTATAGGGCCCCATTCTGCACCCCACATATCTTCCAAGTGTCCCTCTCTCCCACCCCAATGTCCCTCTTTTTAGGAGATCAAACTGTGTGTGTGTATGTTTGTATATGTGTATGTTTGTATATATGTGTGTATATATATATGTGTGTGTGTGTGTGTGTGTGTGTGTGTGTGTGTGTGTGTGTGTGTGTGTGTGTGTATCACTTTGCTCCACAGCAATCAAAATCAACATTAGTGTTTGTGTACTCTTCAGTATTTGTGTTTATAAATGAATCTGTGGCAAATAATTTATTCAGTTACAAAAAGAAGCGTCGATAGGTCATGAAATAACCTAAATATTCTTGGTAATGCCCCGCCTACCAGCAACACCACCTAAAACAAGTGTCCTCCTTTGGCCATTTGAAATGTTGGGAGTTGTGATCCAATCCAGCTTTCTTCAAGGTGATGGCATGGAGGCTGAACGTCAGTCTATAAGACTAAAGGGTCTCTCAGACTGTGTCTTTGACACAATCATTGAGAGAAGAAGGCCATCCTCATTGATAATATACCAAAGGACTTGGTTTGTATTTTATAAATGGTGCCAGGAAAGAGATTTCTGTAGGCATGATTTTAGATTTCCTGCAAGAAGGTTTTCAGAAAGGTTTAAATCTGGTGTCCGTAATGGTTCAGCTTTTGACCTTATTGGCTATTCTCCCAGAAAAAGAACTCCATTGCCTACAGACAGTACAAAATGCAGCAGCCAGACTACTGACCAATAAAACCCCCTCATGTCACATAATACCCGTTCTCCACTCCCTGCATTGACTTCCAATTAAATGGCGAACATATTTTAAAATTGGCCTGCTGACCTTCAAAGCCTTAAATAATCAAGGCCCACAGTACCTGAAAGAGCTCCTGACACCCTATATTCAATCCCGCTCACTGTGGTCAGCCAACAGATCCCTGCTATCAGTACCCAGAATAAAGACAACCTCCGGTTCCCGGGCATTCAGCCAAGCTGCCCCGACATTCTGGAACTCTTTACCATCCTCAGTCAGAGAGACACCATCATTACAGGTTACTCTTGCAAGTTTTTATATATAACTAGCTTTGAAAAAGCGGCCTGAGTGCTGTGAAACGCGTTAGCACTATTTTAATATCCTTCTGATTTTATATTTATTGTGTGGATGATTAAATTTGACTTCTTGGATCTAGTCTGTCGATTGTGGAGTCTTTGTGTTTGTTGCTGTTTGTTCGAGGATCCGAGTGGGGACGGATGTTTCCCCACAAGCACTTCTGTCACATTTGATTTCAAATTTATTGACATATTTGCACTATTGGGGCACTCCTGTGTGTTTTCTGTTACATGTTTCTACTGTACGACCATCATTACAGACTTTAGCTTTTTTTTTTTTTTTTTTAAAGACCCATCTCTTTTATCAGGCATTCAGTCAACTCATGTGACCGTAAGGAATTTTATGTCTGTTTATAGATTTGTAAAGCGCTTTGAGTCTCACAGGGAGAAAAGCGCTATAAAGATCACAAATTATTTTTATTATTATAATATTATTCTGGTTACTCCCTTTGCAGAGAACTGTATGATCAGGAGGTACAATAAAGCTATCTCAAAAATCAAGCCAACTATCAGAACAATGTATTCCTGTATGGGACCAAAACCTAGTTCTTCGTCAGCTTTCACTACATTTGTATTTTGGAACCCTGCAGTCAATTTCTGTAAAGAATCTCACTAAAAGCAGTGTTCTCAACAAAGATTAAATCTGTTAGTAAAGTAACGTTAAAGGGATAGTAATGTTTTATAAGAAAAGCAGCTCAAGAGTAGTTCAAGAGTAATTGAATGATAAAGTATCCCCCTCCCCCCTCCTTTTACTAATGTAACACTGCTCACCACAGAGCATCAAGGCTGTCCAGATGGATCACAGAGAGGGACAATCTTCAGTGAGTATAAAGGAAAACCTGACAAAAACTGTCAAGGGAGGCAAGGTTTTCCTTGTTCTCACAGTAAGAAGATTGTTCCTTGCTGTCTGGTCTGGACCAGATTCCACATCTGAAGGGAGGTGGCTTACACCAGGTAAAAGGGGCGGGAGGGGGATACTTTATCATTCCATTACTCTTGAACTACAACTCTGGCAGTACTGAAATAGCACACTCTATGGCTCAAATACTATGGAGATTAATTTGAGTTTATGTGAAACATTACTATCCCTTTAAGAACCAAATCCTCCTCCAGATCTAAGATGGTGTCTGAATTTCATCTTCGCAAGAGAGTTGCCCTAATTTTGTGCAAATCCTAGGAATTAGAAAAATGTAACTTCATAATTTGGATCTAGATAGGTGACTTGCAATGTATCTCTATAGCAGCAAGGAGTTCAGAATATCAGACTCTCTTTGTGCATTTCTTTGGAAAATCGAAAGGTACAGCAGCTTCAAAAGCTTCCATGGCAAGATGGATAAGAGACTGCATTTCAGTGGCCTACAAATCAGCAGATAAGAAATTGCTTTCAGACATTAAGACTCATTCAGCTATGGCAATATCCACATAATGGGCCTAGAAAGCAGTGCAGCACCAGAAGAGACTTGCAAAGCAGCAATTTGAACATCTCTCTCAACTGTCATAAAGCATTACAGTTTGGACATCCAAGCATCAGCTAATGCTACGTTTGGAAGGAAAAGTTCTTCAGGCTGTGATTCCTGTTTAAAGTGATAGTAATATTATGTTTCACAAAAACAGCAGCCCCAATTAACACTCTCTATAGCTCAAATACTATGAAGATTATTTCAATACTGTCAGAGTTGTAGTTCAAGAGTAATTGGATGATACATTTTCCCCCTCCCACCCCTTTTACCTAGTATAACACTGCTCACCTCAGATGTGGAATCTGGTTGCTTGACCAGACAGATAACACCAAGTGACAATCTTCTTACTGTGAGAACAATTTAAAGCCCTGCCCCCCCTTTACAGGTTGTTCAGCTTTTTCCCTTATCTTAATTGAAGATTATCCCTCTCTGCAATCTGCCTTAGCACCTCCCTGTTGCTCTGAGCTGAACAGTGTTACATCAGTAGAAGGGGCGGGAGGGGGATACTTTATTATTCAATTACTCTTGAACTACGACTCTGACAGAACTAACACTCTCCAAGGCCCAAATACTATGAAGATGAATTAGAGCTGCTTTTATTATGAAACATTACTATTCCTTTAAGGGTAGAATTTTTCCTTAAATTTTCACATCCCCCTTTTAATCTACTACTTGAGTTAGTCCCATTATTATTTTCTGTGGATAGGACACAGAGGGAAAAAAAGGTGAAATTTATGCATGGATCTGTTTTCCTCTATGTTCTTCCAGTGCACTCCCTCCCTGTTTCCAAGTTATAAGGAGAGAGACTCTTATTTATATTCACTTTATTCATGTATCCTTTGAATTGATGTAATTATTTTGCTTGTGAAGTATTGTTTTATATGGATTACTAGCCTTCTCTCTTTTGTAGCTTGGATGATAGTAATTGGTCAGAGCGGGCTTTTTGTAATTTTCAGTTGGTCCTACCAGCTGGGAGTGGGAGCCAATACCAATTTGTTATTTGCCATTCTTATTTGCTGTGGAAGGATGCAGAGGAAAAACAAATATATGTGAGTAAATGTCACTGTTTTCTGCCAGTTTGAACCTTCTCCTGTAAGAACTAAGTCATTTCCATTTTTTTGTTTGAGCAAGAACAATAATGTCTTTAATATGTTTTCCTTATAATTTTATACAAACTGGAACATTTTTGTAACAGAAAATACTGCAGTACTTAAGGTTGTATATACGTAAATAAGGTTTTAAAAGAAAATGTAGCAGTGATAAATTCCCTTGAGATTTGGGCATATGTAAAAAAAGTGGCTATATCTTGGGGAAAATCTGTTGTATCATATTCTTAAAATTAACCTTTTGCATTGGATACCTCCTGGCACTCATTGGGTTCTCTGCATGGAGGCTAGAAGGCCTCCAGTACATTGTTTCACATTTCGTTGGACATATTTCTAACATCTATGGCATGGTTGAAAAACCTGAAGCCCTCCAGCTGTTGTGGACCTTAACTCTTGTCATCCGTGGGCAGCCAGGGATAATGTAAATTGAAGTCCGCAACAGCTGGATGTCCTCGTCTTTCCCACTCTTGATCTATGATTAGAGCTATACACACGGAGTAGTGGAGTAATTCGAGAGCACATCCGCGGCCCCATAGGGGACAAATAAAATTCTCCAAATCATCAATAATGTAAATAGTGCCTCCTTGTTGAAGGTGCTTTATATGCACCATAACCTTTTCCAGGCTTTTTTGGTCTTTGTTCTCACTATGCCACTTACATTAATTACAAATCCTATGGTTATTTTGACCCAGAATTGTTCCACTTTTTGTTTCCATACCTATGCACCATTATTTATGTAATACTTTGCACAAGAAGTGGCACAATGAGCAGGAGGGATTGTGATTCAGAAGGATTTATTTCTGCTTTTATTTTCAGCAGCACGGCTCTGTTCTCCAATCAGGGTAATCCATTTCCATCTCCAGTGAAAAGCAGGACCCACTATCACCCTTCACAGCTCCATCCCCTGACAGAAGAGCAGAAGAAGACTGTGAGTGTGGCTGATGGTTGTTTTATGGCGTTGTCCATCTTCATGTTGCTAAACAGGAGTTTATATATTTTTTTTTATTTCTTTTGTATACTACTGTGTTCATTTTTCTACATTAATACATAAGTGCAGACGGATTCCATTGTTTGCATCCATAAACAAAAGTGGAATTGTATTTATGAATTAAAGGGATAGTAATACTCAAGATGTAAAAAAAATATATATGTTGTAGGGTTTATGTTCCTGAATAAAACAAGGGTACTCCCACTGCTGAGAGATATTTTATTAAAAAATTATAACAGCTCAAACTTGACTTTTTTAGGTGCAATATCACAGTGACCTGAACATTTACAGTGGCGCTGTTGCTACACCATCCTATGGAGATTTATGGTCTATACACCAGAGCAGTCCATAGGATGGTGTAGCAACAGTGCCACTGTAAATTTTCAGGTCACTGTGATATTGCGCCTAAAAAATTCAAGATTGAACTGTTATAATTTTTTAATAAAATACCTCTCAGTGGTGGGAGTACCCTTGTTTTACTCAGGGGGATAAATCCTAATATATATAGGACCTAAAAAATCTGTGTAAACCTTATTGTCTTGGAGATGTCCCTAGCATTCTAGGGATTGTATACTTCCCAAGTGTCAGATATATGAAAAGAAATATCAGGATAGACTAAAGCATCTGAACAAACAAGCTTGGAGGTGAGAAGAGAGAGAGAGAGGGGATACGATAGAAACATTCAAATACATGAATGGATTCAACAAAGTGCAGGATGGAAGTACATTTCAAAGGAATAAAAATATTAGGATAAGAGGCTATAGTCAAAAATTAGAGGGACACAGGTTTAGATGTAATGTAAGAACGTTTTGCTTCATTGAGAGGGTAGTAGATAAGCGGAATAGCCTAACAGCAGAAGTGGTAGAAGTTAATACAGTGACTGGAATTAAGCATGCATGAGATGTTTAGGACAGCCTTATGCCTAAGACAAGACCAAGGACCAAATAAAGTTTGACTTCCTTACAATAGGAAAATGGGCAGACTAGATGAGCTGAATGGTTCTTATCTACAGTCAAATTCTATGTTTCTATGACCTAGTGCATATTTAATTATAAAAATATTCTGATGATCGCTTCTGGCCCTTGTACCTCTGATTGCCCTCTCCTTTGACCTTGGGAGAAGATCAGTGGTACAAAACACATACGGGAGGGAGTTCCTTATCAATTATGGTAAGTGTGTATAATTTGAAAATAGATGAAGGAAAAAAGTTTGAATTTAAATTGTCAGGATGGGGGTCTTCTATTTATAGCTCAATAAGCAATTTAAATTACTTACCTGATCATTGAACATCATATATTAATATTAATTGCCCATCCCTCTACATCTGTATTTTCATTGAAGATCTGTATTCTTGTGCTCTTTCAATGTGAAAACCTCACACAAACCCTGGTGTTTCTGGGGTAAGTTAGTATTCTGACGCAGAAGTGCAGGGACCTGAATTATATGATTATAGCTGCTGTCAGATGTGGCTGCACATTGCGGGGTCATAACAATACCACTGTTCCGTGAAAACAGAGGTAGAGGTGTGGCAGTAAGTTGGGTAATTCATAGATGTGCTGTCTGATGACCACAGGGGTGACTCATGGCTCCTAGAGCAATAAATCACTTCTCCATCTTGACTATGTAAATGTATTTCTTCCATGTCCCTTCACGGCAGTTGAAAAAAATGGATATTGTCTCCGTCCTTCAGCTGGGTAGGACCAATGAGAAGCTTTATAAAAGGTATAGTCCAAGAGCACCCTCAGTTTCTTGGTCCTACCAGTCTGGAAGGGTTGCGCTGGTTTTCCTCATATTGCCTTAATGGTATTCTGTATTTCCTATGGGCCAAGTTACATGCCTCCCCATCCGGTTTGAGACCCTGGAGTCCCTGTAACCATGCATTGTGCTTTTCCCAGGGGAAAGGTAGTGCTGTATACCTCCTTTTTGCCTTCCTCCTCCACATTGTTAGTCTGCAGAAGGTCTCCTCTTGACCAGGCTGATTACATAGAGTTTCAGAGAGGATGAATGGCATTATTCTGTAACATTTTGTCGGCGAGGGATGGATTTTGCTTTCTGCGATTAAGGATTCCCCTTTGGGTTTAACTTGGAGAGTTAGGATGTTCTTCTTTCAGCGGTGGAATGCACCTTTTACGACCATGTTGTATGTTCAGGCAGAGCTAACTCTTCAAGGTTAAAAATGAACCATGTGAAATATATTTATTATGACTGCTGTTTCTTCCGGAGCATCTGTTACAGGGGTGCAACATGCTGATACAGTATAGCAATATTTCAAGTGATGGGGCTTTGTTTTTTTTCCTTGGTTTGCCATTTAATACTACATACTCTGTATTGGTTGAGGCACTAGGTGTCTAAAATGCGATCTCCATGCAAAACCTGGGGTTCCATGGACAAAGAATCCAGCAAATCTGAAGTCATTGTCAGGATCCAATAATAAGCTTCAAGCAAATTATATTGTAAAGTTATGCTTTGATTTCCTGTGCAGGACTGTGGGAAATGACATACATTGTCAATTTCAGGAATTCCTGTAATGTATGAAATCCTCCATGCAGGAGGTTGAAAACCCTAGGAAAAGGCAGTGGTTTGATCCAGGTGAAGAAGGCACTTCATCCTGTTTGGGAGAAGAGGAAGAGATGGTAACCAGTCTAATTCATCCAGATTCTGGCATTTTGTTTAAACAAGAGGGCAAGATTGAGAACACAGGAGCTTGCAATATAGAAAAAATTGAAACTTTCTTGAAGAATATACTTAAATCGTTGGACCTGATGGAATTCTATCAAGAATTAGACATCATGGATGTCTCATTCATGAGAAATAAGACGGCTAGCCCAGTCTAATCCCCCACTCCTCAATCCAGTCACAATAAGCTTAAAACTGAATGTAATATGGGATATAGGAGAAATACTGTAACGTTCCTTAATATGTATGCATTTTCTGAAGAAGGGATAAGAGCCTGAGTCACTCCTCAAGGTTTATGCACCCATAGTGCACCTGGCAAAGCAAACCATTCTCCCTTTTAAAGCATGGTACATCGTTGACACCCTATGGAACATAAGATTGATGGGGCTCTAAGAAGGCAGTTTTAAGTTATTGGGCATATCTTAAAATCTGCAACCGTTAGGGCCTGCATTGCTCATACAATGTGTATATGGTTATCTAAGCCAGAAGAGAAAAAAGAATCTTCAGTCTTGAAATCAAAGCTGATAAAAATGTATCAGAAATGAAGGAATCTAGAAATGTTTTCATTTGGGATCTGTTTGGAGATTAGCAGGCTACTTGCAGTATCCTCTGCCTCATCTGTCGTGGCAAGACATTCTCTATATTTGAAATCTTGGTGAACAGACACCTCATCCAAGACTAAACTAGTGAGTCCTTTGCATGCTCTGTTATATGGATAACATAATTAAATAAATTGTGGGGGTGGGGGGAGGGGTTAAGAGTTTCTTTTTCCCCAGGAGAGAAGACCTAGAGATTTCACTACAATGCACTCAGCTGGTCTTAAGCCCAGAAATATATCCTTTTGAGATTCAAGGAGATGACAAGCAAGACAGTATGACCAAAAAAGTGCTTTCTCTTGAGAACTCAAATGTAGGCTTCAGAAGTGTTTTCTCCCAGAAGGCCCAGTTTAATTTAACGTCATGCCTGGATTTGAGTTAAGGACCAATGACATACCAGGACCGTCATGGCTAAAATGATAGCAGCGTGCCTCTGTGCACGGTGCTATCATTAATGCCAGGCTGAGACTGAGCGCTCCGAGACTGGGGCGTTCAGTCTCAGCCCTTCTTGCCCTTGCCAGTTCATGTGATCACCGTAGCAGCGATCACATGTACCGGCATAGTGACAGACAGAGGCAGCAGAGAAAGCATGCTGTCTGTGCCTGTCACGTCTGCCTCTGTCTCCGTTGCTATGAAAGTAAGGGAGACAGAAGTAGACTGGAGACACCTAGTGGTGAAAGAAAATATAGCAGCTAGGGGTATTAACCCCTTCACTGCTGGTGCAAAAGGCTTGCAAAATGCAGGTCAATTTCTGACCTGCAATAATACTTATTTTTGTTAAAAAAAAAAAAAAAAAAAAAAAAAAAAAAAAAAAAATAATAATAATAATCTAGTTAAACAAGAGTGATTGTTGTGGAGCCATGTAATACACTTACACACACCACCAAATACCAGGGATAAAACAAAGTGTCAAAATAGGGTGAGAAAAAGGGACATGGGAATTTTCACCCAAGGGGGACAGTGGCCACTTTAAATTGCGTATTTTGTAGGTATGACTGACCGGTCATACCTGTCATGCAGTCTCCATAAAAATTTAACCCTTTGTGCCCAATTGATCCCAAGAGAAAAAACAAAAATTGGGGTTTTTTTTTTACTTTTTTTTTTACCTTTTTTTTTTTAAATTTTAATAAAGTAAATGGTGGGTTATCCATATAAGTAGGGTATCTAATGAAAGCCCAATGTGTGCTTAAAAAAAACGTATATAATTTATGGGGGTGGATTAAAAGACTTAGAGGGAAAACACTGTTGAACTAAAACATAGTCAAAAAGGTCAGAATTGCTCCGGTCCTTAAGGGAAATCCACCTCAGATTTTCCCGGTCCTTAAGGGGTTAAGAAAGTATTCCAATGAAGAGAGGCCTACCATTGGGTTTGGTCCCTCTTCTACCAGTGAGGTGCCAGTTGTGGTTCCCGACACAGACTTTCAGACTTATGCTGGTTTTGGCCTTTCTTCAACATTGTGTTCAGAAAGGACTTGGTCTTGGCTCCTATTAAGGTGTAAATATTGACTCTCTCTGTACTGCTCGCTGATGTGAAAATCTTTGTTCAGGGGTAAATTTATGCCTACCCTGTCTTTCAGACTAAGTCCTCAGGACCTCCTAGGGGTGTTTTTGCCCAAGGTTTTTATGAAGTTTCACATCAACCAGGAAATTGCCCTTCCTCTTTTCTATCTGGCTCCTTCCAGTAGATGAGAGCTTCATTTGTTGGATGTGATACATTGCTAGAAGCACTACGTTAATTGAACGCAGCCATTTCAGAAGTCTGACTCACTTTTGTCATTCTGAAGGCCCGTGTGTGGGCCAGGCAACATTTATAGTTACTATTGCTTCCTTAATCAAGATGACCATCCACCAGGCAAATGTTCCCAGGAATCACAGCTCATTCCACCATGTTGGATGGGTGCTTCTTGGGCCTACAAGAATATAATCACTGATGAGCAGCTTTGTAAGGCAGCGTCATAGTCTCCAAACACTATTGTATGAATCTCCTGACCTCAGCTGAGACCTGCTTTAGACGGAATGTTCTTCAGGCTGTGGTGCCTGTATAAGGGTCCATCTAAATTCATTTTTTTCTTTAAGATCAGAATCCTGTTGGTTTCCTTTTTGCTTATTGTTGCTTATTGTGTATGTTCGGTGTCCATTGACAACTGAAGATCATTTTGTACCAGTTTAGTCAACATGAGTAAACTGGTCTCCAGTGGAGGGAATTTTAACCAATGGTTAAGAGTCTAAGAGAACAGGATTTAATAATAAATCCACTAAAATCCTCTTTTTCAATCTCTCTGTGCCTCGTGTGGAAAATTAAGTCACCAATAGGTATATAGTGTTCCCTCTAATCTCCACAGAGCAACTTGGTTTATTGAAGGCATACATTCAATTAATTCAGTGCTTTTAAAGGGATGGTAATAAATAAAACGTAAAAAAAAAAAAAAGTTGTAGGGTTTATCCACCTTAGTAAAACAAGAGTATTCCCACTGCTGAAAGGTGTTTTTATTCAAAAGTTATTACAGCTCAAAGCTGAATTTTTTAGGGGCAATTATCACAGTGGCCTGAAATTGTACAGTGGCGCTGTTGCTACACCATCCTATGGAGATTTATGGTCTGCAGACCAGAGCTTGTCAATAGGATGGTGTAACAGCGTCACTGTACAATTTCAGGCCACTGTGATAATTGCATCTAAAAAATTCAACTTTGAGCTGTAATAACTTTTAAATAAAGCACCTTTTCAGCAGTGAGAGTATCTTTTTTTATACTTTAGCATATAAACTCTACAATATATATTTTTATATGATAAGTATTACTAGCCATTTAATGCACTTGCTGCCTCAGTAAAAACAAAAAAGGATACCCACAATCAAAGCATTCCTTTAAATCTTATTGCTGAAAAAGCCTTTGATAGCATAACCTGCTCTCACCCTCACCGTCAACTACTCTTATTCTTTCATGGCTTTGGGGAGACATTGTTAAGATTCATAGACACTATAAATATATATATATTTCACACTAAAAAAAAATGTGTAATTTCCTTATACCAGTAGACAAAAGCTTGTCCCTTTTGTGGTTTGTATCTGAGATAAAGTAGCATTCCGTACGGAAAAGTGACGGAGACTCTCTTTAATATAAAACGAAGGCTAAAACCTAATGGGCTGTTAGAATGGCACATTTCCTTATAAAAAGTATGTGGAACAATTGACCTTGCCTTAAAGTGGAGCTGCCACCCAATAATTAGGCAAATGGCGACTAGCTTCTTAACCCTTTGAGTGCTAGAGTGGTACGGAATGCCTTGCAAAGCAATGCATTCCGTACCACTTTGGCTCTCAAAGGGTTAATACTACGATTATCGTCCACAAGTACCACGTTATGAAGTAATCCTGTTTCTTCAGAGACCGGCAGCCAGGCTTGGATGCAGACATGTTGCTCAGAGACTCCTGCGCTGTTCATCCCGGTCTCCTCTAGGAGGCACTGCATGGAGCTGAAAGGCACAGGAAGGGACTGATGGCGCAGATAGCTCTACAGCAAGAAGCCTGACTGTCAGTCTCTGAAGAAACAGGATTACTTCGAAACGCGGTACTTGTGGAAGATAATATTAGTATTAAGAATCTACTCTCCATATTAATTATTGGGTGGTGACTTCTTATAGGTTGGTAGTTCAGCTTTAATATGTTAATATTACCATCTTTAAAATATAAATTTTATATATATAATATAAATGTGTGTGTGTAATATTATAAAATAATAATAATATTAATCAGTTTCTACATGTTTATGACATATCTTAGTTACCTCATGTATAATCCACTCCAGGAAGGTAACAAGGCAAAGTATAACTTGGCTGATATTGATTTTTCTTTTGTGTGTGTGTGTGTGTGTGTGTGTGTGTGTGTGTGTGTGTGTGTGTGTGTGTATATAATATTATTATTATTAATTTTTTATTTTTATTTTTTTTTTTCTGTTCTCAATTTCACAAGGTTTATTTCGAATAACTCCCAGGAAACCTGAACTACTATTTATGTCTGGCAATGAAACTTAAAAAAATCTGCATTTTGCGTACCCCTCTGGCACTCAAAGGGACAATTAAAAAATCTGGGCAACTTATTCCTGGGGTATAGGTTACATAAAAAAATAAATTCTTATTTTCATATTTAATCTCTGCTCAGATTGGACATTTCATTTAATATTTATTTAGGTCCTCAGCCCGACTCATCTTCATTCACTGCCTTCTCATCTCTCTGGTTCACTGAGCCCCAGTGACCTAAGTTTCCTGAGGGGAGCCCAGAGATGTGTGCCTGGCCTTGCAGAGTCAGACTCGTCTGGACCTTTTGATGAGTCCTGGCCTTCCACCGAAGACAGCTCTTCTAAGACACCTGAACGAGATGAGAGACGGATCACATCTCCCACCAGATTGAATCATATAGTGCGGATTTCTCACTCAACTGACACATCCCCAGAGGACTCGGTCATTGCAAGGTAACTATAGCTGAAAGAGTAGGTTTATTTTTATTGTCTCTGTTGGCTGCTTTAGTCTACTGCATTTCATTTTATGTTCTACTAGTGTAACGTTCCTCCTATGATGGGGTAAAAATACTTGGATTGTCCTGGTGCAAAGAGAGATATTAAAAATAGTTTTAAATAATAATGATTGTGTATTTTTTCTTGCCCAGGGATGAATGGGTTGGTGCTTTTGGCTTCCTTGCATTTAGTCCCATGTAAATGTTGTACATACATTTCCATGATGTCACTGAAGGCATTGTTTAGCACTATCAGGGATTTAAATGTAATAGGTGATGTTACCGTTTAAGTGATTCTCAGACCTGTCTACTGGGGCCACACTTTATCATTATTTACTCACAGTTATTTCAACACATTCTAACACCAGAAATTACATTATTACATGTATACGCTCACCACTCATTAATATGTTTAAGTATTCATTTTTTTTTTAAGTTTTTTTGTATGCTGCATGAGGGTTATGGTGTTTTTTATATACCCTGGTTTTGCCTGGCTCCGACCATGCACATGGATAGTGTGTGTTTAGGTGGTGAATGGGAAGGATATGCAAATCATTCATTGATAGATTTTTGGATCATCTGGAGAGTTAGCACATCGCCTACACTTTTATTTGTAGGACTGTGTATTCCCTTTGGGATTAGTCCTTTAGATTGACAAGAATTTGGTATATGCTTGCATATTCATATATTTAAAAGGCTAGTAATGGCTACATATAATGCACAATTATATATATATATAAATATAATATAATTTATGGTTTGAGAGATATAGAAGGCTAAAGTTCCTCGCTGATGGCAGGATATCCTGGTCCAGGGACAAGCAGGAGGCTCTTCAGCAGAAGTAAAAAAGAGAAGAAGCAGCGCTCCGCAAAAGCTATAAATAAAAAAATAAACGTATCCCCACTGTGTGATGTAGAAAACCTTGCTTAGGGTGCTGCTCAATGTAAAAAGAAATTTCACTGGAATGCTCTACAAAGCGAACCTGCAAACCAGGCACACTTTGTAGACCGTTCCGATGAAGTATTTTTTTACATTGAGCTATTTCGGCTATGCTGAAGAGCCGCCTCGAGTTGGCCGACTTGAATCTCCTGCTGTCAGCAATACAGTTGACAGCAGGGAACTCTAGCCTTCTATATCTCTCAAATCATAACTGTTTGAGAGATGGGACTGGGGTCTTTTAGTTTCTTTTTCTAATAGCTGCAATATGAATTTTATATATATTTTATTTATATATGTATATGAAATTACTAGCCCTTTAATACATCATACCAGTAATCATTTTTAATAGTCAGACCTGTTATAGTTGTAGGTGAATAATTTTTAATGGATACCTGTGGTCCAGTTGTACTAATATATGTGTTGTTGAGAAAGCAAAATGATTTGAAAGTAGTGTACAGAGAGTTGTGCGCAAAGTTATAGCAGAGCTACAGCATAGGGAACTAGAGTGGTGTGCTGCGTTGTGGCAACTGAGGGAGTGACTTTTATATGTAACGTTTTGCCCCTCCTACGTGACAGTGACTTTGTTGTTGTTTTGTAATTCACTTGATGCGGGTTTTGTAGTTCTTGGTGAGCGAGGCCTGTAGGTATGCTGTGTAGTATATTTGTTTGTGCTTCTAATATGATAGACTGGTGTTGCAGACATTTTGAGAGGAAGAAGCAGGTAATGGGGAGGTCAAGACTTGTTTGGCAAGTTGCTTCAAAGTGTATTCGGAGTGAAATGTCCCATAATGTTGCATATGTAAAGAGTGGTAGGCAATGTAGGTGTGAAAGTGAAGGAAGGTGGTGATACTTCAGTTTAGTGAGTGAGGGAAGACATTGAGAAGTGTTGAAAGTGAGTTACTCTGAAGAAAAGCGTGGTGAGGGGGCTGAACCTATCAAAATCATGTCTCTGCATGAAGTAAAGCTATGGCAATTAGCTGTAGAGATTTTCAAAGAAATGGCCAGCCACTCCTGTGAAAATCACACCCCTAGGAATTACCCAATGGGAGCTGCTATATATAGGAATATTGTTAATTTATTATTTGACAGTGTTACACTATTGGGCACCCTTGCTTTTTTAGTTTTTCTATACCTGCTTTGGGAGTGAATTTCATTTGTGTACTGTTGCTGGGACAGGTTAATATCCTAGAAAAAACTTTCGGCTGTGAGCTACATAAGTAGTGTTGCATCCATCAGTTTTGTGAGTATTGTCTCACAGGGTGTTCTGTGGTGTATTGGAACTTTGACACTAAGGTCAATTTCACCTATTCTTTTCTTCTACAGATGGTGTGAAAATAGGATGTATGTGACTGAGATGTAATGACCACTTCTTCCCACTATATCAGAGAACAGACTGAGGGCTACAGGGCAAAGTCTCTGGGGGACACTTTTTGACCCCAATACCTCCTGTTGCCTACCACTGTTCTAGCTCAACAGCTAGAGCAATACAGCTTACCTGGGAGTAGAGAGAGCCTAAATTATTTCCAGATATTATCTTTTAGGAAGTTTAGTAGAGGAACTAAGAAGGAAGGCATACTAGAATTATTATTTACAAACGGAGACTTGTTTTTGAATGTTACTGTTTGACAGTGTAGACTCCCGTTATCATGAGTCATTGTGGTTTCATATAAGTGCAGTTACAGCACACTAAAACAACTTTTCTAGATTTTAGAAGGGCTGCTGACCCCCCCCCCATGCATACTTGATTAGGACAGTCTTTGACAGTCTAGGGAACTTTTAGATAGTCCCATTTCTCCTGGACTCTATCTGAAAAGTGTTTTATTGAAGGCAACAGAGTATTGCATTAAACTTGTCGGTAAGGGTGAAAGAGCCTCCTTACTGTTCTACATCACAGAAGTGGCAAATATAATAAAAGACAAGACAGTAGCAATTGGGAAATATAAGCAATTCAGGAGGAGGGAGATGGGTATCTATAAAAGGCTAAGCTGTAGAGGCTAAATGCATTATTAGATGCAACAAAGCACAAGCAGTGGAGTAAATTGCCCAGTCGATTAAAAAAGGAAAAGAGGGACCGGACATGTTTTGGGGTATATAGGTAAATGCAGAAATTTGAAACAAGCGAAAGGGAAGGGACCTCTGTTGGGGAAAAAAAAAAAGATAGCAAGACATTTGAAACATCCTTGATTACAAAAGTAGAAGTTCTACTTCTACCAACCAGTAAGTCTTGTGCCAGTAGTGGAAACATTAATGGAAACCATGTTGAAGGAAAAGTTTACAAATATCTGAATTTAACTGAATTGCAAGATCTTAAGCCACACAGGCTCACTGTGATGAGATCTTGTCAGTATAATGTCATACATGGTTTGTTTTTGATTGGGTAACTAAAATAATAGGTCTGCAGAACAGTAGGTGTAGCTTATCTAGATATCAGGAAGTCATGTGACACTGTCCCCCAAAGAAGTCATTAATAATTTGCAATGTTTGAGTCTGGATGAAAAAATAGCTGAAAGGCTGAGCGACAGAGGCTTGTAGTTAATGGAGAATATACATAGGAAGGTCATGTTTTTAGTGTAGACAGGGCCGGATTTGCCATAAGGCAAAGTAGGCACCTGCCTACAGGTGCACGCCAACGAGGGGCGCCTGCCAATGGAATTTTTTTTTTTTTTTAATTCTTTAAAAAAAAAAAAAGAGCCACCTCGCTGGCTGTGCCGGCACCCACTCCATGTTACCCTCACATTGCACCCCCCAGTTGTCTATTTCCTACCTCCCTGGCAGGACAGGTCTGTGCCTCCTTTGGCACAGTCCTGTAAGTGCTGAGCTCCCTCGTTGGCTCTGTAGGAATGCAGAGCTGGGAGATGTCATCTCCCAGCGCTCTGCATTCCTGAATAGGAGACCGCATGGGAGCTTCAACAACTACAGGACTGACTGTGCCAAAGGAGGCACAGACAACAGATCTCCTGCCAGGGAGGTAGGAAATAGACAATGGGAGGGAGGCAATGTGAGGGCAACATGGAGATGGTGGGGGCAAGTTGGAGCCGAAGGCGGGCATTGTGAGGGCAATGTGGAGCTGATAGGCTAAATGTGGAGCTGATGGGGGGGGCAATGTGAGGGCAATGTTGAGATGATGGGGCAATATGAGGGCAATGTGGATTTGATGGGGTCAATGTGCAGCTGATGGGGGGGCAATGTGAGGGCAATATGGAGTTGAATGGGGCAATGTTGAGATGATGGAGCAATATGAGGGCAATGTGGAGCTGATGGTGGGCAATGTGAGGGCAATATGGAGATTTGGAGCATTGTGGAGATGGCCGGGGGGGGCGCTTCAGATATCTATGCCTACAGGCTCCTGAGATTTAAATCCGGCCCTGAGTGTAGAACCTTGGGAATCTGCACTGGGGACTGTTATTTTTAATATTATTAGTGATATTACAAATGGTCTTCAAGGTAAGGTATTCCTTTTTTGCTTCAGGATAGACATTTCTGGCATAAGCCACATGGCAAATAACTTAAGAAGCTAGAGGAGTGGATGAGTTTGGAAGCTGCAGTTTAATGTTGATAAATATAATGCACTTGGGACTTAAAGACGTAATATAGTAGGCAGACAATGTAACAGTGTGTCAGAGAATGCCAACAGGTTTCTGGATTGTATAGCTAGAGGCATTTGTAGCTGAAAGGGGGAAGGGAGCATGATACTCAACAGATCTCTGGTTAGACCTTATCTGAGTTTTGTGTACAGTAATGGAGACTCCATCTCCAGAAGGATATATATGTATTCTTGAGAGCGTTCAGAGATGGGATACTAAAAGAGTGAATGGCTTACAGGAAAAAATTATCAAGATAGACTAAAGGATCTGAACATATATACCTTGAAGAGGGGGTGGGGGATTATATACACATTCAAATACATGAAGGGATTCAACAGAGTACAGGAGGGAAGTACTTTTCAAAGAAGCAGAAATGTTAGGATAAGAGGTTATTGTCTAAAACTAGAGGGAGGGAGGCTTAGGTGTAATTAAGTTTTTATTTCACTGAGAGGGTGATCGTTAAGTGAAATAGCCTACCAGCAGAAATGGTAGATTTTAATACAGTGAGAGAATTTAAGCATTTGTAGAATATGCATAAGGTTATTTTGAACATAAGACCAGACCAAGCATCAGGTAAGGGTTGAGGTTTTTACAGTAGGAAAAATGTGCAGACTATATAGGACGAACGGATCTTATCTGATGTCAAATTCTATTTCTACCTACCCCTTCTGTGGTAGTAGGAAAGACACAACATAACGGCATTCTAAAATAACTTGTTAAAATGTAACCTTCAGTGATGTATTGGTTATTGTAAGCATATAAAATAAAATTTCCACTTCAATTACAGACTACAGTCACATAGAGGTGTGCTTTGCAGAGCTCCAGGGCACATATAAAGCTTACACTAGGGTAGTCAATCTTTGGACGTCCAGTGGTTGGCTGTTTGGGGATTACTGGTGGTCTGGTCCCCAACAGCTGGAGGGCCAAAGATTGACTACCCTGATTTACAGTAACACCGCTTGTGATATTCCTTGACTACTACAATCTAATTTTGTTACTGCTGTATCTAGGGACATGTGGAGAAATAATAACGTCCTCTGGGGATGTCACTGACTTTTTAGGTACATGGAGAGGTTTCGGAAAGCACTTCCCACCAGCCGTCACGAACGTTCCATTACAAAAAATGAGGTGAAAGATTTCTGGTGGCTTCAGACCTCTACTGACAGCCCGGATGCTGCAAGGAACCAAACAGGCACAGGTGAAAAACAAATTCTGTACAAGAATTGGCCAAGACTGGATGTCCCGGTACACCTGGAAGTATGATATGGCACTATATTGGGCTTTCTTTCTCCTTGGTCTTTTAGGGGTTCAGTGCTTGTCAACTAGTCTGCCCTGATATCCTTGTCTCTGTTAAAAGAGAAGTATCGCATATCACTTAACCTTCCTGACTGCAACTGTAAATCTTGTTTCAATCCAGGTGAAATCAGGGGGGGCAAAACTATGGCCATTCAGATGCAGAAATCCAATTTTTCATTCAGCCAGAAATTTGCTAATGAAGATGTTTATCCCATCAACAATTGGAAAGCAATTAGTACAACCATGACTTAGAGGATTTTATGTAAAAATGTTTACTTTTTCTTTTTTAAAAGAGCAAAAAAGTGTTAAGTGCATAAGGGCATGAAAATAAATATCTGTAGAGTGGCATGACCACGTCACTCTTTCTGCTACTAATGCCTCTAGCTATACAACCGAGCACCCTGCTTACGTATCCTGATTATGATCTATAGAAGTTATATGCACAGACAGAACTAGTAATTCTGTGGCAATCCACCTTCACCACATGGACTGAATAAAAAATTCCCATTGATTTGAATGTTCAGAATTACTCCAGTTTTGCCTTTATCCAGATTTTTTATTGTTGCATCTTTTACAGGTAATTATATTTATTTTTACATCTATTTATAGGGATTACAGTTTCTCCAGGATTGTCTCCACAAAATCTTGACTTGACTCCTCCTCACGAGGTAATTGATTTGCCAGTATTTAATGGTATCTAACCTTTTGTGCACCAGGGGTGTATGCACAATGCTTTCCTCTCCACCCTGACACAAAATATTACTCTTGTTTTAGATGACATGGCATAATGAATACATCTGTATTATTCTCGGCGATGCAATTAGTATATATTATATTATATTATATGATAATATTATTATTATTTTTTTTTTTCATTGGCTGGGAGACACAGGAAGCATGAGTTCAAGGCATTTTAATAAAAAGCCACCTGGAGGTAGATTTAATCTCAGCCCTTCTTAACACTTGCCTAGCTCTGTTTACAATCAATTTATTTTAGTGTCTTCCTAAAGTACTAAGGGCTGGTCACTGTAAAGACCATGTAATGTGCCTGATGATGACAGGTCTTGTCCGCGACCTGGAGTACAGATGCAGGGGAGCTTACTTGTGGAACCACACTAGTGGAGTACCTGGGAATGGTAACACAACACCCGCAATGAATATATGCTCTGGGGCAGGTGGGTCCAGAAGTCCAGGGTAAAGGAAGCAAGCAAGAAGCTGGACTGCAGATTTCAAACTTACCAGGTAACCTGGAGAGTGCAGGTCCCATAATCCCAAGGTTGCTGGTTCACGACCACAGCTGCTACATCCCAGGGTTGTGGATGTGGGGCAAGCCTAACAAGTTACACCTTGGTGTAAACAGATGCAGGAACAATGGGAAGTAGAGATTCTGGCACCTAGGTGTCAACATCAGCAGGGAAACCGAAAGCCAGAATCATGGGCACCCAGGTAGCAGCAGTTGTGTGTGATCAGAAACAGTGGTCTCTGCACTTGATTAACCACAATTGCAGCAGGACTAGAAACTGTATGCAGGAATCTTGCTAACTACAACAGCAGGAGGGATGAATGCAAAGACGCTGGCACCTGAGAGGCTGCATCACCTGAGAACTGAAAATCTGAGTCACTGGCACCTGGATAGCAGCAATCAAGGGATCAACAATGGTGCTTGCTGGCACCTGAGTGGCAGCATCAGCAGGAGGACTGAAAGATGGGGGTCACTGGAGCATGAGTGGCAGGTGTGTTAGCAGAAGACAGGACGCTGTAGTCACTAGAATCTGAGTGACAGGCGTGGCAGCAGGAAGCCTGTAAGTTGGGTTTACCAGCATCAGTAGGTGGAGAACTGAATGCTGGGTGTCACTGGAATGCAGATGGCTGCAGCAGCAGGACTGAACTGCTGGCACCTGGGTGCTAATAGCAGTAGGAATACTGTAACATGGGGTCACTGGTAAATGGGTGACCACAGCAGTAGAAAAACTGGAAACCAGGGTTACTGGCACTGAAGCAGCTAACAGCGGCTGCAGAACCGGATACTTGTGTCACTGATAACTGGAGAGGCCCCAGCAATAAGAGAACTGAACACTGTGCTAACTAGAACCTGGGTAGCCACAGCATGGGAGAACTGGAAGTCGTTGATTTGTCCTTAGATGAGATCACAGAAACAGATGAAGCACTGACAGGTTACACAGCCACCAAATTTGTGGTATATAGTTGGAGGAGAGTCATGTAGCTGTGAGAGACCCCATGAAACAAACACTAGAACGTGGAGTTCCTACTAGGTAGGAGTATATAAAATGTCTAGGTATGCATCAGTAGAAGCAAAGAACTAGGATCTCCCCCGTTTTTGTTTCTTCTGCGGAAACTGAGACCACCTTAATGTAATTTTGGTGTGAGTGTAGACTCAGAGGTAATTGAGTAGGTTGAGGTGGATTCTTTAGTAGATGCAACCAGTGTGGAATGTATTCCTTGTAGCACTTCCTTAATCTGAACCAAACCTCGCTGTAGTTCCCATACAGTTTGGGACAGCAGTGTCAACACCTGAGCCAACCTTGCAGACTCCATAGACGGCTCAGTAATCATGTAACATAGTTGAAGGCAGATCTCATTGGGTCTGGTGCAGGGGTATGCACATCCGTGCAAAACCACACTGGCAGAGGACCTGATGAAGAAGACAGAGCCCTATCAGTGAGTGTCCAGCAGGAGAAGATGCAGAAGTCCAAAGTACCAAGCAGGAAGCTGGAGTGCAGATTTCAAAAGTACCAGGTCAGCAGGCATGACCAGGTCAGGCAAACTGAATTGAAGCATGGTGCTCAAAGCCAAGTGCTGGGTGATGTGTCCAGTAAGTACAAAATTTTCAAAACGGCATGGTCAGGCAGTGTGTGTGAATGGCCAAGAACAGGAACCGTATCTGTAAGAAGCAACCACTTACCCCCAGAAGTCTGAGCCCCTACATTTGTGCTGCCACAAACAGAACACTGGAAGACAAAGCAAGGTACCAAATCAGAAAATGAAGGTAATGTCAAACTGTCCAGAGCACACCGCAAAGGATCATAAGTGAAAAGAATGTCCAGAGGCAGATCCAAATATACGTGAAAGTCCAGGTAAGCAGAATACAAGCAGAAGACCAAGAGAAAATCCAGGGTCTAACCAAATAGTCTCAAGAAACAGGATCGGAGTGTGAGGAAATAGTCAAGACCGCTGAGCCCTGAATGCCCAGAGATGTTTGTTTAAATAGCCTCCCAACAAAAAGCAGCTGAAATGAACAACCAGTAAGGTAATTGAGAAGGATTTAGAAGGCCAGGTGTCTACAACTAGGCTGTCATAGCCTACTGAATTAAGTCTCTCTACTGGCTAAGTTGTAGAGTGCAGGATGCAGGTCACAGGGTTAGTTAGAGAAACAAGTACGCACAGCCATGACTAGCAGCAGTCATCTAGAGGTGTGGACATAATTTTCAATTCCTTATATTTTATCTGATTTACTTTCTTTATTCACCCTTAGCACACTAGAAAGGAACAGAGGTAGATTTTGGTCGGAATGTAGTTCCCCTTTCTTCCCTCTATATTGGGACATTCTCCAGTGCTCCCACTCAAGCTCTTGGCAACCTTCCTGGCAAAGAGAGGATCCCCCCAGACCTCCACACAAACCTCTTCTCACCTGAAGGTAGACTTTCTGATGGTGAAGAGCCAGCACTACTCTTAGACACTGATCCTTGCTTCTGTTAGACCTGAAACCGCTCAGCAAAGTTGTTTATGCACCCAGGTTCACTATAGTCCCTTCTTTCCATCATCGTGCCTCAGAAAGTTTTTTGGCATTCCTGAACATAAAAGGTGCCTACTTGCATATTGCCATTTGTGATCCGCATCGGACATTCTTCAGGTATGCTTTCCAAGAAAGAGAGATTTCCAGTTCATGGTGCTGCTTTTTGGTCTGGCAGTGGCAACATCTCTGGAGGTTCTGCTCTCTCATCTTCAAACTTGCATGAAGATTCTGAAGATCTAGCTGAGTCTTGAATCTGTCCTCCAACATGGTTTCTGTCTGAGCTTTCTGGGCATTTCGTTTGACGCCCAACAACAACTGGCCTTACACTCGGGTGACAAAGTCTGAACTCTTATTGACCAGATTTTGCAGGTTCTTTGTCACTGACTTTCTTTCATGACTACATGAAGGTTGTGGAGACAGTGGTTGCTACCTAGTAAGCCATTTCCTAGGCTTTTTCAAGTGAGGTGGTTTAAACTAGAGATACTGAAGAAGTGCTCCAGATGGACCAACTGTCTTGCCTGATGTCTAGAATCAAACTTGTATTTGAGGGGGTGGCTGGACATGAGTCACTGACTAGAAGACCGTTCTTGATCACTGGATAGCAAGTGGTTGCTATGGACTCCAGTTTGGCTGGGGAGCGGATAATCTTAATCATGCTTTTCAAATTGAATGCATTCCATCTGAAATATTACAGATCAATCTACTCTAAATCGGTACAGTCCACTTGAAGGTAGTTCACTGCACTCCATTACTGGAATGAAATCCAGTGTATCCAGGCAGACGACTCTGTAGTGTTAATATATGCCTGGTGGGTTCCAGATTCAGCAGTACGTCTGACTCCGTAACTGCTAAATGGTGAATTCCAGAGGTGGAATTGATGGTGTCTTGCAAAAAAGCGCAAGATTTCTAAACTTCTCTGCAAGGACAA
Source organism: Rhinophrynus dorsalis (assembly GCA_037306005.1). Classification (NCBI taxonomy): domain Eukaryota; kingdom Metazoa; phylum Chordata; class Amphibia; order Anura; family Rhinophrynidae; genus Rhinophrynus; species Rhinophrynus dorsalis. The sequence goes on from CM074724.1 coordinate 284,596,961, forward strand.
GACTCATTTGTGACAGCCGTAGACTCTGACGATTCCCTGACAGTCCAGAAAAGTCGCACATATGCATTTTCGTCTTTGTTTCTGTTTCCCAGGTTGATGGGCAAGATCAAGATAGACAGATTTCATGTCACACTCATGCACTCAGCATAGCCAAGGATTTGGCACACAGACCTGCTTGGTCAAGCAGTTAATGATCATGGGGATGGCCACTCATATCATATCTATGCCAAGGCCTGTGGTGTCATCCAATTTGGTCATCTCTGCTACTCTTGAGGCACACAGTCTGGCCAAGATTTCACATGAGTGCTCTCTGATGGCTTTTGTCCAAGGTGTTGTTTTCTTCAGGATAGGTTACTGAAATGTTTTCACAACTTTAGGTGCACATTTCCGCTTTCTCTGTTCTGTTTCTGTGACTGATCACGCACATTCCAGATGTACTAAAATCTATTCAGTGATTTACTCATATTAATCAAAATTTTATAGAACTGACACTACTCTAGGACTTGAATCTAATTCTGGAGGGTTTTCAGAAAGAACCTTTAAAATATGTATGTCACTATCTGATGGTTTTACTTAAACTTTTTTTCCCCATGGCAATCTCTTTTGTTACCTGGGTGAGCAAATTGTATGCTTTCTTGTGCAATTTACCATTTCTTATTTTTAACTCCATCAAGGTGGCTTTTTGAGCTAGGCATGGTTTCCTGCTGTAGATTGTGCCTGATTTCTGGTCTGAATCAGGAAACTGTTTTCCATACTGTCTGCCTTTGACCTGCAAACCAGAGGGAATATGAACTCCTATTTTGGATGATGTTGGGTGTTTCAGATACAGCAGCAGACTCTGTCCTTTTGTAAGATGAAGTAATCAAAAATTAATAATGTTCTAAATGTTACGAATGTTCCCTTTCATGTGACTGCTCACTCCACCAGAGCTCTCAGTGTGTTGTGGGCAATCAAAAGCTATGATTCAGCAGGGGTAGCTTTGTAGGACAGCTATGTAGCGCTCCAAAATATTCACCAATCACTACAGAGTCAATGGGCCTTGTGCAAGAAAAGTAAAGTGATACCTCTTTGGTGGGGAATTTTGAGAGGAAAGTAGCCCACCTTTTTTTATTTCATTTTTTTCCTTGTCTGGTTGCGTGTATGAAGTTTGTTCTTATTACCTTTTGCCTTTGTAGTGGTTATGAAACGTTTCTTTCCCTCCCTGGCTTCTTTGGGATGTCCCCATGTTCATGTTCCCTAGTGGATAAAAGGAGAAAAGATTGTTGTGCTACGTTACAGTAAATCCAGGGGAAAAACTCATGTCCTCTCTCTAGCATGGATGCCCTGCCATTCCTTGCTGTCTGAAATGGCAACTACTTCCCTTATTTTCTTCTTGAGATTGGCCTTCTGTCTTAATGTGGCTTTGCTAAATGAAAACTGACTGTAGGCAGAGCAGTGTGGGTTTAAGCAAGATTGAGATGAAGTCTGCCTCCTCCAGAGGCTTTTTGCTTAAAATACCCTTCCTTCTAGTGGAATGACCTTAGCCCCATGTCCCCCACAGATTAAGGTGGAAAGGATTTATTGATTAAAAATCTTATTTTATGTTTGACACACAGAAAAGTAATGCTCATGTTTGTGGTTCAGACGGTCTTTCTTTCTAACTCAGGGTGGCTCTCTAAATGATTCAAAGTATGTGGATACTCTTGCTCTGCAAGAAAGAGCAGGAAAGCTTATACTGAGGAGGTGAGTGTATAATGTTGATGCTCCGTTTCTTTGTATAAAACCATTTTGTAATATATGTGTAAAATATATTACATACATGCTTCTAGTTAAAATTGAAACGTCCCTACAATGTAAAATACAGATTTTATTTATTTATTTATTTACTGATTTTGCCAGTAACCTTTGAAAAGATGTGGTGAATAGTTTGCAAAGTCCCACAAACACTGCAAATCTGGTCTAAATCGATCTTGTTAAAAAAAAAAAAAAAAAAAAAAAAAAAGTTGCAAAAATAAGAGATACTCCAAATGAAAGGGTGCATCTTGGTAAGGACAGTCTTTTTTTCTTGTCATAAACATAAAACAGTGTTGTTTTGACTTGTATTTTGGGCTCTGTATAGTGTAAAGTGTCTGAAGCACACTTGATCTATCGAAGAAAAAAAAAAATAAAAAAACTAGAATTCAGCATTTGTCAGTGGCAATTTTGCAGAGGTTTTTGACCCCTGTGAGGCAGGTGGTTTATTTAATCAGTCTCAGTATCTGAGTGCTACAGCATTAGTACAAGATAAACATATTTTAAACCACATGTTCCTTTAATGACTCTTTCTTTCTTTTAAAGTAAAAGTGATACACTTATTGGCTGAGTGGCTCAGCCAAGTTTTCAAGACAAATTGGGCCTCTTCATCTGGCATGTTAATAGAGTGAAGACTGAATGCAAAATATATGGTATCAATTATACATCCATGAGTTTGGAAAATGCAAGTTTCTGACTGATATGAATTCCACTAGAGGTGAAATGCTTATCACCAGTGTCTGTGTAAATTATTATTTAAACTCCATTAGAAGCATCTGTTTGTAGTGGAACAAGATTTATTGCCCTTTTTGCTGTGAGACTAGCTCCAGTATATTTAGTATGTAGAGAGTTTGACTTGCAGCCAAAAATGGCTATGTATATAGAATATATGGGTTAACCATCCAAGTGCCAGAGGGGTGCACGCAGCACTGCATAGTAAAGCTTTGTGTACTCAAAGGGCCAAAATATGTTTGTGTGCAATAATGTGACATAAATTCCTTGTCGTGGTCCAGACCACGGATCAGTGTTAAAATGTATCCTCCCAGAGCTTTGTGTTTCTGTGTCTGAAAGTTTCCCATTGGTACAATGACCCATTTGTTCTTTTGCTTGTTCACATTGGATCTATGATAATCCATTTGTTTTCTTAAAGCTTGTCCTGTCTCATGTACATATAATCTTGTGTTGGGGCATTTCACACACTATGGGGTAGATAACATTAGGTGATCTGCAGGGTGGTTTTGGTGGAAATGTGGTGTGGGCACTTTATCTGTGGTATAGATGTGCACATAGGGTCCACATCTCTTTGACATGGATATGTACAATTTTGTGTTGCATTATTAAGGTAAAGCTTTACCAACCATTGTTTCAGGTTGGGGGGTTGTTTATAGGAGAGGAGCAGAGGTTTTGGGAATATTATTTATAATCTGTCAGTCATGAATGTACAATCTGTCATGTATTTTGAATTCAGCCTTCATTCTATAACATGCTTGATGAAGAGACGTAAGTTATCTTGAATGCTTGCATTCTAATGCTACTCAGCCTATAAAGGTACCCCTTTTTTGTCTACCAGTCTCTTGCTTTTTCTACAACTAACACAGTACCATCTTTTAACTTTATTTCTTTTGTTCCCCAGTGAGTCCTCTCTGAGTAGTGTGGGCCCAGTGAGTTGTGATGGTGTGGGGTCCTCTACACTTTCTAACATCTCAAACATAGAGTCAGATCTCAGCAAAACAAGACAGCCTTCACCTACTCATCCAGGTAATCAATGGACTAAGAAACCAGGCTCTGAGAAAGGCGCAATCAAAATAATAGCCTCTTTTGGTTTTCCAGCAATCACTAACCACCGTTTGCTTCTGTTCACACTGCAATTTAGTCAAACCTTACCTTGTGGTGGTCCCAGAGAACTGATTATAGAAACATTAATGCCAAAAAAATATACTGGGTTTTATAAGTATCATGTGCTTCCAGTTAGCATCTGCAAAATACAGTCATTTTAACCTTTTGAGTTGTGAGGGGGTGCAGTGCAGTGCTTTGTGCATCAAAATAGTGCATTTTTAATATAGCATAGGCATCAAAACAACGTACTAGAAATATTTCCCATCTGTTCATATTACATTTATGCCTTTTAATCCATGTATTGTATTTGTAATTATTTTTCTGCATATAAAAGCAAACCTGCATACTTTCAGTTGTAAAATCCTATGAGATGTGAAGGCCACAACTGTTGGCAAGAAAAAAACTAGATTTAATACATAATTGGGGCAACATGCAGGCCTCCAGCTATGGTTGGACTACAGCTCCCATCATAATTGACCTGCTGAGGATTATGGGAGATGTAATCCAATAATAGCTGGAGGGCCTCTGTTGCTTGCCTCCACCTCCATTTGTGACCAGCCCTGCCTTTTTTTCTATTAGCTCCAGCTGTGCCTTTTCAGACACGCCCAATCATGTTGACCACTCCACCCATAAGAGCCCCTCCCACATTGGAACCAGAAGAGGACATTTTGTACCAGTGGCGGTTACGTAGGAAGATGGAGCAGGCAAGGGAAGGAACTCTTGCATTTACTACCCGCAAAAGAACCCCTTCTCCCCCAGTTCGGATCCCCAAACAGGTACCTGTGGAACATGTGTAAGCAATCCCCCCACCTCCCCCAGAATGCATTCCCTCCTTTTCTCAATGTCATCCTACAGGATGGATAGTGTATCTTCATATAAACCAAAAAAGGTCAATTTGAACAAATATAGATAACTTTTTGTTTATTGGATGCCCTTGAGAAATGGATTTGGGTAACCCGGATGAAGAATTGTGTATCATGACTATTTTCTAGAATGCATAAAAATGCAAAACAATTATTTCTGTGTTGGTTATGGAATAATGTAAGTTGCTTATCCCATCGTCCTGTCCTGCCTCCTTGCTCCCCAGCTGGCTCCAGCCCTAAGATCAAGTTGACTCAGTGTCGTACATTCTGATTTGATAGTGGTTGTAGTGTTTGCTTTTATTGATTGGCAGGGAGCAGTAGTCAGAGGCTTCTTCCACTGTACAACTGGATTACTTTAATTTTACCCTATGCTGGAAGAAACCATTTACAAATCTGTGGCAGCAGACTAGCACTCTGAGCTCTTGAGGAAAAAATGTTATGCCTTTCCTTCCAATGAAAGGAGCAGGTGTTTCTGCTGTCAGTATGGGGCCTGCAGTGATCAGACAGGTGATAGTGGTGACAGGTCCCTCATTGGTGAGTAGTTTCTGATGGTTTATGGTGTGAGAGAGCTACCTGGCAGGTGACTACAGGCGAGGCAGTCTCTCTGTCTAGTAGGTGATGGCAGGTGAGGCAGTCTGTCTCATAGGTGACTGCAGGTAAGTAGTTCTCTGATAAGTGAGACATTTGTTTCTCTATTGGTAGACAGTGGCATGAGATATGTCTGTCTGGTGGGCCGTAATTCAAGAGTGTGCTCAGCCTGTGTGGCAGGTGATGGAATGTGCGCGCTTCCTTGCAGGTGACAGAGGGTTAGAACTCTGGCGTGATGGTGTGTGAGATCTGCATGTGATAATGAGTGATAGATCTGACAGATAGTGGAAAGTGAGAGCCCCGTCTCTGGCATACAGTATCACCCCTGAGTAGTTATAATATTTTATAGATAGTAATGTGCATATAGCTCACAATAATGTTGATTGCTGAATGGCACCTTGTTAAAAGTAAATTGTAGAAATATTAGAATCTTCTGAACTTAATGAGGTCTGTGGTTTTTGGAAAATGTTATGTTTGACCTATAAAGACCATTGTCACCAAAAGGTATCAACTGCTACAACCACCATCCTATGCAGTGAAAGTTAATCCTAAATCGGCAGCCCATTTTTTTGTCCATGAACTGGTCTTTCTAAGTTGTAACTTTTGTTTGTAGGTAGAGCACACAATGGATTTCCCTGCTTCTGAATTTCATGGACCAAGGAAAGTGACGGCACAAACACCATGTATCCCTACCCCTAGGCAAGAGCAGGGTCAAAAACCTGCCTTCTCCCAGGACAACTTTCCGATTGCCAGTCCAAGTCTGACTCAACAAACATGCAGTGTCCCTGCTCATCTACACCTGGCATGTGATATCATGCCTTGTGTTCACAGTCTTCCCTTACAGTCTTGCATGGTCCAATGGCATGAGAAGGACCCCATTAAACAAGTGCTTCCACATCCTCTAACTCTAGAAGCAACTGTTCCAGCTGAAGAAATGGCAAAGCGGGCAACTGGTGGGGAGAAACAGAAGATACTGTCTACACAACCTCCACAGAAAGCTAGCATGATTCCAGTGAGACAGGAACTAAAAAAGACAAAACTTAGGAGAGAGAAACCCAGGAGAGCAGGGAGCAAATCTGGGCTATCAGAGCAAAAATCAACAAGAGATGCAGAGCATATGCCACCAGGATCACCAGTGCACTGTGCCATGGGGGAGGTAAGGAGAGTGGAATACATTTTAGTCTAGAATTTACCATAAGAAATAGCGCACTAATTTTATTAAAGGAGATGTATCACCCCTATACAGGTTAGCATGAATCGTTAGCTTATACAGCGAATAAAAGTAAATGTGTATTAATTTTTATTTTTAAAGCTCCTGTTAGTCTAAATTAAAGTTATAATCTCTGCCCTGCAGCTACGTCCACATAGACTGCAGTTACCTGCTCTGTAACAGCAGTCCATCCCTCTGCCTCGGCTCCCCTCCCCCATCAAGCCTCCTGCGATGACTGAGGCTTTCTGTCTGTAAGCTGGAGCAGTCTCATTGGCTAGATATCGATCTTTGCCAATGAGACCACTCCAGCTTACAGGCAGAAAGCCCCCGTCATCGGAGGAGGCTGGATAGGGGGAGGGGAGCAGAGGCAGAGTGACTGACTGCTGTTACAGAGCAGGTAACTGCAGTTTATGTGGAAGTAGCTGCAGGGCAGAGATTATAACTTCAATTTAGACCAACAGGAGCTTTAAAAATAAAAATTAATACACATTTACTTTTATTCGCTGTATAAGTGAACAATTCATGTTAACTTGTATAGGGGTGATACATCCCCTTTAAGATCACTCTCAAAGGTTTACAGGGAAAAGGAAATCAAACAATTGCATATACCGATGTTAGGGGTGGGTAATGTGGGGCCCACAGGTTGCCATCCCTTACTAAAGTGTGTGTGTGTGTGTGTGTGTGTGTGTGTGTGTGTGTGTGTGTCCCAAATGAGTAAATGTAATTTATTGTATCAAAGTTTCGGCCCCACTTTGGGCTTTTGTTAAGATAGTTGCAGTGTAATGCAAAAAAGAGCCCTTAAATCCCCACAGAATTACACAAAATGGCATCTGATGACATCATAGGTCAAGAAAAAAATATTGCATAATAATGAAAGCGGAACTTTCAGATCTTACTAAGTCGCCATGCATTCATTAAACGCATGGCGACTAGCTTGGAAATAGATGTCTTATCTTTAAAAAAATAGCAGAGTGTAAAGAAATCCTTCCCATTTGGGGACTGACTGGCAGGTTAGTGCGGTCTGTGCGCCTGCGCCGTCAGTCTGATAACCATATGGTGCACTGCAGTGCTACTCAATGGAGACCGGGGCTGGCGCTGTAGCCTGGGTCCCGCTCTCCAAACGGGAAGGATTTCTTTACACTCTGCCATTTTTTACGGGTAAGACCTCTATTTCCAAGCTAGTCACCATGCGTTTAATAAATGTATGGCGACTAAGTAAGATCTGAAAGTTCCGCTTGAAGTAACATGGACATACCCATGAACCCTGAAGATTATAAAGAAAGGAAAATAAGTGTGAGAGAGAAAAAAAAAACAAGGAATAAAATGGTGAAAAAGAGAATATGCAAATAGTTATGACCCCTGGGGACCGGCTACTGATGAGTGAGTCAATCAAAACATAAGAGAAATGAGGCAACAAATGAAAAATCAAGAAAATAAGAAATCAAAATAATCACTAACCCACAGGTCTCCACAACTATTCAATGCAAATTCAGCAATTATGGAACAAAAATAAATGTTGCATGTAATGTATAGAATATAAACCCAAGAGACCGATGTAAGTTGGTTGGGTATAACATGGAATGTACCTGAATCCTGCGTCGTGATAGCCATTCATTGTGTATGAATACTAAAGCCTAATAAAAAGAAATCTACATACATTGTTACCAAATAGATTACACCAGTGTTTCTCTACCAGGGTGCCGTGGCACTTTGGTGTGCCACAGACATCCACTTAGGGTGCCCCATTATGTCTATAATGCTTTCACAAAAATGGTAATGTAGACTTTAAGCTGCATATTTATGGCTATTACTATGCACAATATGTTTATTTTAGTTGTGAGGTCTAACTATAACTCTATATTTATGTATCTGTAGCCTTCATTACACCTTTGACAAATTATATAAAATGATAGGGGTGCCCTGAAAATGCCAGACTGCGTGTTAGGTGTGCCTTGAACATAAAAAGCTTGAGAACCACTGGATTACACAGTATATTTGTCAGCTGGATATAAAGTTGTAACATGTACCTCATGTGATAGCCAATACTGTTCAACTAAAATCCCCACACAGAAGTTAGGACCTGCTCCCTGCTGCAGTATATGGGAATCCGACACACCAGCACACATGGTGCCAGGTCTATAGGTTCCGGTACTCCACGGCATTGTGAAGCATCAACCAGTGTGTATGGATTTGAGATAGAAGTAATTCCATGGGTATCATAGTACAAGAAATAGGCAGTTGTGTAACTCTGTACAGCAAAAAGGGGCGCAAAAACTAAAGAGATCTAAAAGCAGAGTCTCTTTATTCCAAACAACTGCCCCCCCCCCCCATAAAATGCACTTACGAGATAGACAATTACAAAGAGCAACAATGTCACCATAAATGTTCTCCTTATTTCAGCATCCCCATCTGTCTTGCGGCACTTAGACTCTAAGAGCTCTCGGACTCCAATTCAGTCACGTTCGGTACCTCTTATATTATGATATTGTCCTGGACGTCTCTTGGGCTCTTAATCGCGTCTCTGTGTCCTTAGAGTCAGGGCCAATTTTTCAGCAGATTTATAAAGTTTCAAAGTGCTCATAGCACTAAATAATTCAACAATCTATTTCTTCCTGCACATCCTCCTGTAGCAGCGACAGATTTTGTGATGCATACACTGCACCTTCTCTTCCTATGCACTGTTACCCACCTCCACGAGAAGTCTGGGACCTCTTAGAGTCTATAAGTGCTGCAAGACAAACTGGGATGCTGATATAAGAATAACATTTATGGTGACATTGTTGCTGTTTGTAATTGTCTATCTTGTAAGTGCATTTTATGCGGGGGGGGGGGTCAGTCGTTTGGAATAAAGAAACACCGCTTTTAGATCTCTTCTTTTGTTTTTGCGCCCCTTTTTGCTGTACAGAAATTCAAGTTGTGTGATAGAGGATCATACTGGTGTGGCTGCAACAAAGAGGAGACATGAAGTAAGGTGTATGGATTCCAAGTGACTGGATCCGATTGAAAAGACTGTGGTTTGATCAATCGTCCATTTCATTTTTCTTTTCATCTACATTTGTATGAATGAGGAACTGAACTATTCAAGAAAATATAGTCACTTTGATGCAATAATTTTAATTTAGTTATCTTTAAAGTTTATATATAGAAGCGTGGACTGGTGTTGACCTCAGTGGCGCTCTAGTGTAGTGTGGGCTTGTTCGCCTTTTTTGGGTGTGGTGTACGAGTCCGCTCTATTATTTTTTGTATAGTTGTGTAACTCTGTAATGAAAAAATGTATTATACAGAATAAAACTGAGCCAGGAGTCGGGATAATGCATCCATAAGCTAAGGTGGGAAACAGTATGGTAAGGGAACTAAGGAGACAATAAATGGATAAGAGTCCTTGCAAAACATACATCCACAAAATGTATCTTAATTTCAAATAACTCCATCTTCCTAACAGAGCATCGATTAGTTGATGGGTGATGATACAGCACCCACAGACATGTATCAACCGTGTCTGCGTTTGATATGTCACTCCAACACATAGCAGCAGTGCAAAAAAGAATGAGTGTATTAACACTAGTATGTACAAATGTGGATATTGGGAAGAAACTTCTTCCTAAAGTGAGGCACTTCTAAGGAAACACTTGACATGTGTATAAACAATCTGAACAACATGACACATATACTCCAAAGAAATCATGAGGCACCTAGAAATTAATATGTAAGTCGAACAAGATAAGAGGCACATTGCTGAAATCCTGGAAGAGAAATGTGTCGTCAATACCCCAAAGCTGTGCAACTATATGATAAACTATAATATATGCAAATAAAGAGTGTAGAGTCCTTAAAATAGAGATACGTAAATCAGTAATCAGTACCTGAAATGAGCCCATTATAAGGCGCTCCTAACCATGAGTTTGATGTCTTGCTCTCCGCCGGAGTAGCTTGAAAATTCAAAAAGAACAAAAAGTCGTAAGAATACATCGAAAGACACATCCATCATAGCACTGTTGGAGGTGAAGAAGTTGATCAGAATGTGTCTCTGATTAAGAAATTGTCCTCCATGAGTCCATGTCTATAGATAAGTATCATTTGTAAGTCCCATATACAGAGCGTAATAGTCACAGAGATTAATGTAAGTGGGAACAACAGAATATCAGCATACTTGATTATTCATACAAAAGAAATACCATCAAAACGTCAGATGTAAGGCAATCCTCCAACAAGCCTCTCAATCATGGTCTGCCTGTAGAGTAAGTGATGGGTCCCAGAAACAGAGGGAGAGGCCTCCTAGGTGTCGGGGTCAACCAAGGTGAACTTGTATATGGCAAGTCCCAAACTCATAGTACAGTATTATACAGTGCTGTAAAGTAAAAATGCTTTCAAAAATAGACATGTTAATAGTTTATATTTATAAATTAACAAAATGATAGTGAGTAAACAGAAGAGAAATCTAAATCAAATCAATATTTGGTGTGATCACTCTGCCTTCAGAACAGCATCAATTCTTCTAGGTATACTTGCACAAAGGGATTTTGTCGGTATATAGTCAGGTGTATGTTTAAACAATTATACTAAACAGGCCCTAATGATCATCATTTTAATATGTGGGTTGAAACACAATCGTTAACCGAACCAGACACTGCTGTGTAGGAGGAATTAAAGTGGGTGTGGAACAGCCAAACTCGGCTAACAAGATGAGGTTGCTGAAGATAGTTTAATGTCAAAAGTCATACACCATGGCAAGGCTGAGCACAGCAACAAGACACAAGGTTGTTATACTGCATCAGCAATATCTCTCCCAGGCAGAAATGTCAAGGTAGATAGGGGTTTCCAGATGTGCTGTCCATGCTCTTTTTGAAGAAGCACAAAGAAACAGGCAACTTTGAAGAACATAGATGCAGTGGTTGGCCAAGGAAACTTAGTGCAGCAGATGAGACACATCATGCTTACTTCACTACACAACTGGAACATGTCCAGCAGTTCCATCAGCTCAGAACTGACAGAAAACAGTGGGATCCTGGTACACCCATCTACTGTCCGGAGGAGTCGGGTCAGAAGTGGTCTTCATGGAAGACTTGCAGCCAAAAAGCCATACCTCCGACATGGAAACAAGGCCAATCGACTCAACTATGCATGAATACACAGGAACTCGGGTGCAGAAAAAAGGAGTGAAAATGTGAAGTATTTGGTTGTAGTAGAAGGCAGTTTGTTTGCCAAAAGGCTGGAGAGCGGTACAAGAATGAGTGAGTGTCTGCAGGCAACAGTGAAGCATGAAGGAGGTTCCTTGCAAGTTCAGGACTGCATTTCTGCAAAAGAATTTGGTCAGAATTAATGGTCTCTTCAATTCTGAGACGTACAGGCAGATAATTATCCATCATGCAATACCATCATGGAGGCATCTGTTAGGATGGGGAGCATTGTACGAAAATCACTCCATTCAGGACCGATTGAACTCTATAAGAAACACGTTTACTCATTAACATTCTGGAGTTACTTGCAGTTCACAATGCACTGTTGACATAGATGAAAATTCTGATGAACCTTCTCATTTAGATTCAGTCTGACAATTCTACAGCAGTGTCTTACATAAATCACCAATAAGGAACAAAGAGCAAAGCTGTTTCTAGAGCAGTAGAAAAAATACTAATCTGCGCAGAGAACCATGTTCCAGCACTGTTTGCCATATATATCCCAGGAGTGGACAATTGGGAGGCAGATTACATCAGCTGCCAGACCATAGACCCAGGGGAATGGGAATTAAATCAAGAAATATGCCTTCAGATAACAGACAGATGGGGAGTACCCGTAGATGTGATGGTATCAAAAAAATGCTGATATTCTGTTCAACAGCAAGAGACCCACAAGCGATAGCAGTTGATGCCCTAACGATTCCATGGAATTAGACTGGTATAGATCTTCCCTCCACTAGGTATGATTCCCAGAATACTCCTCAAAAGAAGGAAAGAGAAGGTTCACACCATTCCCATCGCTCCATTTTGGCTATGGAGATCTTGGTTTCACCATCTGAGAACTGTCAATTACAGAGCCGTGGCATCTTCTTCAGATTCCAGATCTCGTATCTCAAGGACCAATTCACCACCAGAACCTACTCAATCTAGCTTTGATGGCATGGAACCTGAAACACAAACATTAATGAACAAGGGATTGATTAATCCAGTCACTTAAAACATGCCAAGAGCTCTCAAACCTATGTCTGCCAAAATATATCCTGGTATTTTGAAAATCTATTTTTTCCTTCTGTTCTCACAAAGGGCTCGAACCATTCCTCTTCCATCTCCTTTCTTTTTGAGAGAAAAATTGCCACTATCCCTGAAATTCAACCATTTCTTCAGTAAGTGAACAGAAAAGTTCCTCCATACAGAGACCCTGTTCCACCATGGAACTTAAATTTAGTGCTAGAAGCTCTTCAGTCCTCCTGTTTGAGCTATTATCATCAGCCTCTATTAAAGACCGGCCCATCAAAACAGAGGTTCTCACGGCAACTATATCGGCAAGAAGAGTTTCTGAACTCTGCACACTATCTTGTCCATCATAACTTTATCTTGATGAAAGATCAGATGCGGTTTTAAAAGCTGCTCAGGAGTTCCAACTAAAAGTGGTTCAGCTTTCCACATAAATCAAAAGGGTAGTTCTTCCTTCATTGTCCTATTGTCCTAACCCGTCAAACATAAAAGAGGAAACACTCCACACTTTAGAGATAGTTAGATGCCTATGTCAATATTTCCAAGTTACACAATCCTTTAGGACATTCGGTACATTATTTGTTATTCCTGAAGGCCCTAAGAAGGGCAGACCAGCATCTATGACAACTATTGCTGCATGGTTTAAACAGACTATTAGACAAGCATACAGACTGAAATCTGTTCCAGCACCTTTCACAATCACAGCTCATTCAACAAGATCCATCCATGCGTCATGGGCTTTGAAGAACCAAGCTACTGTCTACCAGTTGCGCAAAGTGGCGACATGGTCATTTTTTACACACGTTCACAAAGTTAACATTTTTGCATCTCGTTCTCAAGATGCCAGTTTTGGCCACAAAGTTCTAGAAGCCATTGTTCATTAGCTTTCTTTCCCTCCCACTAATTTTGGGATGTCCCCATGGTCCCTCCATCCCTTAATGACACTAGAGAAAAGGGAATTTACTTGCAGATAAATCCAGGCCATCCATCACACAGAAAACAAATTGGATGAGGATGCTCTGCCATTCTGTTTTTAGTGTCTATTCCCTTCCTGACACTGCTTAAACAAAACTAATGGTAAATCTGAATGAGGAGGGGATAACCACCAGGAAATGGGAGGAGTTTTGTTTAGAGTGCCCTGCCTTCTAAAAGCTCACTCTAAAATCCATGATCCCTGCATCTCTCAATGGACTAAGAGAAAAGGATTTATCGATAGGTAAAAAATTCCCTTTTTCCCCACCTCTGCACTAAAACAGTGCAGTATGCCACATTAAGTGCTAGGGCACAGACTAGGAGTATTGCACCATGATCAAGTTAGAAATTGGTGTTCCTGTCTTCTATTCCTGTATCACTTCAATGTGGTTGATCTGAGATTGTTCTTGCAGGACTCTCCTTATAGATAATGGGAACCAGACCTGATTGGGCTGCATTGCAAGCATTAGCGGATCAGCTGGGGGAGAAAAACGGAGCTTAGAAAATACTTCTGGTGCTCTGGCAGATACTTTTAAGTCTTGTGATTGTCACATGCGGCCATGACTGCAGTTCCCATAGACTTCAATGGACCCGAGCCTAGCAGACTATGGGGAATGCATGTGAAGCCTATGACTAGTTCCACCCCCACCCCCCCAGATAGCTGAAAAGGGCTGTTTTGGGACTGCACACTGCAGCCTTTTGTATTTTTGAGGAATTTGCCCCCCACATGAGTATGCTTTAGTAAAATGTGGTAATTGCCCTTTAAACTAAAATTCAGGATGTGCTCCATACTCACAATGCATTACTGATGCTAAAGGAGGAGAGACATGCATCCTTCTTTTTACTGTACTCCTAGTAGAGTGATGCCCAGTTGGAGACTTGGCTGTCTGGGGCATGTGCTTACTGGGACATTTTGTACTGGTGAGTAACTGTATCCTTATACATTGCAATTTTTTTTTGTTTGTTTATAGTTGATATTTTGCCTTTAAGTGAATCCACTAAAAAGTACAGCCAAAATGCAGATGTTTCCAGGCAGTGACAGTGTCTAACTCTTCACCATATTTATCACCTCAAAGCATTGTGTTGTATATGTCTGGTTTAACTTCCTTGCTAATTACACACCAATTCCTCTTTATTGGGTGCTTATTTTTCCCCAGGTTATATCTGAGCGTCTGTTCTCACCTCTAGCATCTCCAGATTGTAAACCAGAGGTGAAGAAGTTTGAAGGCATCGCTCCTCCTGCAGAGTCCACCAATCATCATCAACCCATGGAAATGGCTGCTCAACTTCTGGAAGAGGCAGAAGGTATAAGTAAAACTATAGAAGGAATTAAAGGGCAGTATTGGGTCAATAAAATATCCTTTTAAACACTGGCATTACAAATTTCTTTTAACTCTTTTGGCAGTGCATTTCACACCCCTCAGACATGCAAAGGGTTAAAATGATCTTTTGAATAAACACACATTTTAAAATACATGTAATTCTTATATGAAAGAGCAAGCTGTAACAGTTAGATATGTATGCAAACATTTTTATATATTTCATGGAACTCAAAAGATATTGCATGTGCCTTTTTTTTTTGCACCTCATAACTTCCTACCTTGTCTTACACAGTATAGTCCAACCTCCTGACCAGGAATTAGTGCAAAGGAAAATTGCTTCTCCTGGCCTGCTGGGAAAAAATGGCACATGCAATATCCTATATTTTCATTTCTAATTTTTATGGAGATCTTTACATCTATTCCTATTAATGTTACAGAATGCTGTTTTATTATCATTGTATGAGTGCCACCTTTTTCTGGGGCACTAGGGACAATTAATGTGACAAACACATGAGGTTGTGGAGACCCTACCCAGTGGAGTTTACCATCTAGACAACGGGTTCCCAAACCTGTTCTCAAGTCTCCCTAACACATCACATCCCAAGGATGTCCCTGCTTGAGCAGAGATGAGTTGCATTAAAATGACAGATCCTCCTATTAATTTACCTATGCTTGAGCAGGGTAATCCTAAGGACATGGCCTGTTGGTGGTACTTGAGGGCAAGGGTTGGGACTCTTTGGGACTTAGTGCTCTTCCTTATAAGAGATGCTTGTGTTTTAGCACTGGTATACCTTTAAAATGTTATTGCTTATAAGCCATTACCTCTTGCAAGTGACATGATATTGGAGGTCTGAGAAAGCAAATTATGGGGCTTTGCATCATATCCCTTTAAGAACATCTATAATCCTGATATGCAGTCTTCACCTAATACATCGGTGCTCCATGGTCAAAGCATTCACTGTTGGCTAACTTGCAGACCTAGTGCTTCAATGGAGAGGATAGCAATCTTCCAGAGAGTTGAGTGAAGCACTAACATTACACAGCCCTGCAGGCCACAGAGATCTGGAGGAGGGGACTCCGCGAGTATATTGTTTTAAGTGAAGACCTAAAAATGTTCATTAACACAAACACCTTCTTCTCTCTGATAGCATCTGTGAAATTCTCTATTTTCTGAGGTCTAAAATCTAGTATTCTACGTGCTTTCTGAAGACTCCCATTCCTACCTTTCCCTGGGCTCCAAAATGGCAATCTTCCTAGGTGTCTGAGAAATGCTAGTGTTTTATTGTATACAAATGCATCAAGATAATGTAACAGTCTTTATGAATGAAGAGCAGTGGATACCAGTCTCATAAACGGAGTTTGGTTTAATTTGTCATTACAATATGCACAAACACGATCAAATTATATCCAAATAGAACAGTCTACACCTGGATTAAAATGCAAGCTTTAGGATTAGATTTTAGGGATCTAAGAAAATCAGAACATTTTTCAGGTGCTATCTGGAAATATCTGATATTTATTTAAAATTATAGAACTCCATTCTCACTTTTGTTAGTGTTCCTTTAAGCCTTGAAAAATTGGTGGTTAAGAAGTAGTATCCTTTTAGCTTTACAAGCCATTCTACACACCCTTCACTGCCCTTTTAGCTTTATAAGCTATTCTATACACCCTTTACTGCCCTTTAAAAATCCCCTTTTTTAAATATTTTGGTCGTTATTCTTTTTTAATGAAATTACTATATATTCTCCCTTGTGAGTGCTCACATCTTTGTCTCTCATAGCGCTGATTGTTCTTTATCTTGACTATTATTGTGCTTGAAGGTAGACAGAGTATGTTAAAGAGGACCTATTACCTTTTCAAGTCCACCCTTCAGTGGGAGCTTCCATCCTGAAAGGATTTGCGTGAATATTCCAACCCATTCTTTTTTTCTTGCCCTTTTGTGGAAACTGCCCAAAAAGGTGGAGAAAAGTGATTTTTATGGAGTAAAATGGTTTTACAAGATTTTAATTTTTATTTATTTTTTTTTTCTTCCCTCCAGACTCAGATGGAACAGAGTTTGGTGATGACCCTTTGCTTCAAGTTCTGCGTGACCAGAGAGAAGCTCTGAGAAGGAGATTACGGTAATGATGCACAGTAATGTCTTCCTACGAAAGCATCCGATGCTTAGAAAGCAACATTTCATTATAATGAACTAGTTGAAGAGCCTGTTACACAGACCACAGTGCCACTGCCAGCCGGTCGCAGGGCAGTCATGCGCAGTAGAGACTGCCCGCCCCGAGGCTGATACAGAGCGGGACACTCCTTTGGAGCATCCCGCTCTGTATCAGCTGCGGCATGGGCAGTCTCTACTGCAGCACGCACAGCAGTCTCTACTGCGCATGACTGCATCGTTACACGCGTTTTAGCGAATTATTATATAGGATATGCCATTACAATCTGTTTCCTTGTGATCACCCTTTTTGCTTGATACTTAGTTTTATATTTTTCCCCACTGAATTATCAGATGCTTAGTTTATTATATTTTGTTCATTTAACCCTTTGAGTGCCAATGGTGTATCCAACACGTTGCAATGCATTGTATATCTCTGGCACTCAAAGGTTTACGAGTACACATGAAAGTACATGTTTCTTGTTTTTGTTGACCTTTTGTGACATGGATAGGCACATCCCCTTTTCCTTTTTAGCTGCATATTAACCCTTTTGAGTGCCAGACGGGGTATGCAATGTATTGCTTTGCAATGTGTTGTATACCACTCTGGCACTCAAAGGGTTAAGTTCTTTTTTTTTTTTTTTTCTTTTAAGACCTCTTTAGCATTCAAGGCTTTGTGGCCCATTTAAATCCTTATACTGAAGTTACAATTTTTGAGGCAAAACAGATTAGATGCAAGATGCAGTCTGTGAAGAGGTTTTGTGAATCAAATTGAACAAACTGCATGACTGCACCGCTGTTGTTGCTGGGTGGCACTGTGGCATGTGTACATAGGCTGTTCAACTAGTAGAATAATAAAGGGATTAAGAGGCTGAAGAATTGAAGAAATTCTGTGGCAAATCATCAGTATCACATGGGGAAAAATACAAATTCCTACTGATTTAAAAGGGGCATTTTAACTGTTTAAATGCCAACGAGATCTCCAAAGCTTTGGTGTTGAAGTCCTCAATTGCATTCAGGCAGTTAAAATGCGCATTTAAATAAATGGAGCTTTAGGTAATTGTAATTGGTCCCCTATGGTGCACTTGGTTTGCTCCAGAATTGCTCCATTTCTTTTTAGTAAATGAGTATGTGACCAACTTAAAGCAAACGTGCTGTCAAACACAAGTCAAGTACAACATGGCTATCTGACTTGCATCCAAAACAACCATTAAACACAGTTAAAATTCTCACGGCCAGCAATGAATGGAGTTGGTACTGGTCTGTGCAGGTCTGCAATGATGCTTCTGCATACAACTTCATAAAAACTGCAAACTCTATTCCAATTTCTTAAAATATCAAAACAGGCATTGATTAAGTGAGAAAATGAATGGTTTAGAACTCTGAGTAGTCTTATGTGTTCCACTTTTCTCTCGACACTTAAACAGACATGACTGTGACAGTCATCCTCTGATGCTCAAGATGGCCTTTCTTCTGGCCATTGTGTTCACCGGGTATACGAACTCCAGGTTTTGTCCTGTAAACCCTTCTTTCTGTTTTCACCAGGATAGGGCAGTTTTGCATACTCCTAGGGGATTGTTGCCCCAAGGTTGTCTCAAACTTTTACATCAATCAGGAAATTGTCCTTTCTTCTGTCTGGCTCCTTCCAACAAAGGGGATCCAAACCTTCATCTACTGTATGTGGTACATTTCATGAAGAACTAAGTGCATCACAAGCAGCCATTTTGGAAATCTGGTTCTTTTTGTCATCCCTGAGTGTCCGGGAGCTGGCCAGATTGGATCTAAGGCTACTCTTGCCTCCTGGCTTAAGGTGACCATCCAGCAGGTGTATGTCCTCAAGAAAAAAAAATGATTGCCTTTTTGCATTACTGCACAATTCACCAGATCAAAAATAACCGGTTACTGCTGATTGGCTGTGCAAGGTGGCAACATGCAACACACATACACACACAGACTTCTGAACACTGTTGGTTCTTGTTGTTTGGTATGCTAAGCCAGTGTCCCTTGATACCAAAAGGACAGGTTTACACAACCCCTGTTTAACATTTTGGCCTATGTCTGCTTCATCTGTGGGGTGTAGCTGATTCTCTTTAGGCACATTGAGAGCAAGGGCTTAGAGAGAATTAGCTGCACCCCACTGTAGAGGCCAACATATGCCATTGTGCTGTTTCTCTATTTCAGCGAGGTTTTGCCTGATTGAAGCTGGACTGCCTGTGGGCAGGATCAGTCTGATATGGTTGTAGGAATTTACTATTGGCAGTGGCAAATGGGAGCAAAATATAATTTTGTTCAGTTCTGGTGTGCAGTCATCACACTCTGGTTCCTAATTGGAAACTCAGATACTTCTCATTTTTATGCTTTTTTATTTCAGCAGCAAATGTATGAATTTTACACTGTTCTGTTCTTCGTGCCTCTCAATTGGGGTATTGCAATGGGGTGGGACAGGGGGAGGTGAGATTCTGTCTTCACTCCTTTGCCACCTCTCATTTTATCATTCTCTTCTTCTGCAGGGCAGTTGATCTAAGACTCACCGAATTGGAGTTCCAAAGCAGAACAGACCTGTCACCTCTCCACTGACTCATCCTATTTACTTGATTTTTATATCCCTGCACGTGCAATTAACACTTTATTTTATTTATATATTTCTTTCAAATGTATACTATGCTGGTGCAGTGTGCTAGCAATAAAATATTTTTTTCAAAGATTTACTTCCTTTATTCCTTAACTCTAAATATCAGTTGATCAGTGGCGGAACTGGAAAAATGTTACATTACTCAGAATTATGTGAATGTGCATATAATCACTAGGACTCTACAAACATGCATATGGTTAATTTGTTAAAGAAAGGATTCTGTTTCCTTTAATTTCTGGCAGTGAACAATATCACTTATTTTGCTCCACTATGGTAAAACTAAAGATTTATTCAATGCCAAATGCACATAAAAGGAGTTATAGAATATTGATGGTGGGAGACAGCCAGATGTTGTTCATACAAGGTGGATGCATGGATGTTATTAGGTTCTTGCTGTGGCAGATTGAGGCCCAGGCATCATGTTTAACCTTTTGAGTGCAAGGGAGATGTCCAAAGGAACACCTCTCTTGCACTTAAAGGGCTAAATTTTTGTTGCTAGACCAGCACACATAATGGTGTACTGCTCTGCTGACCTTAATAGTAATGGTGTACTAATCTATTATCTCATTAATCATAATGATGTAATTCAGGGATGGGTAACCTGAGGCCCTTCAACTGTGGAGGACTCTATTCCCATCATCCCCAGCCAGCCACTGACCTTTTGACTATAGTTATGGAGCAAGTTCTAGTTTTCAGCAAATCTGTTGTTTGAAGTAATGAAAATTTAATGTGTTTTGGGGTATTTTTCCTCTGTAGTTAGGCTGTAACTGGCTTTCAAATACTCTACAACAGGGGTTCTCATCCCGTGCCCTCAGTGGCCACTAACAGGCCAGGACTTAGGAATCCCCCTGCTAAAGCACAAGTGTGTTGATCAGAGGCACATTCACATTAATTAACTCATCTGTGCTTTCACAAGGAGATCCTCAAATCCTGGACTGTTTGTGGTCACTGAGGGCATAGGTTGAGAACCACTGCTCTAGGACAATGATTCTTAGCTCTAGTCCTCAGGGAACACTAATAGGTAAGATTTTTAACAATATCAATGCTTAAGCACAGGTAGCTCAGACATAATGAGCTACTTTCGAACAAGCAGGGGTATCCTAAAAACTTGACCTGTAGGTGCGTCTTAAGAACTGCTGTTGAAACTCTCTTCAATAGTCCATAATGTAGTACATATAGCTGGAAATGTAATAGTAACTGGCCATAAAATCTTCTTGCATCTCACTATTACATAAAGTGATGGTAGACCACTGTTGGACCGCCAGCTGTTGGAAACTACAACTTCCCATGAGCATTTTAGTTCTCAACAACTGGAAGTCCCACAGTTGACTGCACGTGATATAAAGTTAACATAGTTCATTAAGCTGCATAAGACTTGAGTCCATAAAGTTCAGCCCATGCCATCTTGCCCTTGTCGATCAGAGGGGGGCTAGGAAAAAAAACTAAAACCCTACTGAAGCCATTTCCAATTGAAGTGGGTAAATAAATTCCTTTCTTCCCTGGATCAAAATTCTATCTGCTTTGAAATGAACTGTCATAATTTGCAGTATTAGTAGAAGGGTATCCATTATTTTTTTTAAAGCAGATACCATGTCTGCAAAAAAACTGTATCCTGAGCCAAATCATTCCATAACTTTACTGCTCTTACTGTAAACAACAAAAAAAAAATCCCTGCCTTTATTTTAGTCAAAAGCTCATTTCCTCTAGTTCTGGTTCATAACCTGTTGGTTTTGTTTGTTTTGCTCTGCTTTTTCAGTAAGTAGTTCCTTTAGAAAGTTATTTGTATTGTTCTCAAATATACTAGTAAATGATATCACACCATAGTTGTCTCTTCTCTAACATAAAGAAACCCAGTTTCGCTAGTCTCCCTTTATAACGCAGATCCTCCAATCCCTTTTTACTTCTGTTGCGCATTTCTACACTTAACAGCTATGTTTTTCAGTGAAAGGAAGGTTGGAAAAGAGGTGATACTCTGACTTTAGAGAATGGTTTGATAAATAGTGGACTTGCAGCTTTTAGACTACAACTAGCTGGTTTGTTACATTCTGTTTTCGTTATGCTAGACTTATAATTTGAAGTTTTTGCCATTATGCATGCACAAATTGAAATGGCAATGTTTGCTTGTCGGGTTACCTTAGCTATAGGTTCAGGGACATGTATATATTTTTACCTCGAGCAATGGAGAACATATACAAAAAGAGAGGTCAGAGATGCTCAACTCTGCTCATGATCCTGCAAGGATATGCAAAGAGCTCTCTAGGACTGTGTCCTCCACCCAGGATGCAATCTCTCTTGGCTCACAAGTGCCATACACAGAGAGGAAATCTTCTGAAGCATATCATACTGGTCCTGCCCAAATAACAGTCCAGCCACAAAATGCCAGACAATTCCTCTCTGAACAAGGGAAACTGCTAACCTCAGGTGTATGTCTCTGCCTTATTGGGCCTCGTTGGTGAATTCAGACGATGGCGCCTTGCTCACAGTGCCTAGAGAGATCAGCTGCACCTCACTGATAAGGCCCAACAAGGCCAAAATGTATGTCTGGGCTTGGCTGCTTCTCTTGTTCAGATAGGAACTGCCTGGTACTTCGTGGCTGGACTGCCTTTTGGTAGGATCAGTATGATGTGCTTTAGGATATTTCCTTTCTGTTAAAGGCACTAGTGAGCTAAAAGATTGCACCCTAGGTAGGACACTTTTCCTATAGCCTGCTCAATTCTAGGGCAGGCTCATTCATAGCTGAGCACATATGACAAGATCTTTACTTAATGGAGAACCTGAAAGAATACCATTAAGTCAATGGTAAGAATTATAGATCCTCAGGTTTTAAAATTACTTTGTATAAAACATTTGTGCAAGCACATCCAGGCAAGGAAACATGACTCTGGCTATAGGTACACAGCTCAGCATAGTTTATGCAAACTGTGACATACACCCATATACTGTGTGCACAATTATTAGGCAAGTTGTATTTTTGAGGATTAATTTTATTATTGAACAACTACAGTGCTCCCCGTCAATCCAAAATGTTAAACCTTAAAGCTGAATATTTAAGAATGTAAAAGTGAGGTTTTGGCTTACTTTGGAGAATATATATGTGTGCACAATTATTGGGCAACTATTAGTGTGCAGAATTGTTATGCAACTAAATGAAAAACGATAATTTTCCCATCTTGCGTGTCTTTAATCTATTAAAGTGAGAATACTAAACCAACAACTCAAAAGTTACAAATAAACTTGACATTTCCAAAAAAAATCAGTGACCAATATAGCCACCCTTCTTTTCAATAACTGTCATAAGCCTTCCATTCATGAAGTCTGTCAGTTTCTTGATCTGTTGACGATCAACTTTTTGTGCAGCAGCAACCACAGCCTCCCAGACACTGTTCAGAGAGGTGTACTGTTTTCATTCAGCGTAAATCTGCTGTTTAAGAAGTTCTCAATAGGTTTTAGGTCAGGTGAGGAAAGGGAGCCATGTCATTATTTTATCATCTTTAAGGCCTTTACTGGCTAGTCACTCAGTGGAGTACTTTGATGCATCTATGGAGCATTGTTACTGCATAAAAATCATGGTCTTCTTGAAAGATGCAGACTTTTTCCTGTACACTACTTGAAGAAAGTGTCTTCTAAAAATTGTCAGTAGGTTTGAGAGTTGAGTTTGAGTCCATCTTCAACTCGAAAAGGTCCAACTAGCTCCTTTTTGATAATACCAGCCCATACCAGACCCCTCTTCCACATTGCTGGTGTGAGTTGAAGTGGAGCTGTGTGCCCGTTACTGATCCAGCCACGGGCCCATCCTTCTGGACCGTCAAGAGTCACACTCATCTCATCAGTCCATAAAACCTTTGAAAAATCTGTCTTCAGATATTTCTTGGGCCCAGTCTTGACGTTTCAACTTATGTGTCTTGTTCAGTGGTGGTGGTCGGGTTTCACCCTCCCTTACTGTGTCCATGTCTCTGAACACCTAGTACTTCTGGACACTCCAGGTAGGTTGCAGTTCTGGAATATGACAGCACTAGAGGATAATGTGTTCCTGGTAGCTTCATGTTTGATTCTTTTCAAATCTCTGGCAGTTAATTTGCGTCTTTTTCTCAACACGTTTCTATAGTCCTACTGACTATTTGCAACAAAACGTTTGATGGTTCTGTGATCACGCCCCAATATCTTAGCAATTTCAAGAGTGCTGCATCCCTCTGAAAGACTTTTTAGAATTTTTGACTCCCTTTCTGCCCATTTTTCCTGAGGAAATGAAACTGCCTAATAATTTTGCACACCTTGACATAGGGTGTTCATCTCTTTAGGCCATACCACCTCTCATTACACTAGTACACATCACCTGATATGTTTAAATCCAATAAGGATTCAAGTTTATACAGCTTGGAGTTGGAAAATATGCATAAAAATGATGATATGGTCAAAATACTCACATGCCTAATAATTGTGCACACAGTGTATATAATTGTATTCCATATTAACCCTTTAAGGACAGATTGGTGGGTTGAAGTGGATTGTAAACCCCTCAGGTTCATAAAGGGTTAAAACAAGCAGGATGTGTGTTGATACTTCTGCTTGTTTGAAAGGCATCCATTATTTACTGTATCTTTTAATATTTAATGCTGCTTTCAGGAACTGAATTATACAAATTTCCCTTAAACCCTGACACAGGCTGTGAGACATTGTTAAAATTCTGGGGCACACCATCTGCACTATATGGAGCAGAAAAATTCTCATGGATGTAAATGGCGGTTTTAACCCTGGAATACTAGAGATGTCTCAAACACAATGTGAAAGTAATGCATGTTATAGCATATGGTTTGTTTGTTTTTGTCCTATGGTCATATGGTGCTGGTCAAGAATTACTTCAAGGGATAGTAATACTTTGTTTTATCTTTATTTTATGTTGTAGGCATTAAAAAAACATGAAGATTGATATAAGTCTTATCTCTCAAACCCTCATGGTTTATAGAGATATTCACAAGCAAAGTTTCCCCTCCCGCCCCTTTTACCTAGTGTAAGCCATATCTTCTCAGATGTGGAATCTGGTTATAAGACTAGACAGATAACAGAAGGGGACAATCTTCTTCCCATGAGAACAATGAAGGCCCTGCCCCCCTTGACAAGTTTTTCAGGTTTTTCCCTTATCTTAATTGAAGATTGTCCCTCTCTGCAGTCTATCTGGGCACCTCCCTTCTGATCTGGCTGAACGGTGTTACATCAGTAAAAGGGGCAGGAGGGGGATACTCTGTCACTGAATTACTCTTGAACTACAACTCTGACAGAATTGAAATAACACTGTCCAAAGTCCAAATACTATGATGATTAATTAGAGCTGCTTTTATTATGAAACATTACGATCCCTTTCAGTTCTTAATTTTGATTCATTCTCTGACCTATGTAGGAGCCATCTCCATCTACAATTTTCCACCCACCTTGTGATACCAAACATAACTCATAGCAAGCAATAATGCTGATATGTGAGTGTAGCTGATGCATTCCAGCTGTGCTTGTAAATTTTCCTGTGCTGCACTTTATTCTATCAGCAATCTGGCCTATGGGTGTTGACTGAGGGCTGTCTGACTGCCATGCAAATAAGCCATGCAGCCACTTTGTTTGTATTGTGCATTGAATGCAGGCAAATTGCAATCATGTGAGTCGGTAGCCACCGGTGTGAACAGCCCAAATAGACAGCAGAAAATATTATTCGGATATTGATATTTTCATGTTGCCCATGGGAACACAGTCTTAATCTGTCTGAGCTTTATAGGCAAGGCTGGTAAGACTGCATATAAGAGTGCTTCCAAACATTCAAGTTGTAACACATACAGTTGAAACATCCAAGTATTTGTGACACGTGTGCAACAGATACAATATAACAATATATTTGGAAGTGTGTGTCATATTAGGCTTGAATGTGCTGCAACACACTGTTTGGGAACCACTGATTTAAACTAAAAACAAGTGTGATGATATGCTGCGGACTGGTTGGTGCAGACACTGAACACATATATTCCTCCAACTCTCCCTGCTTCCAGTAAAGACCACACCAGCAGCCTGGACACAATAACATATGAGAAGGTATAAACAATCTCTAACTAGCATGTACAACAAATAACCTTTCACTGTCGTCCAATACAGGTTACTGGTACATTGGGAGGCGATCCACCCCTTTAAGTAGGCAGGAACATTTCTCTAAATGTATGCAGGGGGTGGAGCCTCCCCTCCCTCTTAAGCTGCCCTCAGCCAGAATGATTTGTTCCTGCGTGCTGTGCACATCAGGTGGAGAACATCTCTCAATCAACTTTAGTTTTTTTATTGTTTTCTTCAAATATGGAATACCACCATTAGGCGGGTGACCATGGCTGACAATTGCCCTCTCCAAAGTGGCTAGCGCAGCTTCCAGGGATTTTCTGGTGGACCTTATGCCCTGATGAGGGAACAACTTGATTCAAGTAGCTTCCCTGGTGGGGATTATCCTTTGGTTAATTCCCTATTCACATGGTTACCTGAAGACAGAAGTCCTGCAGAAAGGTGAGCCACCCTTTGAGTGCTGAAGGTCCACTTGTCCCACAGTGTCCCTTCATTGGACTTGTATTTGGGAGTTCTTATTATGCACTCCAGCACTCATTGGGTGTTTCTTTATATTGCACTGTATTTCTGCAATGTCTGTGTGTATGCCCTGGGTTTTGGAGCACGGGTGGATTGTGAATCTGTACAAGTCAGACTTGGTCCCATCTCAACAGATCCTTTTCCTGGGTCTCCTGTTCGACACTCAGCAGTGCATGGTGTTTTTACCGGAAGAAGTGGCTCATCAGATTGCTCTCCGAGTATCCAAGATCCTGAATCTCGAGAAGGTTCCAGTGCCGAAGTTGACTTCTCTGGTGGGAAAGTTCATTTCCACAATAGAGGCGGTGCCATTTGCTATGGCTCATACCAGGGAACTTCAGAGGTTCATCATTCAGACCATCTGCATCTGTCAGTCTCTCTGCCTCCTCATGTCGAGCTGAGCTTGGAATGGTGGTTGGACCTGTCTCATCTCCTGAAAGGGAGGTCCTTTCAGATCCCCTATTGGACCACAGTCACGACGGATGCCAGCCTCCGGAGATGGGGGGCAGTGTTGGGTCGTTTCAGTGCCATGGGGAAATGGGGACTGGAAGAATCTCTCCTCTCCATCAATGTTCTGGAACTTTGTGCCATCTTCCTTGCCCTGAGACACTGGGAATCTCAGCTGGAGGGTTGTCCAGTCAGAGTGGAGTCCGACAACACCACCGCAGTGGCCTACATCAACAGACAAGGCGGAACAAGAAGTCTCGCCGCGTGGTTGGAGGTCAAGGCCATTCTATCCTGGGCGGAGGCACATGTTCCCGTCATTTCTGCAGTGCATATTCCAGGCGTAGACAACGTCATGGCAGACTTTCTCAGTCGTCACACAGTCGACAGCGGAGAGTGGGCTCTTCATCCAGAGGTGTTTCACCTTCTCACCCAGATGTGGGGGGTACCTGTAGTGGATCTGATGGCTACCAGACACAATAGGAAGGTTCCAGTGTTCTGCTCTCGGTGGAGGGACCCACTGGCTCTGGCGGTGGATGCATTGTCAATCCCTTGGGAATTCTCCCTATCCTACATCTTCCCTCCTCTTCCTCTGTTGATCAGAGTCATCCAGAAGCTGAAGGTGGAGCGTTGTCCTGTCATCCTAATCACTCCGAACTGGCCTCGTCAGTCCTGGTATCCGGACCTGCTGGCTATGTCAGTGGCGGATCCCTTTCCGCTCCCTGCCCGTCCAGATCTGCTGCTCCAAGGCTACCTGTGGAAGGAGGATGTTCAGCATCTCCATTTGATGGCTTGGAGGTTGAATCCTCAATTCTGAAGAAGAAGGGGTTTTCATCTTCTGTGGTGTCTACGATGCTTAGGGCTCGCAAGCCTGTGTCCTCCAAGATCTATCATCGAATATGGTCAACTTTTGTTGCATGGTGTGCTGATAGGGATCTATCGCTTGATTTCCATCTTCCCACTGTCCTGGCCTTTTTGCAGGATGGTGTTGAGAAGGGACTCTCAAAGTTCAGACTTCTGCTCTGTCTGTCTTTTTCCAGGAATGCATTGCCGTTCTTCCTGATGTTAAAGTTTTCTTCCAAGGTGTGGCTCATGTTCGGCCTGCTTTCAAGAGTCCAGCTCCTCAGTGGGATCTCAATTTGGTGCTGGGGGTTCTTCAGAGACCCCGTTTGAATCTTTAGCTTCCATTCCTTTACGTCTTTTGACCTGGAAAATGGCCTTCCTTTTGGCTATTGTATCAGTTCGCCGGGTGGCGGAGTTACAAGCTCTGTCTTGTAAACCTCCTTACCTGGTGTTCCAGAAGGATAAGGCTGTGCTTCGCACCTCCAAGGAGTTTTTACCCAAGGTTATCTCCGAATTTCACATCAATCAAGAGATTGTGGTGCCCTCTTTCTACCCTAACCCTTCCTCTGACAAGGAGAGGGATCTTCATTTGTTGGAAGTCGTGCATTGTCTCAAGTTTTATGTTCATCGCACTGAGTCTATCAGGAAGTCTGACGCTCTGTTTGTCATTCCTGAGGGGCCTAGGGCAGGGAGACCGGCATCCAAGGTGACCATTGCATCTTGGATAAAATCTACCATTCGTGAAGCCTACGAATTGTGGAATAAGCATGTTCCCTTTCGGGTTACTGCTCATTCCACCAGATCAATTGGGGCCTCTTGGGCCTATAAAAATCAAGCGTCTGCTGATCAGCTGTGCCGGGCGGCCACTTGGTCCTCTGTGCACACATTCTCAAAGCACTATCATGTAGATGTGCTGGCCTCGGCTGATGCCAGCTTTGGGAGAAAGGTCCTGGAGGCAGTTTTGCCTGTCTAGGATCTTCTTCTTCTGAGGTTCTCAGTGCTTTCTTACTGTTGAGCCCTGTTGGCTCTGGTTCAGTGTGCTGTGCTAGTTCATGGGGTTCGTTTTTACCCCTGGTTGATGTCCGTTGACACTTCTGTTGTTGGGCTCTATGATTAATTGGTTCATAGGGGTTCTGGTGACTTTGGGGCCTTGCGCTTGGTCCTTGCCTGCTTCCGCCTCTGGGAATATTCAATGTTTGTACATCCCAATGTACCAGTAACCTGTATTGGACGACAGTGAAAATAGGATTTTAGTCTTACCTGTTAAATCCTTTTCACTTAGTCCATACAGGTTACTGGTCTCCCACCCTGTCAAGGGACCATGCTTGGCTCTCCTGTGGCATTCAGTGGGAGACCTTTGGGGCATGCTCACAGGAGTCTTCCTTTTCCTTCTTATCTTTGGTCAGTATTAGTGTCTCAAATCATTCTGGCTTGTTCTGGCTGAGGGCAGCTTAAGAGGGAGGGGAGGCTCCACCCCCTGCATACATTTAGAGAAATATTCCTGCCTACTTAAAGGGGCGGATCGCCTCCCAATGTACCAGTAAACTGTATGGACTAAGTGAAAAGGATTTAACAGGTAAGACTAAAATCCTATTTTTGAGTGCCACAGAGCTATCCAAAGTATTGCAACACAAACTGCCTAGGGTTAAGAACTAGTTTATATGGTGACTTTGTTGCAGCAACACATGTGAATTACCCCATAGTAATTAGCATGTGGCATTAAAGTTGTTCATATGAATATGGATTTAACAACATTACAGGTGCTTGGACCTTATACACAAAAGAAAAAAAAGCTTTTTTTTTTTCTAGCATCATTGAAGGATTCAGAGACCATGGGAATGCAGGGACCATGGGGTTAAGCAATGTGCCTATAGGAGGAAGGGCACTAATAAAAACTCCTCCCACTTCTTAGCTGCTAACCCTTCCCCCGCCTTCAGTTTTAACAGTCTCCCTCGAAGAGGTCCAGGGTTTCCTTTCTCCAGAAGGAATTCTACAAAGTTAGGTTTATTTTAAATTTCTCTAGCATCATTGAGGGATGCAGGGACCCCATGGGGTTAAGTAGTATACTTATAAGAGGCCGGGCACTCAAAAAACAAGAAAAAAACCTCCTACCCCTCTTCCTGCCTAACTATTTTCAGCGTTGAGTGTCTCTCAAGAAGGTCCAGGGTTTTATTTTCTCTGGAAAAAAAATTTAATTACTGATAAGAATTTTTCATTACTAACTTTATCACGTCCAGCTGCTTTGCCATTTTTTTTTTTGATTCTGGCACATCTTCAGCCTCTGGCACTGCATTCAGATGTTATCCTTAGAAAGATTTGAATAAAATTCTTCCACTCATAATATTTGTTGTTTGAGTTTTTGCAATTGTACCATATTCAAGCTTTAATGCAAATATTTGGCTCCTATGTGTAGCCATGCTCTCTTGATGAGCTCAATAATTAACCTGTGTATTTCTTCTTTAATGTGCTTACTTATGTTCTTGCCCATTTCTACATATTCTACGATGTTCCTGATATTACCGTTTTGCTTCATTTCTTGTCCCTTTTTTTTCATGGAAACTCTCTCTTATGATATTCAGGCTGTTTGTTTTTTTTTTGTTTTTTTTGTTTTTTTTTTACTGTAGGTGCAAGGTCATGGGCAGCATCTACAGAAGTCTCTAACTTTTTCATTGTGGGTTGAAATGTCTGGAAGGTCTTGCAACACAATGAAGCAATTAGACAGTGCAATCTCAAAATTCTTATGATTTTTCAATGGCTGGCTAGAGTCGATCTTGATAATTTGATCATTTTCTTTCTTTCTTGCAGTTTGCTTTGATTTTTGCTTTCTGTATACGATGGTTACTTCCAACTTTAAAACTATTTAAGATTGAGCAGTCAGTGAAAATTGTTTTATTTGCAGGTATGAGGTCGATTTCACTTGTATTGCCATTAGGGCTTTTTCATTTGCATTTTCTGTGGGCATTTTTCCTGTAGTATTAATTTGATGTACAAATTTTGTTTTTCAGCAAATTTGTTCAGTTGATCGGTTGCCTCGTCATCTATTTCCAGTTCCATGTGGTCTGATTGATTTTTCTCCATTTTGGATTTTACCAATTCTTTCATTGAAATCTCCCATTATAGTGTTGTAGTTGTAATTGTCCTGTTTACAGAGGCGTAAAAAATAATCATAAAATTCTTCAACTTCATCACTGTGGCTGCTTGTAGGGGCATAAACACCAGCAGACTCGACATACCACAATGAGGCATTCTAACTATAATCTACTGAAGAAGACTCCTTAATGAGGCACTCAAAATTAAAGACAAAAATACAATATAGCTTTATTGGAACAAAATATCCATATAAAGACCCTATATCATAAAAACAATTTAAAACAAAAAACAAACCTACAAGGAGAAAGGACAAAGTTACCACGCAATAACAACATGAAACAGACTATTTGACTAGCATACAGTCTAAAAACTATTGCCAATTCCTTTCAGGCTCATAGCGTATTCATCTCGGCCCATCAGCATTACAAGGGTTATGAAGAACCAAGCTACTCTTGATCAGTTGTGCAAAGCAGCAACACGGGCATCTCTTCTCACCAGTGCTATAAAGTTACTATTTTGGTATCTCCGGATGCCATTTATTACCGCAAAGGTCTAGAGGCCATTGTTCTTTAGTTTTCTTCCCGCCTACTTTTTTTGAAGGGAAGGGGGATGGTCCCTGCATCCCTCAATGACTCTAGGATTTTTTACTTTCCAATAAATACTTTTCTCTTAGTCCATTGAGGGGTGCAGAAAACTGTTGGGATGAGGGTGCCCTGCTGTTCTTGGTGTCCCTGTTTTTATGCTATTCCTTTCCTGACGCTGCCAAACGAAAAATGAAAATAGTTAGGCAGGGGGAGGGGTTAGCAGCTGGGAGGAGTTTTTTTTTATTAGCGTGGCCTGCCTCCAATAGGTATGCTACTTAACCCCATGGTTCCTGCATCCCTCAATGGGATAAGAGAAAAGGATTAGTGATGATCGAGCACCCCGATGCTCGGGTGTTCGGGTGCTCTGGCCGAGCGCCCCCGGAGGCTCGAGTGCTCGGCCGAGCACCCGAGCCCCATTGAAGTCAATGGGAGGACTCGAGCATTACACCAGGCACCCCCTGCTCTGATGAGGGGAGGGTGCCTGGTTCATAGGAAAAGGTCAGAAAATGATGGAAACACCACAGAAATGGTTCAGGGACAGCATAGGGAGGATGTCTGGATGCATCTTGGAGTCCAACGTCGCTGCTGGGAACGATGTTTCGCCCGTAGTACGCCATTTTTACAGACTGACCGTAAAACACACAAAAAGGAAGATAAAAACAATTTTAGGCGAAAAATTGTTACCAAACAGTATTTGCTGTATATTTACTTGTATATCATCTGCAAATTCTGCAAAAAATTTCATCGATTTTTTCGGAACTGGGGCCATGATTAAGAAGGAAACGTGCGCAGCGTAAAGCAGGTGTTCAACGTGGTTATGGCCCGGGTAAGGTACAGCATTCAGGAACGGAGGCCGCAGCTACCACAGGTTTTACAACATGTCCGTTTGCCCTTGTTAAGTCCAAAATTTATAGTCGGAACAGTGGGGTCTGATCCATTGAGTAAAAGTGACGAAGTGACTTAGTGGATGAAGCCAAGAACTACCTTCTGCTCTGTCGAACACCCCAGCCCTATTTAATTCAATGGGAGGACCTGAGGCACTCCGATACAACCTGTATATCACAAAATTGAGGGCCTCATTCACATTGTGGTACAATAGTTCAGGTAGTGGTCCAACACTCATAAAGCCTATGCACTAAGTGAAAGGGCTGCCAAAAATTAGACTGAAATGTCACTCCAATACACCCTTTATTACACATAAAGGAGGGCATCATACACACCCTTGAAAAATTAGGATTAATGGCCTGCTGGTGACCCTCTAAAACATTAGGGGCGAGGGCATGCCGCTAAGCTGACCATCTAAAACATTAGGAATGAGGGTCTGCTGCTGAGCCGACCATCTAAAACATTATGGGTGAGGGTCTGCTGCGGAGCTGACCATCCTAAACATTATATGCGAAGGCCCGCTAGTGAGCTGACTCTATAAAACATTATATGAGAGGGCCCGCTAGAGAGCTGACCCAATAAAACATTATATGAGAAGGCCCGCTGGTGAGCTGACCTATACAAAAATTGTCAAACAGGGCCCGCTGGTGAGCTGGCCCTATATAAAAATTATATCACAGGGCCCGCTGGTGAGCTGGCCCTATATAAAAATTATATCACAGGGCATATGGAAGAGGAGGAGGAGGATGAGAAGATTAAGAGTCAACCATATACCCGTTTTTTGGGTGGAAGGGGTGAATGGGAATACAGAGTATTCCCATCATTGTAAATAACATATCTAAAGTGACTTTATGTTCACCCGGGGCTTTCCTCCAGTGGAGTGGAGAAGTCAGGGGAAATCCAGGCCTTGTTCATTTTTATAAGTGTCAACCTATCAGCATTTTCGGTGGAAAGGCGGATACGCTTATCTGTTATGATGCCACCAGCAGCACTAAATACCCGCTCAGACAGAACGCTGGCGGCAGGGCAGGCCAGCACCTCCAAGGCGTAGAGTGCCAGTTCATACCACGTGTCCAGCTTGGACACCCAGTAGTTGTAAGGCACAGAGGGATCAGTGAGGACGCTGACACGGTCTGCTACGTACTCCTTCACCATCTTCCAAAACTTTTCCCTCCTTGTGACACTAGGCCGCGCATCAGGGTGAGGGTGCTGGCGGGGTGTCATGAAGGTGTCCCACGCCTTGGAGAGTGTTGCCCTGCCTTTGTCGGAACTGCTGTGTGCTCCCCTTTTCTCCCCTTCTCGGTTGGCCAAGGTAGCACGTACTCTGCCGCCAGCGTTGTCAGATGGAAAATTTTGGAGCAATTTTTCGACAAGAACCTTCTGGTATTGCACCATTTTGCTTGTCCTCTCCACCGGAGGAATGAGAGATGAGAAATTCTCTTTGTAGCGGGGGTCCAGAAGGGTGAACACCCAGTAATCCGTGTTGTCTAAAATGCGTATAACGCGTGGGACACGGGAAAGGCAGCCTAACATAAAGTCAGCCATGTGTGCCAGAGTACCAACAGGCAAGATTTCGCTGTCCTCACCAGGAGGATGACTCTCAATCTCCTCATCCTCTTCCTCCTCTTCTGCCCACCCACGCTGAAGAGATGGAAATAAAGTTCCATGGCTACCCTCTGTAGCGGAGGCAACCGTGTCTTCCTCCGCCTCCTCCAATTGTCGCTGAGAAGACGAAGTGAGGGTGCTCTGGCTATCACCTTGTGTAAGCTCTTCCTCCCCCATTTCCACCTCTTCCACATGCAAAGCGTCGGTTTTAATTGTGAGCAGCGAGCGTTTCAGTAGACACAGAAGTGGGATGGTTACACTGATAATAGCGTTATCGCCGCTCACCATCTGTGTCGATTCCTCAAAATTGCGTAGAAACCTCACAGAGGTCTGACATCCATTCCCACTCCTCACTTCTGATTAGAGGAAGTTGAACGGAGAGGCGACGACCGTGTAACAGCTGGTACTCCACTACTGCCCTCTGCTGCTCACAAAGCCGGGCCAACATGTGGAAGGTGGAGTTCCAGCGCGTGCTCACGTCACACAGCAGCCGGTGAGCTGGCAATTGTAAGCGCTGCTGCAGCGTCAACAGGCCGGCTGAAGCTGTAGATGACTTACGGAAATGTGCACACACGCGGCGCACCTTCGTCAAGAGATCATGCAAATTGGGGTAGGTTTTTAGAAATCGCTGAACCACTAAATTAAATACATGCGCTAGGCATGGTACGTGTGTGAGCTTGCCGAGCTCCAAAGCCGCCACCAAGTTACGCCCATTATCACACACAACCATGCCTGGTTGCAGGTTGAGTGGCGAGAGCCACTGCTCGGTCTGGTGACTAATCCCCTGCAACAGCTCTGAGGCCGTGTGCTGTTTGTCCCCAAGGCAGATCAGCTTCAGCACGGCCTGTTGACGCTTCCCCACTGCAGTGCTACACTGCTTCCAGCTACCGGCTGATGGGTGAGTGGCGCTGCGCGCAGAGAATTCGGAGGTGGAAACGGAGGAGGAGGAGCCAATAACGTAGGTGCTGGCGGAAACCCTGATGGAGGTAGGGCCCGCAATCCTCGGCGTGGGTAGCACCTGTGCCATCCCAGGGTCCGAGTCGCTCCCAGCCTCCACGACATTCACCCAGTGTGCCGTCAGGGAAATGTAGCGTCAACAGATTGTCCCTCTCTGCAGTCTACCTTGGCACCTCCCTTCTGATCTGGCTGAACAGTGTGACATCAGTAAAAGAGGTGGGAGGGGGACACTTTGCCATTGAATTACTCTGGAACTACAACTCTGACAGAATTGAAATAACACTCTCCAAAGTCCAAATAATATGATGATTAATTAGAGCTGCTTTTATTATGAAACATTACTATCCCTTTAAAGACCCCACTGACAAAAAGATTGATACATTAAATGGCCTAATATTTTTAGGACAGGGAGCTATAATCAGACATCGGCAGGTAGAGTGTCTGAGGCTGGGCAAACTTGGATTATACAAGCCATACATACAACACCCAACATGAGGACATTCTTCCTCTGGTTAACTACCAGAAGCCACCATCTATATAAGTGAAGCTGCCTTAGAGATAGGTAAAATGACAGCTAAATGTTCAGCTGCTACTGTTACAGCATGACATACCATGTGATTGAAGATTTGGAATGCAAATTCTGCCTTCAAAAAAGCATGTGAAACTTTACCATTTAAATGATCTTTATTATTCTGTTCAGAACTGGACAAAATTATCATTCATGTCACTGAAGGTAAAAGTAACTTTTTTTCTCAAAATACAGCAAAAAGATCTGATGATAAGAAGAAATCCTTCACTTACAGAGGGAAAAATTCTTCTAGACGCACAACACCTAACTCATCAGGAGCCCAAACCCACCATAACATGAAGTTTGGAGTATTGAGTCCCCCACAGATCCTTCACTATGGGGAAGACTCAGACACTCAATTCAGCAATGGAATAAATCAATTTCAGACAAATGGGTATGCAAACTGATACACGATGGATGCAGAATATTGATCATGATACTACCAACCCCTAGTTTTTTATGTTCAGAATACCAAAAGAAAAGAGGCTTCAGGAAGCTTTTCATCAGTCGATTCAACAGTTCCTAGACAACGGGGTGATCCCTGTACCAAAAGTTCAAGTTATTCCAGTCTTTATATGGTACCCAAAAAAGACAGAGGTTTCCGTCCTATCCTGGAACTGAAAACATTGAATTGGTTTCTCAGAGCGCCCAAGTTCAAGATGGAATCTATCAAATCAGTGATAGCAGCCATGGAATCAGAGGGATTTCTGACTCTAGACATCAAGGATGCATACCTACACATTTCGGTATGGCCCAAACACTGGAAATATTTCAGGTTTGCATACCAAAACCAACACTTTCAATTCATGGCACTTCCTTGTGGTCTAGCCACAGCACTGAGTGTGTTTACCAAGGTGATGGCTCCTCTTATGACTTATCTCCAATTCATGGTTGTAGAACGGACTCCATATCTAAACAAACTGTTACTAAAGGCTGTGTCCCAGGAGCTGACTCAAAACATGTTAATCTAACTCGGCTAACAATAAAGAATCACGGTTGGATCATCATCCTAAACATATTCCAGCTGGTACTGTCTCAACAGATTATATTCCTAGGATTGATTCAATACCAAAACGCAGAAGGTGAAATTACCTCAAGAGAAAATTTTGGATCCTCAGAGTCCAGACGTTTCTCTCTGCCACAAATCTCAGCCAGGCAGTGCATGAAGATTGTGGGAGAAATGGTAGCCAAAACAGAAGCAATCCCCTTTGATCAGTTTCACATGAGACCACTACAATTGGAACTACTCCAGAATTGTTCCAAAAATCCAAGCCATATTTATCATATGATGACAATATCACAGACCACTAGTAAGTCCCTACAGTGATGGCTCACAGGTGCAAACCTCTTCTCTGGAAAACGTTTCTCCATAACATAGTGAAAAATAGTCACAACAGACTCCATTCTGTTCGGCTGGGGAGCAGTGTACAAACGTCTTTCCATTCAGGGTCAATGGACTTCTTCAGAATCACACTTATCCATCGGTACGAAGAAGAATCCTGAATAATTTTCCCATTTGGATTCAGTCAGACAGTGCCCCAGCAGCTTATATAAATCACCAAGGAGGAATAAAGATGAAACCTGCTTGGATGGAAGTGGAAAAAATCCTTCTCTGGTCAGAAAACTATGTTCCACAATGCAGATTACCTCAGCCGTCAGACCACAGGCCGAGGGGAATGGGCACTAAATCAGAAAATATTCCTTCAGATAGCAAATCTATGGGGAGTACCAGAAATGGACTGATGTTGTGCAGAAGAAATAGACAACTGCCCATATTCTGTTCAAGGACAAAGCTACAAGCTATAGCGGTGGATGCCCTAACAATCCCATATAATTACAGACTAGCTTGTCTACCCTCCACTAGCAATGATTCCCAGAATCCTCTGCAAAATAAAGGAAAAGAAAGTCCAAAGCATTCTCATAGCCCCTTTTTAACCAAGGAGATCTTGGTTTTACCACCTGAAAGATATGTCATAGAGACAGCCGTGGAGTCTGTCTCAGATTCCAGACTTCCAATCTCAAGGACCAGTACTCCACCACAATTTACTCAATCTCGTTTTGACGGTGTGGAACTTGAAACCTAAATATTAAAGAACAAGGGATTCAGTTATCCAGTAATTCAACTCATGCTCAGGTCTGCCAAAATATACCATCATGTTTGGAGAATATATCTTTCTTACTGTGCTAAAAAAGAGATGAAACTTCCTCTTTCCATGCCTGATCTCTTCAAGAGTTCCTGTAAGCAGGCCTAGAAAAGGGTCTAAGGGTTAACTCCCTGAAAGGTTAAGTTTCAGTGCTGTCAGTTCTTTTAAGAGAACAATTACTTCTATTCCTGAAATCCAAACATTTCTTCAAAGGGTCAACAGAATAGTTCCCCCAAATAGAGATTCCATTCCACCGTGGAACTTAAATTTAGTGCTAGAGGCTCTTCAATCCTCTCTATCTGAACCATTGTCATCGGCTTCTATCAAAGACCTGACCTTCAAAAAGTCGTCTTCTTCATATCAATTGTATCTGCAAGAAGTTTCCAAACTCAGTACACTATCTTGTACTTCTTTATCTTTAATCAAGATAAAGTTGTTCTAAGGACTGTTACAGAGTTCCAACCTAAAGTAGTTTAAGCTTTCCACATTAATCAAGAAGTGGTTCTCCCTTCATTATGTATTAATCCATCTAACAGTAAGGAGAACGCACTCCATACATTAGATGTAGTGAGATGTCTAAGGCAATATGTCCAAGTTATACAATCCTTTAGGACATTCAATACCTTATTTGTGATTCCAGAAGGCCCAAAAAAGGGCAGACCAGATACAAGACAACTATTGCAGCAAGGCTTAAACAAACTATCAGACAAGCATACAAACTAAAATCTGTACCAGTACCTTTCAGAATCACAGCTAATTCAACTAGGTTCAATGGTATGTCATGGTCCCTGAAGAACCAAACTACTGTTGATTACTTGTGCAAAGCAGCTACATTGTTATCTGTTCACAAAATTCTACAAAGTTAACATTTTTGCATATCAAGATGCTAGTTATGGCCACAAAGTTCTGCAGGACGTAGTTCTATAGTTTTCTTCCCTTCAGCTATTTTTGGGACTTCTCCATGATCCCGGCATCCCTCGATGACACTAGAGAAAAGGGGATTTTTTGTACTTAACAATAAATCCTTTTCTCTTAGTCCATTGAGGGATGCAGCGCATCCCACCCACAGAAAACTATTTTGGTGAGGATGCCATGCCATTCTTGGTGGATCTGTTTTAATGCTATTCCCTTCCTGACTCTGCTAGACAAAAACTGAAGGCAGTTAGGCAAGAGGAGGGGTTAGCAGCTAGGAAGTGGGAGGAGTTTTTATTACAGTGCCCTGCCATCTATAGGCACCCTGCTTAACTCCATGATCCCTGAATTCCTCAATGGACTAAGACCAAAGGATTTATCGGTAAGTAAAAAAAATCCCCTTATTTTGGATCAAACTAAATGCATCACAGAAAAGGGAAAAAGGCACAATTAAGTAAATGAAATGTTGATGGGTTTTGGCCATTATTCCATAAAAGCTGATCATCATTTCACACCAGTAGACAATTTTCTGATTGGATTTTGCAGCAAAATGTTTTTTTATTTGTTTTTGTAATGACCAATATATCTGTTTCTTACATCCAATATAATGAAACATGGGGTAAAGTTCCCCTCAAAAAGAGCAGGGCCTCTGAGGAGGAGAGACTCTTCTTCGATTCAGCGTTTTACCCCTGCCTCCTCCATTTTAAGTGACTTTGCCATTGCTCTCTTAATTAGACTTCTTTCTGGTTTTTATTATTAGAATATAGAGCTGCATAATCCCCCATCTGGCAGACTGCCATTAACTGGCTTCCCTGGAGTTGGACTGAAGAGTCTGAAGATTGATAAGTTAACCATTTGACTGCTATGGTCCTAAATTCTATGTCCTTGCTACTCTGGCACCCACATTTATGTGGTGTTCACACCTGTTGTAATGCACTCCATTTATTTATTAGAACTTGAAATGCATGTGATAAAGGTGGCTGCTATGCATTATTAGGGCTGCTTAACCCCTTCAGTACTTGGCTGATTTTTACGTGGTTGTTATGTGAGTTTTTCCTCTCCTTAGAGTATATGTCTTATGTATGTTTTGTTCTCATTTTCTGTTGATTCACTAGGTATATATTCAGTTTTCAGCCTTATTATATTTTATTAGTATTTATTTTTATTTTTTTACTTGCTCACTTTAAGTGTGGGTAAACCCACAGTGGCCATCTTTGCTACATGTTGTTCTTCACAGAGACATATCTCTGTATCATTTTCACCCATAGAGGTCAGAGAGTGATCCTGTGGTCAGCATGGGGTCAATGTTCAGAGTACCTAAAATCACCATTTTTAAATTGCTGGAGAGGCATCTTTTGCTGTAAATGTGCAATAATGAACTATATATCCCAGAATCCCCCCAGGCTTTAAAGGTTTGGACAGATGTGGTGCTTTCGCAGCCATCTTTCTTTCTCACTGCATGAGCTACGCAGGGGCTGGTCTCTCCTTGACCTATTAGTTTAACCCCTTGCAGTCAGATAATTTCTAAGTATGTTCTTATACATTACTTTGGACTACTTTTGTCCTACTTTTTTTTCCTGCTGAACACGTCAGATCCCAAGGGACACAAGGTGAATCCAAACCTATGGATTCTGTGTCCTCCTCATAGGCAACACCTTTAGTGAATTGCTCCTCAAGCCAGACTGGGCTTCCACGAGAATATACTGGTACCCTATGTCCTCCTTGGACTGTGGCCCCTGTATCCCTCCTGCAGAACAAAAGCTAGTTTAAGTTAAGGCTCTGATTGACTCAGTTGCTTGTATCTCTTCTTCTGTTCAAGGGATCTGTCATTGTGTCCACTCTCAGGTGATTGGTGATTTCTCTGTGGAGGAAGTTGACACTGATGGGGAGGATTTGGTTTCCTCATTATCTTTTGGTGATGGCTATGAGGAGGACCCTTACACCTCAATTCATCAGAGCTGTATTAGAAACTCTTGAAGTTTCTGAGGCCTCTGATTCAGGATTCTCTACACCGGAAATCATCCAGTGGTGCAAAAAGGAGATACCCATTTTCCTCCTTTTCACTCTTTGGATCATGTTCTCCTGGAAGAATGGAAGATGACTGAAAAGAGATTTTTCCTTAATAAGGGCATCTCCAGCTACTATCCTTTTTCGGCTGAGGCATTATCGCATTGGGCTTTTCCACCTGCGGTTGATCAACCCAATATCTTGCCTGGCCAATAACAACAGTTTTCCCCTGGCAGATAAACGCTTGGATTCCGTATTGTAGGCTAACTTTGTGGCAACTAGAGCTGCCCTTTGACCTATTTTTACTACTGCTTGGGTCACTATAGCTGTGGCTATCTGGGGTGAACACCTCTCAGATGCTATCCATGGGGATGTTTGCAAAGAAGAACTGTGTGTTATGATGGCTGCTAATGCATACCTTACAGATGTGACTTTTGATGCTGCCAGGTTTTCTGCCAACTTCTCAGTAGCCGTGCATAATAATAAACAATTCACCTGTGGGATCTTTCCCTTTGTTGGGAGGCAACTCTTTGGGCCTGACCTGGATAGATGAAGATTGGTCGAATAAAGCCAAAGTCAGAAACCAGTAGGGCAAAGCACTACACAAGGGTAGGCAGAAGCACAGTCGAGTAAACAAAGCCAGAGTTGGTAACAGGAAATCTAAGAACATGGTGCCAAGTTCTAGAACAGGAGGGAAGTCAAATGAGAAGCTGGGTCCATGCACAAGGAGATCACACAGGAACTAGACTGTTACTATGGGTCATGAACTGGAATGCTTTGATTGCGCATCGACCCAACAGCACTGAGAAGCTATTAAGTCTCCGTGTAACACAATCCAAGGCGGGGAACCAGGATCTGGATACCTAGGGGAAAAACAAATGAAAAACTAGACAGGGAATTACAAACATCAAAGAAAAAAGGGCAGATCATAAAACAGGGGGAGCCCCATGGGACCAATCAGAGAAAGTATTTTAGTCCAATCAGAGCACTGTGGTATTTGTATTACCGCACTTTATATTCTGCTTTTTTTCTTTGAAGGGTAACAGCCACCTCCTTTTATTAATGTAATTCAGAAGAGGAGAAAGAAAGGGCAAAGGACACAGGTATCACAGCTGTTCACCTGGTGATTGCACCTCCTGCCCCTTTTACCTAGTGTAAGCCTACTCCCATCAGATGTGGAATCTGGTTACTTGACCAGACCGCTCACAGCAAGGGACAATCTACTTACTGTGAGAATAAGGAAAACCCTGCCCCCCTTGACAGGTTTTTCCTTATGCTCACTGAAGACTGTCCCTCTCTTGCTGCTCTGAGGTGAGCAGTGATACATCAGTAAAAGGGATGGGAGATGGATTCTTCGTCATTATTGCTCTTGAACTACAACTCTTAACAGTATTGTTATAACACTTCCCATGGCCAAAATACTATGAAAATTAATTGGAGCTGCTTTTATTGTGAAACATTACTATCCCTTTAAAGTTGTAGTCCAAGAGTAATTGAGTGATAAAGTATTCCCCTCCTGCCCTTCTACTGATGTAACACTGCTCAGCTTAGAGCAGCAGGGAGTGT
This sequence comes from Rhinophrynus dorsalis, assembly GCA_037306005.1. NCBI lineage: Eukaryota > Metazoa > Chordata > Amphibia > Anura > Rhinophrynidae > Rhinophrynus > Rhinophrynus dorsalis. The sequence goes on from CM074724.1 coordinate 284,638,699, forward strand.
CCAGGTAGATTGCAGAGAGGGACAATCTTCAATTAAGATAAGGAAAAAAAGCTGAAAAACCTGTCAAGGGGGGCATGGTTTTCATTGTTCTCACAGTAAGAATATTGACCCTTGATGTGAGCTGTCTGGTCTATGGACTGGATTCCACATCTGAGGCGTGGTGGCTTACACTAGGTAAAGTGGGCAGGAGGGGGAAACTTTATCATTCAATTACTCTTGAACTACAAAGCTCACAGTAATGAAATAACACGCTCTATGGCTCAAATACTATGAACATTAATTGGAGCTGCTGTTTTTGTGAAACATTACTATCACTTTAAAGAAAAAATGATCAGCCTGATTCTACCAGAAATTGTTCAGACTGTATGATCTCTTACCAATGCAAATTTTATAGTGATAAGCAACCTGTTGTCTATTAGCCACTTCCCTCCTGAGTGTATATGCGCTGTAATTCATTACACAGCTCTTTATGTCTGGCAGGAAAAGGGTTAACCAAATGCTTCCCCTTTTAAGCTACTGGACAAGCTTCCTTTAAAAAAAAGGCAGAGATGAGCTGTGAGTAAGTTCCACATTTGCTAAAAGGATGCAGTTGCAGCTTGTACACTGTACAATCATCTGACAGGCTAAAACTTTACTACTGCTTCCCCTGGCAATCTGCAGCCCTTCGGAGTCAGAGAGACAGCTTGGCTGCACAACAAGGAGTCAGACAGGTAAGATCCTCATTACTACTTATACACTAGGGCAGATTAAGTTAATTCCTGTTTACTACTACACTTTCCAGTCAGCTATATACCTATTATTATACACTGCTCAATACTGAAATTACATCACCAGAAGCTGATTTGGAATTTGCATGAAATTGCATATAGAAACAATACATGGTCAGGAGAGAACATTTCTGGGGAATGTTCAAGGCTATAACAGTCTGTTGAAGCCATGGAGGCTGTCTGTCTGCTTGTGATGTGTGGGTGGGTATTGTCCTCACACAACAGAGCATTAAGAACTTTATACAACTAGGTCTATAAATCAGCAGACAGAGTTACTGGAATGTATACTAGGAGTATGTATGCATGATGCTGACCAACACCATGCCAGGAGTTGGCTTGCAGTGACAAACATGCATGCTTTCACATTTTGCTAATTAGCGCTCCTGCAGATCATTGTCCACACTGACACTCTAGAGTGATCCGTTATTTATCAGTAAATATCATAGATCTCCATTTCTGGCTTCAGTGGTGATGGTTTGGCACCATTCTCATAAGAGTGCTGTGAGATGACAATAGTAGTAGTAGTCTTTGGCTTGGTCATCTCATCTGAAGACCAATTGTCATGCAAACAATGTTGAATGGTTTAGGTAGTCACAGCTGCACCATTAACGCTCTAGATGTTATCTTTTAGTATACCTGTGGTTGAGAAGGTGTTGTATAATTCCATTGTCTAGAGCTGATGCTCCTTACGAGCTGTGGTCCAGTACCTTGAGCTGGTCACTTGCCACCAAGGGCTTTGGTGCTCTTGAACCCAGAGAAACCAACAAGATCAAAACTGTTGCATAGTTCTGACATCATGGCAATCCTGCGCGGATATGGCTAGCATGGACAGTATGACATGCAGAAGTTTGAAGAGCCCATTCACCTCATGTTTTTTTTTTTATTTAACAGCATTCTTGATGTTATTAATACCTTAGGCATGTCAGGAAGCATCCCACTGCTGAAAAAGCTACATTTCTGCATGTCTAACAGCTAATATGCACTGGAAATGTTTTTTACAATCATTTAACCCACTATCCACATGACATATCTCCGTGGCATTCAAACAGCCCATTGATTGATGTTATTTACATTGTCTTCTTACTGGTGTTGCTAATTCCATGTTGAGTAGTGTATTTAAAGTTATTTTTATGATATGAATTGCTATAAATAGGTAGATCTATTTCTAACATCATAATGTTGTAATATAATTGTATTGCATCGTTGCTGTGCATTGTGGTATACCCTTCCCTGTCCTCCCATTCAGCCTCCACTATTTCCTCCTGCCTATATTAAAGCATTCTGGTACACCCTTCCCTATCCCTCCTGCTCACCCTCCTCTGTTTCCTTCTGCCTATATTACAGCATTGTGGTACACCCTTCCCTGTCCCTCCCTGCTGTTTACGCCTGCCTTTAACCCTTTAAGAGCCAGATAGTTAGAAAAAAAATATCTAGAGAAAAGGAAAAGAAAGGAAAGCCTTTAGGGCAGACAGCGCGAGACAGAGGCTAAACTCAATCCTGTAGTCATGTAGCAGGAAAAAGATCCCGAGCATATACTAATTTATTGGGAGAATTCATCTCATAATGAATTTCTCAATGGGCAGGGGCATCAAATGTTTTCCTTGCACATTAACCATTCACTGATTCTCTTTTGATCAGATCATATCTGGCTCTTGTTCATTTATCAATGAGTAGTGCCTGATAGGTCCACCAATTCCATCCACCAGATTCAGGCTGGCATAGCCCAGAGAAGTCTGTGGGGACAGACACACACATATGTATACCTTGTATGTATTTGTGTGTATGTCACCACAATGGTGGTATTTCCTCCATTATTTCATCTTATTTCCCATCATAACATATGAAAGAAAGGGAAATAAAACTGCTCACTGATGAAAACCCAAAGGTATGCTTCAATGACTGCTGGGAAGAGAAATTGAAAATCAGAGTAGGTGATACACTGTTCGTATCACTACTTGATGAATCCTAGTCTATATTTGTATTTTCCCTGGTGACTTATCACTCACATGTGATGACAGTTTATATTATATATGCCTCTCCTGATCTTATAGTCATTTTTGTAAGGTATGTTTTTGTTATATTTGTAGTACCTGGGTACTTCATCTGACAGGAGTTTGCTAGTTGACACCAATAGTATGGTTGTTTATATAAAGGTTTGGTGGATGATGTAATTTGTATTTCAAGTTCTAACCGTCCATGACTAACCTTCTGGATGACCTACATACCAGGATTCTGGGTAAGTGAGATCACCTGGGGACATGTATGTGGTATACTCTAGGAATAAGTCACTCTTAATATATTTAACACATTGAATTACGTAGATGGGTATCCTTCAAACAGCAGTCAGGTGAATTTTTTTTTTTTTTTTGCACTATATTTTCATTTTCCTGTATATAAATATATCTATACACACTCTCATAGCAAACAACATGATTCAATAACAATGAATAACTGGTAAGGGGAACTAGTTGTAATCAGATGAAAGTGAAAGAATTAGCAGGAGACTAAAGCAGAGATCCAATTCAAAGGAATCCGTAAATAGAAATAACTGTTGTTTGAAGGACACCTTTGTACCTAGGTAAGTCATTTTGATAAATTAAGACCCACTTATTCTTAGGGTACAGTCCCCTTTAAGTACTACCCTATTTATATTTGATGTTTTTCCTTTTTCTTTTGTGACATGTAGAGGTACCTTTGGCATATGGTATTGTTTGGTACCAATGTTGTTGTATATTGTCTTTCAAATGTCTTTGATTTAAGTCTGCCTGTCTACGTGTAGATGTCATGAAGGACTCCATATCTGCAGATAACTTTTTAGTGCAAAGGTGTACATTATTCATCTCATAATGAACTGCTCACTATGCAAGGGAATCAGATGATTTCCTTGCACATTAGCAAATCGCTGATTCTCCAATGGTCAGATCATTTCTGGTCCTTGTTCATTCGTCCCTGAGCAAATGCCAAATACGTCCACTAATTCCGTCCACCAGCTTCAGGCTGGCATATCACAAAGAAGTCTATGGGGAAGACAACCTTGCAAATAGTCTGTATGCATCTGTGTATGTGTCACCACAATGGTAGGATTTATAGTTGCGTTTTTTACAGTATTACTAGTGCTAGAATTGTGTGCAATACATTGAAAAGAGTTAACTATGGTCCAGAACTTTTCTAACTTTTAACTTTAAGGATGATATTTCATAACCCCTTGGATGCCACCAATGTCTCCAACAAATTGCTTTACAGTGAGGTGAAGACCTTTGTAATATCCAAGGGGTTAACCCTTTCAGTGCCAGAGTTATCCAACTAATTGTGTGGGCAATGCATTGGCTAACCCTCTGGAACACTAAGCGGTGATGAAGAGGTGATAATGAAGTGATTGAATTACTCTTGAATGAAGCATTGAATTTCTCTTGAACTACAAAATGGAACAGATTGAAATGCAGAGTTTCATGGCCCAAGTTATAGGAGGCTCAATTAAAGCTGCATTTTTAAAAAAAGGCATTACTACCCCTTTAAGTAGAAACAAAGCTCTGTCCATTGCTGGGAGAAGTTTCATTCAAACATTATTAGAGCTCAAATTTGTCTTTATATAAGCAAACTTTTAGCAACATTAGGTGACCAGAGTGCATTATTTTCCATTGCTATCTTGAGTCTTAGACTAATGGTCTCCATATAAATTGATTGCAAAGGTTAACTCAGTTGAGCATTGCAGATTAACAATATAAAACCCCCCAAAACAAACACATTTGAATGAAGGAATAAATGATTGAATAAATATGTTTATTTATGTAGCACCACAAGTGTATGCAATGCTTTACTGTTTAACCCATTAAGGACCAGTGTCCTGGGAAGTAACCTTCCCTTAAGGACCACTTTGGTCTTTCCGACGCGCCGGTACACATGACCTGTTACACGTACCAGCTCACTGTGTTGGGGAATGAGATAGAGAGTTCCAGTCTTAGAGAAGTCAGTTTTAGTCCCCATTTTAACTCCTGGAGGAGCTCTGTAAGTAAAATGTACATGACGTGCTATGGCTGTCACCAGTCCTTATGGGGGAAAAAACTTGTGACGGTCATAGCACAGCAAGCGGTCCTTAAGGGGTTTGGATAATACATGGTGGCAAGTGCTTAGCAAAATGAAACACTGGAAGTGGGGTTCCTGCTCAAATGTTTACAGTCTAAAGTGGAAAAGGAAGACATAGAGAGTACATAAGGGTTAAGGCTGGATACAGTGCTCACATTCTGGTAGAGATAGAGGACATATAAATAAGTAAATTATAAGAGCCTTGGATGTGCAACGTCAATGCCTTCTAGTTTGTTGAAAGCAGGATAGGGAGGGACAGCGCAATAAGATGGTTCTAAGTGTAGTATTTTATTCAACAATGTATATAAAAATATATAAAACTCAAATAGTAACAAAACAGAGTTGGATATTAAATCATCGGGTATCTATGCATAATATTGAATCCACAAAGGTGTTGGAACAAATAGAATCAATATTCTTCGTTATTAAAATTTATAGACTACAATATGAGAGACAAGAAGTTGTGCCTGATTCTTATGATCTGGAATCACCACACATACAGCCGCGTCCAGTTCAACATCAAGGATTTCAAAATACTTAACACAAATACCATTTCAATTATTATTCAAAATAGCGTACAAAATATTAAAAATATATATATATAAGTAATTCAAATCAGGAATCAAAAAATCCTTAATATATTCTTAAAATTAAACAAGTGTGGCCCGTCTTTTTAATATGGAGTCACAGCACACACAGCTGCATCCAGTTCAGTATCTATAATCTCATTGGGATACTTAATGATAGTGTAAATATATCTAATATTATGTCTTAAAAGTTTGATAATGTCCAAAGACGGATGTATATATAATGTATGTAATATAAACCGTAAAAGAAGATCGTTAATGAAGGCAGAAAATGTCCATATGTATACAACCTGCTAGACCCATTACAATCTGGCTTTTAAGTGCCCACACCACACAGACTCTGCTTTCACAAGAGTAGCCAGTGCAAATTGATAAATGTCAAGGTCACTACACTCTACTTATTCCGCTTGATCTCTCAGCTGTTTTTTTTTGACACGGGATCTTACACTCTTCCACAGAATTCTTTGTTCTCCGGGTATTTGTAACTTATTCATAAACTGGTTGTCATCTTATCAGCCTAACAGATGCTCCATTGCCACCCCTTCATCCTGCCCTGTCCATCTGTTGGGGTGCTTCAAAGTTCTGTTCTAGGACTGTTCTGTTCTCTGTGTGCCATCTGACACTTGGTGAACTTTTTAGCTAATTCAGATATCACCTCTATGCAGATGATACCTGTTGTTTTTCGTTTTTTTAGCCACAACTCAACTGACTACTAATGTTCAATCTGGGGTCACAGACTACCTCTTGGCTATTTCTGCTTGGATAGCCCATAAGCACCTCAAACTCACCATGTCTAAAAACAATCTAATTCTCATCCCACCTAGACGATGCCAAGTAGTTCCCTTCCAGGTCACGGTAAATGACACCACCATAGATCCAGCTGCTGAAGCATTTTGCCTAAGTATGATAATTTACTATATGCTCCTCTCACATAAACACTACTGCCAAATTGTGCCACTTTTTCTTCCATAACAGAAAAAATACATCCCTTCCTCTGTTCCTTCATAGCTAAAGTCTGACCCAAGCACACATTCTATTCTCAAGGCCTACTGTAGTCTTCTTCTCACTGGTCTTCCTTCTCTCAGCTCCATACACTTTAATCTATACAAAATGCTGCAACACGAGTTATCTTACTCAGATTTGTTTCTGTCCCCTACTCCTCCAGTCCCTCCATTGGTGGCTCGCCTAACTCTTTATATCATGTAGAATCCTGCTTCTCTCATTCAAGGTTCTCCTTTCCTCTACCACCTCCTACATTTCCAATATAATCTCCTGCTACACTCCATCCCATCCTTTTCAAGCAGCGAAGGACACTCTACTCTTAGCTCCATTAGTGTCTACAACCTCATTTCAAACTATTTTCTCTCATTGTTCCTTATCCGTGGAACATTTTACCTCCAGTCCTGCTCCAGTGCAGTTTTCTCAGCATCTTCAAGTCTTGCTTAAAATCATATCTCTTCAGTGTAGCGTCAACAAACTAGATGACACTGCCACTCTTCATGCATCCAAGGCAGTTATAAATTGTTTAACCCTAACCTTGTCAGAATTCTAGTGCTCTTTACCACATGTAACCCTTTTGTACTCTGTATGTCTCCCTTATTCACTTTAGTTTGTAAGTTCTAGTGCAGGGATCCCACTCCTATTGCCTTACTCTTTAAAGCACTTGTGTAACCCTTAATGTCTAAACTCTTAAACTGTAAAATGTTGCACACACTAGCAGTGCTATATAAATAAAAATATTTATTTAAATAGTCTCAAAAAGGTTACATCCACATAAGCAATTCCATGTTACAAAAGGCCCATCGAACATGAAGTAATTTATAACCTCTGGTCTAGGGCCAGATTTCCCAATAGGCAGAACAGGCAACTACCTAGCGCTCTAAATTTTGAAGGGCGTTACCACGATTTTGAACTGGGCATGTGGCCAGAGCAGTCTCAATGTCCCTGTGCCAGTTTTATTCCCCTTCACAAGAAATTATTTAATCCCTTGGATGCTAAAGAGCTCTTCAACGCATTGCTTCACAATGCGTTTGAGATCTCTCTAGCAACCAAGGGGTTACATTTTTTTTTTTTTAATTATTTTTTTTTTTCACTTTGTTTGTTCTAGTCCAAGGGTAGATAGTGGATGGGTCTACGGATGGGGTCATGTGTGAAATGGGAGTGTGGACATGGTTGGAGCTGAGCTAAGGGCACATAGAGTGCCTTGCCTAGGGATGCCTGAGATGTAAATCCAACCCTGCTCTAGTTCCTGTTTTCTAGGGTTCAGTCCTTCTTTTATTTATTTTGTGATTTTACATTACTCCAGTAAAGCAGATATGTATTTTGTGGATAGATTGTGCCTAATTTTTAGTACTTTCCCACCTATTTCCATAAGGTTTCTTCTGTTATTATTATTTTTTGGGGGGTGGTTCATTATTTCCTTTTTGCTCCAAGAATGTACCTACTTTTTAACCTCTCTAGTATTCAAGGGGTTACAAGCTCCACTTCAATCAATGTGAATTCCCCCCCCCCATGGTGCAGTTGGTTCCTCTGAATTGCACCTCTTTATCTTGATGAATAAGGACCTCAAATTCCAGGTTAGAGGCAGGCAACCTGCTGTCATGCAGCTGTTGGCAGAATACAACCTTTGTCACCTCAGAAAGCCATTGATTGGCTGAGGATGATGGGAGTTGCAGTCCAACAACAATCTGCGGTTTGCTAGATAACCCCCCTTATTATAAGGTGTAAGTAACGAAAGTGTATGCCTCAGCCATAGTAGTGGTGATGAAAAGAGTGGCTCCATGAGAATGGGAATGGATTACCACAGTCTGATTAGCCCTTTGAGTGTCAAAGGGGTATAATTGCGTACCCTTCTGGCACTCAAACGGTTAAAAGAACCGTGCCAGAGAAGAACACCTTACCCAAGATAGTGGATACTCTCGGTACCACTTGATTTCCGTTCAGGGTACTGTCATATATATTTTGGACTAGGAGCCTTATACATAACGGAAAAGATAGCAGTTGGAGCTTACCGACTTCAACATGGAGAGGGAATGAAAATTCCCATTGATTTATATGGGAATTATAACCACATGAATTCTGGAGAGGTCTCAAAGGCATTGCATGCTCAAGGTTTTAAAAGCCCCATATAACCCTCTGAGTGCCAGAGAGGTATCCAACGCATTGCATTGCAATGTACTGGATGAATATCTGGCACTCAAAAGGTTAAATCAATGCATACTTGGGGAGAGGTACTAATGTGTGATAAAATGGTGATACCTTCTCTAGTACAATAAACTCTCCAATCCCTATGTTATTCTGTGGAGCCCATGCACTAAGAAATATGAGGCGCCATAGATTAACATAAGAAATCTAGAATTTATCACACTGGATAATTAATCTCATCTTTATCTCCTCCTTGTCACACGTTATTGCATTACACCCCTTGTGCATGTATTGATTACTACTCTGGCACTCAGTGGGTTAAATCGGAGACATCTTGAACACAAAACTTTATTTAAATCAAAGGGAGTTTCAGGAATTTGTTATTTCTCCCCTATGGGGCAATTGGTTTGCTCCAGAATTACTCCAGTTCTTATTAGTACATCAGCCTCACTAGGTAAAAGCTATTCAGGAACAACTGCACGACAAACAAACTTTTAATTTACACTAACATTTTAACACCTTTGGTGACAGAGAGGACTCCAATGAATTGCCAAGCTTTGTTAGATCTATACCACAACCAAGCTTGATACTATCAGTCAAGAGGGACAGATGTACATTCCAGGTGCCCTTAGCTCCATCTATGGCCACACCTCCATACCTCACATGGTCATGCTTCCAGTTCCATCCACTGTTTCCTGGTACAGAAAATACCTTTGGCCTATAAAACGCAGGGGTTAAATAATAGCCTGTAAAGGAGTATAAAACTGGTGCAGGGACATTGAGATTGTTCTGGCCACACCCACTTTTCAGAATGCGCATTTGTCCAGAACAGCTGAGGTGCACTTCAAAATATGGAGATCTAGACAGTATATTGGAATCCAGCCTGGTTGATCACAGGGGACTGACAGAACTGTCAAAATAGAACCGTTACCTAAAGATAATATAGGCCAAGAAGCTGAATCTGTATCCGAACATGTATTCTGAAGGCATGCAACCCTTCCCAGAAAGAAAAGTGGTAAGAAATGGCTGGACTTAGACTTCATATTCATATTCCACCACAACAGTTGTTGACTACATGGGGAGATTAGGGTGACCACATTTCAATTCTGCCTTCAGAGACACTGCTGTGGAGAGAAGAGTGCACCACAAAATTCTAAACACTAGAGGGAGAACTGCCCATTGACTGCTGTGTCAGAAAGTAATGCCTGTTGTGGGCTACAAGAAAATATACATCAAGCCCAAAGCCTTAAACTAACATCACACTACAACAAACTTACACTACAGCTCCCGATTGATGCCCGGATCAAGGCTCAGTTATCTCTCTAGTGTTTAGTCGTCTGTCTGGAGGCCATTTTCTTGTAGTCCAGCAGAGGCATCACTTTCTGTCACAGTAGACAATGGACAGTTCTACGTCTAGTGTTTGGATCTCGGTGCTCTGGAGTCTTCATTCCGGGACTTTGTATTGTCCCAGAAGGGGGCTGCCTGGGACATGGGACACACACATAAAATCCGGTACTGTCCCGGACAATCATGGACATGTGGTCATCCTAGGGGAGATATACCAATGTACAACATTGAGACCTGCGTGGCAGCTTTCACTATATGTGCATAGAACAAGATGTACATGGACAATTATGTCAACTATATACAACATTGAAGTAATAATGGGGTTCTCTACCTTTGTCCTCATTTTACCCTAAGTGCTATATTTACCCCGATCACTGCTTGGTCTTTTGATAGTATGTGATAAAGTAGATAATGAAGATAACAGGCTTTATAGCTCTGAGAGAATTGCACGTGGTTGATTTAGATGGCTTTGGTAAGTGAGTTGTTCCTCTTTTTGCACAACATTAGCAGTGAAAGCAGAAGAGCAAGTATTTATCTTTGGGATTGCTGAGGGTTACCAATTTTCTACCACAAATTCTCTTAAAATAAGACAACAAGGTAGCCTTGCATATGAGTGATGTATTCTTGTGTGGGAGAGTGGTAGCCTTGTGTGTGGGAGGCTGAAAGAGGTTGTCTTTCATGGGTGAGTGAGATAGCACTGTATATGGAAGAGAGGTAGCCTTGTGTAAAAGAGGTTGTTCTGTGTATCAGAGCCATAGACGTGGATAAAAATAGCCTATAATAGTAGAGTCATGTGTGGAAAAAGGTATCCTTTTGCAGGGGACAGGCAGTTATGTAAGGGATAAAAGCAGCCTTGTGTGGAAATGGAGTAGTTTTGTGACGAAGAAAGTTAATTGTACTTATATATATAAGTAGCATTATATTTAGGAGAGAGGTTGCCTAGTGTATAAGAAAGGTAGTCTTATGTGGCAGAGGTGAGTTTTGAGTGTGGAAGAGATGTAGCTGTCTGCAGTTTTTTTGTGTGAAAGAGGTAGTTTTTTGTGGAAGAAAGGTAGTTTTGTTTGTGAAAGATGTAGTCTTTTGTACTGAAGTAAGGTAGCTGTGTGTGGAATATGTAGTCTTGTGTGAGCAGGAAAGAAGTAGTGTTGTATGAGAGAGAGGTAGTCTTGTGTGGTGGAGATTTAGTCTTTTCCGTGGGAGAGATGTAGCTTTGTGTTTGAGAGAGGGTAATCTTGAGAGTGAGGTAGGTTTGTATTTGAGAGAGGGTAATCTTGAGTGGGAGAAAGGGGTAGACTTGTGTGAAAGAGAGGTAGTCTTGTGGGGAAGAAAGGTAGCCTTGTATGCTAGATAGATAGCTCTGTGTGGGAGGAAGGTAGCTATCCACGGGGGAAAAGTAGAGATAGAGAGAGAGGTAACAATGTATGAGCTAGATGTGTGTGTAGGAAAGGTAGCTGTATTTAGGAGAGGTAGCCTTGTGTTTGTGTGAGATACACGAACAGGAAAAGCGCAATCCACCAACAGATATATCCTAAAACTGTCTGGTGTCAGAATAAAATCAATAGTATACAGATACTCACAATTCCTGGGTAAAGTAGCTGGTAATAACTATAACCAGCTAAAGCAAACGGGGAAATATAAACTGCCCCATTACAGTTACTCTCTCCAATCACAATCATGGACGATTCTAATTTTTAAAGTGGAACTTCCACCCCACAAAAACGTTATCTGAATCCAGTTCCCAACTGGTGACTAGCTGCTTAGTAGGACTAGTCGCCAGAATTATTATCTGGTTTAACAGATTTTAAACTTGTTCCGAGGCTGACAGTAGCAGGAAGCACGGACATCTTGCCATAGTGACGTCCGTGCGCCTGCGCTGTCAGTCCCTTTTGATTTTCATGAAAAACAGAAAAGAGTGGAGCAAGTATTGTCTGGACAACCCATATGAAAACCAGAAATAAACAGTCCAGAGATGAATCACACCACACTTGTAAGATAATACAGTTGGGTGCAAAAATATGTATAAAGAAAACATATAAAATCGGTATAAATTAAAATGAAATGATCTAAATTATAATGTAATGAAGCTAAGCACTAATAGTTCATTGCATCGACATATAATAATGTGCACCTGAGTGATAAAATAAAAATAAACATATAAAATTTAAAATGTACTCTCCAGTAATGCATTAAAACACTCTGAATTTAAAGTATTTTAACTAAACTATCTATTATTAGTTTCTGATTCCTACTGTAACTTTCTGAGTGTCTGATATATTTGAAGAATTATTCCACAGCGTACGGGTTTTGAAGTGGTATTTTTGCTCATTACTCCATTATTATCTTTGAAAAAGCGACACACTGTGGCCGCGAAATGCGTAAGATAGAGTTACTTATACTATAACCTGGGTAATTGTTTTGCTTGTATCATTTTAGATTTTTTACTTGGAAGCCGTTCAGTTTCACTTGGATTATTGGAGTTCCTCTGGTGTTACCCGAGTGGAGACAGATTATACTCTCTGCTTGTGCTTTTGTCAGCATTGTCTCGAGCTGACCACTTTCTTTGTGAGTATCCATTTGATGATTGTAATATATACTATTGTTCCTGATATACTACACTATTGGGCACCTTCTATTTGTAGTTATCTGTATTTTTTTACAAGGGGACTTGTTGATGCCTGGCAGAAATCGTTCCTACTGGATTCCATTGAATGTATTCTTACCCATAACCTTTTCATTTTCCAAATGAAGTTTTATTTACAGATTGATGGAGTTTGGTTTCATATTCTAAGATGCTTTTTTGTATGCCACAGGATATGGTGAGATGTAATAGATAGGACTTACCTAAAATGGGGTGCAAGCTTAGAAATACTTTGGCTAATATTTGCAACTAAACCCTCATTTTGCAATACACAAGTTAAAATGGGGGTTATCACAGGGTTCAGGTTTAAATAATTTGTATGGCAGAGTATCATCTTTTGATTTGTTTTTAATTTTGGTGATTGCGGTGTGTCCCTTTATTATTTGCTGTTTTCCATTTTTTGTTCAGTTACGTTCCTTTTTTATAGGTATGTTACGATGATTTAGAGCTGTGGGTTGTTTTTTTTTTCTAAAAAATTGGAGTTATAGACTCAAATTGCCTTGATTAGGCATACTGCTGCTATTGACAAATGCAGATACTTTAGTTGTCACCTCTCAATCTCCATGCCTCTATGTGGAGAGACTGATGAGCTGGATGAAGGATTGAAATTTAATGATAGTAACATAGTAATATAGTAAATAAGGTTGAATAAAGTCCATCAAGTTCAACCTTTGCCTCTTACCCTAGTGACATGAGAACTGTATAGTTTTACTGCTACCAAATAAGTTAGTCTTTATCAGACCTTCCTGATTTGCCTACTAATATACAATATAACCCTGTATGTTCCCTTTTGAAAGAAACATATGTATCTTCTCTTAAATGTATCCATTGTATCTGCCGTAACCACCTTCTTGGGCAATGAATTCCACAATTTATCAGACCTCACTGTAATAAAAAACAAATTCTGGTGAAGTCTAAACCTCCTTTCCTCTAATCTCAAAGGGTGTCCTCTGGTCACCTGATCAGGCCTTGGAATGAATAGCTCACCACAGAGATCCTTGTATTGATCTCTCATATACTTGTACAATGTGATAAGATCTCATCTTAGTCTTTTCTCTAGAGTAAATAAACCAAGTTTGTCTAGTCGTTCCTCATGCATCAAGTCCTCCATTCCCTTAATTCATTGTGTTGCTGTTCACTGTACCCTGTCTAGTTCTAGTATATCCTTTTTCAGAACTGGTGCCCAAAACTGTACTGCATATTCGAGGTTTGGTCTTACCAATGATTTGTACAATGGCAAAATTATGTTAGCCACTCGTGCGTCAATATCCCTTTTTTATGCAAGACAGGATTTTGTTTGCTTTTGCTACTGCTATTTGACACTGGTCACTGTTTCCAAGTTTGTTGTTTACAAGGATACCCAGGTCTTTCTCTATCAACGAGTCCTCTAAAATGATTCCATTAAGTTGCCTTGGGATTATTTCCTCCCAAATGCATTACTTTACACTTTCCCACATTAAACTTCATATTCCATTTGTTTGCTCAATCTGCCATTTTGTATAAATCCCTCTGTAAGGAGCAAATATCCTGTTCTGAATTAATTACCCTGCATAATTTTGTGGCGTCTGCAAATATTGATATTTTGCTTTCTACATCTATTTCCAGGTCATTTATAAACATGTTAAAAAGCAGCGACCTAATACCAAACCCTGAGGTACTCCACTCTCCACTTTAATTGTATTGGAGAATTGTCCATTTACAACCACACACTGTTCCCTATCCTTCAGCCAGTTTTGTATCTAATTGCAAAGGTTATCCCCTAGCCCGAATTTCTTTATTTTATATTTTATACCCCAGCCTTCTGTGTGGCACTGTATCAAATGCCTTTGCAAAATCTAGATATACTACATCAACTAACTTACCATTATCTAATTTGCTACTTACTTCCTTATAGAAGCTGAAAAGATTAGATTGGCATGATCTGTTCCTCATAAAACCATGTTGATTCCTGCTAATGATCTTATTTTTTGTGTTTTAATCCTGAATATATTCCCTTATTATCCATTCTAGCAGTTTTCCCACTACAGAGGTCAGACTCACAGGTCTATAATTCCCAGTTTCTGTTTTAGTTCCCTTCTTAAATAGAAGCACTACATTGGCTCTTCGCCAGTCTTGTGGAACTGAACCTGTGGTGGGAGAGTCTTTAAAGAGTAAATATAGGGGACTTGCTAAAACTGCACTGAGTTCCTGAAGAACCCTTGGATGTATGCCATCAGGACCCGGTGCTTTGTCAGTCTTAATTTTGTCCAGTCTTCCCATGACATCTTCTTCAGTTAACCCAATATGTGATAATTGTATTGTTTTATTTGTTACTTGATGAGGCTCTTCTACCATTCCATATTCCCTTGTATATTCTGATGCAAAGAAAGTGTTTAGAACATTGGCCTTTTCTTTATCCTCTCTAATCAACTCACCCATCTTATTTTTGAAAGGTCCAATGCACTCACTCTTAAGTTTTTTGCTATTTAAATATTTGAAAAACGTTTTGGATTAGTCTTGCTCTCCCTTGCAGTTCGAGTTTCATTATCTATTTTTGCTAACCAAATTGCCTGTTTGCAATCTTTGTTGAACTCCCTGTATTTTAAGAAAGAATGCTCAGTTCCTTCATACTTAAATAGTTTAAATGCTTTTTTTTCCTTGCCATTTCCTTCTTTACATGTGCAGTTAACCACACTGGCTGTGATTTACTTCTTTTTCATTTGTTCCCCATTGGTAAATACTGTTGGGTACATTTCTGCAACCTAAATCTGAATTCTGACCATTTTCCTCACTATTTTTGCCCTTAAATAATGTATCCCAGTCTATGTGTTGTATTGAAACTCTTAACAATTTGAAGTTAGCTTTTTGGAAATTAAGAATTTTGGTTGAACCTATACAGTTTTGCTTTGGCAGACTGATCTCAGATGTAACCATGTTGTAATTCTCTGTTTCCCAAATGTTCATTTACCTAGTTAATATTGGATACTATTTCTATGTTATTTATTATCAGTAGGTCCAATACATTGTTATTTCTTGTCGGCACTTCCACCATTTGTGATATGTAGCTTTCCCAAAGCATGCTCACAAACCTGCTTCCCTTAGCACTCTGACAGGTCTCATTTTTCCAGTTGATATCTGGATAGTTAAAATCTCCCATAATTATAGTGTGCTCAAGCTGGGCAGCTTTCCTAATTTGCAATAGCATTTGGGCCTCAACATTGTCATCAATATTTGTTGATTTGTAGTATATACCCAGCAACACCTTTTTTATCTTTTACATCACATTTAGTCTAATTTCTACCCACAAGAACTCCACATTATGGCCAGTTTCCTCACGAATATCATCCCTCAAAATTGGATTTAGCTCTGGTTTCAAATATAAGCACACACCTGCCCCTTTTCTCTTAATCCTGTCTCTCCTAAACAGGAAATAGCCCTCTATGTTTACAGCCCAATCATGTGTATCATTCCACCATGTTTTTGTTACACCAATTATGTCCAGTTGCTGAAATGATGAAGAAGATCTTCCCTATAAGGGAAAATCCATGACTCTTCCACTGCTAATTGCATCAGAGATGAAAACCAAGATCTTCAAAACTCATGGGAATGACTATAATAACCTTGTCCTTTTGGATCTAATAAAGGATTCCCTGGAAATGGGGAGAGGTGCATAGCTGAATTTCTTGGCCCATGACTAGTGCAAGGATCTTCACCCCATAGCCTTCTTAAAGAATTGTCTGGAGAATAATCTGTTCTCATTCTGGGGATCCAATTCATAGTTGGGACTCCCCACCTTTGGACCGTCATTACAAACTCAGTTCAAGGCTCAAGAGCTGGGATTCAACAGGGAATATTCAATAAATCTGCCAGGATGTTAAGATTCCTTTGGATTAGACAAGTAGGTCTGAGCCATGTGCAGAGGCATCACAGACACTTCCTTTAGTAGCAACTGGCTCCTCATATAACTGCTCTCTATTGTAGGCCATGGCCAAGATGATGTCTGTCTGGACCGTCACTGAGTGCTCTGCAACAGTATTGGAGAAGTGTATAAAAAACATAAATCTGGGTCTTAGTTCTAGCATAGTTAAAGAGGAATTCTGTGGTATAGAACTGGCCACATCCCAAGTGATACTGAATCCTCTGCCCTTTCAAGAATGTGGAAGTCTTTGGACAGATTTTCTTCCAGTACCCACCATCTCAGGGCCTCAAGAGCTTCCTGTGAAATCCGGATTGGTGTCTCTAGGGAATCAGAGAAGCTGTCCAATTGCTGGTGAAGCATTCACTAAAGAGGCCTCATATTGCATCTTAAACATATTATCAATGAGATGGTATAGACCATGAGACCTAGAATCTTCGTGCATCTTACAGACCAATGATTCCTCTTCCTGAGCTGACTTACTCGACTCCTTAGATATAGTATCTTCTCCTAACTTGGACCGAAGTGTGTCAGAGTAGTCCCTAAATACATTATGTTCCTTGTGGGAGTTTGGTTCCTATTGTAGTGATTGATGAGCAAACAAAACTGATCCAGGAACTGGATGGTGCACTGGATGTGAAGGAAGAGTTTCTCTCTGGAAAAACAATCAGAATATCATCCAGATAGTGGTATATTCTTATCCCCTCTTCTCTTAATCTTAGTCAAGATCAAGATCTTCATGAACGGTCCTGGGTTGTGGCAATCCCGAATGGACGGCATAAAAATGGAAGTGGTTGTTTTCCAGAGTGAACCTCAAAAACTTATGGTGATATTGATTGACGTTTAGTTCCAACAAACACATCCAACCCATACTCTATGAGCTTGCCATTAAAATACTGGAGTGATAGTAAGTCACTTCATAATATTTGGACCATGGAGAGTGTTATTTCAATACAGTTAGAGTTGTAGTTCAATAGTAATTTAATGATAAAGTATCCACCTCCTGCCCCTTTTACCTAGTGTAAGCCACCTCCCCTCAGATGTGGAATCTGGTCACTTGACAGGACAGGTCGCAGCAAGGGACAATCTTCTTACTGTGAGCATAAGGAAAACCCTGCAGCCCTTGACAGGTTTTTGCTTATGACAAATTGCCTATTCCCTTTTTTCACTTATTTTTTTACCCTTATGTCCATGAAAGTAAGCTCGCTGAATTTCTGTTTCCACAGAGTTTTCTGGTCTGTTGACCATCAGTGAAACAAAGTAACACTTCCCAGCAGCACTGAGTGCTCTGTATGCTGCTTTTTTTACATTGTATATTTTCTACATTTTATCATTATACTTTCTTTCACAGTCCCTAACAGAAAGCTGTCTGGAAGCCCCAATGCCAGGGACTCAAAAGTGTAAACTAATAGGTGGAGTATAAGCAATTTGACTTTAAATGTTATGAACTTGCAAAACAAAGAGTTACTATCCCTTCATGAAGTTGTGAGTTTACCCACATTTTATTTAATATTACTGATTTACATGATTTCAAGTAATATTTAAAAGCTTGTAATATCTCTTGTGCTGTAGTTGTGCAACCTTAAAATGTGTTGGATACCTCTCTGGGGGTTATGTTTGTTGTATGAGTTTTTTGCTGTTTTTGCTCTGAAACTATGGACCATTAATTAATGCTCTGTCTGTTTTAAAAAAATGTTGGGTGTGTATGCTATATGGCAGTGGTTCCGAGACCTGTCCTCTAGGGTCCCTAAAAGGCCATGTCATTGGGATTCCTTGCTTGAGTACAGGTGACTTAATCAGAGGTTCAGTCATTTAACCCCTTTGAATGCAGGATAGGTACATAGCGCATTGCAAAGCAATGTATTGTGTACCCCTCTGGCACTCAAAGGGTTAATGAAATTATCTGTGCACAAGTAGGAAAAGCCTGAAGACACGGTGGCTTGTTAGTGATTATTGAGGATGGTGTTAGGGATAAATGAAATAGAATATTATATACTAGTGATGCTCATACCTGGGAACTCTCAGGGTTAGATCCTGAGTCTCAGGGTTTTAACCCAAATCTCAATGTCTCAGGGCGAAGGGCCAAAATCTCAGGGTGAGAGAGCCCAGTTGATATACTATATGATCTGCACCAATTAAATGTTTATTTACTCTCTAAATTGCATCCATTTGTACAAGAAAGACAGGGGGAAATGTCCTGCTTGTCTTGTTTGTGTTTAGTCAGTCACATCTTTAAGTTGTATCAAGTTAAAGGTTCCTGGCAGACCGACTGGAGGACCTCTGGGTTAGAGCAAGCAGGTACATATTGCATAAAATCTATACTATGCGAAACTACAAGGGTTAATATTAAAATAATCTCAGGGTCAGATAATATTGAAAGTTCCCAGGTATGGTGATGCTCTATGATTTGATTACTCAGTGTTGTTAGAAAAGGGTCGGATTTCCACTTCAGGGCCTCACGTGTCACCACCCTTAACTCCACTCGCTGTTTCTTGGTAGAATTGCCCTTTGACTGTAACAGGCAACTATAAGAACTAATATCTAGAAAAATAGTAGTTCCACACTTTTTGACATGATGCCCTACTTTTGATTTCCATCAATCTAGATGCTCCCTCTCCTTATTGAAATACAGTTAACCCTTTACAAACATATTTATGCTATTTTTCATTTGCATTTTATTTAGACATGTAACTTGAAGAAGCCTATATGTTATCCTTTTGAGTGCCATACCCCTCTGGCACTTAAAGGGTTAAGTATGCTTTTCTTTGCTACAGACATTTTAAAGGGTTAGTAATGTCTAACATTAACTAACCCTAATATTGAAGGTATTAAAAAGATAATATTAATGTGCCAATTCGTATCTCTCAAACATTTACAGTATGAGAGATATAAGCGCTGACAGTTCCCCCCTCCTGCTGACGAGCTGTAAAGCTGTCAGCAGTGGATCTGTGTCGGCCGACTTGGCAGCTCTTCAGCAGAGCTGACTGAGTGTTATCGAAAACAGATACTTCATTGGAACGGTCTACAAAGTGTGCTTGGTTAGCAAGAACACTTTGCAGACCATTCCACTGAAGAATTTGTTCTTCGATAGCGGTCATTCAGCTCCGCTGAAGAGCCACCTGCTGGTGTGGGAACGGGATCGCCTGATGTCACCTACATGCCGACGTCTGGAAAAGGGGAGGGAGGGGGAGACTTTCAGCTCTTATATCTCTCAAACTGTTAAGGTTTGAGAGATACGACTTGGCACATTAAAGGGATAGTAATGTTTCAAAATAAAAGCAGCTCCAATTAATCTTCATAGTATTTGGGCCATGGATAGTGTTATTTCAATACTGTCAGAGCTGTAGTTCAAGAGTAAGTGAATGATAAAGCATCCCCCTCCTGCCCCTTTTACTGATGTAACACTGCTCACCTCAGGGCAGCAGGACTGTCCATATGGATCTCAGAGAGGGACAATCGTCAATTACATAAGGGAAAAACCTGTCAAGGGGGCAGGAAGATTGTCCCTTTCTGTGAGCTGTCTGGTCTTAAGATCAGATTCTACATCTGAGGAGAGCAGTGTTACACTAGGTAAAAGGGGTGGGAGGAGGACACTTTAACATTCAATTACTCATGAACTACAGCTCTGACAGTACTGAAATAACACTCTCTGTGGCCCAAATACTATGAAGATTACTTGGAGCTGCTTTTATTTTGAAACATTATTATCCCTTTAATATTATCTTTTTTAATACCTTCAGTATTAGGGTTAGTAAATGTTAGACATTACTAACCCTTTAAGAATCCAGTATATGCAAGTTCCTTGCCAAATGTACGAGAATTAAAGTTTCAAACACGGCAGCCTTTTATGTTAACTGTTCTTTGAACCAGACTTTCCCAAATCTCTGTGATTTCTTTTTGACAATGCTGATAATGTCATCTTGCATAGCAGTGAGGATGACTAATGCCAAAAAAGCTTCTCGTGCCTATGGAAGAGCATTATACCTCCCAGGGTGGCATGTCCCCCAGTCTGGCAGCCACTGCAGCATAAAAATATATGCAAGCTAATACATAAAATTGCTACTATAAAAGCCGGAGCTGGCGTCTGGTGCAGGGACAAGGGAATTGCCCTGGCCACACACAAAAAAAATGTGGATGTCACCGGTAAAGCTGAGACACCTGTTCATACTTGGCAGTCTAAGCAGTTACCTACTCTGCCTATTGGGAAATATGGCCCAGCTAGAAATGCATTTGAATAGCCAACAGCTATGCATATGGTAAGCTTTCTCTCTATACCAAGAGACTTCTCCATATTTAATGCTATCTCTTTTACATCAAGGCTTCAGCTCCATAGAAATGAGTGGGAAGATGTTTTACATTAGCTTGAATAAGGCCTGTGTATTTAAACCTCCTTAGCGAGGATCTGTATGCAGCGGGGGAGGAATCCACCTTGCACAGAGTGAGTGAGGGAAGCTGTGGGCAGGATGTGTGTTATGAGTCAGTGTTCGTGCTCTGCATGTGGCGTGTATATGAAAACCTGGGTTGTTTTACATGAAATATTAATATAATGAATGTATATTGCTACCTTTGCAAACCAAATGCACTTCCAAATAAACCTGGAATAAGTAGGGTATTCAAGCCTCTGACATAGATAATATTGATATTTCTAAATAAAATAACTTTCAACCCCCCCAATCATTGCCAATAACATGTAGTACAGAGCACACAGCTAAGTGCAACGTTATACAAACTGTGCTTTGCTTGCTCTTTATTTTTCTAATTTCCTGATAAACCAAAAATCTCAGTAAATGTTTATTATCTAATACAAGGGATGGGCAATGTGAGTCCCCACAGCTGTTGAGGACTACAATGCCATTGGCTGGCCAGGGGTGATGGGAGTTGTAGTCCTCAACAGCAGGAGGGCCTCAGGTTGCCTGTCACTGATCTAATCCATTGGTGGTGAACATATGGCTCACCAGCTGTTGTTAGACTACAATTCCTATCTTTCTGTTTGCATAGAACTAACTGGTACAGACATGGCTCTTTAAAGGAGAAGTAACACCTCTTATTAATAAACCCCCAAACGTCTCTTACTATGGCCATACAAATTTAATGACCCCTATGATTTATGCGCTTGTGCCTTTATTTAAGGCACAAGCGCATAAATCATAGGGGTCATTATCAAGAGATGACATCTTAAGTAAGTTTCGGATGCCATATCCATGGAGGTGGATGACAGTTGCTAGCAGACACTTAAAGTCCACGGGGCATTTTTTTTCCCAAAAATGGAATCAGGGGTCCCCGAATCGTGTGAAGTTGCACGGGAACCCCTGAAACCCATTACATACTTATACGTCATGGGTTCTCAACATAAGTTTTCCCATGACGTATATGTACATCGCGGGTCCTTAAGGGATTAAGCAACAGAGTGGTGCACAACGTATTGCGAAGCTAGGAGTTGCATACACATCTGCACATATCTTAAAGGGTTAAGATTAAAATGTACATACCTGTAATGTTTTAAATATGAACCCCTACTGCTCCCCTTAATGTTTATTACATGTGACATATCCCTGCTTGGTGTTACTTAGAGGTGATCCAATTAGTCCTCAGTTACTCTACAACATGGTATAATTTAGAGAACTCACATGCTTCTATGTTCTGGTAGAAATGGATTCAAGCAGAAACTAAAAAAGCAGTTAATTAGTTCAGATCATGTAGTAGGTTAGTGCAGATCATGTAGTAGGTACCACAGGACTCTAATCACCCTGAGAATTTGACCACTGACCCTGAGATTTGGGCCAAAATCCTGAGTCTCGGGGTTAAAACCCTGAAATTTCCCAGGTATGGATAATGTGCAATGGGTGCAGTCTGTCTCCTATGTTCCTCCTAGCAACTGTCATGTCTGCCTCCATGGACATAACATCCAGGACTGATTGACACAAAGACACAAAGGCAAAATTCATAGGGACTATTAGGATTTACTGGCCATTGTGAGGTAAGTGGGGTAAGTTATTAGTCTGAGGTGTTACTTCTCCTTTATTCTTACCATAATCCATGGCTGTAACCCCTGCCCTTGAAAAGAACCAGCACCTGACACAACAAAAAATACACTTATTCTGCAAAATACAAACACAAAACGTCTCCTAAACTGGAACTATACTCCCAAGAATAATACCCTAAAATGGCTCTTAATTTAATTAACAGACTGACTTGCCTATTATACAAAAGTCAGATACACCTATATATGCATTTTATGCATTATACCTACAGTTCCCTGTATTGAAGTATGCCTTAAGGTCACACCTTCTCAAAGTAAACAGAGGACTTCAATAGATCTGAGTGGCTCATAAGGGTCACTAGTCTTTATCAGATTGAAAACTTACACAACCAGCAGTAGACTACAACAGAAATCAAATGCACTTAAAATGTGTGTGTGTGTGTGAGTATAATCATTTGCGTAAGAGGTAAGAGAAACTGTCAGTACATGGGTATATTAAACAGCAAATAAACTGACCAGAACAGAAGTATATAGATATAAAATTAGGCAAGTCTCTCAGTTAGGTGCTCCTAGGCTGCTGGGTGGTAGGAATTATTAATAGAAGGCCCGTTATGATGGCAGCCATAATTGATTGGATGGCATACATGTTGGTAAGTCATTCATTTGAGGTTGTGATGCAGATTCCATCTTCCAATGCTGTTCCTGTGGATAGTCTGCAAGGTGGCCCTAGAGGCAGACATGCAGATTAGTCCTGTTTCAGCTGCTTTTAATTATGCATTTTAATGCAAGGAAGTTACTGCATGCTGTGTCTGGTTGTGTTCACTTGAGTTAATACCCTCCTGCATAAATGGATCAAACAGACACATGTTCTGCATCTTGCAGACATTAGTGCTGTACTGATATAATTTGTATTATCATGCCTTTGCACTGAATTATTCTGAGGGATACAGTTGTAAGCTATAATACTACATGTGATGCCCATGAACCTAATTTGTGTTTTTTTCATGTTAAATTATGACCAAAGCCTGAAACTTGTCTACCTCATTATGTCTCCCCAAATTAAGGCACATAGGGCCATAGTCAATAAGCTAAGGAGATGCAGTTCTGGTGCAAACCAGCTGTACTATAGGGAATAGATAAGAAGCCCCCCAGATCCCCTTTGGTTTTAATGAGCCTTTAACTCTTTGAGTGTCAGAGGGGGATGCGTTGCGCTGGCACTCAATGGATTAGTTAAATTTTTGAATACTAGAGAGGTCTCCAGTGCATTGTGGAGCAAAGAGTGGGTGACCTCCATAGCTGGGAACGCTCTGGATTTGCCTTGGACACTGCGGTTTTTACAGCTAATTACCGGGTCTCCGGGGCAGAGGCTGATTCTCCGGATGTGGACATTTGTTAATTTCCAGACTGTTTCCCCCACTCCCCAGTGGCTTTTCCTTCTTCCCCAGCCTATTTCTATAATTATTTTTACATTTTGTTAGTCCCACCCCCCACTTGCGATTAAGCCCTGCTCCTTTTTGACGCGAATTGCCTCTTATTTAACTTAATGGCATCACAGGACTCCCCTCTCCGGGGATTCCACAGCCATGAGTTCCCAGGTATGGTGACCTCTCTATCATACAAGGACCCCAAAAAATTCTCCCAGCGGCATAACATGAAACCTGTTGGGCCTTGGGCCCCCATCACAACGTCACCCACTGCACTGTCTGTAGTTAATCTAAGTGTTATTAAAGTGGAACTGTTATTTTGTAACAGGCAGGTAATTTATTTGTCTTTTTAGGCAAATAAGCTTGTACTGGCCAGGAGGGAGTGACAGTCAAGAATGGGGAATGTTAGTATCTGCCAGGTATGTCTGCCAGATTTGCACTATTGACAAATAAATAAAGCAAAATATCTCATAAACTATTGTTTTAAATTACAGTTTGCTAACATAAATAAAGGAACTCTTTCAAAATCCCCTATTTGTTACATAGTGACAGTTGTACTTTATAGTAAGAAGTTGTGTAAAAACTATTTCTGTATAGCACCGACTGTGATCAGACAGTGGTCAGCTTTTACAAAACTAACAGTAGAATAGAAGAATCATTCATACACATAGGTTCCAGAAAAACATATACTCTTCCAGGAGGAGTCAACAGAAAATAATCTAATATTACATATATGAAATAATGAAAGAAATGATGAAATGGTAATAGATTAAAGGTGATGAAAAAATAGTGACATTTAAATTACATCTGGTGATGTCCAGATCTTTACTTTAAATAGCTGTAAAAATGGAAACAATCAAATCAATGCCTTGTGTCACAGGAACCACTGGGCCCCTGGCTCCTGGAGGAGCCTGAGGACCAGCCTCCTGCCCACAGACTATGGACCTAGCCCTGGAACTACTGTTTTTTTTGTTTGTTTTTTTGTTTTTAAAAACAGCAATCCATGGTTGTCAGTCCCTTTGGGCCCAGAAATGTCCACAGTCTCTGGGGTTCTTGGGATGACAGTTCCAGGTCCAGACAAGAGCTCCAGTAATGGACTATGATCCATTACAGGATCCTCCATGGCAAGGGGAAAACAGGGCAGAGATTAGTCTCAGGGAGAGGCCATACCCTGTTCCAGGGCTAGGTCCATAGTTTGTGGGCAGGAGGCTAGTCCTCAGGCCCCTCCAGGAGCCAGGGGCCCAGTGGTTCCTGTGACATCTTGAATTTAACCTTAATATTGATTTCTTGATATTAAAGGTAAGTGGAAAAAGTACCATAACTCCCAAAAAATAATCAGATCATTACACTGTTCCAAAGATACAAACTTGATCAGATGAAGATATGAGGTAACGGATGAAAATAAATGAAATAGATGAACTGATGTTCCAATAGCAACGGATGGATGATGATGGAAGAAGGCTACAAACACGTGTATACGTCTCATATTAATTTGTCGTGGATGATGCTTTGCAATCTGGAATTCTGTGCTGCTGTAACTATCCTGGAATCTGACTGGGTCAAATATATGTAAAAGAAGCAGAAAGAAACAGGAAAACAGATCTAAGTGTAATGGTAGATGTGGATAAAAGCAAAATTTATTGGCACAGGAATAAAAAAATAATACAATAAAAATCAATGAAGAGGATAAAAACAGATAAATAGTAGATATCACAGAAAAAGTATCCTGAATGAAATGAGGGTTGAGTATTTATTCTTGAAACAATTGGTGACTAATAGTGATTAAAGGTGAACTAATAGGACAGATAATTGACCAAGTCCCACTACATACAATTAGGGTGTTTACTAGAGAAATTCTTATTGCACCATTTGTTTCAAGAATAGATACCTGAACCGTATTTCATGTGCTAATGGGATACTTGGTTTCGCCATATATGGTCAAATATGATTAATTGATCCCTTCCTTTTCTGTGATATCTACTATTTATCTGTTTCTTATCCTATTAATTGATTTTTTATTGTATTATTTGTTTATTATATTTGCCAGTGTTAATATATTTTATTCCTGTACCAATACATTTAGATTGTATCCACATATACCACTACAGATGTTTTGTTTCACTGTTTCTTTTACAAAATAAGAAGTTGGCCTGGAGAATGAGGTTGCTTAGTCTCCTCCAATCAAGGTGTTCCTTAGCTTGTGGTGAGAGCCCTCCACCTGGTGTCTATAAGTAAGATCTTGTGACCTGTGTCTGCAAAGGCTTTAAAGAACTGTGGGCCATATTCAGAAAGATGAAGAGGTGAAATTTTGGCGCAAACCAGTTGCACCACAGGAGACAAGTGAAAATGGATATTGATATATATGGGGCTCTCTGCTAGAGAGTTCTCCATTGTAATGATTCACAGGGTGTTGGAGATCACACCAGCATTCAAGGAGTTAAAAGCCCCACTTAAACCAATGAGACGTTTCAGAATGTTTATTTATCCCTTATAGTGCAGTTGGTTTGCTCCAGAATTGCACCTCTTTAGCTTCCTGAGTTAGGACCTGTGTGTCTCAAACTCTCGCCTATCTGTACAGATAAACAGCTTACAGAAACAAAGTACGAGAGAGACAGAGACAGATAAAGAGAACTCACATCAGTGAAAGCAAAGTCATATTTTACCCAATAGGAAAAGCCCTTCAGTATCCAGATGGATAGAGATGTATTGCTTCCTTAGGGAAATAACCCTATAGAAGCATGGCCCCCGGGCTTAGGTTGTGGGTAGCCCAATGACGTAATTATGTTCCAACTCTGCTTAAGGAGATAGCTGAATGCATTGCGTTGCGTACCCCTCTGGAACTCAAAAGGTTAATACAAACATGTGCCAGGTCTTTGGTCATGTATTGTTTTGCATATTGAGTACATTCTACTATTTGACAAGGACTTCAATTTTCTTGTATGTTACATATCAATAAAGGTATGTCCTGTTCTCCTCCATTTATGCTTTATTGTATACCCTGCACCTATGACATGTGTGTTTATGTGTATATCTCTATATATAAAAATCTGGTTCTGGTTCGTTGTCTACCCCTCCCTAGGGCAGACAGACTCATTGCCATCGGACTTCCATAAGTTTCCCAATGTGCACAGAGCACCACATTCTACGGGTAATGCCATGCAGCAGTCGTGAGTGTATATATTCATCATCATCTTCAGCCATTGTTGATCCACTGCAGGATGAAGGCCTCCTCAGAAAGCCACCAACAGCTTCGGTGCTGTGCCTTTTGTTGCCACTGTGTACCAACAAATGTCCTTATTTCATCTACCCACCTGGTCTTCTTCTTGGGCATTTAGTATTGAGGGGAATCTATTCCAAAATTAATTTGTCCATCTACCCTTTTGTCTTCTTGCTATGTAGACTGCCCATTTCCATTTCAGGCACTTTACTCTGTCAGTGATGCCATGGACCATTGTTTGCTGACAAATCCATTGACACTTTTTTCAGGCTCTTTTTGTTATGTTTAGAATCTTTGGAGCAAAGTACTTGGCACACTAGGTGACCATTCAGGACCATTCAGAGAGGTGTCCAGTACAGTGGACAGTCATTTGGCACTCAAAGGGATGCGCTTTCAGAAGTAAACGGCATTAGTATGAATAAAGATTCTATGATAATAATTACATTTATTTTACATGAGAAATGAGGAAAAAGATGAAAGGAACCAAGGACAATGACCCTAAACAGGGATTCCTTATTCTGCCTCACTAGGTGGCTGACTGTTTTGTCTATGCCCTAGTGTTTGCACAGGCTCTGTCTAGGATATGCCGATGAGGAGTCAATTCACCACAAGTATGTTGTTACACAAAGAGGCAAATGTATAAAGACAAAAGTGATGCAATTTGGGGAAAAAACAATTACACAAAATGCTACAAAGATCTCAAGTGCTTTGTTGAACAGTGCTATACCATGTACTGAAGATCTCTAGCATCCAATGTGTTAAAAGCCACTCAAATTAAATGTGTTACATGTGGTAATGATGTTTTGTCCCAGAAATGTTTTACTTTTGTCTTTTTATATATCAGGGTGAATGTTCAATTACACCAGTACAGCTCGGCTTCGGTAAGGTCCCCAGTGCCCCACAGTTTTCTTTCCTGCACCCATTCCCTGCCAACACCCACTCTCATACCTTCCCCAAAACACATTAAACATGTAACATAATACCACAACATCCTACACAAATACCACAGAGCATTTTATTTATTTTTTTTTATTTGGATTCCGGACTCCCCGAACGGCGTGTAGCCACGGGGGGAGCCCGGAATTCCATGACGGTCATAGTACGTCATGGGTCGTTAACTCGGATCGACCCATGACATACTATGACCGTCAAGGGTCGTTAAGGGGTTAAAGAGACCCCTCACAATATCCCCCATGTGGTGCCCCAGGCTCATAACTGTGGTGTGGGCCAGCCCCAGTGCCCTTCTGCCTGCTGCTGGGGGAGGAGGAAACTTCTCATGCCTTGCAGCTGCCACATGCCCAGCCCCCAGGGGTGGCTACCTCAAACCGGAGGAAACTAATTGGACATTACAGATCCTCCATGCCTCCCATATTCCTCAGTGCATACTGTCAATCGCCAGCTGAAAGGTTGCCTGCCTGTAGATTCAGAGCCCCCTTCACTGGAACCGTCTGGGCAAAGTTACACTGACTGGGCCCGGGAGCACCACATGATAAACCCAAAGGGGCATAGTTGCTACCGGGGAAGATTGCTTGGCTATGTACGAACCTCTTCTGTAGCGGATTCTACTCCTGCTGTAGATCTAGGAGACAGTGTATAAAAAAATAAAAGTTAAACAAAAGGAAAATCTACCTTTCAAGAGCCTACAGCCACCTTTAATGTACCTCCCCCTATCCCTAACGCCTACCTGACCCCTTATCTTCGCACCACCTGGGACTATCCTTCCCCTGACGGGATAAAGAAGGCCTGTGGCCTTATCATGTCTTTGGGCTCAATCCTGAGTCCTCTGCCATTTTTTATCCTCTAACTCCAGTGACTGTGCTGCAGGTTATACTCTAACAGCATATGATCACTATAGTGCAGACCAATGGGCACACGCCACTGTCACTAGGACTTTAACCCCTTGAGGGCCTAGCGTAGGGTGACCAGACCTCACCTTTAACCGGGGACACATGAACAATGCATTCTGCAGGGCTGCTTTGATTTCAGAGCAGTCCCGAAACATGCCTATTTCCTATGTGTCCCTGGTTAAAGGTGAGGTCTGGTCAGCTTAGCCTAGCAGCAGGCAATGCAACATAATAGGTTGGATACATACCTGGCTTTCATAGGGTTAATTCCAGCAAGCCCCTTTATAGCATGCGCAGGGAAATGGCATAAAACCACATGATTTCATGTATGTCTTGTTTAGTAAATAACATTAAGCGAGGTTTAGCAGAAGAAAATGCCCTGAAACACCCATACACTGCCTCACTGCCCTCCTCTTGCTGCAATCAGTGTTAAAGGTAGCATCTCTGGAGTAAGTAGCCAAGGCCCAGCATCCAATGGGGAAAGGCATCTGCCCCAGGGTCCAAAAGGTTCTACTTATGCCTCTGTGAAAATAAGAGAAGCTTTCACTGAAGCCCTCCAATGGCAGTTAGGCAGGTGTAGGGCCAGAAAATGAATCCCAGAGTGTGATTTAGTGCAGAATGGTATTTGCACATTCAACACATTGTTTCTAAGTAAATGAACCAAACAAATCCTAAGTGTACCTAACAAGGAGTCAAGGAAAATGAAATCCAAATGTACACAAAGTCCAGGCAGGTAAATAAATCCTCTGATACACTTGGGGTTAAGGGAAATATTCATACCTGGAAAAATGTCAAAATGAGCTGAGCCTGAGATCTTTGATATATTAATCCATAGCGCTCCCCTTAATGTTGATTACATGTGACATATCCCTGCTTGGTGTAACTTAGAGGTGATCCAATTAGTCCTCTGTTACTCTACAACATGTTATAATTTAGAGAACTCATTGCTTGAACACAAACAAGAGAAGCAAGACTTCTCCCTCTGACTTTCTGGTAGAAATGGATTAAATTTAGAAACTAAAAAAGCAGTTAATTAGTGTATATCATGTCCTAGGTACCACAGGACTCTACTCACCTTGAGAATTTGGCCCTTTAACCTGAGACCCTCAGATCTGGGTCAGAACCCTGAGCCTGAGGGTAAAAACCCTGAAAGTTCCTAGGCATGTGAATAATAAATCACAGAACAGAGTATAGACATACCTGGGAACTTTCAAAATGGGCTGACCCTGAGATAATTAAAATTATAACCCTTTACGTTCCCCAGAAAGTACATTCTCGGCAATGTGCCCATAAGTGCTCTAATCCAGAGGTGATACAATCAGTCCACAAGGAACATTTATCATGCTTGAAATTAAAGACATCACTGCCTAATCACACGTAAGACAATTAGGACTTCTCTCTCTACCTTTCTGGTAGAAATAGCACAAATTTAAAGACAATAGAAGCAGTTAGATGGTGCATATCATGTAGCAGATAACCCTGGACTCTCCTCACCCTGAGATTTTGGCCCTTCACCCTGAGATTTGGGTCAAGACCCTGAGTCTCAGGGTCAAACCCTGAAAGTTCCCAGGTATGAGTATAGACAAGGGGCCATATTTATCAAGATAAAAAACTGTCCAATTATAGAGCAACTTCATAACTCCCAAGTGTCCTTCTTGCTTGTCTTTTGTGTGTTCATGCAGTGACATCTTTAAGTTATTGCATGTTATTGGTTCCTTGAGGACTGATGGGGACACCTCTGGGTGAGAACAAAAAGGAACATGACCTGTACAGTCTATGTTATGGGAACTTGAAAGGTTAATATTTCAAAGATCTCAGGGTCAGCTCATTTTGAAAGTTCCCAGGTATGGTAATGTGGGTAAATCACTGCCACAATGCTATTGGTCAGTACAGATAAGTACATGTTTATTTCTAAGAACATAACACCTTAGATGTGAAGATATGGTTATGATTTCTTACATTTTTCAAGGAGTCAAGAAACAGTTGCAGGACATAAATATTAACCTTTTAAGGGTCAGAAGGCTGTGCATTGCTTTGCAAAGCAGTGTGTAACGCCACTCCCTCC
Organism: Rhinophrynus dorsalis; assembly: GCA_037306005.1. Taxonomy (NCBI): domain Eukaryota; kingdom Metazoa; phylum Chordata; class Amphibia; order Anura; family Rhinophrynidae; genus Rhinophrynus; species Rhinophrynus dorsalis. The sequence continues at coordinate 284,669,690 of CM074724.1, forward strand.
GGTGCGTAAAGAGTTAAAAACAAATTGTGGTTATGCACTAAGGCGTGATAAAGAGGTGATTAAGTGGAGATGACTTCTCCAGTGATATCACTTCTCCAGTTCCTATGTTATTCTATGGCGACAATTCACTAACATTTCTTATGTTTTGGAGATCTTACTGCACAGGCTCCATTGAAGAACATAGGAACTGGAAAAGTGATGTCAGTGGAGAAATCATATCCACTGTATCACCTGTTTATCACATAGCCCCTATGGTATGTTGAAGCACGTTACTGGGCATATAAACAGCATCTTATTAACCCTTTGAGTTCCAGAGAGGTATCTAGTGCAATGGATACCCCCTGGCACTCAAAGGGTTTATACACTTAGAATAAAATTCAGTTCACAACTACCAATATGTACATCTACACCACCAGTGCTGGATACAGGGTGAAAGCAGTAGGCTGTTAGTGCAAGAATACTACTATCTGCACCCATTATAGTTCATGTGTGTACTATGTGTTAACCTCTTGAGGACCAGAGGGGTGTGCAACACACTGCAAAACAATCTGTTCCTTAAGGGGTTAAATGAATAGTAATGTTTTGTTATGAAAATATACGTATATTGTGGATCTTTACCTACTGAATAAAAAAAAATCTCCAGCTGGAAAATGATTTATATAAAAGTTATTACTACAACATTTGTTTTAAGTTAAGTTGGAATTTAGCACTTTTATCAGCAGTTGGTGCTGTTCGCTGTCTGTAAATGTAATTACTGCTGAATGAAATATCTCACGCTTTGAGAGTATAGGATTGTATAATATTAATAATAATGAATAAAAATAAAATAACTTAAAAAACAAAACAAAAAAAACAAACACATTTTATATATATATATATATATATATATATATATATATATATATATATATATATATATATATATACACTAGGTTACAGCCTGTCATTTGTTGGGGTCTAGGTCATGCAGAAGCATTTCTGTTCCTCCGAAAGGCGGCGGGGGAGGGGGGCAGCAGCGGTATTGCGTGATCCCCAGAGTGTGCCTCTGTACCGCTGCTTTCCCCTCCACCGCTGCTGCTTTCCCCTCCACTGGCTCTTCTGTTCCTTCGCATGGTGGCGGGGGAGATGGACAGCGGCGGTATTGCGTGATCCCCAGAGCATGCCGCTCTACCACTGCTTTCCTATCAACCTCCTCGCATGCGCAATTTGCAAGGAGGCATTGCTCTCTGTGTCCGTGCGTGTTACACACACACAAATTTTCAGCAGTGGCAGTACCCTTGTTTTACTTAGCAGGATATACCCTATACACACACACACACACACACACACACACACACACATTTCCGTAACTAGTCTTTGGAGGGTTCTGGTACAAAATAATTTTTGGGGGCCAATAACACAAACATATTCATCCTGGTGCTTAACTATAAGGGCCCTGGGTCAGATGAAGCCCCTTTGGATGCCATGCCCCACCACAAATGCACCCTCTGCACTGCCTGTAGCTATGCTTCTGCTATCCCTGTGAAACTTCCAGTTTGTGATTATTTTGCTGAACTGTGCGTTGTAGCTTTGTACCACCCTTTTTATTTTTTGCGATTCTTGCAGAACTGACAATTCTCTTCCTCCCCTAGTTCTGACATGGAAGTGTCTCCACCCTGCAGCCCCCCTGCCACTGAGGAGACTTCTCAGGATGGGGAACAGAAGGTAAGCTTTAGGGACAACACCAATTCACATCTATAAATGGCCATTGGCAATTGATACTGATTTATAACATGTGATGCAAGGAATTAGAAAAAACATCACACAACACTGCACCAGGAAAAAAGTGAATATAATAGGGTTGCAAACATATTGTACTCAAGCAATTGTTGAACTACGATTTCCATCTTTATGAACAAGCCAATGGCAGATTGATGATCTTGGGAGTTGTAGTTAAAATAAAGGACACCCTTATAAATGAAAGGCTAACACTGAGATTCACTGTCTTACCCAATCAATGTCTGAGCAAGCCCCGTGTATCTATAAAATGATAAGGTTTATAATATAATGCAATACACCGATAATTAATAAGAAAAAATATCCTTTTAGCAGGATGCTTATGCTGTCAGAGCTATCCTGTAATAAGGTTTTCATGTTGCAACTGTACTATAATAAATGAGTGCAGAAAGCCCTTCTTACCTGTCACCCATAGCAGACATGGCAGACTCGTCTTCACACCATATTGATCAAACTGAAGAGGTGCATCTCTGGAGCAAACCATCTGTACCATAGGTGGACACTTTAAAATTCCCACTGATTTAAATGGGGCTTTTAACACACTGTATATACCTGAGAGGTCTGTGACACAGTGCACTGAAGACCACGCTAGAATTATGCAAAGTGGTAGAGGCTAAACAGTATGTCATTTAAGACATTTTTAGTAGATACTTGGCTATTTTACAAATTACATAAAACTGGTTACTTTAACCCTTTGAGTCATGCCTCCACAGTAATGGGATTGCCAGTGGAACGCAGTGCAAAACACATGAGAAACAGCTTGTGTGGCGCCATATAAATAAAGACATACATACACTGAGTGGGGCAGTACTGTTGCTGTATACAAGCTGTGAATGTGACTTTAGCTTTACTGTGTGTAGTAGCATAGCTAATGATACTGTCCCTTTAATTCATATCCTCACTGAAGACAGGATGCTGAATATAAATCACAAACACGTAAATGTCATTCATATGGATGCAGAAGAATTCCCTTAACAAGATTCCCCATTCTTCAACAATGCTCCTTCATTATCCTCATTCCTAATGTAAGGTGATTACCTTTTTAGATAAATACATTCAAGAGGATTATGTGTGTATGTAATCAATGTTATAAATCCCCTTTATCAAGTTCGGTAAACCCCCACCCCCCTCCATTATTTTCTAACTCTTCTCCCCTGAACACAAACATTACTTTCTTTGTTCAGTCAGTTAACTTCCTGCATCTAGCATTAATAAAGAATAAACAAAAACACACTATAGGGCTTTTCCTGATGAATAAAAAGTGTACTGTCACTGTTGGGAGATATCTCATTAACATGTTATTACATCTTAATTTTTTTTTTTTAATAAAACTGCAGTTTTGCATTCTAGTAACTAGGTGGTGCTATACCTATTGCATGCTATGGAGAGCTGTATTCAATAACTCTAGCTCTCCCATAGGTGCATTCTAGGTGATTAAACAGAATAAGTTTGAGCTGTAATAACATCCTTGCAGTTGGAGTATCCTTGCTTTTTCTCAGCAGGAAAAATGCTATAACATACATTTTCATTAAATGTGTACTGCTCCTTTAAGAAATTTAGAGTGTTTGATAGTTATAGGTTAATAGTATTCTGTATGGCAAGAAATAATGGATGGGATGGGGGCAGGGTTATATGAGGTTGAGGGAGTGGTCATAGGAGGAGATAAGGGCAGCTATGGTACTTTGCCCAGAAATTTCTGTCATGTAAATCCAGCCCTATGAAGCATGCTAATTCACACATAGTGTGTCATGTCTGTTATTTGAGGATAAGGCAGTCATTTCCATAAGAAAAAAATGTAACTGGCCCTTGTGACCCATTCATACATGGAGAGGATTGACACTTTCTTCCAATTTAGAGGAATCAGATCTGTATTCAGAAAGCTAAAGTGGAGTAGTTTTTAGAGAAAACCTCTACTCTATAGGGGAGATATAAAATCCCCCAATTCCAATGATTTAAATGTGTTTTTTAACACTCTGAATAATAATAATAATAATAATAACAACACCCATTTACCTTACTATGGCCTGCAGATCCTAATAGCTCTATGAGTTTTTCAGTCTCTTTGGTTCACGAGTAGTGTTGAGCGAGCGTGCTCGGCCGATGCTCGGATCGGCTCGAGCATCGCTCTGCTCTGCACATGGCGGTACTCGTACGAGTACCGCCATGTGCTCGCCCGACATGCTCGGGTGAAGAGGATCTGTGCCGGAAGAGGCACAGATCCGAAGACGCTCCGCTGGACCACCAGGGAATGGAGGTACGGGGGCATTGCGGAGATGAAGGGGGCATTGCGGAGATGAAGGGGGACATTATGGAAGAGGGGCATAGACTCTATGCCCCTCTTCCACAATGTCCCCCTTCATCTCCGCTATGCCCGTCTTCCACAATGTGCCCCTTCATCTCCGCTATGCCCCTCTTCCACAATGTCCCCCTTCATCTCCTATGCCATAGAGGAGATGAAGGGGGACATTGTGGAAGAGGGGCATAGCGGAGATGAAGGGGGACATTGTGGAAGAGGGGCATAGAGTCTATGCCCCTCTTCCACAATGTCCCCCTTCATCTCCGCTATGCCCCTCTTCCACAATGTCCCCCTTCATCTCCGCTATGGCATAGGAGATGAAGGGGGACATTGTGGAAGAGGGGCATAGCGGAGATGAAGGGGGACATTGACCAGGCACCCTCCGCTCATCAGAGCAGGGGGTGCCTGGTTTAATGCTCGAGTGCTCCCATTCATTTGAATGGGGCTCGGGTGCTCGGCCGAGCACTCGAGCATCAGGGGGTGCTCGGTCAGAGCACCCGAGCACCCGAGCATCGGGGTGCTCGCTCATCTTTATTCACGAGATAACATCTTCAGTTAATCCTGGATGTCATGTCCATGGAGGCAGACATGACAGTTGCTAGCAGGACCACAGGACGTCACAATGCATTGCAGGATCCTCTGGTTTAATAGGTTCTCCTCTGGCTGTTAGACTTAAACTGGCAGCAATGATTCTTAAACAGCAAGACAGAGTGTGTGAAACAGAACATGTGCAAGGATAGGGAACAGGAAACATATATATATACTAGTTGAACAGCCCGTTACACTGGCCACAGTGCCTCTGGCAGCCGGTCGTGGGGCAGTCACACGCAGTGGAGACTGCCCGCGTCTCGGCTGATACAGAGCTGTGCGCTCCGAAGCCGTGGCGCGGGCAGTCTCTACTGCGCATGACTGCTGCATGCGCAGCAGTGTCTACTGCGCATGTCGGGCGTTACACACAACTTGGCAAATTATTATATAGGATATATATATATAGAGAGAGAGAGAGAGAGAGAGAGAAAGAGAGAGAGCATCCAAGGTGCAAAGCAAAGATCACTAGAAAGCGACTCAGGGTAACAATTTGAGCTCTATGAGGCTGATTTAATAAAAACAACTGGGGGTTATGCATTTACTTGTGATTAAGGTGTGGGGAAGAGAAGATACCATCTCCAGCGTGAGAAACTCTACAGTTCCTTCATCATTCTACTAGTTGAAGAGTCCTTGTACATGGGCCACAGTGCCACCCAGCAACGGCCACGGTGCAGTCATGCACAGTAGAGACTGCAGGTGTCGCGGCTGATATGGAGCGAGGCGCTCTGAATTTAGACCATAGTCCTCTCTGTGCACTGACTACGGTCGGAATTCGGAGTGCCCCGCTCCGTTATCAGCTGTGGCGCTGGAAGTCTGTACTGCGCATGACTGCAGCGCACACACCCGACTGTAATGCGCATGACGGCTTCTGACAAACATACATTTAGTGAATTATTATATATGATGGAGTCTCTGCACTCCACTTTGAGACAACTTAGTGCATAAGCTCCATAGATTAACAAAGGAATTGGAGACTGTCTGTTCATCGAGGAGTTAACACAGCAGCTATTCTTACAAAGAAACAGAAAACATTTTTTTTAACAGTATAGACCTTAGCCCTATAATAATTTATTATTATAAGAGTTTCACCTCCCGTGGAATTCAAATTTATAAAGAATTGCATGAATGATTAGCCAGTCATGTATTTTGGAGTAGACTGGTAGAGTAAAAAATCATGTCTTTACCCTCTGAGTGCCAGAGGGGTACTCATTGCATTGCCTTGCAATGCTTTGCATACCCCTCTTGCGCTCAAAGGGTTAATTACCTCACTGAGCGTCTCTAGGATGCAGGCTTTCAAGACACTAGAGGTGGAATGCAAGAGGAGCGTTCGGTATTTTATAAAAGCCATAAATTTAAGTGCTATTGGTGACTGCTCATGTTTTGATTATTAACACCTTAGTTAGCCAAATGTATGAAAATGTAAGCTAATTGCTTTGCTGAATTATGCTCAACTGCTAATCCTCTCACAAAATGTCTCACATTTTAGCCACACACCCTTTCTGAAACACAGTCACAAAAAAAATTGAGCAAACGTTCGCTAATTGAGAAAAAACATACTCAATTCATTAACAAATTTCGTGCTATTCCTTTTGCCATCAAAAGTATACAGTAAATAGCGACTTCTCATGTTTCTTGCATTCTGCCTTAGGTCTCTTCTTCAGGCATAAAAAGGTATCATTTTCAGTCTGCCAGTCTTCTGATTTTGTATAGGCCAACATGGTACCACCCTATACCCATGCATTGTGTATTCAGCCTTCACTCTAAACATACCTGATGAAGAGACCTAAGTTGTCTTAAAAGCTTGTACTCTAAAGCTACTCAGTTAACCAATAAAGCTATCACTTCTACTATACCAGTCTCCGACCTTGTCCCTGACAGTCCCAATTGACCTTGCTTGCCTTAACCCTATAGGGATTTTAAAAGGTTAAAACATCCAGATCATTTTTGACATTTTCACTTTTCTGTATATCTCCTGGTAAATCCAGCTAGTCTCTACCCCTCCTGTCTCCTTCTTCCTACAAAACCTCCCAATGACTGCATCATAGTTAAGCCCAAATAATGGAAATGTGAAGCAGCAGCATGAGCTGCGAGGGCTGGCTGAGATTTCCGCAGCTGACACTAGAGCATGAAAAAGGCCTACATCATAACAGTGCAAGATTTCTAAGCTGTTCTATAATATTTGTATGTAATTAAAAAAAGAAAAATGTAAAACAATAAAAGCACATATTTCTTTTACTTTATTCTCTTAAAGGGAATTATACTCTATGAATAATTTACTCTTTATTTAGGTGAAGAACTTACCTAAGCAGTCAGATACATCTATATACTTTTTTCTTTGCATGTAATCTCTTATAGTCAGTGTTAATTGTTTCATTTTACAATCTGATAAACACTAATTACCATTAAGAGCCTTCCAGGTCCATTGAAGCCCATTGTTTGTTGTTAGGAGGTGTGACCTAGTGCCATACATATATCATTATATACCACAAACTGTAGTTATAAAGCAAAAAATACACCCTACTGCTATATGAAAGACACCCATGTAGGTAAGTCCTTCTATTATACATACACACCACAACAGACTGCTGAATGAAGGACAGCTCACTAGGTACGTCCTTCTATTATACACACACCACAACAGACTGCTGAATGAAGGACAGCTCACTAGGTACGTCCTTCTATTATACACACACACACACACACACCACAACAGACTGCTGAATGAAGGACAGCCCCCTAGGTAAGTACTTCTATTATACACACACACCACAACAGACTGCTGAATGAAGGACAGCCCCCTAGGTAAGTTCTTCTATTATACACACACACCACAACAGACTGCTGAATGAAGGACAGCTCCCTAGGTAAGTTCTTCTATTATACACACACACACACACCACCACAGACTGCTGAATGAAAGGAAGATCACTAGGTAAGTCCTTCTATTATACACACACACCACAACAGAGTGCTGAATGAAGGACAGCTCCCTAGGTAAGTCCTTCTATTATACACACACACATCACAACAGACTGCTGAATGAAGGACAGCTCCCTAGGTAAGTTCTTCTATTATACACACACACACACACCACCACAGACTGCTGAATGAAAGGAAGATCACTAGGTAAGTCCTTCTATTATACACACACACCACAACAGAGTGCTGAATGAAGGACAGCTCCCTAGGTAAGTCCTTCTATTATACACACACACATCACAACAGACTGCTGAATGAAGGACAGCTCCCTAGGTAAGTTCTTCTATTATACACACACACACACACCACCACAGACTGCTGAATGAAAGGAAGATCACTAGGTAAGTCCTTCTATTATACACACACACCACAACAGAGTGCTGAATGAAGGACAGCTCCCTAGGTAAGTCCTTCTATTATACACACACACATCACAACAGACTGATGAATGAAGCACAGCTCACTATGTAAGTACTTCTATTATACACACACACATCACAACAGATTGCTGAATGAAGCACATCTTACTATGTAAGTACTTCTATTATACACACACACATCACAACAGACAGCTGAATGAAGCACAGCTCACTATGTAAGTACTTCTATTATACACACACACATCACAACAGACTGATGAATGAAGCACAGCTCACTATGTAAGTACTTCTATTATACACACACACATCACAACAGACTGCTGAATGAAGGACAGCTCCCTAGGTAAGTCATTCTATTATATACACACACACACCACAACAGACTGCTGAATGAAGGGCAGCTCTCTATGTAAGTACTTCTATTATACACACACACATCACAACAGACTACTGAATGAAGGACAGCTCCCTAGGTAAGTCATTCTATTATATACACACACACACCACAACAGACTGCTGAATGAAGGACAGCTCTCTATGTAAGTCCTTCTATTATACACACACACCACAACAGAGTGCTGAATGAAGGACAGCTCCCTAGGTAAGTCCTTCTATCACTCACTCACTCACACACACACACAGGCGCACACAAACACCACAACCTATGTAGGTTAATCTGTTAAGCAAATTAAGAACCACTTATTCCTAGGGCAAACGTCCCCTTTAGCATGATACTGTACTATCTCAATACTCTTATAGGATGCACTACCCCTTTCTGGATTTCTATTGGTGTAATTTGGTTTGGTATCAGGCAGCTTAGTTGGGATATTTGTCTTAGATCCCTTGGGCTGAATGCTTTGTGATGTAAGACTAGAGGGAAATGTGATTTAAGGCTGTAGCACGAAGCTGTATTTACATCCCGCATTTCCCTAGGCAGTCAAACAAAATGTTGTTATTGTATGAAATATGTGTTATTGTGTATATTGTGTGTTATTTTGTGTACTGTGCTTTATTGTATTTATTATGTTATTGAATGTACTGTTCTCTGTTGTGTGTCACTGTGCATTATTTAATGCACCATGTTACTGCATATTCTGTGCATTTCTGTATGTACTGTATGATATTGTTTGACAGTGTGTTATTGTGTATACTGTGTTATAGTATGTACTGAGTTTTATTGCGTGTACTGTTTGTTCTTAAATGTCTTGTGGGTTTTTGATTGCCCTATATGTTATTGCATGTACTATGTGTCTTTGTGTGTAATTTGTGTTATTGTGTGAACTGTGTTATTGTTTGTACATTATTACTGCTTGTTCTGTTTGTTATCCCATATAATGGGCATTATTGTGTACGTACTTTCTGTGTACTGTACTGTGTGTTATTGTAGGTAGTTTGTGTAATTGTATGTCCTTTATTGCATATCCCATGTGTTATAGAGTGTACTGTGTGTTTTTAGTTGAACTTTGTGTTATTGTACACACAATGAAATTGTATTAAAGGGATAGTAATGTCAGAAAAAAAGTATTAACCATATGGTAGATACAATTAAAAGAGAATAGTTGCACTTATTCGTATCTCTCAAACCGTTATGGTTTGAGAGAAATAGGAAAATAAAGTTCCCTCCCCTTTCTGCTTGATGAGCTGTAAAGCTGTCAAAAGCAGATTCTGGTCGCTTGACCACACGCAGCTCTTCAGCAGCACCGATATAACGATATCTAAAGATAAATACTTAATTGGAACGGTCTACTTCATGTTCCGATGAAGTATTTATTTTTCTGACATTACTATCTCTTTAATGTGTGTTATTGAGTGTACTGAGTATTAATGTAAGGACTGTGTAGTTATTGTGCGTACCATGTTATTAAGTCTGCAGTGTTTTATGTTATGGACTGTGTTATTTTATATTATGTGTCTTACTGTATGTAACATGTTTTATTGTGTGTGTGTGTGCTGTGTATTATTGTATCGACTGTGTTATATTTTGCATACTGTGTGTTATTGCATATACATTTGTTGTGTGTACTGTGTGTTTCATGTAATGTGTATTGCTTTGTATTACTGTGTGTGCTGTACGTTATTGCATGTAATGTGTATAAATGTTAAGTAATGATTTCTGTTTAATTATATGTCCGTTATAGAATGAACTGTGTGTTACTGAGTGTACTTTGTGTTATTGATTATACTTTGTTTCATTGTTCATTCACTGTTATCATATTACTGTGTGCTATTGAATGGAGTTTGTGTTATTGTATGTACTGTGTTTTATTGTATGGATGGTGTGTTATTTTTTACTGTGTATTATTGTGTGTACTTTGAGTAATTCTGTCTACTGCTTGTTATTTTATGTACCATGTGTTTTTACATGTATTGTGTGTGTTATTATGTGTACTGTTTATTTTACGTACTGTGTGCTGTTTTATGTACTATGTATTATTGTGTGTACTGTGTTATGATGTGTACTGTGTGTTATTGTGGGTTCTGTTATTGTGTATACTGTATGTTATTGTATGTAGCTTTGTTACTGTATGAACTGTGTGTTTTTGCTTGTACTGTGACTGTATATACTGTGTGCTATTGCATTTGCTGTGTGTTATTGAGTGTGTTGTGTGTTGTTATGTCTACAGAGTGTTAGTACATATACTGTGTGCTATTGTGAGGTTGGCATCCTAGAAAGAACTGGAGTAATTTGGGACAAACTGCACAGGAGAAAAACACAAATTCCCATTGAGAAAAATGGTCCATGTAAACACTTAAATGGTAGAGTGGTCTAAGGCAGATTGTGAAGGATTGTTTAGAGGCCTCACTCACATTCAAGCACCATTTAAATCAATGACAATTTGGTGAATTAATTTGTCCCCATGGTGCAACTTGTTTGTTCTAGAATTACTCCAGTTCTTAGTATATCAGACTCAGTATGTTTGTGTATGTACTGTGTTTTAGTGTATGTACTGTGTGTGCTAGTGTATGTATTGTGTGTTAATGTATGCTAATGTATGTACCATGTGTTAGGGTATGTACTGCGTACTAGTGTACTGTGTGTTAGTGTATGCTAATGCATGTACCATGTGCTAGGGTATGCATTGAGTGTTAGTGTATGTATAGTGTGCTAGTGTACTGTGTGTAAGTGTGTATACTGTGTGCTAGTGCATGAACTGTTTGCTAGTGTATGTTCTGTGTGTTAATCTATGTACTATGTGCTATTATATGTAGTGTGTGCTAGTGCATGTACTGTTTGCTATTCTATGCAATGTGTGCTAGTGTATGTATTGTGTGTTAGACTATGTACTATGTACCAGTGTATGTACAATGCACTAGTGTATGTACTGTATGTTAGTGCATGTACTAAGTGCCAGTGTATGTACTGTGTGCTAGTGTACATACTATGTGTTAGGGTCTGTACAGGGTTTTAGTATAAGACGTGTGTGCTAGTGTATGTACAATGTGTTAGTGTATGTGCTATGTGTTAGTGTATGTAACATAGTTCACAAAGCTGAAAAATGACATGTCAATAAAGTCCAGCTGAAGCCAAAACACTCCTGTTGATCCAGAGGAAGGCAAAAAAAAATCCTAAAACCCACGGAAGCCATTTCCAATTAAGCCCCGATTGGGTAAAACAAAATTCCTTCCTGACTCCAAATGGCAGTCAGATAGCTACCTGGATCAACAACCTATATGCATTGAAGCCATCTGTCATAATTCTCAATATTGTTCTGTGCTAGACAGGTATCTGTTGCTTTTCTGAAAGCAGTTACAATATCTGCAAGCACAACATTCTGAGTCAAAGAATTTCATAGCTTTACCACCATTACTGTAAAAAAAATCCCTGCCTTTGTTTTAGTTGAAGAGCCTTTCCTCTAGTCTTAATAGATGACCTCTCGTTCTTAGTTTAGCTCTTTGTGTAAATAATTCCAGGGATAGAAATATCTTAATTATATAAAAGGTAATACTGTAGATCATAAAATAAGAAATCCATCAAAGAAAATATTATCTCTCAAACCTTTATGGTTTGAGAGATACAGTGTTCTAAGTTCCTCCCTCCCTGATGTCAGCTGTAAAGCTGACAGAAGTAGATCCGTGTCGACCAACACCAGGAGGCTCTTCAGCAGAGCCGCAATAGCGCTATTTAAAAATAAATACTTGTTTGGTGTGGCTTGCAAACCAAGCACACTTGGTAGACCGTTCCAGTGAAGTATTTCTTTTTAAATTGCGCTATTTTAGCTCTGCTGAAGAGTCACCTCTTGGTTCCCGGACTAAGAACTCCTGCTGTCAGCTTACAACTGATGTCAGGAGAAGGGGAGGGAGAGGGGATCTTTAGGACAATTTATCTCTCAAACCTAAAATTTTGAGAGATAGGAATTGCATTGATTGATTTCGTATTTTATGGTCTACAGTATTACATTTTATATAATTAAGACATTGCTATCCCTTTAATTGGATAGCTCTTTGTATTGACGTTGAATATATTTGTAAATGGTAATCATGTCACCCCTTAGATGTCTCTTCTCTTATGTAAACAAACCTATTTTGGCTAGTCTCTCTTTGTAACTCAGATCCTCCAGTCACTTTATCAGTTCTGTTGCATGTCTCTATGTGCTATGGTATGTACTGTGTGTATGTGTGTGTTAATGTATGTACTGTGTACTAGTATATGTACTCTGTGCAACTGTGTGTACTTTGTGTTACTGCTTATACTGTTATAGTGTGTTATTGTGTGAATATTGTGTTACTGAGAGAATATCATTATATATTGTTCTGTGTTGCATGGTGTGTAGTGAATGTAATATCACCCTGTATGCTACTGTGTGTGTTATATGTTGTAATATTGCTTAATAGTTGAAGAGCCCGTGTACATGGGCCACAGTGCCACACAGCAACGGCTGTGGTGCAGTCATGCACAGTAGAGACTGCCCATGCTGTGGCTGATACGGAGCGGGGAGGTCCGAATTCAGACCATAGTCCTCTCTGCGCAATGGCCTGAATTTGGAGCCCCGCTCCATTATCAGACACGGTGCAGGCATTCTGTACTGCGCATGATTGCAGCTCACGCAGCCGTCTCTACTGCGCATGATGGCTTCTGACAAACACATACGTAGCAAATTATAATATAGGATTGTGCTATACTCGTATATGGCATGTACTATGTCCTGTGTTTGTTTTTTACAGTATTGCACTGAATATTACAATATTGCTCTCAATCTGCATGGTATAATAATATTCTGCATCCTACAATATAGCACTGTATGTTACAGTTTTACTCTGATATAAAGTTGCTTTGGATTACATTATTTCTTTCTATTTTACAGTATTTCTCTGTTATACTGCTGTTCTGCATTATGATATTGCTCTGTATATTGTGGCACTGCATGTTATAGTATTGTTTTGCCTTTCTAATGTTGCCCATTATTACTGTGTATGCTATAATGTTGCAGAGTGTGATTATATTGCTCTGTTAGTTACCATGTTGCTCTGTGCTATTTTATTATATTGGTCTGCATGTTATAATGTCGCTATGTGTGTTATGTTGTTCTGCATGTTATAAAGTTACTCTACCTACTATAATGTTGTTCTGTGTGTATGTTGTACTGCGTTGCATACCTCTCTGGCACTCATATGGTTAAACTGGAACTTTAACCATTTGAATGTTGTAGAACTACAATGCATGGGAGACCTCACTAGCTTCCAAGAGGTTAAAAGTCCAATTTAATTTAACATGAATGTTTATTTAGTCCCCTATGGTGCAGCTGGTTTCCCACAGTATAACTGATTGTATAAACATGGGTCATTGTTTGTAAATAAAGTGTCATTTTATTTTTTATAAAATAAGATGACAAATAATTGTGTATGATAAATGTTGCTCTACGTCTTGCAATGTTACTTGTATTTGTATAATAGTACTTAGAATATTAGAATGCCCCTCTGCATACCATAATCTTTTTGCCATGAGTTCTGTACTATTGCTTCCATTGTTATAACATTGTTTTGCGTGTTGTCTTGATGGTTCCTGTGCTAACAAATGTTTACTACGTATCTGCCTGCTTATATTCCAAAATAGATGTGAGTTTTCTGTATTTGACCATATAAAACCATGAAATTAGAATGTGCTAAATTGAAATCATTTCCCCACGGCTGGGTGCATTCAGAGTCGTGCGCTGTGAATTTATTGTAGGGGCTGCACCTTGCACTCACATTGCATACAGAGAAATAACCCAGGTCTGCCTCCCCTATTGGACAAGCTCCCTCTCACATTCTACCATTGTCTTTGCACCTGAATGGATTGTTCGATTCTCAGGGAGAGGGGAGGTCTTTGGAATAGAGGATTACATTGTGTGTGTGTTACAGGGAAGAGGTCGAGCCGGTGCAGTCTAAGGACAGATTAAACCTGTTAGAGGAGAGAGTGGTGAGAGGTGACTGGGTTTTACACCTCTTTGTCCAGGAAGTGGGATGGAATTGGATTCTCCTTCCCCTGTGACATGCAAATCCAGCTAGCCTCTGTCTGAATTGGGACAATGTAATGAGACAAGCTGACAGGGAAAGAGACGTACAGAGTGTTTGGGAAATCGTTCGAGAGATGCATGAATAGGCATTCTGAACAAGAGATTTATAGAAGAAAAAGACCGTTGCACATCATGGAGAGGGTGATGTGAGCGAAGTGACAGGGCCAAGCGTAGAAAGAGACAGCATCACAGGGAGAGGGACAGAGACAGGCACACAAAGACAGTTAGTGATATCGTACTGGACTGTGTGACAAGACCACGGGTGACAAAGACACAGAAGACTGCAGGATCCTGTCACGCTTCTGCCCCTCTGACAAGAAGCATGGAGTCTGATGAGGGGTGATATTTATTTCCCATCTTTAGTGGGAGGAAACAAGATGGTGGTAAGTAACCCATAGGGTAGATAACGGGATGAAGGGTAGTATGGGGGGCATACAATGTGATAGAGGGCAGGATGATTATTCAGAATTATGACAGGGGTGCTTTGGGAAGTACAGATGTGGCGGGGAAGTGTATAGGGCAAATATATATCCACCACCAGCATTGTACGTAGGTGACAAAGAAGCGGAGGGCTGTTTGGGAAAAGGGGTTTTTAATAGGGCAATGGAAAGGCCAGGCATTTCAGGGGTGTGAGAGGGGCGGGTAAAGTGGGTGTGTAAGGGTATAACATATTTGATCGCTGGATGAAATCAAATGGGTTAACCTATGAGTGCCAGTTGAGTGTGTATGCAATTCATCTGTTGCACAATCTTCTGGCATTCAAACGGTTAAGGACATGTTAATAAATAAATAGTGCTTTCTCCAAAATTAAGGCGGCTGATTAAGTATTATAGAGGGCAAATAATAGATGGGGTGTGGGACAGATAGCAGTGCCATGCTTGTTTACGGCATTAGGCATTGTACGTCTTGGCTTATTTTCCCTTATGATGTGTCACTGTTCAGCTACAGGGGAGGTAGAGGAGCCCTGCCAGATACTGTGTAGAACGCTGCTCATCTCGCTTAAGCGGCAGTATACTGGTTGCTGTGACAATACTCGCCGGGTCTCTAGCAGTCCGGTGCATCCTGGAGCAATTCTGTATGGTAGCGCTGCAGTTTCTGGGCCAGTTGTCTACAGCAGAGATGGTCACCGAGAGGCCCTCCAGTTACTGCTGGACTACAAATTCCTTCATTACTCGACAGACGTTGAATGGATTTGTAGTTTATGATCAGCTGGAGGGCCTTACCATGCCCATCCCTGGTCTACAGGTTGTTGGCAGTGAAGTGTTTCCTGGAGTGATGCTCTGTGGATCTTAGTCAGTGTTTTGCAGATTTGTGGAAGAAATTGGTTCCTAGAGTGATGCTCTGCGGGTTGATGGCAGTGAGTGGTTACTGGTGAAATACTCTGCAGATCACTGACAGTACTGTGGCTCCTCGAATGATGCTTTTTAGATTACTGGCAATTAAGTGGTTCCTGGAGGTTTGCAAGTTCTCTAGGTTTGCCAGTGCATTGATTCCTGAAGAGATGCTCTGCGGATCACTTTCAATGGATTGGTCCTGTAATAATGCTCTGCTGGACAATGGCAATATGCTTTCCAGTAGGTTTGGCAGTGCCCTAAGATTGCCCATTGTAAAATATTTCTATAGCTTGCAAGTTCTAGAGTAGCTCTGACTCCAATACTGATAGATATTTAGCTCCAACAATAGTGATCAAGCTCTAGAGTAGACCTGATTGTGCTGCTTTGGGTTCTGCTCTTTTACCTTCCTCTAGATTCAGATTCACAAAAGAACATTCTACTTTGTGTATTTCACTGTTATAGCTCCAACACCTCAGCTCTGGCTCCAGATATCCACCCCTGCCTTTACTTCAGAACACTCTAGTGACCTTGGGTCCCGTTCTGCTTCAGGTGCAGGTGCAGGTAGCTTGGGAGTTTCAGAAGTGAAACATGTATAACTACTTTGCAAAATGATTCCTAGAACAATGTTCTGTGTAATATTAACCATTTAAGGACCAGAATGCTGTGCAAATATTACAAAGAAATGTGCTGTACAACCCTCTGGTCCTTAAAAGTTCAAAAGGGAATTGGTGTTTGAAGTGATGCATTGCACATTGGTGGCAGTGCAGTGTTTCCAGGACTGATGCCTTGCACACTGGTGGCAGTGCAGTGTTTCCAGGACTGATGCCTTGCACACTGGTGGCAGTGCAGTGTTTCCAGGACTGATGCCTTGCACATTGGTGGCAGTGCAGTGTTTCCAGGACTGATGCCTTGCACACTGGTGGCAGTGCAGTGTTTCCAGGACTGATGCCTTGCACACTGGTGGCAGTGCAGTGTTTCCAGGACTGATGCCTTGCACACTGGTGGCAGTGCAGTGTTTCCAGAACTGATGCCCTGCACACTGGTGGCAGTGCAGTGTTTCCAGGACTGATGCCTTGCACATTGGTGGCAGTGCAGTGTTTCCAGGACTGATGCCTTGCACATTGGTGGCAGTGCAGTGTTTCCAGGACTGATGCCTTGCACACTGGTGGCAGTGCAGTGTTTCCAGGACTGATGCCTTGCACACTGGTGGCAGTGCAGTGTTTCCAGGACTGATGCCTTGCACACTGGTGGCAGTGCAGTGTTTCCAGAACTGATGCCCTGCACACTGGTGGCAGTGCAGTGTTTCCAGGACTGATGCCTTGCAGGCTATATTTGAGTATGTGATTTATGAAATTATATGTAGGTTGCACTGGTCAGAAAAGTGGTTTATTAAGTGATGCCCTGCAAGTCACTTGCAGTAATGTGGTTCTTGGAATGAAGCCCTGCAGGTCACTGGCAGTGAGGTGGTTTTTGGAGTGACACTCCACATGTCACTGGCAATAAGGTGGGTCATGGAGTGATGCCCTGCAGGTAATTTGCAGTGCTCTAATACTTTTGGTGATATTGTGCAGGCTGCTACCAGCGCAGTGTTTGCTGGAGTAATGTTATGAAAGTTGCTGGTTGTGCATTGCTTCCTGGATGATGATTTGCATCTCTGAAGTGGTATTTCCTGGAGTGATGCTCTGCAGGTTACTAACAGTGCAATGTTTCCTGGATTTACTGTATATTCTGCAGGTTCCAGCTGTGCAGTATATCCTGGAATGATATTCTGCAGGTTGCACATGATTTTATGATTTATGGCGTGATGCCCTGAAGGTCACTGGCAGTGAACTGGTTCCCAGAGCAATGATTTGCAGGTCACTGGCAGTGTACTGATTCCTGGAGTGATGTTTTGAGGGTCACTGGTAAGGGAGGGGTTAAAGCAACAATACCTTGAAATACTTTGGTTGGGAAACGGTTAACATTCTGCATACGGTAAAGAAATAGGTCAGAGAGTGAAAAACAGACAGTGTGACACTGTGGTGTGTGTTTGAGAGTGTATTAAAAAGGCCAGGAAACTTCCTGTGTGAGAGTGGCAGGTCTCGGGGCCAAAGAGAGCCTGGCAGATTTACCAGGTCCAAAGGCAACTTGACTCTATGGTCTTGATGTGAGAGTTCAGCTACCACACCCACAGACAGCCTTAACTGTGGTCTCTGTGTGAGTGCAGTTACCAGGAGCAGAGACAGCTTGACATTGTGGTCTCTGTGTAAAAATGCAGGTACCAGGCACAGAAACAGCCTGATGCTGTTGTCTCTGTGGAGGAGTGAAGTTATCATACAACCTGATACTGTGGCCTCTGTGTGAAATTGCAGTATGCAGGCCAACTAGAGACAGCCAGGCACTGTGTTCTCTCTGAGAGCACATTTATCAGGCCCAGAGAGAGCCCGGGGTGAATGTACAAGTCTGTTAGCACAGCTCCATTGTCTTTAGTTTCCAATGCCAGCATGTACACTTGGGTGTATACGTTTCAGTACATTACCTCTGTAGTGAATACCAGAGTACACCCCAGCAAGTCCCTTTCATCTTCCCCACAGCATGTGCAGGAAAACTGAACAGTTACACAATTTTCTCTGCACCTTGATTAACCCTTTGAGAGCCAAATGGGTATGCAGTGTATTGTTTCGTAGTGCATGCATACATCTGTGGTACTCACAGGGTTAATAACTGAGATGATTGATTAAACAAAAAGTAATTGAGGAAAGAGACTCTCTGAATCAACTATACAATGCCCTGTTACCCTCCACTTGGCATAAGCGGTGGTAAGGAGAACATTTTAAGCATAAGTAACTTGAAGTTAAGCAGATGTAGGACTAGAAAATAGATTCTAGCATATGATTTATGGAATGATTGGATTTTTACATCCATGCTACTGGGGCCACATATAAAATATGCATTTTCCAGGGCTATCTTAAGAACAAAGAAGCCCTACATTATGCATCTTTAGATAACAGAAAGGCCTGACCAGCCTACTCTGTGTTAGAGTGCCGTTACCAGGCTCAGAGAGAGCCTGACACTGGGGTCTCTGTGTTCCTTATTTCATTAACATAACAAAAGATGGGAATCTCCCAACCCCCCTTCTCTTAATTTTCATCCCTCAGACTCAAACTTTGGAATGGGGGGAGTTGTTAGGTGGCTGATGTTGTCATGGTAACTGATGTTCCCGCATAGAGCTTATTGGGTGAGAATGATGCTGTGAGGACAATGTTAGCTACAGGACATAAGGTTACCCCTAATTGGTCTATGGTCTCACAGCAGAGGTGTCCTTGGAATACTTTTGTGACAATCTATGGTCATGTGTAACCCTATGATTACCAGAGAGATGTTCAATGCATTGCTGCTCAATATGTTGGACACTCATCTGTCATCCAAGGAGGTAAAAAGCAGGCTTTTATGTAATACAACTTACAGACCACCCAACCTATATTATACAGTCAGCGATAAGGAAACCATTGCAGAAAGTGATTCGTATCACACAATTTCCTCTTTATTCTGTAGCTGGCTGAGAATGGTGGGAGTAGTAATCCATCAACTACTGGAAAAGTGTATGTTGCACACCCCTTTTCACAGCGGAAGTTCTACAAACTCTTGAATGCAATTGCAGATCCCTCTGTACCCACTGCCAGCAACATCTGTGACGAGCAGAGTCCATTCACTAGCAAGGGATTTAACACTGATCAGAGCTAATTGGTTCCCTCCAAATGCTTTCACCTCCCAGCTAGCATTGTGGCAGGCTGGGCTGTCTATCCCACTGCTTCTCCAGGAAAAAATGTAGAGCAATGGCCAGGTCTAAGCAACTTGGGTACAATGAGGCTCATGTACTAAGAAAGTGGAGTAATTTTGGAGTAAAGTAGCTGAACCATACTTAAAAAATACAAATTACTGATGTTCATCTTATTTAAATTTGGCTTAGAACCTGAGAGGAGTTTGGTGCATTGCACTGGGGACCTCTCATGCAATCCAGGGTTTAAAAGCCTCTTTAAATCAATGGGAATATTCATTGGTCCCCGTAGTGCCCAACTGCATTGCCTTGAGTTAGTCCATATAGTCTTTGTACACCAGCCTCAATACCCTCCACTTGGCAAAGTAACATTTGGGGCCGCATGCAGTTTTGTGGTCTTTATGCTTGGTTTCACTGTGCGGCAAATTTTGCTAATACCTGGCACAGTATGCTATCTGAGTGATTGTTGTAATTTAGTAATGCACTTAAAGAGGATTTACTAAGAAAAAATGTGGATTAATTTTGCAAAAGCCCAACTGCACTGTGGTGGACAAGTAAAATGACCATTTGGTTCAATGTGGCTTTTAACATCTTGAACATTAGAGAGGTCTCCTTGATACGAATCACTCTTTGCAACGGTTTCCTTATCGCTGACTATATAATATAGGTTGGGTGGTCTGTAAGTTGTATTACATAAAAGCCTGCTTTTTAACTCCTTAGTAAATCCGCTTTAAGTGCATTACTAAAATTACAACAATCACTCAGATAGTACTGGAAGCAGGCCTGCTGGTAAAGCCATGGCTGCATTGTGAGTCCCAGCAGACCAATGGAGGGGCCGGAAAAGGGTGTCCGAGAACTTTGGAGCTCCATAATTGGTCCTATGAGAAGAGTCTGATCTGCAAGAATGAAATCTCCTGTCCTGTGCAATGCAATCTCCATAGACTCTCTGTATTGGCTTGAAAGCCCAGCACAGAGGGTCTATGAAGGCTATGGATGCAACCATCAAGTCTGTTATTGAGAGCTACATACCTCTGGGTTACATTTCAACCGAGGGGGACAGCTGATAGGAGCTATTTTGGGGCTGTTTTTTAAGTCTGCTCCCAAAGGCTTACTAAAACATGGTAATTGCCTTTAAAGGGACATTACCACCAAAAATTAAGTCTGTCTATTAAAATATAAGATACAGATAGACAGTCAGTGATTTTGTTCTTCCCTTCTGTGTGAAAACTCTATATTGCAAGTAAGGGCTCTTTGCAAGTGACTGCAGCTGGACTTTTTGTTTTTGTCGTTTTTTGTGCTACAATGTAGCAAGGATTTCCCAGCATCCTTTTCTCTTAATAGACGCAGAAGTAGCAAAACTGTATCAAAAATACAGCTACAGTTGAAATAAATACTACAAAGTACTATTTATTGCACAGTCTGTTGAAAGTTGCAGAATGCTGAATCTGCGACAGTCGCTGTGTGTGTGAAATTCCCCATTGGACAAAATGATTTCCAACTCATGCTTTTCTTTTGCAATTTTTGTATCGTGTTAAAGGTGCCTTAAGGTGGAAATTGGCTAAAAAGTGGAAAAGATAATTGATTTGATAATAGAATTCACCCAGTCCAGTTCATGGAAACAAATTCACCCAGACTAGTTCACTGAAAGCTTATCTCTTATTTGTTTTACCTCAGTTATGCCATACATTGTATTTAGAAGCTCCTAATAAATAAGAACAAACAGGGTTCAAATGGTCACCCAGAGCTAGCTATATATGAATTGGAACACTATGTGTATCCCATATTTTTGGGGGTTGTGCATCTACAAATAATTTTTACAAATGCTAGCTAGTAATACATCAAATATCAAAGGGTATGAACACTTCATTTTAAGTGATAATACTCCTTTAAGGCAGGTTCACTTTAACCCTTGAGGACCAGGAGGGGTGTGCAGTTAATTTTAAAGAGTTAAAAACCATGCATGGAAAAAAACTCAATGAAGGATTTGGAAGAGGTTGTCGGAACACATTTTTCTCCTGACAGGAGCACATGTAATGAATCCACACACACACAATAACAGACTGCCATGAGTAGGATTAATCTGGATGGATGGCTGCAGACAACACATGAAGCAAAACAAAAGATGGCCTCGGTTACATAGTATCAAGTTGTTGGAGCTCAGAGAATACTTGTAACCAAGATACAGAGCAGGGGTGGGCAAACCCGTAGCTCCCCAGATGTGGAGCTACAACTCACTTCTACCTCAGTCAGCCAAAGGCTGTTACAATTGCATTCTATAGAGATCTCTGTCCAACAACAGTTCTTAGCAGAGCCAGCTTTCTCATTAGACATAGTAGGCAACTGCCTAGCGCTCAAAATTTTGATGGGTAAATAAAATAAAAACTATCATGATTTCCTAAGTCTGCTCCTATGGTGGTTTACAAAAACAAACTGCATTGGTTTCACACACAGTCCCGTAGACTGCAAGGGTCGGCTCAGGTTAAGAAATCCCATGTGAACTGGACTCTAGCAGTCATATTCATTGACCCTTTGACTGCTAGAGGGGTACGCAAGGCATTGCAAAGCAATGCGTTATGTACCCCTCTGGCAGTCAAAGGGTTAGGTGAAAAAGGGGTTATGAAAAATATGATTGATTTTAAATAGATATTTTAACCCCTAGAATGCATTTGGTCTCTATTGCATTACAAAGCAATGTTTTGGTGACCTTCCTAGCTTTCAAATGGTTAAAATCCACATTTGAATCAATGGGAATTTGTGTAACTTTCATTTTATTAGCAGGGTGCAGTTAGTTGGCTCCAGAAATGCAGCTGTTTTGCCTGATGAATAAGACTCTAGATCAAGGACGGATTTTCCAATAGACAGAGCAGGCAATTGCCTAGAGCTCCAGATTTTGAGTGGTGTCTCAGCTGTGCTGACCACACCCGCATTCTGAATTGTGGGTGTGGCCAGCACAATAGGCGGGTCCATGCAGCAGTTGTATTTTCCTCTACAATGTATTATTTAACCCCTTTAATCCTAGTGACTTCTCCAACACATTGTGAAGCAGTACTTTGGAGATCTCTCTAGCAACCAAGAAGAAAGCTTTTTTTTTTTTTTTTTTTTTTTTGTCTTGTCTTGTCTTGTTGTGGGCCAAGGGTATTTTCTGTGCCAGGAAACAGTGGATGAGACTGGAGGCAGGGTTATATGAGGAGTAGGGATGTTGCCATGGGTTGAGCTGAGGGCACCTTGAGTGCCTTGCCTAGGGGCCCCTGGGATGAAAATCAGGCCCTGCCTAAATCCCTGCAAAGCAATGCGTTGGATACCTCTCTGGCACTCTGGAGGGGTATTCAGTATTCCATCAAATGCTACACTATGGTCTGGCACTTAAGGACCAGTGACGGTCCTGGTACGTCACGTACTATTACTCACCGTGCTTCTGCAGGGACTGAATTTGATCGCTTCAAGACCGGAGCAATCTCTGTCAGTCCCTCAGTTTGGCGTGCCGCCACACATGATCAGTCACGTGGGGCGGCACGCCGAAATTCTCTATCGGGTCCTTAAAGGACCACACACCCCGCGACCGCTGGTCGTTAAGGGGTTAAAGATTTGGTGTTTTTTGCAGCACAGTACACAGAGAGAGTGTAATTAATTTAAAATGAGAAACCGATAATACCTGTTACAAACTGGGGTGCACTGAAGGTCCCACTTGTGACAGGTAACAGTACACAAAGGGAAGGTGAATACGGGAGGAAGTTTTATTCAGAGCACTGCCCTATCTTTAAGATGTTTCTTAAACCTTTGAGTGGCAGAGTGGTATCCAGCACATTGAAACACAATTGAATGGATACCTCTCTGCAACTCAAAGAGTTAAGGATACTTGTTGTAAATATATATTACTATTTGAATCCTTTGATGCTAAAGAAATCTCCAGTGCACTGAGAATTAATTCTATGGAGACATCTTTAAAATCCAGTGGGGGTAAAAGGTCAACTGTAACCCAAGCGTAAGTGGGTCTTGATTTGTTAAACAAAAGCAATTACCTAGGTAGGTGTTATTCATATACCTGTCTGGTAAAGGTATTTACATATTTTGCACCTGTATACAATGCCCTCTATTGAAGTCTACCTCACAAAAGACAGTAGGCTTCAGTAGTCTGAATGAGAAAGCCCCATGGTTCTTTAGAACAGTAGGGCGAATGTACGAATTTACCAGTGCACCTCCATTGCCGTTAGTCTCTAACACCAGTAGTTGATCTAGGGGTTATGCACTACAGTGTACAATCACTATAGTGCACACCAGTGGCCAGTCTCTGTGGAGTTAGGCAGATGTGTATTTCTGCATTAATGGGTAACAGTGGTCATCATAATCATAATGAAATCCACTTTAAGGTCCTATCTTACCAATCACAAGCTATAAGGAGCTCATACAGCAGAGGACAACTCAGTGTCTGGTATCTTCAGTCCTATGCTTCTTTCAAAGAATGTCCATGAAAATGGCTCCATATGATGAGATGAAATAAAAGGGTGGGGATGAATAGTGACATAATGGATGGTTTCCTATACAAATCTTCTTAGTGGCCTCTTGCACACAGACTTAAAAAACAACTTCTACAGAGAAAACACAGAAGAGAAATCCATCTAAAAGTAAGAATCCTTAATATAAAAATGCTGTGCATCTCATCAAAATATAGATAAAATATGCACATCACTGTCCCCACCCAGTAGCCAACTAGCCATGATCCTGCTGTCTCTGGTGCTAGAATGGGTACCTCATTGGAATTGTGCTACAGTATCTGATGCTACTAAGTTCTCCTGATGTTATGGGACGTAGAATTGCTTTAGTTGCATAATGAGCGTCCTAGGGGCACTATGAGAGGTGGATGATTATTGAAAACCCAGTACTGCTTGGAGCTACATTTTGCCTCACTCAGCTGCCAGCATTAGATACCTTTATTATTAGCAATCCGCTTATGTCATCCCTATAACGTGCAGGGAAATGACATCGAATAACTACTTTTTTAAAGGGATAGTAATGTTTCCCAATAAAAGCACCTCCAATTAATCTTTATTTTATTTGGGCCATGGAGAGTGTTATTTCAATACTGTCAGAGTTGTAGTTCAAGAGTAATTGAATTATAAAGTATCCCCCTTCCGCCCCTTTTACTGCTTTGACAGTGCTCACCTCAGAGCAGCAAGACTGTCTGGATGGATCACAGAGAGGGACTATCTTCAATGAGCATAAAGAAAAACCTGTCAAGGGGGGCAGGGTTTTCCTTATGGTCACTGTAAGAAGATTGTCCCTTGCTGCGACCTGTCCAGTCAAGAGAGCAGATTCCACATCTGAGGGGAGGAGGATTACACTAGGTAAAAGGGGCAGGAGGGGGATACGTTATCATACAATTACTTTTGAACTACAACTCTGACAGTATTGAAAAAACACTCTCCATGGCGCAAATAAAATGAAGAATAATTGGAGTTTCTTCTTTTGTTAAAAATTACTATCCCTTTAAATAAGGCCAAGACATCCATGGGTGTTCTGTTACCCTCTCCTTGGGCAAGCTGTGTTAAGGGGAGGATTTTTGGCATATGTATATTAGTAAATTGGCATTAAGTGGGCGTTGTTTTAAAAAAAAACGTCTTACATTCATCCAACTGTGAGCTGTAGTCATAAAGCTAAAAAAAGTTGCAAGTCTGGAGCAAACCAACTGTACCACAGTGGTGGGTATGAACAATCTGCAAATTCCATTTTCTTTAACCACTTGAATGCCAAAGTGATCTTTCTTTGGATATCTCTTTAGCATTTGCAGGGATTAAAAGCCCCATTTAAAGCAACTGGATTTTTTATTAGCCCCCTTTGGTGTATATGGTTTGCTCCAGAATTGCACCATTTGATGAATAATTGAGGAGGCCTGATATGATTTTCGAACATTTAATTTTAATTTACTGAAATTTTCATGCTTGTAGCATGAGATGTTTTCACAGATTTAGCACTAGATGGGAAAATAATGTTTCTTTATGATAATTTCTCAAACAGGTTTTAATAAATAAGTGAATTCTACATGACCTTTTCCACATGGATTTTTTTAGGCACTTGGTAGACAACCTTTATAATAGTATCAAATAGTGAAATGCTACTATCCAGCTTTAGACTACAGCAGGGCTTAAAAGTTGAAGTCCTTTGCTACTAGCCAGACCTGAAAAGTTACTCTCCACTGCATGCCAAAACATACCCACCAGGGCTGAATTTCTACTCACCAGGGCTAAATTTTCACTCGCCATTGGCTAGTGGAGAGTGGAAATTTTGAGCCCTGGACTACAGAATAGTTCTAATGAAATAAAGTATATATGTACCATGGGGGTTCCTATCCTAAATATTCATACCTGGGAACTGTCAGGGTTTTGACCCAAATCTCAGAGTGAAGGGGCAAAATCTCAGGTTGAGAGAGTCCAGTGTTATATAAAATATGATCTGCACCAATTAAAGGGTTAGTAATGCCCTTATTTAAGTTTATTCAGTACGGAAGATTTAAAGAAAATAAAGTATCTAGAGAAAGCCCTATCTCTGAAACTTTTATGGTTCGAGAGATATTCACTGCTAAAGTTCCCTCCTCCCTCCCATTACCCTGACCAGCCGGAGGCTCTTCAGCAGAGCCGAAATAGCAATCGTTACAAAGAATTACTTCATTGGAATGGTCTACAAAGTGTGCCTGGTTTGCAAGCACACTTTGTAAACCATTCCAATGAAGTATTTATTTTTAAAGATCTCAATTTTGGCTCTGCTGAAAAGCCTCGTCGAGTCGGCCGACACAGATCTTCTGTCAGCTTTACAGCTTACTTTAGCAGCGAATATCTCTCAAACCATAAAGGTTTGAGAGAGAGGACTTTCTCCAGATACTTTATTTTTTTTTAAAATCTACCATATTCCATCAGCTTAAATTCGGGCATTACTAACCCTTTAAATGTTTCTTTAGTCTCTAAATTGCATCCAGAAAGGCAGGGAAAAATGAGACAATAGAGACTGCAAGAGATATGGGGATGGAGAGCTATGCATAGAAATGTTACTGAAATCAAAATGAGAGAGAAGGTTTATATTTATGTGTCTGTAAACCAGCAGGCTGTGGACATAAGCTTAATGTACTACATTTTTTCTGTGAAGACTTGGATATCCACTGTAACCACTATGTTCATACTATCTCCTCTGAGGGCTGAAATAGGTTTGCAATATAATTATTTCTGTGAATATTTTGTTCATTATAATCTGTTCAGTATGATGATGTCAGATGACACTGAGGGTTGCTTTAGAAAGCCCAAAGGCACTATAAGGTTTACTTGTGAAAATGAAAAAAAACAAAGCAAAAACCCAAATGCTGGTGAGATGGCTCAGTTGGTTAAGGCATCAGCTGTAGAATCTGCTCAAACCTCAAGGTCACAGGTTCTAGTCCCAGCAAGGTCAACTCAGCCTTTCATCCTTCCGAGGTAGATAAAATGAGTACCCTTAAATTGGGTAATAATATCTATATCCCCAGGACATACTTGAAAATGACAGACAATCTGAATGTATCCTTCCTGGTAAAATACTTTGATATTATTATGAGTACTGAGCCTTGTGGGCACCAATGAAAAGCATAGAAGACATAGGACACTTTATGACCCATATAGCAAGAGAAGCCTCGGGTGGTTGGGAAAGCATGGTATTAACCGAGCAAGACCAGTACCACCTTTTCCAGTGGAACCCTAATTAGCAAATCCTTTAACCCTTTAGCTGCTATTGAGGTACCCAAAGCATTACTTTGCCCTCCTTTGGAGACCTCACTGGCACCTAAGGGGCTAATTTTGTATCCAGACCAAATTTATTGAAAGCTCTTTGGTAATTTAAGAATACATTATTAGGGTAAACTGTATTAAGTAACACAGACCAGGTAATTGAAGCTGATCATATTATTTTCCTAGAAGGGGCAAGGCTATAGTGTTTATTACAAGGGATATCTAACAGAAAACAAAATAGAAATGTTTCTCATGCGCACATCCACTGGTAGTCACAGAACAACACATAGATTGCCTGATGCCTTGGCCTGGTTTTCCTGTCTGGTGGTAGTCTTAGAGCCACACAAACACTGTTGCATTCTCTTCTTGTCACATCTGCTATTACTGACATTTGTTATATGGAACCTGTTGTGCTTCTTCAGGATCCTTGGGTTGCCACATAATATAGTTTGTGGCGCACTGACATGTAGCAATGGACAAGGGAGAGTCTTGGAGGAAATGTTAATCAGCAGAGTGAAAAGCATCAGAGACTTCTAGAAGAATCCAAATGGAAAAGTGACCTTTAAACTTGGCAGACTTTTGTCACTGCTGTCTCAGTAAAATATAGCAGGAGAAAGTCACACAGTAGAGGGTCATGTAGGGAGGTGCAGGAGAGAGAGTGAATTAAATGGGTTGTACACAATCCTACTGGATAGATTTCAGACTTTGTGAACAAAATAATAAAGTAATGTGAGAGTACACTGAGGGAAGAGTTTAAAGGGATAGTAGTGTTTTATAATAAAAGCAGCTCCAATTAATCTTCATAGTATTTGGCCCATGAAGAGTGTTATTTCAATACTGTCAGATTTGTAGTTCAACAGTAATTGAACGATAAAGTATCCCCCTCCTGCCCCTTTTACTGATGTAACATTGCTCAGCTCAGAGCAGCAAGACTGTCCAGATGGCTTGCTGAGAGGGACAATCTTCATTTAGCATAAGGGAAAAACCTGTCAAGCAGTGCAAGGTTTTCATTGTTCTCACAGTAAGAAGACTGTCCCTGTATGTGAGCTGTCTGATCTGTGGACCAGATTCCACATCTAAGGGAAGGTGGCTTACACTAGGTAAAAGGGGCGGGAGGGGATACCTTATCATTGCTCATCATTGCTAAGATGCCACTGCACCTCTGGGCAGGAAGAGAGGTTGCAGCGGTGAGTTCTTATTTGGTATGGAATGAATGATAGGGAAAAAATGAGTAACAGAGGGTAGATTATGAGATGACACACCTCCTCAGCCATAGTGGAGAAGTGATATAGCAGTCATAGGTGAAGAGATAGCACATAATGAAGGCATAGTTTATTGAGATGAGAAGGTTTATTGAATAGTGTTACTGAGGTTACAGAAGAGGCCAACTCTAGTGGAAAAGGCAGGTAGTAAGATCTCTGGGGAGGTGGTTATCAGGAAATTCCTGATGTCCCCTGCCAAGGTCTGATCCAAGAATAAGTGCCTCTAATGAGCAGGTACTTTCCATTTACCCCCCCCCCCTCCAAACTGACAACACATTAACCACCCCCTGGTTGCAAGCTCTTTATGTTTGTTTCTGTATGTTGTCATGATTTCTAGTTATGTTCTGATTTCTGCACTACCCACATCCCCTGTTAACAATGCATTGATCGCACTTTAGCCTTATGCTCTTAACGCAGTTCTGTATTTTGTATTGTACTATTACAACTTCTGTAAAAACGTTGTGTACGTGTGAGTGTGTATACATGTGCATGCATACAAGAAAAGTATGATTTTATATGGCTTTTGAGCTGATATAGGGCAGTTCTAGAGTTTAAAATGTTATTAAGAAAGGAAATTCTTCTGTGCTCCTGATTATTTGGGTTCTGATGTTTAATGTATTTATAACCATATAGGTCTAGTTTTGGGTATTTCAAGGACAGCAGGTGCAGAATTTGTTAAAAAGCATGGGGCTGCACTGCGCAGTGCCAACTGCAAATCAGGATGCTTCTGACTTTCAATCATAAACCACTGGGTTGTGAGCATTCTCCCTAGACCTGATGTGTTTGGCTTTCAGGCCCAATGCAGTGAGTCTGTGGAGAACTGCATCATAGAAGACAGGAAACTGTCCTGTGCAATGTAGTATAGATACACTACAGGGGCATTGTAGGTCTCCTTCCAGACCCACATTCTGATCCCTTGTCGGTGCATCAAGGCTCACAATACAGCCCAGGCTTAATCATCAGGACTACTCCCAGGGACCCAGATCTGCCAATAAGGCAAATGATAGTTGTACTTAAAAATAAATGTAACTTCAGCAAAAAATAATTTATGAGATTAAAGGGCAACTAAAAAGTGCATAATAGTTTTCTAGTTAGTAACTGCTACTTCCACCCCTGGGATTATTAGCATTATAATCTTACAGTGGTCAATATCCAAGTCCCTTCTGGGATTCTCCTCACAAGATCTGGTGCTATGAGCTCTGGAGATGCATCTGATGATTCCTATTGGTTGTTGTGATGCCATCCCCAACTGTACATTCAATAGGAATGAGGCTGCTGTGAGAAGCTTCAGCCTTTGCAGGAGGAAGAAGTAGAAACTTTGCATGCACTGACTTTTACAATTATGTATGTACGTTTATACTGCTGCCACTTCCAGAGGTGGAAACAGTTGTCAATAAGTAGTAAAAGATTGTGCTTTAACATTTTATATATATTTTTTTCAATTAGTTGACCTTTAAGTTTATAGCTATTTGATAGTTTGTTTTCTACACAAATGCCAATGGCGGTAAATGAAGATTGTGTATATATTTGTATAATAAGAATAACACTAATACTTGGGTCAAAATTGTTGAAGAAAAGTCCAATAGTTTAAGTGAAAGTCAATTCTTGATATCTTCGCTTTGTCTCCTTTGGATGGACACAGCCCTCTGTACACTGGTGTTGTGTACCACATAGTGAACCACAATGAAAACAGAAATAAGAGAGGGATATATATATATATATATATATATATATATATATATATATATATATATATAAAATACATCAATATACAAAGACCCAGGCAGTTAACACGACAGTGAGAATGCTTTCCAACTAGATGGACATATATATAAAAATATATATATAACTAGTATGAAAGCCCGTATACATGGGCTAAAGTGCACCCAGCGGCCCTGGCTGCTGCCCCGGAACCGGGAGCAGAGACAGGCGGTGAGCCGTCCAGAGCTTCCCGCTCCGGATCAGAGCATTCGGTGAGTCTCTACTGCGCATGACTGGGATTGTGTACCTGGGCAAGTACTATTTGAGTGTTAACACCTTCCCCATGTTTGTCTCTCTCTCGCTCTAATCTATCTATCTATCTATCTATCTATCTATCTATCTATCTATCTATATGCCCCCGTTCCAATCATGATCACAAGATAAATCTCATATAATCAGCAGTAGAAAGGAGTAAAGACTAAGGCCTAAGCTCAGTGATATTTGGTATAGCCATGATGTTGTGCATTTGAGCACTTCAAATACATATGTTATTGGATCATTTCATCTCACACAATAGTAGCTATAGCAAATGTCATTGATCTTAGCCCTTAGTTTTTACTCCATTCTATATGCTGATTGTATAAGATTTCTCTGGTGAGTATAATTGGAATGGGGGATTATAATGTATTAAGTATAGTGTGTGTATATATATATATATATATATATATATATATATATATATATATATATATATATATATATAAATATACACAGCAGATATACTCTTATATGGGGCTGCACTCTCTCTTCATTCTGTCTTCCATACCCTTCTGGTCCTTAAAAGGTTAACTGGGGCTTTTAAAGAATCTAGAGAAGTCTCCAGTACATTACAAAGCAATGCGTTGGAGACATCTCTTGTGTTCAAGGGAATGAAAGCCCCATTTAAATCAATGGGAGTCTTTATTTGTCCTCCTTGTGCGGTTAGTTTGCTCTAAATTACTCCACTTCTGCTTTTGTGCATATGGAAGGAGAAAAGAACTATGGGGAATGTTGTATATCATGTGGTTTTCTGGTTTGGTCATGGGGAAGATGATAGATCTGAATTCGCCAAAGGATTTTGTTACCAAGGAGATATAGAACCTTAAAAAGGGAATGTTTAAAAATACTTTTATTAGTCGAGTTCTTCTTACCCTCCCACAGGACAAACTGTACTGTAGTCAGTCAGTAGTTCATCTTGGTAGCAGATGAGAGAATGCTGTAACATGCATGTCAGTGAGGCTGATGTACTGAGTAAAGGGGTGTAATTCTGATGGAAACCAACTGCACCATAGGAAATACATCAACATTCCAAAAATTCCATTTCATTTAAATAGGGCTTTTATACCCTTGAATGCTGGAGACCTTTGTAGCATTCAATTGGTTAAAAGCCCCATTTAAATCCATTTGAATATTTATTTGCTCCCTATAATGCAACTAATTAGCTGCAGAATCACACAGTACGTCAGATTTATGTTATTGCATGTGCTGTTTATCAGCAGCCTGGGGGAAGACAATTTCCTCTACACAGTTTACTTCCTGGAGTGCCTTGCTGACCGTACAGCTTCCTGACCAGGAAGTGAGACGTGCAATAGAAATCTGATTCCCCCAACATGATTCCCCCATCATATTTCTCAAGTTCTTTCGGAATGAGGGGGATTTTATCAGGAATCGTTACATCATGAGAGCATTTGTTCCTTTCTGATGTGTTGTATATGCAGGGGCCATGTCACAGAGCAATGCACAGTTCTGATATAGTTAACCATTTGAGTGTCATAGGGCTGTGTTTCATGCATAACATAATTATGCATTTTGCACTTAAATGACACTGTGGGCCTAATTCAGTAAATTAAAATGGAGCATACAATTTTAACTCCTTGAATGCTACAGGAAGATTCTGCCCAGGAGGGGGGAGGCATAGGGTGAAGATGGGGCCAGGAATCAATGGGGGCCTATCAGCTCTGCACTCTTCTGTGACCCCTTGCAGTCAGGCCACTTTCCTATCTTGGCTAATGGCCACAGTAATCATCACACACTGCCAGTCAGTAAGATGAGAATCACTTTGGTGAGCCCCTTTCCTTTCTTCATAAATCATTTGAGAACCAGAGAGGTCTGCTTTGGACCCCCCAGTACCAAAAGGCTTGCTGCCAGCATGGGGTCAGATATGATGATGTAGGTTGGTGCTGCAGATGAAATGCTTATCCTTTATCCCTCCCTTCATGTGCAGACCTTTTGAGATCCTCAAGTGGAGAGTGGGGCCCAGCTTCAGATTTTACCCTGGCCCATTAGCTTCTTGTTACCACACAAGGCATAAAAAATTAGTTCTGATAAGATTTTTGACTTGATGATGATGTAAACAGCCTTGACATTCTCCAACTACAGGGCCAGTTTTCCTATCAGTCAGATCAGCCAATTGCATAGAGTGCCAGGTTTTGAGTGATGCCTCAACTGTGCTGGCCACACCCACATTTTGAATTATGGGTACAGCCAGAACAGTCCTAATGCCATGGTTTATGGTGGCTATTTTTATCATGTCTTTCTGTCCCTCTTTCCCACACTGGTGTCTCTCTATATAGGAGATCAGACTGTGTGATGTGTAAATAAGAGTGTCACATTGTTCTACAGCAATAAAACTCACATTAATGTTTGTTTAAACTTCAGAGTTTATTAATTAGTCTATGTAAATAAAATACTTTGGTCTTGCTATAAATCATTTATTCAGTTACACAAAGAGGTGTCAGTAGGTCATGAAATAACCTAAACATTCTTGGTAGTGCCCTGTCTACCAGCCACACCCCCCAGTAACACCAGCTAAAACAAGTGTCCCTCTTTGGCCATTTTAAATGTTTAAAGGTTCGGTCAGGTCCATAGACAATACATACAATGGAACCTTCTTGTGCCCATCCCTGGAGTATTAAAGGGATAGTAATACTTTGTTTTATCTTTATTTTATTTTGTAGGCATTAAAAAAAACATGACGAACGATATAAGTCTTATCTCTCAGACCTTTATGGTTTAAGAGATATTCACAAGCAAAGTATTCCCCCCCCCCCCCCGTTCAGCCAAATCAGAAGGGAAGTGCCCAGGTAGACTGCAGAGAGGGACAATCTTCAATTAAGATAAGGGAAAAAGCTGAAAAACTTGTCAAGGGGGGGGAGGGCTTTCATTCTTTTCATACAAAGAAGATTGTCCCCTTCTGTTATCTGTCTGGTCTTACAACTAGATTCACATCTGAGAAGA
Source organism: Rhinophrynus dorsalis (assembly GCA_037306005.1). Taxonomy (NCBI): domain Eukaryota; kingdom Metazoa; phylum Chordata; class Amphibia; order Anura; family Rhinophrynidae; genus Rhinophrynus; species Rhinophrynus dorsalis. The sequence continues at coordinate 284,703,275 of CM074724.1, forward strand.
GATGGCTTACACTAGGAAAAAGGGGCAGGAGGGGAAACTTTGCTTGTGAATATCTCTTAAACCATAAAGGTTTGAGAGATAAGACTTATATCATTCTTCATGTTTTTTTAATGCCTACAAAATAAAATAAAGTTCAAACGAAGTATTACTATCCCTTTAAGCAGGCCCTGTAGTTGGAGAGAAGCAACTTGTATCATATATGTGCAGGTTTAATTAGGAAGGGAAGGTGTAGGAAGGAGGGCAAGGCAAGGTTTACCCTGAATGTGGGGAGAATGGTGCAGTAGTGGGCACTGTGGGGTTAGAAATGGTGGGTTTTCTGGATAATTTGGCAAGCTAGAGAGAAAACTTCTGTCCTCAGAAACCTGGTAATTGACTCTGAAAATCAGAGTCTCTGGGGCAGATCCAACGAGTTCCTAGGTATGTTCTTATGCTTTATCATGTTTGTGAGATTGAAAGAGAGAGAGACAACTGGTGAATTGTACTGCTGCTGGGCCTGCTATAAATTTGGGAAGTTTGGTATAGTTGATTGAAACTGTTACTGTGAAGAGACTTCCTCTTAACACAAAAGATTCACTGTTTGAAAGTATGTAGGGGTGGAAGAGGAATACAAAAGGCTGGGAGATTATCAGCTCAACTAATGTGGCTGGGAAAAAGGAACTAAATTACCCAGACCCCTTCGATGCTAGAGAAGTTGCCAATGTATTGCAACCTGTCTAGCCTCCTAGGGGTTAAACATTATATCAAATGTATGCTAAAAAGAAAAATCAGGTTTCTTGCTGAAGACATCAATGATTATTATCAGTGTCAATTAAAGGGTGGAATTTTCTTTTCTGATGGAAGTGTCCCTTCTCAATATCCTCCTATATAATAATTTGCTAGGATGTTTGTCAGAAGCCCTCATGTGCAGTAGAGACTGCCCGCACTGCAGTCATACGCAGTACAGAGTGCCCAAATGCACCACGGCTGATACAGAGCGGGGCGCTCTAAATTCGGACCGGAGTCATCTCTGTGCACCTTCCTCGGACAGCTTGGTCCCAGGAAGGTGCGCAGAGTGGACTGTGGTCTGAATTCGGAGAACCCTGCTCCGTATCAGCCGCGGCGCGTTCAGGCACTCTGTACTGCATATGACTGCAGCGCGGGCAGTGAGCAGAGAGGCTCCAGGCACCAGCCGAGGCTGCTGGGTGACACTGTGGCCCGTGTACACAGGCTTTTAAACTAGAATGTATATAAACCATAAGTGGAGGAAGACTCACAGTGGATATATCATTCCTGTTGCCATCTTGTTTTGGGGAGTCATTTTTCTCTGATACGCTGCTAGTTATAGGAGGTGATTGAAGAACAGTTGAAATGGCCTGGGTGGGGTGAGAGGGGCCATTATGTTGATGACGTGGTTTCCTTTTAACCTTTTGAAGGCCAGAGAGGTGTTTATTTGGACATGATCTTACATCTGTAATAAAATTGTCATTATGTTGTTAAGTATAAATCAATAATGAATAAAATATTTATAAAGGCACATTTCTTTACATTGATTCTTTAACCATTTAAATTCTAGAGGGATGTTGAATACATTTATATATGTATGCCTTCTAATGGTTTACCTTAATGCTTAATGGAATTCTCTAATGTCTCTGTCCCTTACGTGCTTGTTGAATGTCCTGAGTTTACATTGGTGCTTTGAAGCTGAGTAGAAAATATTGATCGGCTTTAATGTAGAAACATAGACGGTAACTGCAGATTAGAGCCATTAGCTCATCTAGGGCCGCGTGCACAAAAAAAACAAGCAATACTGTAACAAGACAACCGCACCCTCAGAGACTAATGAAAATTCCCATTGATTTAAATGAAACTTTTAAACTCTTGAATGCTGAAAAGGTCTCCAGCACATTGCATTCAAAGGGTTAAAACCCAATAGAAAATAATTGGGATTTGTTTTTTATCTACTGTGGTACAACTGGGTCCAGAATTGTTCCCTCTTGATATAGACAGACCAGAGTCTGCCCATCTCCATTTCTATTTTAAGGGCGATTATATTTAGGCCTCACAATCAGAATGACAAACATATTCAGCATGACAATTTCCATAGGTATTTTCTTGAAACTAAGCATTCATATTTTGTCCAGGGCTTTATAGAAATTTAGGGACACCCTAAGCGGATGTCCATAGCACACCAAAATGACTTCACTCTGGTTGAGAACCACTACCCTACACTTTAGGGGATATGCACTAAGGTGTGATAAAGTGGAGGTGACTTCTCCAGGGATATTACTTCTCCAATTCCTGTTTAATACTGTGGAGCCTATGTGATAAGATGTCTTCAGCTTGAGAGATCTTGGTGAATAGGCTCCACAGGATAACATAGAACTTGTAGAAGTCATTTCACTGGGGAAGTCATCTCCATTTAATAACCTCTTTTTTGACACCTTAGTGCATAAGCCCGTTTGCCTTTTTTAGAAATACGTTTACTGCTTTACATCTTGCACTTCAGTGTCCAATCCAGTGTTCAATCTCTTTACAGACTCCCCATTGTTTTCCCTCTTTTGGTCAGCTGAGGCTTATACTGCTCCCCACGGCATCATCGGCAGGTTTGCTCCTAGGGAAGTAGACCTGTCGAGAGCACTATTGGAGTGATAGTTGCCCTATAAAAAGCTAATGCTTCCTTATCTTTCAGAATACCTTTTACAGTTATTTAATTATTTAGGAGGAATCATTTATTTCCCTTCCAAAAGCCTAGATTTCATTGCAAGTGATAAATATAATCACTGGTTTCATATTACAGATTACAATTGAAATCTGTGTTGATATTTGTAAACAAAACAATTAATAAAGTTATCAATTGCAGTGGAATCAGGCCGTTATATTAGTCCCTATAGCAAGTGAAATCCCATGGATCTTTATCCATTCTGTTATGTAGCGCATCCAGATAAAACTCTATAAAACTTCTATGCTCTGGGGGGAATGCATGTATCCTCCAGTACAGCCAATTTTCTGGGCTTACACTTTAGATTACAGATCATGCCCCTGCATCTTTTCTTATGTAACACTGTTTTGGTGCATAGTAGCACACATAGTTCTGCCTATATTCAATTGATAAAGGGAAATTAACACAGTTGCTATGTATGCTTCAGCCAGAGCAGACTTGATATAACAAAGCACGGGGTGCTCTGTGCAGCCCCGATATAGCCTTGGGAGCCCAAGATGAGGCCCACAGAAACAGAAGGCTCCCAGCAAATGTTTTAATATGCCATGGATGTACTAAACAATTCATGCTGAAATGTCCCCTCTTTATGCTGTTTGTGTGAAGCAGTGGGCAGTAGGGTAATTGATGGACATTTCGTGGCATTCCTTTACACTGCATCTTGTGTATTGCCATGTGATTAGTAAGAACAGAGGACACTGGTGTTGAATTCCTTCTTTTTCATTAGTATGCAATATGTTTGTATAGGTGATATTTGGGGCTTGCTCACATTAAAAGTTTAAAGGAGAAGTAATGACTAATCCACCATTTATGGACAGAAAATCCTAATGGCTCTATGCTTTTACCCTTGTGCCATTTGCTCGCGAGATCACATCTTCATTCAGTCCTAGGTGTCCTCTCCATGGAGAATGACATGACGGTTACTGGCAATTTTTTCCAACTGAAGCAGACATAGTGAAAGGCTATTTAACCATTTAAGGATCACAGTGGTAAGCAGGGCAATGTGTTGCACTCCCCTCATATCCTTAAATGGTAGGATTATCATGTGTGGTGGTTACCATGATTGTCCTCCTAGCAACTGGCATGTCTTCCTCCATGCCTATGACATCTTGGACTAATTGAAGATGTTATCTCTTGACCAAAGACATAAAGACAAAATTCATGGGCCATTAGGATTTTGTGGCCGTAGGAAGGTAAGTGGTGGTGGTGGGGAGGTTATAAGGCGGTGTTATTTCTCTTTTACTGCTGATGGAGTTATATGCAGCTGTATGCTTTAATGTGTCTGTACATAACTATATGTGCAGGTGCAGAATTTACAGGCTTACAAATAAGTGCACTAAATGGGCGTTGTTAGTAGATCTGTGCATTCCCCTGATTGGGGCATATGTATAAAAACAAATGTGGAGCAATTCTGGGGCAAAACAACTGCAGCATAAGGAACAAATAAAGTTATTTAGGTGGGAATTTTAAACCTTTAAATGCTAGAGGGCTTTGAAATGGATTGGATGCCACTCTAGGAGTTAACCCTTTGAGTATGGGAGGGGTATCCAACGTATTGCGAAGACATACATTGGATACCCCTCTGTCACTCAGATGGTAAAGGGGTTAAAAGCCTTTAAATCACTGAGGAATTTATATTTTGTTCCCTATGGTTCAGCTGGTTTACCCCAGAATTAACCCACTGTTGCTTTTATATATTAGCCTCGCTGTAACTTTAAAAATAAATAATAATAAAAATACAGTATGTAATTTTCTAGCTTTATTAATCTATTGGATGCTAGAGAGGTCCCCAAAGCATAATACCTAATTGGTTACAATCACTGTTCTTTGTGTACAGTATTTTTTAACCTTTTGGCTGCCAGAGGTGTGCTGCATACCCCTTTGGCACTCAAAGGGTTATACACAATTTTTTAAAATCCCTTCCTAAGTTCCTGAAGTATTTTCTGATACAATTCAGCATGTAGATCAGGGGTGTTCAACGTGCAACCTGTGGGCCAAATTTGACCCATTGGACTCCAAGGGGCGGCCCACCTGAGACTTTAAAAAAATGACAACTAATTTTATGCCTAATTGACTAGCACACATGTGCTAGCAGGGCAGTAAGAACTAATCTCCTGCCTGTCTGCCAGTACTGTACAGTTCAACAATAGCTTTCTGTTAAAATATCAGTATTGTTGTTGCCTTGATCGATAAATAAATCAATATTTTTGACAGGCTAAAATTTACCATAATTTTCAATAAAAAATAATAATAATAATGTGGCCCGCGGACTTATGGCTTTCTGATCATGTGGCCCAGGACTGAATAAACTTGGACGCCCCTGATGTAGATTAAAGGTCATCAAGAATTTTGCTGCTGAAGAACCTTTTTTTTTTTTTTTTTTTATGAAATCTTTGAGGAACCCGAACAATCAAACCCTTTACCCACTTAGAGTCTTACAAAGTCTCCAGTGCATTGCTTTTCCATTAATTGGTAGATTGTGCTATCATCTTAAATTAGGCTAAAGAGGGGTAGTTCTGGAGCAAACCATCTGCACCACATGAGAAATAAACATTCCCACTAATTTAAATGGGTCTTTGAACCCACTGAATGTTAGAGATGTCTCCAACACATTGTAAAGACACATTTAAATGAATGGGAATTTGGGGACATATTTCCCCTGTATTGGGGCAGTTGGTTTACTTTAGAATTGCTCCTCTTAACTTGATGAATAAGGCCCATGTCACTAGTTGGTGCAGGTAAGCTTGGATCATTGTGTCACATGTTTTAATGTTCTACATGTCCACTTGCAGTTACAGAACCTCACATACACATGTCTGCCATCCCAGCCTTACTCTCTTGCCCTCTAATACATACAACTGTTATGACAAACCATGTACTTCTAGAACCTCAGGGTCTACCGGTGGAAAACTATTGGTGGAGAGCTAATCAGTTTGGCAGATTTTTTTTAATTGTCTGTAATTTATGAATGCAATTGAAAATGTGGTATTGTGGATGGGGGAGGGATATTTATTTGAAGAGGGTATATAAAATGCACATCCCTGTGGCACTCAAAGATATAATGGACTGATGCTGTCCATGGTGCTGAAAGCCTTCTCTTCACTCTCCTACTGGCCAAGTAGGGAAGCAGAGAGAATGCGTTTTAACTTCAGAATTGTCGTAGTGTTGGTGATGTGTGATGGAAGGACATCCCTTCCACATCGACAGCACTTCGACAATCCTGTATGCTAATAGGGACCTTATCCACCACTCCCCTTGCATCTGAACATTTTACTGAATGTCGATGCGTGTGTACATCGAAATGTCGGAGTGTTTCGAAAACACTGACAAAATCATATTGCCATAGCATCGACCTTTAGTGAATCTAGGCCCAGGTGTTGCTTCAGTATTTAAAGGAGAACACATTTCTCCTAAAATAACCTCTCCTCTATATCACTATGGATAACCTCCCCCCTCAATTTTCACTATGAATATTGTTCTTGTATCATTGTTCACGACATACAGTCACATCTTCAATCAGTCCTGTACGTCATATCCATAGAGACTGATGTTACAGTTGTTAGCAGTTGTTTCAATCTAAAGCATTTAGAGTGCATGATTCTATTTAATCCTTTTATGGACCAGAAGGGTGTACAATGCATTGCGCACCTCTCTGGTCCTTAAAACATTAAGATTAACATGTTCGGTGAGCAGAGTTTGAAGTCCTGTGCTCCTGAATGCAACCATCATGTTCACCTCCATCTACATAGAGACAAAAGGGGTGTCATACTGAGAATTAATAACTCTTACTAATGTGTTCCTGGGGATGGTGTCCTCTTTGCTCTCTTGTGCCATTACAGAGAAGAAACATCCATATTCATATCAGTTCAGCACCAAAATATCAGGCAAGTCCCCTCTCCCTGAAGGAAACAGCACAGCCCTAGTTGTAGGTTGTAGTTCACTGCCTGAAGGAAATAGCACAGCCCTAGTTGTAGGTTGTAGTTCACTGTCTGAAGGAAATAGCACAGCCCTAGTTGTAGGTTGTAGTTCACTGCCTGATGGAAATAGCACAACCCTAGTTGTAGGTTGTAGTTTACCGCCTGAAGGAAATGGTGTAGGTTGTAGTTCACTGCCTGAAGGAAATAGCACAGCCCTAGTTGTAGGTTGTAGTTCACTGTCTGAAGGAAATGGCACAACCCTAGTTGTAGGTTGTAGTTCACTGCCTGAAGGAAATTGCACAGCCCTAGTTGTAGGTTGTAGTTCACTGTCTGAAGGAAACGGCACAACCTTAGTTATAGGTTGAGCGCCACTTTAGCAACCACCACGCTCCAGAATAAACCGCTGCGTTTTATTAATTCTCAGAATGTTTCTAATACTATGGGTGACTTTCTGGAATGATTGAAGATATTAGGGCAAAAAGCAAGCTTCGCTGGAGTCATAATGACCTAGTAAGGTAAATGGGGTTTGTTATTATTAGACTTTGTTAGTTCTACTACAATAAGTACATGTTTTCCCTGCAGGCTCGTGGAACAGACACGCTGGATTCAGCCACTGAAGGGACAGGTCGTCTCATTCCTTCCACAGCAACCACCAGTGTGAAGGGAAGACCGAGCAAAAGGTACTGTTGGGGGATGAGACAGGCAGGCACAATAGGGCTGCACTATAAGCTGATTCCTATCATTATGTAGAGGACTACTTTCCCAACACTAGAGATTAGGTTAGTACCAATGTAAACATAGATCCCCAGAAAACAACATTTTTTTTACCTCTTGCATTCTAGAAATGTCTCCAATTCATTGTAAGTCTCTAACAGCCAATGGGTAAACATTTGTAGATGTTTTAACCCCATGAGGACCAGAGGTGTGCACAATGCAATGATCTTCCTTCTGGAACTCAAGTTAAGGTTAGGGTATCCTAAAACACTAGTGCGGTGTGAACAGACGGCCAGAGCACCAGATGCCTGTACTGCACTAAGGTCAGGAAATACGTGCCAAGAAATGAGCAAACATAGGGCTGTATGCATATAGGCAAAGCAGGAGCAAGTCTGGGCCATACTAACTGCGGTATAATGGAGAAATAAATATTTCCTTTGATTTCATTGAGGCTTGTAACCCTTTGAATGCTAGAAGATCCCCAACACATTACTTTGCAATTCATTTGAGGGCTCTCTGTCATTCAAGGTACTAAAGACCCTCATCAGTGGGAGGTTTGGGAATGTTACATGTTCACTTTGATGCATTTGATTTTCCATAGAATTACTCCATAAGACCTTATGTATAAAGCAAAAGTGAAGCAATTCTGGAGCAAACCAGCTACACTCTGGGGATAAATAGAAACACCCAAATTTCCTGTTGATGTAAATGTGGCTTTTATTGGTATGAATATTAGAGTGGTCTCCAAAGCATTGCTAAGAAATTCATTACTGAACTCTCTAGCATTAAAATTCCCATTTAAATCAATGGGAACCATGTTTGTCTTCCTGTAGTGCTGTTGGATTGTCTCAGAATTGTCTTTAAATATAAGGCTTTTACTGTCATACTACACTTGTGCTTTATATTTAACCCCTTAACAACTGGCTAATCCTGGGGTGTGTGTGGCTCTAGAGCACCACTGCATTTTTTGCTCAATGCATTCTGGGATTGCAGAGCATTCTACAGCTGCTCTGACATTCCAGAATTCCTTGACATGCCAGGACCGTCACTGGTCCTTAACGGACATCCACTGAGGACATTCCTGGCAAGTAATTGGTCTTTAACCCCTTAAGGACCGGTCCGCACACATGTGGCAGGCACTTAAGGACCACTCAGGACTCCCTGAACAGAGAGCAGCCGCACAGGAACCCTTGAAATCCATGATGTACGTGTACGGTATGGGTCCTTATTGTACGTTGACCCCATGATGTACATGTGCATCTTTGGACCTTAAGAGGTTAAAAACAAAACAAAAAAACACACTTGTTTGCAGATGATTTTTATTATAATAGGACAAACTTCTTTTCCAGCACAGAGTTGGGAGGGTTGAAGCATATTTGATAGGGGCTTCTATGGCAGTGAGAATGTGTTTGTCTGATAACCTTATTACTCTGAATTTAGGATTACAAGAGGCCCCTTTGTAAAACTGGCAGACTGCGCTCACTACCACTATGAGAACGTCAACTATGGATCCATCCAGGTGAGGACACCCCTAGATAGAGAGATAGAGAAAGAATTGGACACTGAAGTTTTGATGGCCAAGGAAATGCCATTGATTTCATAGTCTCACTTCTGCATGTACTGATATATTTTATTGGTCAACTAATAAATAATTTGTGCACATTCTTTTGCAAATGGCTTACTTGTACAAATCCATGTTTTCATATGACTTTCTCAATATTATTTAAAGTAAGAGGCAATTTTGTAACAGTCACAAGGTGGCGTTGTGACTATTGCTGTCCAAGGAGAGGTACAGTTTGTCTACCAATAGACATATACAGACAGCAGTAGAAACAGTGTTACCTCTTGACATCTCTACAAAACAGCATTTTGTTAAAAAACAGTTTGAGATGTATAAACTATTGCATGATCATGTGTCAGCAGTGGGGGAACATTTGATTTTCAACAGGAAAAACCACATAATCTATATAAATCATAATAAAATATTCCTGTTCCTTTAAAAGGGCATTAGTTTCATTATGAAGACAATAGGTCCTGTGGAGCTTTACATGACAAATGAAACAAGAACGCTTCCACTGCTGGGATATGCTTAATTCAAAAAGCTATTAAAGCTTAAACTCATGCTTTTTGTTTGTTAGCAGTATTACCAGCTGGTGACCAGGCTGCTAATTTTAAATTTTCTGCTGAACTCTGTAGGAGAGCTTGTAGTCCCTAGAGTCTATTCCATAAATTAGAACTATGCCAGTGCTGTACAAACTGTTTTTCCTCTTTATTTAAGAACTCACTATGTAAATAGCTTACACCCTTTGCAGGGAAATGCTTCACGTGCTTCTTAGTTTCAGACTTGTGTTGTGGCTGCTTCTTGTTCCTGCTGCCAAGCATTGCATTGTAACACGTGGTCATGAGCGTAACAGCACATTGTTTGGCATCAGGAACAAGAAGCAGCCAATGCTCATTGAAGGGGTCAAAAGTTCCATTTCATTTAACAGTAATTTTCATTTCTCCCATGTGACGCAGTTATTTATTCCAGAATTGCCCACCTTTTCCTTGTTAGAAAAGCCTCCATTCAATGTAGGGACTTATGTGAGGTTAAAGTGAAAGTAATGTTTCACAAAAACAGCAGCTCCAATTAATCTTAATAGTATTTGAGCCATAGAGAGTGTTATTTCAATACTGTGAGAGTTGTAGTTCAAGAGCAATTGAATGATAAAGTTTCCCTCTCCCACCCCTTTTACCTAGTGTAAGCCCCCACTCCTCAGATGTGGAATCCAGTCCATAGACCAGACAGCTCACATCAAGGGTCAAAATTCTTACTGTGAGAACAATGAAAGCCCTGCCCCCCTTGACAGGTTTTTCAGCTTTTTCCCTTCTCCTAATTGAAGATTGTCCCCCTCTGTAATCTACCTGGACACTCCCTGCTGCTCTAAGCTGAGCAGTATTACATCAGTAAAAGGGGTGGGAGAGGGATACTTTATCATTCAGTTACTCTTGAACTAAAACTCTGACAGAATTGAAATAACTTTCCAAGGCCCAAATACTATGAAGATTAATTAGAGCTGCTTTTATTATGAAACATTACTATCCCTTTAAGTGTTGTGAGTACTGTCTAGGCACCAATAGTGGTGGGGGAAGTGTGGACTATACTTGCGTCTGCTTTTTATACAGTGTAAGCAGAAGTACTTTATATGTTCAGACACAATCAATACATTACATAGATAATTCATGAGATCACATAGACAGGTCCATTGGAAATTCATATTATTGATTCTATAGAGTGCACATGGAAGATGAATCAACTGCAGAGCAGGAGAACCTTTTCTAATGTTATCAACACATGAGATGCTATAGGCATCTTCAACAGCTTCCAAGAGTAATATCATAAAGCACATCCTACTGATCCTACGCAGATGGCAGTCCAGCCATGAACTGCCAGGCAGTTACCCCCTCAATTACTTTGCAATGGCCAGAAAATCCTAATAAACCTTATAAATGTTGTCCTTGTTCGAGCAATGCATTGCACAAAAGTGTTAAGAATACCATGTTCAGCGGATATGACATCATAACTGAAGATGGGGACATTAGGATTTCCTGATCACAAGTAAGGTAACTGGGGGTTACTAAGGGAGGTCTTACTTTAATTTTTGGAGATCAATCCAATCTAAGTTCATTCACACTGTACACTTATTCCTATAATAACTTAGGTGACTTTGAAAGGACTTTCAAAACCGCCTATATTTATGTTAGCCATACTTTACTTAACCCTTTGAGTGCAGAGAGGTACGCAATGCGTTGATCTGCAATGCGTTGTGTACTCCTCTGGCACTCAAAGGGTTTAAAGGGGAACATTCACTTAACTAAAACTTTCTTGTAGCGGTTTCAACTACAATAACAAGATTAGCGCCATTTTTTTTTATTTCTGCTTACCGGGTACTGAAGATATGAAGCTTTAAACTGTGGCACTTCCGCGTCTACGGCACCCTGTATGTGCGGAACGAAGCCACAGGACTTCCCACCTCCCTCCCAGCTGCCCCAGGGAAGCGAGTTCTTTGGGTCATTTATGTGGTCTAGCGTTACAACAAGCTCCGTTTCCCATGCTACTGAGGTTGCAAAAAAAAAAAAAAAAACGCAGCTAATCTTGTTATAGTGGTTGAATGCTCCCCTTTAAACTATACTTTATGAGATGGACAGCTTTATTTATTTGCCGGTTTATGAAAATTATCCTTTGCTTCATGGTATAAAGTGGCAGTTGGGAGGAAGAGTGGAATGTTATTACCTGACAGTACTGTGCCTAATTTGCATAAACTGAAAAACAATTAAAGCTAAATATGTAATAAACTATAGTATTAAAGAATTACTAGCATAAATATAGATAATTTTGAAAACTCTTTTAATATCACCCATCATTATAAAGTTAGTTAGCTCTTTTCTCTCTGCGTTACATGAGTAAAGGGGCATGTTACTGATCATAGATGAGAGCTCATTAATTAGTGGGTGATCGTATGTTGGGGGGGGTGATGTCCATTTCATTCCATGATCGTAAAGATCTGTATGTCTGTTCCAGCTTTCTCTGTCAGACTCACGTCCAGAGGATACCGTTACAGACACAGATGCCCTCTACATTGTGCAGGTTACATGCCAGGTGAGTAAGAAGGAAAACTACCAACATGAATTCTACTGAGTATGACATATCTGCACTTCATATAGGGGACGTGTTATTGATAATATATTGAAGTTACTCTGTATGAAAGGGTGTTTATATAGCATTTATATATGCAAGTGGCACACCTTGATGGAGCTTATGATATGATAGTTCAGGCCACATGTGCAAAGGTATAATGGAGTAAGTTGATTGCAGACCAACCTAACCATAGGTAAATATAAAATTGTCATTAATTTAAATGGTGATGTTACCCCCTGAATGCTACAGAGGTCTCCAACACACTGCAAAGCAATGTGTTGGAGAACTCTCTAGCACAGTGGTTCTCAATCTTTTATTGTTCGGGGCACCCCTGACACATAATCTAGAACATTCGGGGCACCCCTAACATAGTTAATTACTTTATCAAGGGCATAAGAAGGGTACAATACATAAATATATAGTTATTATTAGGTTTTATAATCATAATAACAAAACTAAATCTATTGTGCATAACAATTTCTATAAATCTTTATTTAAAAGTCCATTTTTTTTAGTCTTCAAAGAAAACATGGGGCACCCTAAGTTGATGTGCATGGCACACCAAAGTGCCACGGCACCCTGGTTGAAAATCACTGCTCTAGCATTTTAGAGGTTAAAAGTACCATTTAAGTCTGTGAGATTTTGTATTCATCCCCTATGGCACAGTTGGTTTGCCCATCATTTTTCCTGCTGCGGCCTCTTCCCCTTTGTAATTCTCAAAGTTACTGAGGTTACTCCAGCCGTTAATTCAGGCCAGATTTCAATGACCCATAAATATTCATTAGCCTTAGGTGACCTGATCATTTTATTCTTTATTCATATATAGTCAGAAATGTTACTGTAGTTTTTTATTTGCTTCAGTGATTTTGGCAATTATAACATCATTAAATTAAATGTAGGACACGAGATATAATTGGATGCTCCTGGGCATTGATTTGGATGAGCAAGCTAAAGAAGCCATCTCAAACATTGTCCTGCCTTGAAAAAAATCATCAGAAAGAATATGTAGTTTGTGTGCCACTAATATAACCATCTGACCCATTCAGTACCATGCAGAATACACACTAGTACCTCAGTAACCCATGCACAATGGGTGATATGCATAGGGAACAAATAAGTGGCCAGGATTCCAGCTGATACACTCACATTTATCAAATGCACAATTCTGGAACAGAAGAAATGCACTATATGTATTAAAGAAAAAATAATATTTCACTAACTTAAATATTTTTTTTGCTTTGAAAAAATGTGACCCAAATTTATAATTTTTCTACTTGGAGCTATTGACAAACACAAGTTCAGCCGATTATATTACTGCCCGCATTGGACGTTTCACTCCTGAATAAGATTATATCTCCCTATTTGGAACTTCAGAATAGGTAAAAGGTGGTTCTATGTTAGATGTGGAAAAAGCAGGAGACTGATAAATAAGTAAAAATAAATACCTTTATTGGCTAACAGAGTAGCTTTAGCATGCAAGCTTTCCAGACCACTTGTCTCTTCATCAGGCACACCTGACTAAGGCACACCTGACTAAGGCACACCTGACTAAGAGACCTCTTGAAAGCTTGCACTCTAAAGCTACTCGGGTAGTGTATAAAGGTATTTATTTTTAATCAAAGATCATTTGGATGAGCATAGAGATATTGACAAAAATGTTCCAGACTGAAAGTCAATCCCACAATGATATGAATATTCAAAACAGGCAGTTGCTATAGAAACTGCAACCCCATTGTGGGGAATCAGAAAGCCAGTGCTTCTCAATGTCACTCCTCAGGGCACATGACAAGTCAGGTTTTCAAGATATCCTGCTTAATCACAATGGCTCAGTCATTGCGACTGAGCTGCCTGTGAATAATTAGGGTTATCCTGAAAACCTGATGGGTTGGCTTGCCCCGAGGACTGGAGCAGGGAATCTCTTAGTATGGCTGATTTACTAAGAAAAAGTGGTGCAGTTCTGGGGCAAAATCAACCGCACTGTGGGGAACAATAATACAATTCCCATTTCAGTGTTTTAACCCTTTGAGTGCCAGAGGGGTACAGAATGCATTGCAAAGCAATGCATTACGTACCCCTCTGGCACTCAAAGGGTTAAAGACAATTAAAGCTGCATTTATATCAACAGAATTTTGATGAATATTTGTTTGTTTCCTATATTGCTGTTATTTTACTCCAGAAATGCACCAAGTTATTTATTTCTTTAGAAAATGTTTTACCAGGAAGAATACATTGAGATTTCTCTCGTTTTCAAGTATGTCCTGGACAGTTTTCAGTAGAGTGTTTCATATTTACACAAACTGAGAAACATTATATATTACATGTTATTAAATATACATACACATATGAATATGCATACATATGGAAATTTTAAAATTATAAACAGTTACACTCTGTTTTTAGATATAAAGAAGCATTTACTTTTAAGGATTTTAGACTGGAAGCATATTTGATTATTTCAGGCAGATTGTTCCAGGCCTTTGGAGCTCTGAAGGACAAGGCATATCTTCCTGCTTCTTTCTTGTATTGTGGTATACGTAGCGAGTTGTTAGCGGTGGAGCGGAGGTTGTACTTAGTATGGAGAGCAGGAGTGAGCAAACTGCTCAGGTAGTGTGGTAGTTTTCCAGAGAAGTGGTTGTGTACTAAGCAAGAAAGGTGAAGGGCACGTCTAGATTTGAGTGTTAACCAATTTAGTTCTTTTAACGTATCACAGCGATGAGTAGTGTAATTACATTGGAGGCTAAAGTGGCATATTGAATTATACAGGGTGTCAAGTTTACTAAGATGGATTTCTGGCGCTGGAGCTTAAACTATATCACCATAGTCTATGATAGGCAGCAACATCTTTTGCACAATACGTTTTCTAACCAGGGGACTTAAACATAATTTGTGTCTAAAAAGAGTACTGATTTTGGGATAAGCTTGGAGGTTAATTTGTCAATATGATGACCAAAAGTGAGGTTGGGGTCAAGCCACATACCAAGATATTTGTAGGAGTCCACTGGGGCCAGTTTACGATTAGACTCCGTTACAATGGATAGGTGGGTATTGCCGAGATTACACAGTTTGTGCTTTGTGCCAAATATCATTGTGACAATTTTATCTGTGTTTGGAACAATTTGTTCCTTGCTATCCATCTTTCAGCCTCGCAGAAATCATGTTGTAATATGGCCTCAAGGTGTGATATGTTTGAGTTTTTAGTATAGAAAATGGTGTCGTCTGCATACATGTGTACTGAAGCTGATTTGCAAACCTTGGGCAGATCATTTATAAAAAGAGAAAATAGAAGAGGGCAAAGAATGGAGCCTTGAGGAACTCCACTTGTTACTTTGAGCGGAAGGGAGTCATTGCCGGCAACTGACACATACTGCATTCTGTCTGATAAATAGGATTGGAACCAGTTTAGTGAATTATTACCCAGTCCTGATCTTTGGAGTTTATTTATAAGAATATTATGGTCTACTGTGTCAAAGGCCTTGGCAAAATCTAGGAAAATGGCTCCTGTGAGGTCACCATTTTCCATGCCCGTCTGGATATCGTTGGTTACTTTTAGGAGGGCCGCGACTGTTGAGAGATTTGGTCGAAAGCCTGATTGAAGAGGGGTGAAAAACTGGTCTGTTGGTAATATTTATTTAGTTGCACGTGTACATATTTCTCTAGGATTTTGGATAAGGTGGGGAAGTGGGATATTGGTCTGTAGTTTGATACTACATTTGTATCCCCACTTTTGTGGATAGGCACAACTCTAGCCACCTTCCAGGATTTGGGCATATACCCTGTTGCCAAAGAAGTATTAATTAAAGATGCAATAGGTTTGGCCATTACCATAGCACTGAGCTTTAATAGCATTGCTGGGAGTTTGTCAGGGCTAGATTGGCATTTCATTTTTGGATTGAGGAGGTGATCATATATTTCGCTTTCATTTACTGGTATAAAATTTAATTCATTTTCAGAATTGGATGGGGCAACAGGTGCCAGTGAGTGTTCTATAGATGGCTGAACTTCTGAGTTATCTTTGTTTTGTCTAATCAGGGTGGTGGCACATCCAACAAAGTAGCTGTTAAATGCATTGGCTATGGCTATGGCTATGGGGCACTGTATTTTTTCTTTGTCTATGATTATAGTTGATGGGTGAGTATGATTAGGAGGGTTATAGAGGTTTTTAATAACCTTCCAAAAGTTGGCTGGCTTTGAAATGTTACTGCTTAAACTGTCAGTAAAATATTGTGCTTTTGCTAATTTTGTTTGTTTTGTACATGTATTCCTTAATTGACTGTATGCAGTGTGATCATATGCGGAGCCGGTTTGTTTAAATTTTGTCCATAAGACATCTCTGAAACTGTATAATTGAATCGAGTCAGCTGAGACCCAGGGTAGATGTGCCCCCCTAACCCTAACCTTTCTTAGTGGGGCATGTGTATTACAGACCTGTAAGAATTCAGAGTTAAAGAATTCAGTCGCTGAGTCTAGGTCTGGTATTAGCTGTATTCTGTACCATGAGCAATTTCTTAAATCATTTAGGAAGGACTGAAGATTAAAATTTCTAAATGATCTCGTGAGTATGACTTTGAAACATGACTGGTTTTATTTTGCGGACACAGTAAACTATGGAGTGATCGCTAAACACATTTGCTAGTACACCTGAATCTTGGATTCTGCTTGTGCAGGATGAAAGGATCCAGTCTAGCAGAGTATGGTTGGATGTTTTAAGATTTATGCGAGTAGGGGAGGATATTAGTTGTGATAAGTTCAATGTTTTAAACAGTGAACAACATTTTTCATTCCTGGAGTCTAGCCAATTAATATTAAAGTCTCCAAGAACCATCAGCTTGCTTTTCTTGTTTTGAGTGGCAGTCTCCTTTAGGCGTTGCGCTATGTCTGAAAGGGAATGTGCTGGGGTATTTTGCGGTTTGTAGATGCCAACAATTATGATTTGTTTTGAGTATGGAAGACAAATTTTGCCAGCAATGTATTCATAAGAATCAGTGTTATGAGAGTCATTTAGAAGTGTAAAGTTTACTGATTCCTGTATGTATATGATTACCCCTCCTCCTCTCTTTGCACGGTCTTTTCTAAAGCATGAGTATCCATCTATGGCAACAGCAGTATCAGGTATCCTTAGCCCATCAGCCCCATTAATACTCTGTAACCCTTTGCATACCTGTGTATCCATTACTACATGCAGGTATTGCTCAAGTATGCGTGTTCATGGATGTGAAGGGTTAAATAGGCCATGAATTAAAATGGTTGACAAAATATGATGAAGGTAATTAGCAGGGAACATTCAACATATGAGTTCTACAGCTGTCTGTAATGCACATTTCTGAGACTGACTTTGAATGAATGGGAGAGCCACAAGGTTAATACATAAGCCGTTTACTGTAATGTCTTATGTGTGGTCTCAGCCATAGGGAGAGGAATATGAATCCATGTTATTAGTCTCTCCTGAAGAAGTAATATTTAGTTAAGAAATGCATTGAGCATTATTTTATCGATATTTTAATTTAAGATTTGTAGTTGTATCAATAATTACCGTTTTATTTATAACCATAAAATAATTTCTATACTGATCCCTGGATACTGCGCTCTGTAAACTTAGTGGTGAATTCATATTCATCTCCCTATAGCTGAGACCACTAATGGGCTTTATAGGATCCTCACAGGGGATTTATTGTACTGCCAGACCCACTGGTAGACCCATATTTTCTGGAGATCCAGTATCCGAGTGGAGAAGATCAGTGAAGGCGGAGAGGTACAAACCATCCTGGGGTTTATACCAGGAGAGCTTAATCAGCTAAGAGGCGGTTCATGAGCCTCTATACCAAATTAAATTAACAATCTGTTAACAAGAGCCTTAAACCAAATTCTGTATAAAATAATTTAATGGCATCCTTGCATGTCAGAAGCTTTTATCATATTAATTTTAAAGCTAGGCAAGGACTCAAAACTGTGTCCCAGTTATAGACTCATATCTCTGTTGAACACATATATAAAAATATGTGCTAGCATTCTCGCTAATAGACTTAAAGTCTATATACCACATCTAATCCATTGGGATCAAACAGGATTTGTATCTGGAAGAGAAGCTAGAAATAATACTTTGTAACTGATTTACTTGATAAGATCATTCCCACAAGTCTAACATCAAATCCCTTTTACTTACAGTAGATGTTGAAAAAGCATTTAATAGCGTAAACTAGAAATTTACTGAGATCACCATTTCACATACAGGTTTAGGTACAACATTTTATGAATTATCAGTGCTAGACAGGGCTGCCCATTTTCACCATTATTGTTTATACTACTATGGAAATGCTAGGTACAGAATCCATAGGAATACAAACATCAAAGGTATACACACTGCTTCAAATGAATATAAATTAACACTATTTGCAGATGATTTGATTATTAAACTTTCTTCATCAAATAGCACACTCCCACATGTAATTGAGGTATTAACATATTTGGTAGGGTGTCAAAAATTCTAAATTTAAATCTGAAAAATAGGGAACTTGAGCCTTTGAAATGATCAGCTCCCATTAAATTGTCAACTCATAGTGTTAAATACTTGGGTATCCAATTAACCTCCCATGTCAAACAATTGTTTTAATAAAATGATATTTCCTTGAGACAGTGAATTCAGAGGGAACTAAAGAATTTGAGTAATTTGTCACTTTTGTGGTTTGGAAGGATTAATGTCACTAAAATGTCTATAATAAATAACATTCTTTATATGTTCCAAATGATCACAATAGAACTATGCCATATTTGAAATCTTTACAAAGCATTATCAACAAAATCTGGAAACAAGAACCACCTAGATTATTTTGCATATATTTCTAAATGAAAATTGGAGGCGGGGGTCTAGGTGCACCAAATGTCATGAAATATTATCATTCTATCCAAATATCTAATATATGGGACTGATTTAATTCTAATAATGGTAAGAGATGGGTACAATTAAATCAAGAATTATTCAAATACATAAAACCCATAACCCTTCACTTCCCTCTTTACAAGTGTCTGCATAAAATCAGGGCCGGATTTATATCTCAGAAGCCTGTAGGCACAGAAATCTGAAGTGCCCCCCCCCCCAGTTGTCAATCTCCACAATGCTCCAAATCTCTACATTACCACCCATATCCATATTGCCCTCACATTGCCCCCATCAACTCCAACATGCCCCCATCAGCTCCAAGCTCCAACTTACCCCCATCATCTCCAACTGTCTTGCCCCCATCATCTCCAACTGACTTGCCCCATCATCTCCAACTTGCCCTCATCAGCTCCAAGCTCCAACTTGCCCCCATCAGCTTCAACTTGCCCTCACATTGCCATCAGCTCCACTTTGCCCCCAGTATCCGTTTCCTACCTCCCTGGTGGTCCAGCTGCAGGAGATGTCTGTGCCGTCTTCTGCACAGACCTGTAGCTGCTGTTGCTCCCACGCAGTCTTCTCTTTAGGAATGCAGAGCGGTGGGAGATGATGTCATCCTCCAGCGCTCTGCATCAGAGCCGACGAGGGGGAGCAACAGCAGCGACAGGTCTGTGCTGAAGAAGGCACAGACCTTAGCATGGGAGGGGCGGGCCGGGCGGCGGGTTACTGTGCGCAGCGCTGTGAATTAAAAAAAAAAAAATGTATTTCAATGACAGGTGCCCCTCTGTGGGGTGCGCCTGTAGGCAGCTGCCTACTCTGCCTTATGGCAAATCCGGCCCTGCATACAATTCTTTACCTAGCCACACTGGATCTAACATTTCAGCCTGATTTAAAATTACACAAGTATCTCCATTTGTCTCTACTAGAGAACTATTTACACAAAGAGCTGAGCAAAGAACAAGAGGTCATCCATTAAGAGTAGAGGAAAAGCTATTTCGACTAAAACAAAGGCAGGGGTGTTTTTTTACAGTAAGGACAGTAAAGTTATGTAATTATTTGTCTTGGGATGCTGTGCTTGCAGATCCTGTAATTACTTTCCTAAAAAGTAATGGATACATTTCTAGTACAGAACAGTATTTAGAATTATAACAGCTGGATTCAAAGAAGATAGGATGTTGATGCAGCAAAACATACAACTGTCATTTCAAGTCAGGAAGGATTTTTTTACCCACTTGGGGCTTAATTGGCCATGGCTTCATTGTTGTTTTTCTGCCTACATCTGGATCAACAACAGTGATATGACATGGGCTGAACTTGATGTATGCATGTCTTTTTTCAGCCTCATCAGTTATGTTACTATGTTCTCTAGTATCTAGCCAACGCTGTATAGTGTCTTCTCTTTTTTTGTTTTTGTTTTTGTGGTTTCTACTTAAATTTGATAGGATAGGGTTATGATCCTGGCAGGATTAAGTGAAATGTCACTTCAGTAAAATCCTGTAATGTATATTTAAAACTGTATGAATCCTAGTTATCTGTTAAAGCTCTTGATGTGTTTAGTGAAGAAACCCAGCTTTTTTCTACAGTAGTGTTTATGAATATATTTGTAAAATTTAGATTTCATGTTCATGAGAACATTGTGAACTTTTATAACTGCGCCATTTGCTTTGACTTCTACATAATAAAAATGTATCTGTTAAAAAAACAAAACAAAAATGAATTGTTTCACTTTTTTGTGTGTATTGTGCACTGTATACTAGCCATTAGAAATCGAAGCAAGCATAGTTTGAGACTCGCATGGTTTGACCTGAATGATCTGCACCAAATTACTGCTTTGTTAGTCTCTATATTGGTGCCATTTGTACCAGAGAGGCAGGGAGAGAAGTCCAGCTTGTCTTGTGCATGTAAGGCAGTGAAACTGGTAAATTGTAGCATGTTAAGGGTTCATTGAGAAGTGATTGGAGGCAGCACCCCTGGGTTGTAGCATGCAGGAACGTATCACTAAATATCAGTTATGGGGACCTTTAAGGGATAATATTTCAAAGATATCTGGATCAGCTTAGTTTAAAAGTTCCCAGGTAAGAAAGAGGGACAGGAAAAAGGAATGGGTAGCGCAACCTGGGTGCATACCTCCCAAGTGTCCCTCTTTAGGAGAGACAGTTCCTCTTTGAGACCCAAATCCTATTTTCCCTCCCTTATGTCTCTCTTTTTAGGAGATCAGACTGCATGGTGTGTATATAAGTGTATTACTTAACGAGTGTTTAAACACCATTATTTGTGTTTATAAATTAGTCTGTGTAAATAAAATAATTTGGTCTTGTTCTATATCATTTATTTTGTTACACAAAGAGGTGTCAGTAGGTCATGAAATCACCTAGAATTTCTTGGTAATGTCACCGCCCTCCAGCCACACCCCAGGCATCACCACCAACAACACAAGTGTCCCTCTTTGGCCATTTGAAATGTTGGGAGGTATGTGGGTGTATAATTTTCTGTTGCACACACTCCATAGGTTGATAACATGAAAGATCATGTTGTAGCTGTCAAAATATGTATACATTTCTCCACTGTTGCACAGGTTGCACTGGGATTCTCTTAATACAGGACTTTAACCTTTTAAGGATCAGAGACTTGTGCAATGGATTGCAAAGCAATGTGTTACACACTCCTCTGGTCCTTAAAGGTTGGGACATGGTTGAGGTGCAGTGTGGCAGCTAGATTAACGTTGTAGTTATGCCCCTGTCTCCCATGCTTGGTCGCTTTCAGTCTTTACTGGCTTTCTCTGATTCCCCTTTGCCTGTTTCCCTCATTACTGTCTAAATTACTTTCAGGGCCGCTCCTGGTCTGTCCTGCGGAGCTATGAGGATTTTCGAATACTGGATTCTAACCTTCACCGCTGCATTTTCGATCGTCGTTTCTCACAGTTATTGGAACTGCCTCCCCGTTCTGAACTGCCCTCCCAGGGACAGGTGAGGAACTGAATAATACCCCATTTACCCCTGTGTTAGACCCAGCAGATTTATGAGATGGACAGTGAGCAGGGCTGGCTTTCTCGTCAAAACAGTCAACTGTAAGACTCCAAATGTGAGAGGCACCTCATCTGTTCTGGCCACTCCACTAACATACCTGGGAACTCTGGATCTGATCTGAAGATTTTTGCTTCTTTTTGTGCCTGACAACAGTTGATGGAACTGAGGGCGGGTCATGTGTGGAATGGGGGTGGGGCCATGGGCAGCAGTAAGAAAGCCCTAAGGTGTCTTGCTTAGGTCAGGGGTGGTCAACCTGAGGCACTCCAGCTGCCAAGCACTACAACTCCCCTCATCCCCCACCAGCCAAGGATTGGCTACAGGACTTCAGATTGCCTACCCCTGGTTTAGGTGCACCTGAGAGGTAAATCTGGTCCCGCCTGAGAGACAGGACAAGACTAGAGATATATGAGACTGTCTGTGTTAGAGGGAAACAGATCTTTCATTTCTTTACAATAAATCATAAAATGTTATAATTCACCTTATGAAAAAATCATTTTAATATTGGATTCCAATCCTTCAGTGGTTGAAAGAAAAAACAAACAAACAAACAAACAAAAAAAAAACTTTAAGACCTTGGATGCTAGAGTAGTTACCAACACATTGCAAAGCAATGCAGTGGAAACCTATCCAGCAGTCAAAGGGTTAATGAAGATATGCACTTGTGTAGATTATTAGATGACTATGGTTATTTGTGTGTATAATAATAATGACCTTTAGCTCCCTGTCCACAGCTCCTGGCACCGCTTCTCTCTCGTTATTTGAAGGGTCTCGCTGGAATTGTCGACAGTAACATCAACTGTGGCCCCATACTCAACTGGATGGAGGTAATAAAGATGGCCAGGGGCAACCTGTGACTCTCCAGATGTTGTTGGACTACTATTTCTGTCATTCTTTGCTGTCAGTACTCCAGTAGCAGATAGAAGCCTGCAGGTTGCCCACAACTTTGCCAGAAAAACAAATCCCATAATAGTCTGTTTTTTTTTCAGAATTTTACATAATTTTACATAATTAAGAACCAGAGTGGTGTATAAACTATTGCAAAATGAATCTGCTGCTCATGCCTCTCCTTCTTAGGGGTCAACCCACTGGTGCAAACCAGTTGTGTCATATAAGAGATATAAATTCCCACTGAGCAGAGGGCACATGTCCAAGAATAAGTTACTGAATTTTATTTGTTCCCAGAGTGATATGAATATGGACTTTTCTTTTCTGTAATGGCACAGAACCATGAGCAGCGCCTGACTAGGCAATCTTCCCAAAATAATTCACTGAATTGTATTTGTTTGTTTTCCCCAAACCCTGATGTCGAGTAGCCTTAAGTGCAGTGATTTCACTTGACACTGTTTGAGATATATAGTTGTATTATAACTTCAATGTGCTTTATCGTTCAGTTTTGTAACTGATCATATTCTTGAAACTGACAACAGGAAATATAAGGAACACCAAATGGGATACAAGTCTAGCCCATACCGTGTTTTATACCCCTCTCCTCTTATGCATAAGTGGGAAATATCTGGTAGGTTGCCACCCAAGTTTGCATAATTGTGAGGGTGCCTCAGCTGTCCTGGCCACACCCACAGTTGTGAATTGTTGGTGTAGTCAGTACAATGACAATGCCCTTCCACAAGACATCCACTCCTAGTTTATAGTGAATTGTATATTTATCAGTAAATGTAGTGTTGTGATTATTGTAAATCCAACCCTGTAGGTGCATCAAATCAAATAATTGATCAATGCATTGGTACAACTGTGAAGGTGGTAAATCCTTTAGAGGTCACATAAGATGGTTGGCCCTCCTACCTTCCTCCTCTTTGTTGTAGAGGACAGGCCCTGGAATAAAGAAATGGTGTCTAGCCTCCACAATCCATGTGAAGCTTGGGGGGGGGGGTCGACTTAATGTTTAAAAGTGGACCCACCTGTGATCTGTATTATACCATTTTTTTGCCAAAGGCTTTTCCACACTGGATACTGAAATGTAAATGCATTTCTGCCACATTTCACTTGCCAGTGTTTTGAAGTCCTGCATATGTCACTGGAGGAGAGTGTTACTGATAGTTGGCCAACATCCACCAGAGTGGGCTATTTACCGGAGGTTTCAATGAGCTGATTAGCCAAACTGTAGCTTTACTGTGTTCCTGAGTGAACACAGTATAGCTGTACCATGCTGCATACTGGTTTGTTCACACCAGACAATATTTGCCTGGGTGAAAGGCACCGTAGAGCACAAGGTTACTTTTCTGCACTGGAGATGTCACTCATGCGCTGTCTCAGCATTGATGCTTCCTGTGTGAAAGGGACCTTTAGAGGTGTCTAAGTGTAATTTAACCACTTCACAATACACTTGAGATGTCTCTAGCATCCAAGGAGATGTGAGTCTCACTGCCCTTGGCTACTTCAGTCACAGGAACAGAAGAACATTATGTAAGTTCTTCCAACTGTGCCTCGACCACAACCCTCATCTCCTCCTAACAGAGCACATTAACAAGATATTCTTACCTGGGTGCAGGTGAACTCATCTAAAGGATGGGACATGTCAGATATCCTCTTGCACTCAAAGGATTAAAGGAAAACTAACAGCAGTGTGTGTGTGTGTGTGTGTGTGTGTGTGTGTGTGTGTGTGTGTGTGTGGACCAAATGTTGAGCAAGTCATCTGTAAAATAGGGAGCAATTCAAAATCCCCCCAATTTCCAATTGTATAAATGGGGTTTTTAACCTCTTGACAGCAAGCAATGTCAGCAAATTATTGATTTGCGTTGCATTTAAATTGAGAATGTTTGTGTCTCGTGATGAGGCTGGCTTACCCTAAAATTGATTCACTTCTCTCTTTATGCATATAACCCTAAATCCCTCACCTCTAATTGATTTAATATGTTGTAGAAAAGGCCTGTTCGAGGAGCAGGGGGGAGTTTCCTGCATACCTCTCTGAAATGAATTGGGCCTTGCACTGGTGCTTCCTGGTTTTAGCTTTAGTCATTTGGTACTATAAATGTATATTGGTATCTGAACATGCACACAGTTGTCAGTCATTGCACTCCTGAGCTTCTATCGGTTAGCGGATAATCCTGTAATAATGTGGATTGAGAAGAGCTGTGTACACCTATTACAAATGAGAAAAAAAGAAATGCTTTTTAGAAAGTGCACAGTGTAGACCAAATTATTGGCCCATGGTTATTCAGCAATGACTCCCCCCACCAGTTTTATTTTAAAATGGAATTGATACGGATGTTTGTGGAAGGTCTCCTATTTGGTTTCCTTTGGACACATTATTTTTGGCCTGGAGACTTGATGTGGACCATACTTGCACCATTAAACAAAAGACTCACAATGCAGATACAGATGCAAAACTTGTTCTTTTTAGTTCTTCATAACAACTATCATTTCAGCTTTAACAAGATTACCTTCCTCAGCGCAGTATTACACAGCTAAATATGGTAATATATTTACAAATATTTGGGGGATATATCTTGCCAAGGGAATTTAACAGACTTGATTTTTTTAACATTGTCCGAATGAAGTTGACTTTTTTGTGACTAGGTGATTGATATGAGTTTCTGTATCTCCAGTTGACTTACTGATGATCATCTAGACCCCCTTCTATGTTAGAAATATCTTCCATGATTTGCTTCTCTATGTGAGACCTTTCTAAATTAAAACTGGTTCAGTTAACAGTATCCTTTTGGATGCCTGATAGCATCTCATAGCACCGGGCAGGCGGACCTTTCTCGTTGCAAGGCTATGACAAAATTTTATAATAGATAAAAGTGCTCATCAAGGTAGCCCCAGTGGTGTAGAATCTTCCACTATGGACTGAACAGTTTCAGAAGACTGATTGCTTGTTTTTGCTTTGGGTCCTAGATTGATAATCATGGTAACCGCCTTTTGGTAAACGAAGAGGCATCAATCAATGTTCCCGCCATTGCCGCTGCCCATGTCATCAAACGCTACACAGCTCAAGCTCCAGATGAGCTCTCTTTTGAGGTAAAATGCAAATTATCTGGCACTGGATTACCACACTGTTAGACTTTTAAGGACAAAGCAATGTGATGCACACCTTCTATGATCTTTACAGCTTTAATTCAGATGGGGCAGAACATGTGGTCCTGCTAAATCTCCCATATGTTTGCATAAAGAAAGTTGTCACAATTAAATCTGATATATATATATATATATATATGTGTATATATATATATATATATATATATATATATATATATATATATTTATAGAATATAATGATTTGCAGTTATGTATATACCCCACTGCATTCTAACTGTGTATGTTACCATGTGTGTATAATGCAGAGTGTTTGTGTTCTAATAATGAACTAGCATCCTGAGTTGTATTGAGTTTCATCTTCTCCATCTGGCTGCAGGTGGGGGACATTGTGTCTGTTATTGATATGCCCCCAAGGGAGGACACGAGTTGGTGGAGAGGAAAGCACAGCTTCCAGGTAAGGGGCTGTGTGTGTGTGTGTGTGTGTGTCAGACTACAGCTACCATAGAACAGATGTGTGATTCCAGGGCACAGATAGACAGATGAGAAGGGGTGGAGGAGAGGGGGATGATGTATCCAGACTCCAATAATAATAATGATTATAGTAAATCTGCTCTGTTCCTCCCTGAGTACAGTCCAAGTGGGTACAATAAGAAATGAAGTATGGGGGTTTAGGGGTGTTAATAGACTTGATTTGTGTGTATTACAGATGAAGATCAAGAAGAGAGCTAGTTCAGGACTACTGGGTGTAAGGGAAGGGGCAACATGATAGTGTGGAAGCAGATCAGGAGGAGAAGGTATAAAGTGTTTGTGTGTGTGTTGTGGGGGGTGCAGAATGAGGAGGCTGTGATTGCCTGGAGGTAGGTCAGAAGGAGTGGGTATAATCCGGGGGGGAGCAGAGTAATATTTTGGAAGTAGATTAGGAGAAGAAGGAATAAGGGTGGGGGGCATAGTGATAGCCTGATAGTAGAGCAGAGGGAGCTGGTATAAGGGAGGGGGGGTATGTGCGTGGGGGAATACAGAGTTAGAGGCTGGAGGCAAATCAGGGGGCGTGGTACTGTGGGAGGGTCAGAGTGATAGATTGGAGGTAGATTAGAAGCAGTGGGTATAAGGATGAGGAGAGGCAGGGTTGGAGAGTCGTAAGATAATCTGGAAGTAGATCAGAAGGAGTGGGTATAAGGGTAGGGGGGGTGAAGAGTAATAGTCTGGAGGTAGATCAGGAGGAACAAACATTAGGGGAGTAGCACAGAGATAAGTTGGAGGTAGATCAGGAGTAAGTTTAACGGAGGTTGGAGGTAGTTCAAAAGGAGAGGGTAAAGGGGAGTATCCAGTGTTGAAGACATTTATAGGCTTGGCCTTTAACTGTCTCTTTCTCTAATTTCAGGTGGGCTTCTTTCCCAGTGAGTGTGTACAGCTGATCACAGACAGTAAAAGTCCATCACCCACTGCAGGTACACACAGGGGTAGGTTGGTTGGGGTGAGATATATGAGGGTACCACATGGAGTTACCAGTGCACCAGTACTTTTTTTTTTTTTTTTTTTTTTTAAATGTGGCTGTTCTATTCCAACTCTAGATCTGTCTATCTGTAGCTGTGTGAGTACTTGTGTCATAGGTCTTCCAAGCTGTAGATTTATCTGCCTGGAACTGTGCTAGTGCTTGTAAGCAGGGGTGAGAGAAAAGTCCCAATTCTTTCCTGAAGGAATGTTCAAAGATTTCCCCTTATTTTCCTCTGAAATTCCTGTGAATTTAACACTATCAAATGTCCATCTTCCTGAAATATCCCATGAGTTTTCACCTATTCCAGGTAATTCCCACCAGGGGTATGGCAGGTTTGATCAGACTCCCTATGAATGGTTCTTTTTACTATTATTGCAGTTGGACAAGACTGGGAGTCAGTATGTGTGGTTTAATGGATGCATTCGGACAAGTCTGGGAGGGTCAGTATCTGGGGTTCTATGGATACAAGTGCAGCGGGACAAGGATCTGGGGTCAGTCTGTTTGGCTACGAGGCTGGGAGTCAGTATTTGTTGTTCTATGGGCATTGTTGGAAAACATGAAGCCCTTCAGCTGCCACCAACTAAAACTCCAATCATTTTGCAGACAAATGAAGGGAGTTGTGGTCTGGCAGAATCTGGAGGGCCTCATGTTCTCCATTTCTGTAGCCACCAGTGTAGTGGACAGGGCTGGATTTATATCTCAGGAGCCTGTAGGCAGAGAAATCTGAAGCGCCCCCCCCCCCCGATAAAAGTACAAAAAGTTTTGACTGTTTATATATATATATATATATATATATATATATATATATATATATATATATATATATATATATATATATATATATATATATCCCAGAAATAAATAATCAAGAGGCTAATGTGTGATCCTAATCAGATCTATAAACTGAAAATTGTATGATTACTAGCTAAGAGATACTCATGTGAAAGGAACCTTGTAAAATAAAGGGTTTAAACACCATTTCAGTACAAGAGAGCTCTCTTCTAGTCATATATGGACATAAAGGCTTATATATATGCATAGCTGGGAACATTCACAATAGGGTCACCCAGAGATCTTTTTTGATTAACCTTTAATACTCAGGTCAAATTTATTAACCATTTGACTGCCAGAAGGGTACACAATGCATTGCTTTGGAATGTGTTGCCTACCCATCTGGCACTCAAAGGGTTAAATTAAAAAATAATACACTTACCAGCCAACACAGGCTGGACTAGAGAGGTGCCAAGATTCTCTGTTCCACTCCTCCTATTTCATGTAAAGCTGCCCTGTGCCACTGTATATTTGTTGTTAGCACATTGCTTGGGCTCGCTGAGGCCACCTGCCTGTGGATGTATGCTATTGCAGGAACCATCAGTGACACAAAGGTACGGAGCTATTGATAATTAAAAGCTCACTGAGTCACCCGGTAGATCGGCTGCTGCTCCCTGCAGGCTGCACAGTCTGTGTGGAGCGGAGGAGGAAGGCACAGGACTTAGCTAGCGAATTAAAAAAACAAAATCCCAATGTCAGGCGCCCCTCGGTGGTGTGCTCCTGTAGGCAGGTGCCTACTTTGCCTTATGGCAAATCCGGCCCTGGTAGTGCTTGGGGGCAGGGGTACAGTATGTGTGGTTCTATGGATAACATGGGAAAAGGCTGAGTTGTCAGTATGTGTGGTTCTATGGATAACATGGGAAAAGGCTGAGTTGTCAGTATGTGTGGTTCTATGGATAACATGGGAAAAGGCTGAGTTGTCAGTATGTGTGGTTCTATGGATAACATGGGAAAAGGCTGAGTTGTCAGTATGTGTGGTTCTATGGATAACATGGGAAAAGGCTGAGTTGTCAGTATGTGTGGTTCTATGGCTGCCATTGCTGAAGGACAAGGCTGGGGGTCAGTATGTGTGTGATTCTATGGCTATCATGGGACAAGGCTGAGTTGTCAGTATGTATCATGCAGTGGTCCAAGGCTTATGTTCAGAATGTGAGTGTTCACAAAAGTGGAATAACTGCATTGTCTGCAGGAATTTGCCACATTTCTTGCACTTTTCTTTTTTAAAGGGACAGTAATGTCCCCAAAAAATGTTCAGTTTTGTAGAGGTTAAAATATTAATCAGTACGCTCCAAGCCCTATCTCTCAAACCGCTATGGTTTGAGAGATATAAGGATTCAAAGTTCCCCCCTCCCTCCCCGTCTCCTGACGTCAGCGTCTAGCTGACAGCAGGAGATCCCAGTCTGGGGACCAGCAGGCGGCTCTGCAGCGGAGCTGAAATCGCGTTATTGCTAAATAATTAATTCATTGGAAAATTCTGAAAGGTGTGCCTGGTTTGCAAGCACACTTTGTAAACCTTTCCAATGAATTCATTCTTTAGCAATAATGCGATCTCGGCTCTGCTGCAGAGCCTCCTCGAGTCGTAGGACTCGATTCTCCTGCTGTCCGCTTTGCAGCTGACATCAGGAGAAGGGAAAGGAAGGGGGAAATTTGAATCCCTATATCTCTCAAGCCATAGTGGTTTGAGAGATATGGTTTGGAGCATATTGATTAGTATTTTAACCTCCACAAAACTGGACATTTTTAGGGGGACATTACTGTCCCTTTAAGCCAAAGATTTCACCTTCTCTACTTGTGTCCCTGTCTCTTCAAGCTATAGATTTACCTGTATGCTGCTGTTTTTGTATCACAGCCACTTTGAACTGTAGATCTGTCTGTAGCTGTGTGAGTGCATGTATTACTGGCACTCTGAGCTGTAGGCCTGTATGTAACTATGCTAGTGCATGTTTTACAGACACTACATGATGCAGATCTGTTTTTAGCTGTGTGAATGCTTGTGTTACAGACACACTGCTCCATATCTACCTGTCTGTAGTTGTGAACATGACTGTCAGAGACACAACAAGTATAAATCTACCTCTTTGTAGCTTTGCCACAGACCCTCAGAGTTGTAGCTGGATCTTGATTTGCAAGTGTTTGTATCAGAGACACTCCATCTGTATATTTGTATACAGATGCCCGAGTGCTTGTGTCACAGACAGTACAAGCTGTGAATTTGTCTGTCTGTAGCTGTGAGTGCTTTTTGTCAGTCACTATGAGCTGTAGTTCTACTTGTCTGTAGCAGTTTCAGTGTTTGAATCGGGGAAACTCCAAGCTACAGATCTGTCTGCTTATAGTTGTGTGGGTGCTTGTTTTACAGACAGTCAAAGCATTAGGTCTGTCTGTAGCTATGCAATTGCTGTGTTACGGACAATTCAAGCTTTACGTCTGTCTTTCTGCAGCTGAATATTTCCTTGTGTTACAGTCACTCCAAACTATAGGTGTGTTGGTGCTATAGTGGTGCTTGCTTGTATCAAAGTCACTGTAATTTCTGTAATGGCTGACATTTGGCTGTCTGTATGCTGACATTTGGCTGTCTTTCTCCATTACTGACCCCTAGGCGTGTCTCTGCATGATTTACTTTCCTATCTCTCTCAGCATGGTGGAAACATAGCTGTCTTTCTTCCTGGGGGTCATTTCACTGTCTGTTTACATGAATGATACCTGGTCATCTATTGACATGGGTTCCACCTGTCTGTCTCTGAGTATGGCTTATTTTGGTTGTTTCCTTGCATGGCTGACATTAGGGTGTCTGTTCACAAGGGTGACACCATACTTTTCTCTCTGCTTGGCTGACACTTAACTGTCTGTTTGTATGGCCTACATTGTGCTGTCTCCCTGCCTTGCTGGCACGTGGCTGTCTCTCTGCCTGGCTGGCGCGTGGCTGTCTCTCTGCCTGGCTGGCGCGTGGCTGTCTCTCTGCCTGGCTGGCGCGTGGCTGTCTCTCTGCCTGGCTGGCGCGTGGCTGTCTCTCTGCCTGGCTGGCGCGTGGCTGTCTCTCTGCCTGGCTGGAGCGTGGCTGTCTCTCTGCCTGGCTGGAGCGTGGCTGTCTCCCTGCCTGGCTGGAGCGTGGCTGTCTCCCTGCCTGGCTGGAGCGTGGCTGTCTCCCTGCCTGGCTGGAGCGTGGCTGTCTCCCTGCCTGGCTGGCGCGTGGCTGTCTCACTGCTTGGCTGGAGCGTGGCTGTCTCCCTGCCTGGCTGGCACGTGGCTGTCTCCCTGCCTGGCTGGCACGTGGCTGTCTCCCTGCCTGGCTGGCGCGTGGCTGTCTCCCTGCCTGGCTGGCGCGTGGCTGTCTCCCTGCCTGGCTGGCGCGTGGCTGTCTCCCTGCCTGGTTGGTGCGTGGCTGTCTCCCTGCCTGGTTGGTGCGTGGCCGTCTCACTGCTTGGCTGGCGCGTGGCTGTCTCCCTGCCTGGCTGGCGCGTGGCTGTCTCCCTGCCTGGCTGGCGCGTGGCTGTCTCCCTGCCTGGCTGGCGCGTGGCTGTCTCCCTGCCTGGTTGGTGCGTGGCTGTCTCTCTGCCTGGCTGGAGCGTGGCTGTCTCCCTGCCTGGCTGGCGCGTGGCCGTCTCACTGCTTGGCTGGAGCGTGGCTGTCTCCCTGCCTGGCTGGCGCGTGGCTGTCTCCCTGCCTGGTTGGTGCGTGGCTGTCTCCCTGCCTGGTTGGTGCGTGGCTGTCTCCCTGCCTGGTTGGCGCGTGGCTGTCTCCCTGCCTGGTTGGCGCGTGGCTGTCTCCCTGCCTGGTTGGCGCGTGGCTGTCTCCCTGCTTGGTTGGCAAATGGCTGTCTCTCTGCTTGGCTGGCATGTTGCTGTCTCTCTGCCTGGCTGGCATGTGGCTGTCTCTCTGTATGACTTACATATGGCTGGATCTCTGCAAGACTGACCCTTTTTATGTCTGACTCATGTCTAACTCTTTGCATTTCTTATACCTGCTCGGTTGACACTTGACTGTTTCCTTGCGTGGCTGACACTGGGCTCCTCTCTGCATGACTAACACCATACAGTCTCTCTGTAAGAGTGGCATTTGGCTGTCTCTCTGACTGGCCGACTGTTGGAGATCTCTCTGCATGTCTACCAGTTGGCAATCTTTCTTCCTGCCCTTGATGACTAGCTGTCATTCTGTAGTCTCTCAGTTGCATGTATCACTTTATCACTGTCTTTCACCCGCCTCTGCCATGTTTGTCATTGGATCACTGACAGGCTTTCTAGTTATCATTCACCAGTCTCTTTCCACAGGCTTATCATTGAACTGTCTCTATGTACGGCTTGCTGAGCTGTCTTGTACCTTTGTTACCTGTTTGTCTGTTCACAGAGGGTGATGTAAAGTTGGCTGTCACTTCTCCCCATGGCTCCAACTCTCCCAGACCAGGTGAGATCTCTACCCATGTGCCTGACAGTCTCTCGGACTCTAGCTTGTCCCTCCACTTGCTTTCTCCTCTACTCCCTCTCTCTCTCTCTCTGACTTTTGTCTCTTTCAGTCTGCAGGCGCCATGGGAAGCTGGCCGGGTTACTGCGCAGTTTCATGGCATCTCGCCCCAGCAAACAGCGTCTGAGACAGCGTGGGATCTTACGAGAAAGAGTGTTTGGGACTGACCTGGGAGAGCACCTACTGGATTCTGGAGAGGAGGGTGAGGATGTCAGACTCTGGGGTGACTTTTTAGAAAAGTCTGTTTTAAAATCATAGAAACATAGATTTTTATAGCAGAAGAAAACTGCCTGTCCCATCCAATCTGCTCATTTCCCTGTCTAATAAATTATCTAATAAAGGATGCAGTCTTACATCTGTCACAGAAAAGACTTCTGTCTATCCCAAGCAGTTTTAGATTCCCTAAAAGTATTTGTCCCTGCAACCTTTGTTGGGTCTATCCCATGCGTCTATCACCCTTTCTGTAAGGTAGTACTTATGCACATTACTTCTGAATTTTCCACCCTCAAACTTTAGATCATAACCTCTTGTTCCAGTATTCATAGAAACATACGAAATAGGACGCTAGACATGTCTCAAGCTCATTGTGATGTAGCACAAGCACCCAAGGCCTTAACACGCTTCATTCATTCGTGTAGCCAGCTGAATGAAATGGACTTCTGGGGTCATTAAACAATTTACAGACTGTAGCATTACAAAGAGAGAGAGCAACTAAGTTGCTTTCTGTTTTTCAGTTAATGTATTTTTTCATTGTGATAACAGCTGTCATCACTCTTCCCTATTTGCATCAGTGATGTATACTAGAACACAAAACAAGGCTACCTCCTAGATGGATCCTGTTGAATATTGCAGTTCTGCAGAACACAATTATAGCCAAAAAAGACCATGCATTAAAAGCTCTGTTTAACCCTATAAGTGCCAAAGGGGTGTCCAACAAATTGCTTTGCTTCACAATGCATTGGATACTCCTCTGATACTCAAAAGGGTTAAATCAATGTTCTGTTCTGTACAGTGTGGTTAGTGTGCTCAATATTGCACCACTTTTCTTTGTGCACAGTGCTCTATAATGTTGTACATCTGGTCAGCAGCTATTAATATTCTTTCTTGGATTCTAGAGCCTTAAAATCTATAGTTACCCTATCACAGATCTACTTTCCTGGGATCAGCCCTGTTGAAGAAGCTAGGGCTGTGCTGTGCACCCTGGCTGACCAATGGGGAGCAGAATAAGGGTCTGAAAAGAAACCATGGTGCTAGAAGACACTAAACAGCAAAACTGAAGCCTCACAGTTCACTCTCTGTTCTGTGAGTTGCAGCCCTCCATGGACCCTCTGCTTCAGGCTACACATTCCAATACAGCTGGTCTGTGGATGTGGGGCGTGTAACCCATTAAGTTTGTGACTGAGAGTCAAGTAACCCCAGGTTGTGTAGTATCCCCAAACTTTTTACTAAGTCTCCTCCCAGAGTAAAAAGTGATAATTACCCTTTGATCATGTTTAATTTAATGCATATGTAGAAAACTGTGCTGCAGTGCAACACTGACTGATTACTCTTGAAAGCATTATATTTATTGATATCTCTACCCATTACTGAACTATCACTTCAGGGATACCTAACAAAAAATGGGCCCTGGGGCCCTATATAAGGTTTATTTAACCCTTTGAGTGGCCAAGGGTGACGCAACACATTTCGAAGCACTGTGTTACATCTCTTTCTGGCACTCAAAAGGTTAAGACTGCAATTAAGACCTCTATTATCACAGAAATACGATGCTTGCTTGAAATACAAAATATTTAGGTATTAGTATTCCTTTAATAATAACTTTTTACCACTATCTTGAATAAAAGTGAATTCATCATTAACCCCTTTGGATACTAGCCAGGTATCCTATACATTGCTTCTCATTCAGTGGGATAAATGAACATTACCCATAATTCAACAAAGCTCCAATTACCTACACATGGGCTCTGATTTAATAAATATAGAAAATAAGCTGTAGTGTTATTATTATTACTATCATTAATCTATAAAGTGCTAGCATATTCTGCAGTGCTGTACAGAGCTGCAGAGTTGGTCCCTAAGATTGTTTGGAAGGCCAATGTAAAGCTGCTGTTGTGGCAGCTTTGAGACAGAGGAGTTGGGACTAAGCTCCTATAAATAGAGGAAGCACTTGAATAATTGAAAGCTATATGAGAGACTGAAGAAGCATGGCCATAAGTTCCAGACACAGGGAGCTGTTCTGGGGTAATCTTGGTGTTGAGAGGGAGAGGTGGTGATAGTAGTCATAGGTTAAAATGTGAAAATGGCACCTATCAACTTACACAAACATTCCTGTGAAAAGCACTTTTTTTTTTTTTTGTTTTGGATGCCAAATTGAAATTGGTGATATTAACCCTTTGAGTACGAGAGGGGTACATAATCCATTGCAAAGCAATGCATTCCGTACCGCTCTGACACACAAAGGGTTAATGTAATTCTTGCCTCCCACATGACATGATGATATGTTTCCCACTATGTGTTCCTGGAATGCTAACTCAGTATATGAGCTTGGGCAGTGTCTACAACATTATCAGTATACGCTGACAGAGAGGGAGAAAGCTACAGAAACTCTGAGCTAGTATCTAGTATATTAGAGGCAGACAGGCAAAGAGAGGGTGCTGGATTTGCTTGATCCAGTCTGTGCAGTGTGCTGGAAAAGAGAGTCAGCTACTGACATTTTGAGCTAGTTACCGAGGCAGACTGGCAAAGAGTGGGAGTTGGAGTATCTCAATTTAGGAGTTTTGGTGGTAGCCAAAACTTGGACATCTTACGGATTTTCTATGTGCAATCATTTTCCTGGAAAAAGTGTCAAATTGTTCTCTTTCTGTGAAAATTCCTGTAAAAAAACAATTTTTTCCCATCTCTAGTGGTATGGGTGTAGTAAAGCTGAAGATTTTTTACTTTGTAAAAGGATGGTTTGACATGTATTTAGCAAGGAGTTCAGATATTTATGGGCATTCTATTGTGGAGTGTGCTGTGCTGTGCTGTGTAATCCTTGAGTATACAGAAAGCCAGAGTAGTGCTTGAAAGAGTGGGACTGCAGAGCTAGTAAGACCAGGAAGATGAATTAACACAGAGGCAGCATTCATAATGGACTGAAGCGGTGGCAGTCTTACAAGAGGAGGATGTTGCAATGGTTGAGGAGAGACCAGATGAGGGATTTAACTAGGGGTTTTGGTAGTGTCCTTTCTAAGAAAAATGGTTTAAGCCTAAAGTTGTTCTGTGGGTAAAACTGACAAGACTTTGGGATAGAGAGTATTTGGGGAGGGAAGGAGAGGGCAGAATCTAAAATGGCTCCCTAGGCAGCAGGCTTGAGTGTTAGGCGTTCTAGTGATGTTGTTCACATTACTGGTGATATTTGGTATGGGTACAGTAGCATAAGGAGGGAATAGTGTAGGCTCTGCTTTTGGGAAGTTTACTTTTAGGTGATTTTGAGACATCTAGGAGGAAACTGTAGATAACAATTTGTGATACAAGAAGGAAAGATGGATGAGTTGTTGTGGGAGGAAATGTATATTTCAGTGTTATCAACATAAAGGTGGTGATGATGGTCATAGCAAGTTATAAGTTTCCAAAGGGAGAAAAAAGCAAAGGGCCTAGGGCTGATCCTTGGTGTACCCCAACTCTCTCTCAGTTGAGGCACACCAAGGATCAGCCCTAGGAGTAGACTATGAACCAGAAATTGAAGCTCTGAAGAATTGATTAGTTAGAAGGGAAGACATGAGTGCTGTGCCTGTGAGGTCATAAGTGAGGAACGCTTTCAGGAGCAGTGAGTAGTCTACTTCGTCAAAGGCTGTTGATAAGTCAAGAAAGGTTAGTAAGTAGAAGTGACCCTTGGACTTGGCAGTGAGTAGGTCATTAGCAAATTTTGAAAGCCTAGTCTTAATGGAATGTTGAGTTTGATAGCCAGACTGTAGAGGATTATGCACATTGTTATAGGGAGAATGGGGTAAGAAGGTTGTAAACAAGTTGCTCAAGTAAATTCCCTTTGGAAACAAAGGGAAATAGTGAGAAATGGCAGTAACTGTCAAAGGAAGAGAGGTCAAGAGATGATTTCTTTAGGGTGGGTGTGATTAGTGGTTGTCTTAAAGAGGATGGAAACATACCAGAATTAATTGATTCATTAAATAAGTGGGTTTATTTTTGGGTCATAATTATCATTGAGAGGACACAGATGCTGTGATGTAATAGGTTCAAGTGGGAAGTTAGTGAGATGAGAAGATGAGAGAAGCACAGAAACCTTACACAACGATAAAGGAACTTGGGTTTGACATTAGGCATGAGTAGACAGAGGGAAAGGTCAGATGTGGCCGCTGGATTCTGAATTTGACTTTCTCCAGTGATGCTTAGTTGTTTGTGAGTAATTTTGAAGATATCTAGATTGTGTGGTTTTCCAGGATTGGAGATTAGTATGTTGCATAGTATGGCGGGGCTACCTTATCAAGGGGTGACATTAATGTGTTATTGTATGTTGAAGTTGCTTCATTGGTGTAGGAAAAGGTGGAGGTGAGAGATGTAGGAGTCTGTAGAAGGTTAAAAAGCAGTTCTGGCTCCAAATTATGTATATTTCTGCATGTGTTAATAGCTCTTGAGGTTGAGTGAGGTATTGAGAGTGCACTAAGGTTACAAGTTAGTTGGTCGTGATCAGAGAGAGAGAGAGATAGAGAGAGAGCGAATGGAAAGTCTGAAAAGTCTGAACAAAGCAATGGTGTGAGAACATAAGGTCAAGGGAAATGCTGTCTATGTGCATTGGGGATGTGGCCCAATTGTATATTTTTCTGGAATTTTCAGCTCTCCACTTCTGAATAGCAGGGCACATTTCTCTTATTCGTTATTAGGATATTGACAGAGAATATTTTTGTGCCAACAGTCCTGAAGGAAACTCAGTGGGTCCATTAGTATTCTCAGAGTGCTACATGTAGAGAGATGCTTCCCATGCAGTGCATCGTTGGAGAAATCCAGAGATTATGAGCCTTACTCCCATGGAATATCCTGGTTTAGCCAAGCGGTAGTCAATATTTTGATTTCCAGCTTTTGGGGACTACAACTCTCATCATACCCATACAGCCAAGGGCTGATTGGGCATGATGGGAGTTGTAGTCTCCAACAGCTGGAGGTCTAAAGCTTGACAAACCCAGGTTTACACAAAGTGAAGGAGAAATGGGGACTTTAGAGTAAAATGTGTCTCCAATACTGGAGAAAATCAGTTAGTAAATCATATGAGAGAGGAATTTCCCCATCTTATTTTACCTATTGTGTGATCCAATGCCAGATTTTTTTCTCAGGCATACTTTGGCCACATCCCACATGACTGTGCACACAGTCCCATCCACTATAGCCTGGCAATGAAAAATTCCCTTAACATACAAACACTTGAATGCTAAAGAAGTCTTCAACCCTACTTTGCATTGCTGTGGAGACCACTCTAGCATTTAAAGGGATAGTAATACTTCATTTTATCTTTATTTTGTAGGCATTAAAAAAACAAGAATGACGATATAAGTCTTACCTCTCAAACCTTTATGGTTTGAGAGATATTCACAAGCAAAGTTTCCCCTACCACCCCTTTTTACCTAGTGCAAGCCACCTCCCCTCAGATGTGGAATATAGTCCATAGACCAGACGGATAACAGAAGGGGACAATCTTCTTCCTATGAGAACAATGAAAGCCCTGCCCCCCTTGACACGTTTTTCAGGTTTTTCCCTTATCTTAATTGAAGATTGTCCCTCTCTGCAGCCTACTTGGGCACCTCCCTTCTGATCTGGCTGAACAGTGTTACATCCGTAAAAGGGGAGGGAGGGGGATACTTTGTCATTGAATTACTCTTGAACTACAACTCTGACAGAAATGAAATAACACTCTCCAAAGTCCAAATACTATGAAGATTAATTAGAGCTGCTTTTATTATGAAACATTACTATCCCTTTAAGAGATTTTTAAAGCTACTCCGTAAAGGGTTGTATAAACTAGCATTTTATCTGACCACCATAAATCAGGAGTGCATGTTAGGTGATGGAGTATATGGATTATGCTTGTCCCACCCACAACTCTGCACAGTGACATGGGCAGCACAACTGAGACATCCCTTACAATTTGGAGCCTGACAACTTTGTCTAGTGGTAAATCTGGTAGTAGTGCCATAACTGGCACCACCTCCACTTAGTATATGAGTGAGCAAACTTTGGTGCTGCCCTCCCCCAGGGTGGCCCCAAAAGATTGACGGGGACTTTAGAAATTGAAAGATCCTGCAGAATGGTCTAAAACATGTGTTGGGTCCACTTCTGTATACATATGGAGGAAAGGGCACGAATGATTCTAAAAATAAAAATTTTGACCAGCCCTGCATTAGTAAATTTTGCCGACACTTTCTTCTTCCACCGTTATTGACACCTCTGTCTCTATTTTTCAGTTCCCAGGGTCCTTCTCTCATGTGCTCAGTTTCTGGAGAAGTATGGAATAGTGGATGGAATATACCGTTTGTCAGGGGTCTCTTCCAACATTCAAAAACTCAGGTCAGTCCCATAAAATTACTAGCCTCTCTGTGTCACTTAAATACAATCCCAGGCAATCCGTCTTGGTGAACAGAATGTGTCTGTGGAAAACTCTTGGATAAATGAATAGGGAACGCCCCCCTTCAAAGCTGAATGTCTTCGATCAAAAATTAATTTTAAAGAAACACAAAACCATCTGAATAACAACCTTCCACTGACCTTACTATAGACAACAATACTAAAGACTATTATGAATTTGCTGTTGCTTCTAGGTTTAAAATATAACATCTTCTATCAGTATTTGATATCGTGTCTAGAGAGGCAGACATGGTCATCTTCTGAGTTTCGTACTTTGCCAGCTTCTTGAAGAAAAGAAAAAGTTCCAGTGGTTGGAATCTGAGTCCAGTCCTGCTAGCAGCTGTCATGTCCGCCTCTATGGACATGCCATCCAGGTCTGATTGAAAATGTTATTTCTTGAACCAAGGTACAAGGACAAAATATTAGCCTGTGTTAGTTTTCCTTTAACTATACACTATTCAAACTATATATCATCTCCATACAATCACAAAATGATTCCCCATCTTAGAAATAAATTATTCACACCAGGTCTGACCCCACAACCCTTTCACGCATTGAAACACTGTCATTATCTAAATAACAAATATATTTTTATTAGCAATATATTTTTTGATTTTGAAAGGTATAAAGTGTAAAAACACTTTGTAATCTGGCTGATTTTGAAAGAGCTTTCAAAATGATACATCTTTATGAATGAATGAATGAATGAATGAATATGTTTATTTATATAGCGCCACAAGTGTACGCAGCACTTTACAATTTAAGAGGTTAAACAATACAGGGTTACAGGTGCTTTGTAGAGTGAAACACTGGGTGCGAGGTCCCTGCCCGAAAGCTTACACTCTAAAGTGGTAATGGGAGACATACAGAGTACATAAGGGTCAAGTGCTGAATACAGTGCTAGTTCTGATGATGATAGAAGACATCAGTAAAGTAAATAATTTATAAGAGCGTTCATTTTACAACATCAGTGCCTTCTAGCATGTTGACATGCTAGAACATCAGTGCCTTCTTTATGTTATCCATTCTTTATTTAAAGCTATAGTTTGAGATATTAGAGTTACTTATTTGTATTGCAATTAGGCAGTACTGACTGGCATAGTCTGGTGATAGACATTCCATTCTCCTTCACAACTGCCACTTCCTACCTGGAGATATTGGCTAATTTCCATAAACCAACAAATAAAGCTAAATATTTCATATTATAGTTTTAACCCCTTAGTGACAGCCGCGTTCGTACGCGGCTGTCACCTTAACGCCTGAGGAACATTTTTTTTTTTTTTTCCAAACAAGTCCGGAGTCTCCGAGTGACCCGGACTTCCGTGACTTACCAGGTACGTCCTCTGTCACTAAATGACACGTCCCGCAGAAGCTGGGAAGTCATCCGTCATTAAGGGATTAAAGAAAGAATGGCTAATAAATATAGGTTATTTCGAAACCATTCTAAAATCACCCTAGTCACAGAGTTAGTTCCACTTAATTGTATTTGACTCTTTAAGTGCCAGAGGGGTACACAATGCATTGCAAAGCAATGCCTTGCGAACACCTCTGGCACTCAAAGGGTTAACTTTTTTCAGTACTTAGAGATAAGAGTTTAATCAGAGAAAGGGAGTTAAAGAGGTGTTATGTCTGATGTACTCATCAGAACTAGAGTAGAAACCAACAGCATCATAGGAATGGAATAAAAACACCCCAAATTCCCACTGATTTTTAGACTGACTTTTAACACCTTTAAATGATAAAAAGGTGTTGAACATATTGCACCACAAAGCGTTTGATAGCTCTCTAATATTTAAGGGGGTTAAACGTGCAATTCAGATCACTGGAGATTCTGATCTGTCCCCCGGGGTGCAGTTGGTTTGCCCCAGGATTATGCCAGCAGTACATCCATCTCAGTCCTTTATGGAAAAAAGCCTGTTCTGAAAAGCATGGTCTTCTCTGTTTATCTCTGTTGCTTAAAGGGATAATAACACTTACGGCTGGATTCTTTTGCAGGTGCAAAATGTTAACATCCATTTTATCAAACATCTTCCTATTGAAATCTATGGGGAAACCTGGAGACAAAGGCAGTGATAAAATTAGCACCTTCAATAGAATCCAGCCCTTTGTATGTAAAATTCTATATATTGTAGAGTGTATCCTCCTGAGTAAAACAACGGTACTTTCACTGCTCAGAGCTGTTTGATTAAAAAGT
Organism: Rhinophrynus dorsalis; assembly: GCA_037306005.1. Taxonomy (NCBI): domain Eukaryota; kingdom Metazoa; phylum Chordata; class Amphibia; order Anura; family Rhinophrynidae; genus Rhinophrynus; species Rhinophrynus dorsalis. Next base: position 284,744,753 of record CM074724.1, read on the forward strand.
TATTGCAGTTCAAACATTAATTTCTTAGTTACAGTGTGTCAGTGGCCTGAAATTTTACAGTGGCGCTGTTGCTACACTAACCTATGGAGGTTTATGGTCAACTGACCAGAGCTGTCCATAGGACAATGTAGCTACAGCGCCACTGTACAATTTCAAAGCCACTGAGATATTGCACCTAAAAAAATCAAGTTTGAGTTGCAATCAACTACACATTATTAGGGGGTTATGCACTAAGGTGTGATAAAGAGGTGATAACACACAGATCACTTCTCCAGTTCCCATGTAACTGTATAGAGCCTGTGCACTAAGGTCCCTAAAGTTGTAAAATTCTTAGTGCATTGCCTCCATAGAATAACATAGGAATTGGAGAAGTGATTTCACTGGAGAAGTTATCTACACATTATCACCTGTTTATAGGGTGACCACATTTCCATTCTGCCATTCCGGGACATGTGGTCACCCTACTCCCGTGGCTTAGGCTCCTGCCGGCGCTGACCATCTTTCTGAGGCTGACACAGAGTAAGAGTTCCCAGTGGGAACTCTTACTCTGTGTCAGCCTCAGAAAGATGGTCAGCGCGGCGCACCAGCGGGAGCCTCAGCAGCGGGTCTCACTTGGCGCACCAACATATCTGCTCCATCCAAGCTTTCTCACAAGCACCAGTGCAGCCAGCCAATTAAATGTATTTGCTATATGGTCTTCATTGGCTGAGCCAGGCAATGAGGACCATATAGCAAATACATTTCATTGGCTGGCTGGACTGGTGCGTGTTGCTCCATTCTGGGACTCTTTGTTGTCCCAGTGGGAGGTGACCTGGGACGTGGGACACAGACCCCCAATAAGGGACAGTCCTGGGCATTCCGGGACGTGTAGTCACCCTACCTGTTTGTCACACCTTAGTGCATAACCTCCCTAGACTCTCAGGCATAACTTAGAAAACTAGAGACTGCCTAGAAACTGGAAATTTTTGATGCAAAACGATACAAATCATTCCCTAATTTCTACAGAATTTAGAATGTTTGGTACTTTACTTCCCTCATCTTCTCAAAGGAAGATGAGACACGATACCTTATTTCTTTTGACTTGTTTTGTATGCAAACCTGTATGTTTTAAGGGTTTTCCTTCTGAGTAAAATCTGATACTACCACTGCTGTCAGTTGTTTTATTCAGATGTTAAAATGGTTCAAATAATCAGGAAGTGAATTACAGCGTTTTTACTTCCTAATAGTTCAAAGCTGACCGCAAAAATAACAAAAGTCTAAACTATAATAACTCCAGAAATATGCAATTCTCTGCAGTGGGAGGAGCCTCATTTTACTCAACAGGAAAAGACCTACGATATATATTTCGATTAAAAAAAAAGTTTACTGCTCTTTTATGGCCATTTATTTTAATATATTACTTCACATTTCATTCTAAATCATCTATATTTCTATACAAAAAGATATGTGCCCAGTTTAGTGCATTCAGTAATTTATTTATTTTAACAATTATGTATGGAACACTGGGTCATATTCAAAAAGTTAAACGAATACAGTTCTGGAGCAAACCAACTGCACCATAGGGAAGAAATGTCAATAATCAACGTTTTATAGGGATAGTAATACTTAAAATGTAAAAAAATATATGTTGCAGGGTTTATCCCCCTGAGTAAAACAAGGGTACTCCCACCACTGAGAGATATTTTATTAAAAAATTATAACAGCTCAAACTCAAATTTTTTAGGTGCAATATCACAGTGGCCTGAGAATTTACAGTGGTGCTGTTGATATACCATCCTATGGACAGCTCTGGTCCGTAGACCATGAATCTCAATAGGATGGTGTAGCAACAGCGCCTGTGTAAATTTTCAGGCCACTGTGATATTGCACTTAAAAAATTCAAGTTTGAGCTGCTATAATTTTTTTTAATAATATATCACTCAGCAGTGGTAGTACCCTTGTTTTATTTGGGGACATAAACTCTACAACATATATTTTTTTAATTCTTAACTATTACTATCCTTTTAATGTGGCTTTTAACCATTGAAATGCTGGAGAGATCTCCAACGCATCACACATGCATATGTGATGATTATCTGACGTGTATGTGTATTGCTTGCACTCTAAAGCTATTCAGTTAGCCAATAAAGGTATTGACTTTTACTCTGCTAGGGCTAGATTCTATTGCAGGAGATAAGTGCTAACACCCGTTTAATCAAACCTTTTCCTATTGAAGTCTATGGGGAAAACTGGAGATAAAAGCAGTGATTTAATTAGCACCTGCAATATAATCTAGCCCCTAGTCTATGGCTTCTTCTATGGCTATCACGGTACTATTATTTACTTATATGGGTTTAAGTGGCAATTTAACTACCACCCCCGTTTTCCTGCTTTCTGTATCCCCCCTTCTCCTTATGTTTTAAACTTAGAAAGAATGAATTAGGAGCTGAAATATAGCGATCCCCTTACAAACCCCTTGGATGCCAAAGACATTTCTCTTGAAGATGTATTTAGTATGCAAAGGGGTTAATATATATATATTACTAAAATAATAAGCCTTAAAATCAAACATTGGTATTCTTTCGACTCTTTGAGTGCCAGAGTGGTATGTCATTCATGTTTTTAGATCCAGTGCTAACCCTTTGTGTGCCAGAAGGGTGCTGGAAATTCCTTTGGCACTCATAGGGTTAAACAGTTTATCCCACTTCTTGCATGATGTACGTGCTTGTTATTGTCTCTTGCAATCTCTCCTAGACATGAATTTGACAGTGAGAGAATCCCAGATCTCTCTCGAGAGACATATCTACAGGATGTGCACTGTGTCAGCTCTCTCTGCAAACTCTACTTCCGCGAGCTTCCCAACCCGCTATTGACCTACAGACTGTACCAGCCCTTCACTGTGAGTGGTGGGGGACACTCATGTCCACAAACAGCAGGCCTTTTTTCAGTTCCCTTGTAATAATGTCTGTTTAATAACATACAGTATATTCCACTCCCCATACCACTTTTTTGTGGGGGCTTTAGGGTGACCCTTTAGAAGGTATACTAACTATTGGCTTCTATTGAGGGGGTGGGGTGGGAGGACTGAGCTCTATAATCTGGTCCTTTCCTGTTTTATGAAAATGGGGGGTATAAATGTGGTCTCTACCTGCCTGCCCCATTTTGTTTGTAGGACATCAATTCAAGAACTTTCCTGATAACTAACACCTCCTTCCGACTAATGGGTAAAGTTGTGGGGGCTTTGGTGTAAGAATACCCCTTACCTCCATTTGGGAAAGTTGAGGGCTCTCTACATACCAGCCCTCCACCCCTTGGTATTAAGGGGCTCTAAAAATAAAGCCTACTTACTGATACCCATTTCCATGTGGTGCGACATGGCCTCTTCTCCTGAGTTTGTCCAATCCATGGTACAAGATTAAAAAAAAACCCTATAATAAGGATAAGAAAAACAGGAGTTTACAGTAATTGAATGGGTTTGTAATCCCTTCCAAGGGACATCACCTGAATCTGTCAGAAGAATAGAAGCCTCTTCTGATTTATTTTCCAGCTAGCTACACAGAGCAACAGACCATTACAGATCTATTTCTTCATTGTACTCGTTTATTTTTCATTTTTATTTTGTCTTTCCTTTACTGAGCGCACCATTGACTATGTGGGAATGGGGTGTGTAAGTAGGCTTTGCTATTATTTTAGTTTATATTTACAATTTTGTATATTATTTATTATTTGGTTGTATTAGCACCCTCATATAAGTCCTCCCTTCCTGATCCTGGGAAGGGTGTGTGCAAAACATACAGTTAATAATAAAATAGCCATTTTACCCCGTTCCATGGTATGGGGGCGTACTGAAGCCCACCCCAATAAGGGTGTGGTATGAATTTCATCAAAGCCCCATACATCTTTTATGTTAAAGGGAGAAGGGATTACATAGGCAAGCCCCATCCCTGTTATGGGAATGAAAAATGCTTAGGCAATAGTATGTGGTTCATTTATTTTAGTCTCTGTCACCATAGTGTTTCAATTGAATTGTCCCCAAGAGGTTAAATTCAGGGTTATCATTGGTGCTTACTGGTGATGGAGGGGTGGGTGTTGAGGGTTTGGGAAGTTATATACTGGGAGGTTAGTTCCCTGTGGTAAGGGCGTTGTTGTTTGTTTATTTTTACTTTAACCCCTGCTGCTAGAATTACTAAGATGTATAAACAGGTCTTAATAGCCCATCAGAACCCAGGAAGACAGGGGACTATCTAAGCAAGATCAAAGTAATGTGTCTTGTGCTACCCCTTGTGACTCATACATACCTTGACCCATAAACAGATGAACTGAGTATTGTGTCCTTACTTCAGTGTCTCAGTGCATATTGAGAGCTGAGCTTCCTCTTTTTATGTTGGAGAGATCTTGCCTCAGAAGTTGAAACCCATTGGATGCTAGAAAAGACTCTAGAGCATTACTTCACAATACATTTGCTGCATCTCTAACATTCAAGTGGTTAAGTTTTTGTGAGATCATAAAGATTAGCTCTCTGTTCTGTAACGGTGGCCTAGATTGCATTGATCTCTTTTTTTGCATCTTATACATTCCTATTATAGACTATGGGGGCATTTGTAGATAAAACCAATGATTAAGTAATCAAATGTATACACACTTCACCATATTACAGTTTCAGTGTTAACATCTGGTAGGACCTCAGAACAAGGAAGTGAACTATAACATTGATACTGTTTCAACTGATCTACTCTCATTTCCTCCCTCACAGGAAGCAATGTCTGCCACAAGTGAGGAGGAGAAACTAATCTGTGTCCATGACCTAATTCAGCAACTTCCCCCTCCCCACTACAGGTAATCTCTATGAGTCAAAGCACTAGCAAGGCATAAAAGTGGAGAAGAGTTCGGCTATCTGGGCATAATAAAATTTTAAATGTAATAGAAAAAATAAAGTGTGTGAAGCAATAACTGGTCTCGCTGTATAGACATCATATCAACAGCCCATCTCCTGCTAGAAATTTGGTATCTGTGCTGGCTCTTGCACATCGCATCCTGTTCCCTGTCTGTTTCCAAGACAAATACTCCAAGTCTGTGAACCCAGGCCTCACAGTACTTGGATCCATTCAGTTAACTACCCTGGATCCTTATGAACAACTAAGGCTCCCCAGTTGTTGACTACAATTCCCCATCATTCCCAGCCAGCCTTTGGGTGCAGTGCCGGCCCAAGAAATTGTGCTTCCTGGGTCCAATGATGAAATGCTGCCCCCCAACCATGCCCACCAAAACACACCCACATCCATTACTTTATATCATGATAATTAAAAAAAAAAAAAAAAAAATTATGATCAACAGAAAGGGATGACTGCAACTACAAAAATGCATATCCTTCGATATTAGAGCGCTGCCATTTGACAACTTCTGTCTATTAGCAGAAACATATATGTGTGTGTGTGTGTGTATATATATATATATATATATATATATATATATATATATATATATATATATATATATATATATATATATATATATATATATATATATATACCCGCAAACTAGATAACACAACATAGTGTGAACTTATAAACTAAAGTGCATGTGTAAATACAAAAAAATAATGGAAAAGCAATAGTGAATACAAACAATCACATTATATTCATCTGTTAAATAAGATAAGTGGAGACATACCAAGGATGTCCAGAGTCTGGCTCTGTCACGGTGCCTTTGCTTTTTTTCTGTCAGTCTCTGTGTGTTGCGCTCCCATTGGCTGAGCTTAGTTGGGCCCGCCCAGTATGGCCTTTTTATACTGGGCCTCTGGCACCTGTGAGGTGCCCTTTCGTGGTGTTCCTGTACCAGTGCTACTGAGTTATTGTGTTGCTGTGTTCCTGCGTTCCTGTGTACCGACTTGGCCCGTCTGATGACTCCACTTCTGGTTCCTGCTCCGTGATTCGACCCAGCCTGGCTGACGTTCCTGCTCCGTGTCCTGCCCCGGCTTGTCTGACGTTCCTGCGCTGAGTTCCGGCCCAGCTGTCCTGTTCCTGTTCACTGTGTCGCCTGGGCGACATTCTGACTCCCGCTTAGTCTGTCCCAGCCAGACTGAGAATCACTGTGGCCTCCGTTACTGCTGAGCCTCCCGTTAACTCTTGCAGTGCTGTTGTTGCCTCTGTTACCACTGAGCCTTTCGTTAACTCTTGCAGTGCTGTTGTTGCCTCCGTTACCACTGAGCCTTCCGTTAACTCTTGCAGAGCACTGTTGCCTCCGTTACCACTGAGCCTTCCGTTAACTCTTGCAGAGCTTTGTTGCCTCCGTTACCACTGAGCCTTCCGTTAACTCTTGCAGAGCACTGTTGCCTCTGTTACCACTGAGCCTTCTGTTACTTCCTGCAGAGCTATTGTTGCCTCCGATTACTGCTCCGGCAGTGAGCCCATGGTTGCGTTCCGTTCAACACCGGTCTGGTGTCATTGGCTCAATATCACCAGCTCTTGCAGAGTACTGTGCCTCCGTTACTGCATCGGTCAGGTGCCATTTGCTCAAAGAATAACAGCTCTTGCAGAGTACTGTGCCTCCGTTACAGCACCGGTCGGGTGCCCGTGGCTCAAGTCCGTTCAGCTCTAGCAGAGTATTGTGGCCTCCGTTACTGCTACGCCAGAGGGTATAAGTTTCAGCACTGCTTTGCAGATCTAGGTGCCCGTCTACATCTCGCACCACTGTCTCTTGATAGCCATTTACCATCATACTGGCATTGCCAAACACACCACATCAGAGACTGATTATTATCATTGGACTTTAACCCATGCTGTGCTGAAGTTGCCTTGTTATGCCTGACCTGTGACAGTATTAAACACTATTAAACCCCTTTCTCTGTAGTCCAATACAGGTTACTGGTAACTTTGGGTAGGCGATCAGCTGGGTGGAGCCTACCTCCTCTCCTTAGCTTGTAGTTAGCCAATCCCCATCCAGTAAGATTTGTTCCTTGGTCAAGACACAAGGCAAGAGAACAGTTCTGCTATAGTTTTAGCTTCCTTATTTTTTCTGTTAGATATGGGATACCACCATTAGGCAGATTACCATCACAGACAATTCCCATCACCAAAATGTGGATAGCTCAGTTTACCAGGTGCTTATTTGTGGATCTAAGCCCTGGGGGGAAAATCTTGGCTGCAAGTTCTTTCCTCAGGAGTTGCCCACAGAGGCTTCTTCTTGATATATGCTAATCTGAAGACAGAAGACCAGTTAAAAAAGTGAGCACCCTTTGAGTGCTGTGGCCCACATGTCCCATGCTTCCCCTCCACATAGGGGTCTCCTTTGGAGTTCCTATTACATACTCATGCACTCATTGGGTTTATTTGTATGTCTGTGGTGTGTTTGGAGCAAGGTTCTGTGGTAACTTAACCCTTTGGCTGCTGTTAGCAGCTTTTGGGGGGTTTCTGGCACTTTCCCTACTGGGCTTAGTGTTTTTTGAGTTTGCTGACTTGTTCTAGTGGGCTTTTGAGCATTTTTACATTTTGTTCTAACTTGGCAAAATGTATGCGTGTTTTTACTGCATAGATGCCATTGCTCCATTCACTCCTATGGGACTTTATAGTTTGGGACATATCTCTGCAGTTGCTCCACGTAGTGAGGACAGAGATGGCTCATGTTGTTGGTATGCCCTTGCTCTGTTATCCGGTCAACGTTCTGGGCATGTTGAGGGGATCAGGGGGCTTCGGGCACTGTTGGGGTACTTTTTTAGAGAAACTACAATTCCCATGAGCGCTTACTTTACATGCTTATTTCTGATTGGATCCCGCCACGGCAGCCATTTTGTGTCTTCTCTGAATGAGTATCCTACGCAGGGCTTGGACTCTCCTTCTCTCCTCCGCAGTTTAACCCTTCGCCTACCGGATAAGTCTTATTTAGCACTTCTGAGGTGAATTTATCTATCATACACACTGTTTTGTGGGTGTTTTGATACTTTGACCGTTTGACTCTGTGAGAATGTCTACTCCATTAGACCGTGGAGCTAAACCTAAGACTAATGACACTGGGGAGTTTGTGTCCCCCATTACTCATTGCTCCTCATGTCACTCAGGGTTACCTAGAGAATACTCACATGTATTCCATCATGCGCTGCTGCCCCTGAATCCCCTGCAGGGGCCTCCAGCCATACACTAGAGCCAGTCTGGATGCAAGAGTTTAAGGCTACTACCAGGGACCTCTGGTCTAGTCTGCCTTACAACTCCTTCCATCCACTTTGCAGGGTGTCTTCCACTCATGACAGGCTCCCTCCCCCATCAGGTCTTCCCTGCCTAAACTGCTGGGTGTCCCTGATGTATCTGATTCCTCTAAGGAGGAATTACTGGTGGATTCTTATGATAAGGACTGTTCTGCTGTCCCTTCCTCTCAGTTTTTTGGGGACCCCATTGAGGCTGATCCTGTTCCCTCAGCCAAGGGCCTGATCAGGGCTGTATTGAACAACCTAAACATTCCCTTGGTACAGGAGGTTTCTTCTGATCCCTCTAATATGTTTCAGAAGCCTGTCCGGCCCCATACTTGTTTTCCACCTAATACCACTCTTGACTGCTTGGTGACTGAAGAGTGAAAGTTTCCAGACAGGAAACTGTCCGTCTTTAGGAAATTTGCTAAGCTTTATCCGTTCTCTGAAGTGGCCTTAGCTCAGTAGGTTCATCCTCCAATGGTGGATGTCCCCGTTTCCAGGCTTTCTAAGTCCACTGCCTTGCCTGTGGCTGATGCATTTGATCTGAAAGACTGGACTGACAGAAAGCTTGAGACCTCTCTCAAGGCCATTTTTGGGATGGCTGGTTCTGCCCTGCGACCTGCGTTAGCTGTCCGTCAGGGAGTTCATACTGCTGACATGTTGTGGCTTCTCTCCCAAATCTCTGAGGCCCAGCATTATGTTTCTGCTGCCCTGTTAGATGCCGTTCGTATGGTGGCCAGGGCATCCACCATGTCTGTGGTAGCCAGACGTGCTCTTTGGCTCAAGATCTGGTCTGCTGACACTGCCTCCAAGAGAGCTCTTCTGTCTTTGCCCTTGCAGGGCACCTCACTGTTTTGGCCCGATCTCAAGGATCTGATCAGTGCAGCCACTGGGGGGAAGAGCACTCAACTGCCAGTAGTTCCTTGGAGGAAGACGCCTGTTAAACGGAATCTGTTTTTCGTCCCTTCCATGCTGATTTGCTCCAGCATCCCAGGCAGTGCCTCAGGCCGTGGGTCTTGCAGGTGGTGGCCGTGGGGTACAGGATTCCCATCACCTCCCTCCCGGACATTCTCTTCTCGCTTTCCTCTGGGCGCTGAAAAGTGCCGCCTTTGAGGGAGCCATTCAGGCCCTTCTGAATTGGAACCAATTCCTCCTCAGGAAAGAGGGTTGGGATACTCCTCCAACCTCTTTGTGGTCTCTAAGAAGGATGGCGGCTGTCGTCCCATTTTAGTCTTGAAGTATCTCAACTCCTTTGTGGTCAGGTCCCAGTATCGCCAGGAGTCACTATGCAAGGTGATTGCTGCCATGTCCCCTGGGGAATTTCTGGCTTCTCTAGATCTTCAGGATGCTTACTTGCACATTACCATTCATCCAGAGAGCCGGCAATATCTTCGCTTTGCCTGTGACCGAGGGCATTTCCAGTTTTCTGCCCTCCCCTTTGGCCTGACCACGGCCCCTCAGGTCTTCAATAGAGTCCTGGGCGCCTTGATCTTTGTTTTCCATCGTGATGGCATCAAATGGCTCATCAGATAGCACTGAAGGTCCAGGCTATCCTGAATCAGGATCCGGCCAAGAAGTTTTCATCCCTAGTGGGGAAGTTAATTTCCACCATAGAAACGGTTCTGTTTGCCATGGTTCATACCAGGGAGCTCCAGAGGTTTCTAATCCTGGCCTGCAAGCGTCGACCAGATCTCCTGGAGAGGTCCCTATCTCTCCCTCCTCATGTGGGGCTGAGCCTGGACAATCTGCTGAAAGGCAGGTCCTTCCTGGTGCCATTCTGGACAATAGTGATGACGGATACCGGCCTATCCGGTTGAGGAGCGGTCTTGGGGCACTTGAATGCTCAGGGCCAGTGGTCCCAAGAGGAATCTTTTCTTCCTATCAATGTCTGGGAGCTTCGGGCGATATTTCATGCCCTGTGCCACTGGACACGCCAACTGGAGGATTGCCTGGTCAGGATCCAGTCAGACAATGTGACAGCAGTAGCCTACATCAACAAGTAAGGTGGCACAAGAAGTCTCTCGGTTTGGTTAGAGGTCAATGCTATTTTGTTTTGGACAGAGGAGTATGTCTCTGCCATTTCCGCAGTTCATATTCCTGGCATATACAACGTTCTGGCGGACTTCCTCAGTTGACACACAGTGGACAGCGGAGAGTGGGAACTACATCCAGCCGTGGAGTCTTCCTTGCATCTACCTGATGGCGACAAGACACAACAGGAAGGTCCCGACATTCTGCTCTTGCTGGGCGGACCCCCTGGCTCTAGCAGTGAATGCCTTGTTGATCCCGTGGATTTTTCTTCTGGCATACCTTATTCCTCCCATTCCCCTGTCGCACAGGGTGATAAGGAAACTGAGACTGGAGCACTGCCCAGTCATTCTGATTGCTCTGTATTGGCGTTGACAGGCTTGGTTTCTGGAGCTTCTGGATGTCTCAGTGGCAGAACCTCTTCAGCTCCCCTCCTGTCCGGATCTTCTTCTAAAGTGTTACCTGTGGAAGGAGGATTTTCATCGTCTGGCTCTGACGGCATGGAGGTTGAATTCTCTGGTGTGGTGGCTACTATGCTTAGTCCCCGTAAGCCTGTTTCCTCTACTAAAATACTGTTAAGCTACATCTACGGACTCACAATAGTTTATGATTTTAGTTGCAAAATCAAAAAATATTAACCAGACCTTCCTGAAATAAATCAACGCTGACATTGATCTTGCAAACCTGAACATTACAGATAAAAAACAATTCTCTCTCTCTCAAAAGAGGATTCAATTAATTTTCAGATATCTTTGTTAGACTCACAGGCTTGTAGTTGCCAGAGATTTTCCTACTACCTAAAAGTGTGATTACATTAGAAATTCTCCAGTCAGCTAGCAGGATCCCTGTCAACACTGACTGATTAAAAAGTTCCGTTAATGGTGAGGCAAGTACAAATCTAATCTCTCTTAATATTCTTGGATGTACTTCATCTGGACCAAATGATTTGTCTAAATTTAATTTAGATAGTACTTTTAAATTTCCTGGTTAACACACTTTTTCCTTACATTTAAGGCTTTTTGATCTTATCACTGGTTTCCACTCTTCACAGTCTCCTGTAAAAAAAAACAAACAAAAAAAACCAACAGCAGTTATTTAACCAGTCAGCTATTGTCTTACCATGCTCAACATATCTATCCTCCTTTGTCTTAAGTCTGATATCCCCTTTTGCTTTTTTCCTTATAAACTAAAAGGTCTTTCGCCCCTTTTCACTGACTGGGATATTTTTTTCTTGTGCCTGGACTTTGCCATCTCTAGTTATGCAGCCAAGCCTCCCTCTGTTTACCTTTGTATACTTTACTGTATTTAGTGTTTTGAACACCTCTCTTGCACATAAAAGGGTTAAACAGGGATGATACCTTGTTTGTTCTTTTGTTTTTGTTCCAGCTGATCAGTCTTGTTACCAGTTTTAATTCAAAATGGTCTCCAGATCCTCGTTATGGTAATAATAGTCCCCTCCTGCTTTTCAGGACTCTTGAGTACTTGATGAGACATCTCTCACGACTGAGCACGCACAGTGACCGCACAGGGATGCATGCACGCAATCTGGCCATCATCTGGGCCCCAAACTTGTTGAGGTGAGAGATGTTATTAATCAGCTTGTCGGACTGGTAAAGAAGACTGTATCACTCAGAGGTTCAATGCAATGTATTTCTAGTGCCTCTGGCAACAAATTAGTTAAAGTAATGCTAAGGCTAAAACATGACTTACTCCTATATAAAAGACGCTGGGGTAAGTGGGCAACCCCATCAGCACAGCTCCACTTGCGTTCGCTTCCAATCATCTTTTTTAGGATTCCAAGACCCCAAACTCCTCCCACTAAAATATTCTTATGGAGCTTTCAGTTAAAGGGTTAGTAATGCCCACTTAGAATTCCATGCTATATTGGTTTGAGAGACATAACGTTTTAAAGTTTCCCCCTCCTTACCCTTGCACTGACGTCAGGCAGAAGGTGATCCTGTCTCTTCAGCAGACCCGAAATACTGCAATCTGAAAAGAAATACTTCTTTGGAAAGGTCTACAAAGTGTGGCATTCCAATTAAGTATTTCTTTTTAGATTGCGATATTTCGGCTCTGCTGAAGAGCCGCCTCGAGTTGGCCTACACGAATCTCCTTCTGTCAGCTTTACAGCTGACATCAGGGAAAGGGGAGGGAGGGGGGAATTTGAAAACCTTATTTCTCTCAAACCATAAAGGTTTGAGAGATGGGACTTGCTCCACATAATTTTTTTTTTTTAATCTACATTATAGCATCAAATTATAAGCGGACATTACTAACCCTTTAAAGGAGTTTGGGTCACGGAGTCCTGCATTCAGGAATCATGTCTGCCTCTGTAGGCATGACAACCTGTACTACAGATTAATTCTGAGTAACCAAAACACACATAAAATGTTCATAGATGCCATTGCAAATTTCTGCCCAGATAAACCCCTTGAGGACTAGTTGGGTGTGTCATGCAATGTATTCCACACCCATCTGGTCCTTAAGTGGTTAAGAGGAGGTTTTTAATACAATGTTAATTTTTCCATCCCTAATTAAGCACACGTGAGTTATACTAATTTATTAATTTTGTTTAACCCATCTGTGCTCAAAAAAGTATCTTTTTATATCATGATCTGTATACAGTGGTTGAGGAGTGATTTGAGCACCCCATTTGCCCTGGAGTAGGATGTGATTGTCCATTTGTTTGTAACAAGTGATTATAATGAAGGTGGGTTTCAGAAAGATGTTCTTTCCCTCATGCAGGTCCCGGGATATGGAGTCAGTGGGAACTCCTGGAGCTGATGCATTCCGTGAGGTTCGGGTGCAGTCTGTGCTGGTGGAATTTTTGTTGTGTAATGTTGAGACGCTCTTCAGTGACACCTTCACTTCCATTGGTAAGAAAAATATAGCTTTGAATCCAGTGCATGCAGCTGGATCCATTGCACATAACCCTACCCTCAGGCCTGCCCAATACATGCAGTTGTACCCACTACAAACAATCTTGCCTTATACATGTTGCCCTCCCTACTACATGCAGCCTTGCTCTGTGCTTGCTGTCCTGCCCTCTACATACAGTTATTCTTACTACATACAGCCATGCTCAATATACACTGCTCCACCCACTAAATGCAGCCATGTTCCCTCTATGCAGATGTTCCCTCTACTCAGAGCTCTGCTCTCTACTCAGATCCATGCCCTGTACTTGCAGCTCTGCAGGGTTGTAACTACAGGGAGTGAAGAGGGTGCAGTTATGACAGGGCCCAGCAATCAAGGGAGCCCTTTAGCTTCACAAACTGTTAACTTTAGGGAGCATCTGGTGTTGAACTGAACCTTGCGTCTGTGTTATTGCATGATTCAGACCATAGAGGGGTGCCCACCCTCAGATTTTGCACCAGGACCTAGTAGATTCTAGTTACACCCCTGCAACTCTGCATTCTACTCATACCTCTGTCTTGTACATGCAACGCTCACCCTTACTCGCAGCTCTGGCCTCTGTTGCTCTGCCCACTACAGTCTGCAATGCTCTCGGTACACGACTCTAAATATTACACGCTTAGCTACTACAACCCTTCAGTCACGTTATCTGATATTGAACTATTTGCTTCTTTAATATTCAATGTGCTGCTGACTTCCTCTAGTGAAAGGCAGATATTAAGGTAGGAATTCATCAAATGGCAAATGTCTGAATGTGCAAAGAAATACTCTGATTTCCTTATGCCTCCGGCATTTGCAAATTAATGAATGGCCGTGCTGCATTTGGTATTTTTTCATTCATCAGTGACTGAGTACATAAACTATGCCATTTCCATCTGCCATGTGCAACTGAGTGCGGAAATCTGTGGGTCAGACGCTCATACACATACAATGTACTAAGAAAGTGGAGCAATTGTGGGGTAAACCATCTGCACCATACAGGCAAACATCCTGATTGTGGTAAATGTGGCTTTTATACCCTTGAATGTGAGAGAGGCTTCCAACACATTGGGATTCATTGCATTAGAGACCTCTCTAGCAAAAAAGGAAGTAAAAGCTCCATTGAAACCAATGGACCCTGGTGAATTATATTTGTTCCCTATGATGCAGTTGGTTTGCTCCAAAATTGCACCACTTTTCATTAGTACATCGGCCTCTGTATGTGTATCACTGAACTGCATATTGTTCTTCTATTTCCCTGCCTTGTGTATGCATATTTATACCTGGGAACTTTCTAGATTTGACTAGGAGACTTTGGTTTGTATACTTGGTTACCGGGTCTCCAGGGACAGAGGCTGTTCTCAGGGATGAGAGCGTTTCCTTGTAACTCTCTGACAACCCACTTTATAGCCAGTTCTGGTCGGTCATTGTCCTGTCCTTCCTATTCTTTACCCATTTTAAGGGCAAACCCTATCTTCCCTCCTCCCAATCCAGCACACCCCATTCAATAGCAGCCCCATCTGTGATGCAATTCACATCATTTGGATACTCCAACCCCAAGACCTTAGCACACCTCTGAAGGCCTATGACAAGAAGGTCCCCAGGTATGTGCATGTCAGGGAAATATGTTTGATCATTGATGAATAAGTGAAGGAATCTGTAATGATTGTGGCAACAAATCAGGGTATCAGATATACAGCTCTTTTTGCACTTTGATGAATTTCAGCTTAAGCTTCTACTGCACTTGTTTGTGTTGCCATTTGGTACATACAGGTGGGTTACTATCTACCAGCAATGTATAACTAATATCACTATGATGCACTCAGCTATTTACCTTTCTTTGAATTTTTTGCACTTATATATAATGCAGTATACTTTATTATTATTGTCATTCATTTATGAAGTGCCTACGTATTCCACAGTGCTGTCCAATTAGAGAATATACCTGTACTGGACCCATGCTCATATTCAGTGATACTGTTGTACTATAGAAAAGAGGAGCAATGATGGTGTAAACCAAGTACAGCATAGGGAATAGATAACAATTCCAAATATTCACTTTGCTTTAAATGGGACTTTTAGCCCCTTGAATGGAAAGCAATGCGTTGGCGACCAATAGCATTCCCTAGGTTATTAAAAGCCCAATTTAAATCAGTGGGTATTTTTATTTGTTCCTTTGGTGCAGTTGGTCTTCACAATGTGTTGCACAATACTCTGGCACTCAAACAGTTAAACTGTGTTAGCAATATTGAGAAGACTGCTCATGATTTTAGGCTCCCACTTCAAAGGCTTACATATCCTGCTCCTTAGCACTGTGTATCATAGGAAGCAGGGGCATTGCTAGGCATTTGCTGAGGTCATATGTTAAAAGTCCAGTTTCTCATTGCCAGTCCATCACCTGTAATTATATAATTATTTGCTCCTTAGTGGCAATTTTGCCTATTAATAATGCGTTAGATTGACTTACTCACTGTGTCTTTCGGGAACCATGCAACATTCCTTATTGAAAGCGAGGCTTTTGTAGACTTTTTTTCTAGTGGTGGGACATACAGCTGGGTATGTGGGGATGGGGGTAGTTGATCAGTGATGATGATCTCAATTTATATTTACGTTGCACTTCCGCTGCTCCTGCAATTCAAACTGCTCAGTTCTTGTGCCTGATATCTGCACCCGTGGCTGGCACTTGCTGAACTCCTTTGCAACCAACCGCTGGCTTCTGAATGGAACCTTCTTACACTCCATTGGTAATAGAAGGCCACTGCTGTTTTGTGACCTCTGCCTGACTTTTGTACTCTGCTTCCTTGCTCACTGCTTTTTTTTTTATTTCTGACCTATTCTTCAAGCTTGGATTCTTCTGTGACTTTGCTTCTTCTTGCACTGCTCTGTACCTTACTATCATGCTTGGTTTTGGATTTTGGAGAACATGTTGAAGACTTGGTCCTTGACCTTTCCTGTTCTACACTGTGTTGTTCCTTCCCTTGTTACCAGCAAAATCAACTGGACTCCGTAGATCGTCTACCGTTTCCCTGAGACCTCGCCTGCTCACTCTACCTGAAGCTTGGTTCCTGGTACAGAAGAGAGTCTGTGGGCCTAAGACACCAACAGATGAGAAGAGTAAAACCACAGAGACAGAGATTCTCAAGACAGACAGCTAGAAATCCCCCCTGCCCATGGGACTGAACTGAGGTCCTTTTGTTCCACTTCAAAGCCACTGGTGACAGGGAAGGATTTGAACTATAAACTATTCAATCTAAGGGTGCAATTCACTAAGCTAAAGTGGTGCACATCTGGAGCCAAACAAATGCACCGTAGTGGAGAAATGAACATCCCCAATTATTTAAATGGTGTTTTAATCCAATGAATGATAGAGAAGTCTCCAAAACATTGAGACCTCTTCAGCATTCAAGCCCCAATTAAATGTGAATTTTGGTCATTTGTTTTATTTTTCCCCTATGGTGCAGATGGTTTTCTCCAGAAATGCACTTTGTTGTTTTGAATTGCACATTATGTGAGTAATAATTAACAAAATATCTATACAGCTATTTGAGGGGCTGCAGTATTCAATAAACTGAAGGAAAACTCTTAAGTAATAAAAGATGCCTGGAACGTGCATTTTTCTCTAGCAATTAAGCAGATACAGGACTATATTCATCAAGCTAACGAGCAAACCACCCTCACCCTAGAGGACTATTCAGAATCTCCAGAATTCCCATGGATATAATTGGAGTTGTTACAGGAGCAGTAAATATTTCTTATGGAAAATGTTATATGTTATAGGTATTTTCCTGCTGACAAATACAAGGGTACACTGATTGCCGGGGAATGTTTAATTCAAATGTGGTGAAAGCTCAATTTTTTTTTTTTAAATTTCAACTGTAATTTCACCTCTAGTCACTGTTTTCCACAGTAGTTGGTGCTGTTCAGAAGTGCACTGACAGCACCCATGACCCCCGGGCAAACGGAGGTCATGTGCTCCCTTTAATCTGTCCCCAATTATGTCCCCAGTTATCACTCCAGCCCACAGTCCCAGCCTACCCCTCATGCTAATTTTATGAATAGCATTCATGTTGTGAAGAAAGGCAAGTGATACCACAGAGCTTACAATTGAAATGGAGCCACACGAGTGATACCATAGAGCTTTTGTTTGAAATGGAGCTACAATTCAAGTGTAAGCTCTGTGGTATCACTTCATTTCAATTCACATAGCTTAAAAGTGAATTGTAACTACATTAGTGATAAGCAGATCTTGGAACTGAAATTGAGTAACAAGTGATACCACAGAGCTTATAACTGAAATGGAGCTACACTAGTAATACCACAGAGATTACGATTGAAATGGAGCTACACTATTGTTACCACAGAGCTTACAATATAAATGAAGATACACTAGTGATACCACAGAGCTTACAATTGAAATGAAGCTACACAAGTAGTACCACAGAGCTTACAGGTGGAATGGAGCTACACTAATGATACCACAGAGATTATAATTGAAATGAAGCAACACAAGTGACACCTCTGAACTTACAATGGAACCAGAGCTGCAATACTAGTGTAACTCTATTACAATTGTAAGATCCCTGGTATCATTTGTGTAGCTCCAGTTCAATTGCAAGTCCTGTTGTATCAGGTATGTAGCTCCATTTACTTCTAATTCAATTGTAAGTTCTGTGGTATCCTACAGAATACGGTCTCCCCCATCCCCATTCTTTTTATCCCCTACCTCCGGTGCGGGTGGTATGCTTGAGTTTTCCACCCACTTCTTTGCGACCTGCCATGTACCTGAGTAGAAGCTACTATACATCTGAATGTAATGAATGGAGGGCTAGGTGCAGGAAATATTTTTGCACCCCCCCAAAAAAAACAAAAACAAAAAAATACATATATTGCGTAATAAAAAAAATCCACAATTTTAACATCCACTTTCAAATTGGCACTTTCACACATTTAATAAATTGCATTTACTCAGGTCAACTGATAATCTGACAGCAGCTGGAGAGCCTTTGGTTGTCCATCCATACACACTTTCTCTGTATGCAAAGACTTTGTTACCCAGACAATCCAGCATGTGTGTTATACGTGGAAAAAAAAAATAAGAGCCATACGCGTTATAGGCTGGACTTCTGCCCCGTGAGGGCACACACTGAGGGGAATGACAGGCTCTGACATTTGAAGAGAAAGCCATGCGAGTGTCCGCAGTGTTTTTAACACTACTCCTGTAGGTCAGTGAGGGGGAGGATGGTAACGTGTTTCGAAGGGCAGGACTAAAACTATGGCTATGAGAGGTAGAAAAGCAGTTCTGCTTACCACATCTCTCCTGCATAGGCAGTAAAACTGCATTATACAGTGAAGCACAATAGCAACTCCAGTGCAAGTAATATATTGCAAAAGGGGGTAAGAAGCATTTTGCTTCTACTCCACATGGCTCCCCTGACAGTGCAGCATGTTCGCTTCAAATGACTGGCTGTCCTGTGCTGACACACGCATAACGTGACCTTGTCTGACCTGACATTACATCACGTTATGCCCATGGTGTGGATTCCCAAACTATCAGGCTTCCTGCTGATTTTCTTTTCTGTTCTCTCACTCATCGATTAACCCTTTGAATGGCAGAGGGATATTAAACTCATTGGAAAACAATGCATTGTGAACCCCTCTGGCACTCAAAGGCTTAAGCCCATAACAACAGGTCATTCCGCCGACTGTTATAGACCACGGGGCATTTCTTTTTTTCTTCCACTAATGGATTCAGGGGTCCCTGGACGACGTGCAGCCCAAAGTTTTCCCATGATGGTCCTGGCACATCATGGGTCCGTAAGGGGTTAAATAACATTTTACATGCCTCCAGTCAAACACAGGAGAGGGTCCAATAAAGGGCCAATGTCATACCTCTCGCTTGCAGCGAACACAGTGACCATGTAACGGGGGCCCACATGGGGTTAAAAGCCACATCAAGTCACTAGGAATATCATTTTCTCCCATATGATGCAGCTGGTTTGCTACAGAATTGCTGTGTGTTATCCCATGGAATATGGCCCATAGTTCCCAGGTTTGTGGTGTTGAAAATAAAAAATATATAGTAAAGCTAGGGCCGTAACAAGTTCATGTTGCAAATCTAAACAAAAACCTAATGAACCTTTGTGTATGCTAGCAATGTCTCCGATGCTGACGTTACATTTGTAGTTGGAGTTGCCTCCACCATCCAAGGGGTTCAAGCCACTACGGGTGTTGTCGCATAGGGGAAATAAAGATTTCCTGACTCCAAGATGTCTCTACCAGTACTTTCTGAATACACCTGTTTCATGTATTTAACCTTTTGGATACTAGCGACATCCCCAGCACATTGCAAAGCAATGCATGGGAGACCCCACTAGCAGCCAAAAGGTTAAAATAACATTTTATTTTAACATTAGTTGAAGAGCCCATATACACGGGCCACAGTGCCACCCAGCAGCAGCTGCGGTGCAGTCATGCGCACTACAGACTGCCCGCACTGCGGCTGATACGGAGCAGGGTGCTCCGAATTCAGAGAGTGCGCAGAGAGGATTAGGGTCTGAATTCAGAGAGACCCGCCCCGTTATCAGCTGCGGCACGGGCAGTCTCTACTGCGCATGACGGCTTCTGACAAACACACATTTAGCAAATTATTATATAGGACTAGTATGAAAACCCGTATACACGGGCTAAAGTGCACCCAGCGGCCCTGGCTGCTGCCCCAGAGCTGGGAGCAGACACAGGCGGTGAGCCGTCTGGAGCTCCCCGCTGTGGTTCAGCGCATTCGGAGAGTGTCTACTGTGCATGACTGCAGTCATGCGCAGTAGAGACTCGCCGAACGCGCTGATCCTTAGCGGGGAGCTCCAGACGGCTCACAGCAAAGCTCCCTGTGTGCGAAACCATACATGCACAGCAGTCTCTACTGCACATGTGCGGCTACGCTCACAGGGAGCGACGCATTCTACCACTTAATGTTATAGGAGGATATTATTTTGGTAGTTTACAGAATTTTTTTTTTATGTTGCTGGCTTATTTACTTATGTGCACTTATCACTGACGTCTTTGCCCTCTATCTGCAGTCTGTAATAAGTGTTTGTGACTCATCTGCCCTCAAAGGGACAGAACGGTATGTGTCTGACACTTTATTCCCTCTTTATTGTCTGTTAAGCTGAGCAGTCGGTGCAAGCAAACATGGATATAGATACAAGCAGTTCTTTTGGTTCTTTTCACATACACACAGACTCTTTTTTCCAGACTTAGTTAGAGGATGTGGGCATCACTGAAAGAGATGTGATGGTCCATCAGTGACCTCTAGCATGCAACGAGCAATTCAGTCCCTGCTCTATTACTTCACATAACAAGTTCGTCTATGGATGTTACACAAATCTCTTGAGATGGTTTGCTTTTAAAACTTTAAGTGCCAGTGGGGTACAGAATGCATTGCAAAGCAATGCATTCCGTACCCCACTGGCACTCAAAGGGTTAACAAACATTGGAGAGCCGAGTACTTTCTCCTTCACATTCCTTGTGATAATATTCTTATTCTTTATATAACGCCAACCTATTCTGTAGCGCTGTTAGGATTCACTCCATGTTAGATTTACAGTCCATTGAGTTAAATCTCCCTTTATAGGATGGGGTTTGTTAGGTTAATGTAAAGAAAAAACTCATACAAACGGGAAGAGCGCTACATTCTCTCAATAATTAAAATATTTATTGAATATACGTATACAACCAAGAGGGTACCCTCATATATATAGATATATATACATAGATATCTAGCTAGATATAGTAAACTTGTCAAAGGGCCTGCAAAGCAGAATATTTGCCCACATCACTAGCACCTAAAGGATTAACCCTTTGAGTACTAAAGGGGGGTGTTGCTGGGACTCAAATGAACATTAAATTTAAAATATTTTTTTCTACGTAACAGCATGTTGTAACATTAAATATATGTATAGATTCTCTTATCTTTGTGAATGCCAATATAATATGCAGTGCATTGCAGAGAAATGTGTTGGGTAACCCCCTCTTGTGGTCAGTGGGTGAAAGGGGAACTGTACCCATAGGAACAGAGGAATATATGGACTTTAATCTTTGTCAGGGACCAGCCTAGGTACAAGTCCTTTAATATTTTGTCAATTATATTTATATACTTTTTATTTTTCTATTGATACAGTATTGTTGCAGTCTGTAGTTGGTGACTTTCAGTTCACCGTCTGGTAAGGACAAGGGCTCATGGGTGGAACTTTTCTCTCTAGGATTTTTTATTCACACTTTTACAGCCTTTTGTCTGTTTTTAGAAACTATTTACTAGATGCAAACTAAAACGGAGATTATTAATTACTGGAAAATTCATATATAATGCAAAAACATAAAAAAAAAAAAAAAAGATACCATATACCAAACGGAGGTATTAAGGATTCCTAGTTAAGTCCTAGGAAGCAATGTGATGCACAGCCATCTGGTCGTTAATGGGTTAAACTAATTAAGCACCACTTCTATAGATATAGTTACCAGTTTTATACATGTGCACAAGTTTTCAAATCTTGAAAGAAGTTAAGATAAATTATATTGCATGTGCTGTTTATCATAAGGCTGGCACTAAGGGTTAAAACTAGCTTTCATGGATGGATCATTCTGTATAGGACATATCTTTGTATATATCTTACTGTTTCTACCTGGTGCACGATAATCTCCATTAGGGTCACTCACTTTGAAAGCTGTATCAATATCCCCATATCTAGACACTGAGTCCCTGGATTACTCACAACTTTGCCTTATTATCTAACACACTGTGGTCTCTTGTTGCATCCCGATATCTCTCCAGAGGATTGAGGAGCCCCAGGGATAATGGTTGTATTCCAGCTCTCAGGTCCTGTTTTTGCAGAGGTAATGGATATCTTTATGTAGTCCAGCTTGGGTGCTAAGTATGTGAAAGCCGAAAGGTATCTATGTGCTGCTTTCTGAACACTTACATTGGAGGCATAGAAATACTAAAATACCTCTGTGTTTTTATTGTGTAACAGTCTCAGATATATAAAGTTATAAAGCTTAATGGAAAGTTAGCTATATTACAGTACTGCGCAGAAGTTTTAGGCAGATGCGAATAAATGCTGTAAAGTAATAATGCTTTCAAAAATAGACATGTTAATAGTTAATCAGATGCCTCCCTGATGGCATTGCATGATGGATAGGTATCTGTCTGTACTTCTCAGCATTCAGGAGACCATTAATTCTGACCAAATCTCCAACTCCATTTGCAGAAATGCAGCCCCAAACTTTCTTCACTGTTGCCTGCAGATACTCATTCTTGTACCACTCTCCAGCCCTTCGGTGAACAAACCGCCTTCTGCTACTGCCAAACATTTCAAATTTTGACTCATCAGTCCAGAGCCCCTGCTGCCATTTTTCTGCACCCCAGTTCCTGTTTTTTCATGCTTATTTGAGTCGCTTGGCTTTGTTTACAAGTCGGAGGTATGGCTTCTTGGCCGCAAGTCTTCCATGAAGACCACTTCTGACCAGACTTCTCCAAACAGTAGATGGTTGTACCAGGGTCCCACTGTTTTCTGCCAATTTTCTCAGGAGAAGATGCAGAGCCAAGGAATGATGGGTACGACAGACCAGGAACACTCCTGAATCTCCAAGAAGGGAGGGCTAGCAGAGTCCTCTTAAGCTAAGTCTGGCACCAAGACACTAGAGGAATGGCCCGCAGGACACGACTGCTACACTAACTAATAGGCGCAGCCGCGATACCCAGAAATGGAAACCCAGACGAGAAAGCTAGACCCAAGGGCTAGCATCCTACCCGGAAGACATGATGAATGACTAATCCCACCAAAGCACCAGCGATCCAACTAGAATGGAGGAGGTAGCTGAACGGTACCCAAAGGCGAAGACCCCCCCCCACAAGATCCCTGATGCCCACCAAAGGGAAGCCCAAGCACCAACAATAGACTAGGAGAAGCGTAGCACCAGAATACCCGAAGACCCACTTGCCCAAAAGAATGAGAGGCCCTTTACTCACCAGAAACCTACACTAAGAGGTAATGGGAAGATTCGACCACAGACGAGCAACGGCAACCTGGAGGCCAATCCTAGCCCAGCGGGCACCACAAGAACTGGTCCCAGCACAAGAGGGATCCGACGCTAGAGATGAATCCCTCCGGCTGATAGACTCGGACAAATCTACCAGAGGACTAGCCCCGCCGCAGAACCCGCCTGCAAGAGTACAAAATGAACGGGCCACAACGGGAACCAGTACTGCCTGGAGAAGAGAGAGGAGGAATGAAAGCCGGCTGAAAAGCCGAATGAAAAAGTCCCACACCGTGCCTACTCGGAGACCGGAGAGCCCAAACTAGGTGAGTACAGCAGGAAGGGGATCCTCTCTGGCAGCTGAAGAAGGCAAGGGTTGGGTGACTGGCACAATAGTGCTGGGAGGCAGAAGCGAGAGGCACAGAAGTATTGTGGAGGTCAGAACAAGCCGAGGTACAGGGAGCAAACTGGTATATAGGAGACAAGGCAGGGAATATTCAAAACAAAACCAAAGTCCTACCAGAAGCATCTGGAACATCCAAGGGAGATTGGAGAATGGTCAAGACAGTCCTGTAGTACTGGGAGCGTCGGGAACCAAATCGGAGAAGAGGAAGCAAAGTCAACAAAGACAGGAATTGGAACCGGGACACTGAGCAAACTGAGAATGCTAACAATATCAGAACAGCACAAATAATCAAGCATAGAATCTAGGGCTGACTAGTAGATAACTGCAAGAGCTCCAATCAGAAGCGAGAGGAGGAGGAGGAAGAACGGTAAGGCACCAAAACATTCCAACTAGACAGGGATGCAAAAGCCCAAGCAGCCCTTACACTGAGCTGATGGCACTGCTGGACATCTTCTTATTGAGAAGGGAAGTAAGCATGATGTGTCTTTCATCTGCTGTACTAAGTTTCCTTGGCCGACCACTGCGTCTACGAACAGCACATCTGGAAGCCCCTGTCTGCCTTGAAATTTCTTCCAGGAAGAGACCTTGCTGATGCAGTATAACTACCTTGTTTCTTGTTGTTGTGCTCAGTCTTGTCATAGTGTATGACTTTTTGACATTAAACGGTCTTCAGCAACCTCACCTTGTTAGCTGAGTTTGGCTGTTCCTCACCCAGTTTTATTCCTCCCACACAGCTGTTTCTGTTTGAGTTAATGATTGTATTTCAACCCACATATTAAATTGATGATCATAATCACCTGTTTGGTATAATTGTTTAATTCTGCACCAGACTTTATGCCTACAAAATCCCTGACTTTGTGGAAGAAGAATTGATGCTGTTTTGAAGGCAAAGGGTGGTCACACCAAATATTGATTTGATTTTAGATTTTCCTTCTGTTCACTCACTGCATTTTGTTAATTGATAAAAAGAAACTATTAATATGTCTATTTTTGAAAGCATTCTTGTGTTACAGCATTTTTTCACATCTACCTAATACTTTTGTACAGTACTGTATATTGCATGTGCTGTCTCTCACCAGGCTGGGGGAATCAATCCCCTTTGTAAATTCATTTAAGGTCATTACACTTTTGCACAGGGTCTTGCTAGATAGTAGCTGAGGGGGCTAAATCCCCAAGTCAGGGCATGTACAATCTTCCTACTAGTAATTTTGCAATTGGGCTGCACAGGGCAGTGATAATGTATTATGTTGGCTTCAGGTGTTTTAGTAACTTAGAATTGCCCTGCCATTATTTACATACATGTCTTTGATTTTTATTTTATTTATTTTTTTTCATAGTAAACCAATTTTTATTTTAGTGTTAGTGTTTGTTTCACGTGTTTTTTTTTTTTCAGTCCAAGCCCAACAGTTCTATGCAAGACTTCAAGACCTGGTACAACTCTCCTTCTCTCAGTATTTAACCTGAGAGATGTTATTCTTCCCCTGATGGAGAGCAAGCAGAGCATTGCTTTGTTTTTCTTTGTTCTATCAATGAACCTAGAGAAGTATTTTGCTAATTAATCCTGTTATCCTTTCAGGCCGATGTGGCCCTATTCGGCCTCGCTCGCTGTTAGGAGGATGCCCATCAGGACGTCTTGTAAGCCTGCAGGAGGCCCAGGCTCGGAGCCAAAGTCAGAGAGAAGCAGCTGAGAAGTTGGGTGCTGAGAGAACATCCCCTAACAAGCAGGAAAGGGCACTAGAAAGCAGTGAGGAAAGGTAATTGTCTGAGTGTGGCAACCCGTGCCTCCACCTCTTACACCCACGGCCAGGTTTACAGATCAGTTGCCTTTAGCCCTGCCTATATTCACTCCTCCATTGCTCATATGGCCCTATGGCCAGCCCCATCCTCTGTCAAAAACAAGATGTCGATGTCTGGTGCAAGCTGATTGGGACTGTCTTGGCCACATCCACATCTGGTACAGGGGGATGTGTTGAGCACAGTTGACACTTCTCACAACTGGTCTAGGAAGTTCTATACTCTGCTTAAGGGAAAATCCATCCCTGCAGTACCTGTTACTTCTCTAGAACCCTCAAGGAATGGTTCATTGGCTCTCATTTCTAAACCACCAATACAAAATTCTATATGCTGCTTTTTGTCTGTAGAATGTTAATGCCTTTACATTCAGAATCCTTGTTCCTCACTACTTTTCCACCTGCATCCTATTTTTATTCCACAGGAAGGCCTTGCGTGGGAGAAAGAAATCAGGAGGAGGGAGCAGCTGGAGAACGTTTTTTGCTATTGGGAAAAACTCACAGCAGAAAAAGTCACGTCCTGGAGGCATCCGAGACACAGCGGCACACCCAAGAGGTGATACTAGTTCTCTATGTGTGGAAAACCTTTGTTCTCCAGATGCTTTCTTTCATTATTTTCTGCTGCATTCATCTCATCACAACACTCTTTATTGCCTTTGCAGTCTCGGACACAGTAACTCTGCGGTCAGCTAAAAGCGAGGAGTCTCTGTGCTCCCACACTAGTGGAACTGGTATGTATTCTAGTGTGTGTTTGTGTATGTTGGTTGAGGACTGGGAGTTGGGGACACTCATCTAAAAATGAAATGGGCGTATACATATAAATGTCCTACATACTAGAATCTATAAAAAAAATCTCTAATCTCTAATATTTGAATCTAAATCCCAAAATTCTAATCCTAAAGTTTTTCCTATACATGTGTATAAAGGTACGAGCCTGTTCTGTACACTGATAGATTACTTTTGATTGTACAGGTAGTGCTGACTGACCATATCTGACAGTTTAGATATTACTGCACTTGCCTTACTTGAACAAATAATCAAGAGCCTTAGAGGCCCTGTATGAAGCATAGTTAAAGCTATGCTTTCAACTGCTTATAATGAAGAAATAATTTTTATGCATCCTACCGTTGAGTGGATGATTATTTAACTGTTGATAACAATTTTAATTTTTTGTGTGTTTCTTTGAAGGGATAGTAATGTTTCAGAAAAACAGCAGCTCCAATTAATCTTCATAGTATTTGGGCCATGTAGAGTGTTATTTCAGTACTGTCAGAGTTGTAGTTCAAGAGTTATTGAATGATAAAGTATCCCCCTCCCGCCCCTTTTACTGATATAACACTGCTCAGCTCAGAGCAGCAGGGAGGTGCCCAGGTAGATTGCAGAGAGGGACAATCTTCAATTAAAATAAGGTAAAAGGCTGAAAAACCTGTCAAGGGGGCAGGGTTTTCATTGTTCTCACAGTAAGAAGATTGGCCCTTGCTGTTATCTGTCTGGTCTTACAACCAGATTTCACATCTGAGGAGAGCAGTGGGTACTAGGTAAAAGGGGAGGGGGATACTTTATTGTTCAATTACTCTTGAACTACAACTCTGACAGTATTGAAATAACACTCTCCAAGGCTCAAATACTATGATGATTTATTAGAGCTGCTTTTATTATGAAACATTACTATCCCTTTAAGTACTTTTGTGAGCTAAATAAAAGATTGACAAAGTTCAAAAGGTGTATCTCAATACCAAATTTATCTGTATTTTCAAACTTGACCTGTACATCTTGTTAATTTTGTACCTGCTTTTCTGTAGTTGCTGTAATTTATTTTGCTACAGTAAACATCAAAGTGGCTTCTTTTTCAAAGTGAGATTCATTGAGAGAGAGATGAAATGGGCGATATGGGATGCTCATTAACCCTCTGGGTGCCAGAGGGGTATGCAACACATTGTTAAGCACTGTGTGGTATACCCCTCTGGCACTCAAAGGGTTACATATTCACTCTGCAAGACTGTGCAGGAACCACTGCAATACTCCAGTTAGTGCTTACATTAACTTTCCTGAGTTAATGACCCATTGTTTAGTTGAACTGGGGTTTAAAGGGATAGTAATACTTCGTTTTATCTTTATTTTATTTTGTAGGCATTAAAAAAACATGAAGAACGATATAAGTCTTATCTCTCAAACCTTTATGGTTTAAGAGATATTCACAAGCAAAGTATCCCCACCCCTGTTCAGCCAGATCAGAAGGGAGGTGCCCAGGTAGACTGCAGAGAGGGACAATCTTCAATTAAGATAAGGGAAAAACCTGAAAAACTTGTCAAGGGAGGAAGGGCTTTCATTGTTTTCATACAAAGAAGATTGTCCCCTTCTGTTATCTGTCTGGTCTTACAACCAGATTCACATCTGAGAAGAGATGGCTTACACTAGGAAAAAGGGGCAGGAGGGAGAAACTTTGCTTGTGAATATCTCTTAAACCATAAAGGTTTGAGAGATAAGACTTATATCATTCTTCATGTTTTTTTAATGCCTACAAAATAAAATAAAGATAAAACAAAGTATTACTATTCCTTTAACTTGATAGAACATAAGATACACAACACTCCCGCATGCTTTTTACAGCAGGCAAGGGCCCTCCCCTCCTCCCTTTCTGTGTCTTGCACCCTCACTTCCAAAAACGGATTCCTCTGTCCTACTAAAAACATCCCATGGCAAGAGATTTTCTAAGAGGTGATGCTATGGCTCTGTTTGTGTGGAGATACTCATATGCACTAAACATTAGTGATGCAAGGGGGGGTTATCAACATGCTGTTGATGTGTAAGGGATGCCCTCCTTACACATCGCCAACCCTGAAGCCAGAGATCATTCTCCCTGCTTACCCCACTTACCCACCGACAGAGCGGAGAGGATCTGCTCAGACTTCAGCACCACACACCGTATCGCTCCTTTAACCCTTTTAGAGTCATAGGGATGTGGATTGCACACCCCCATGGCACTGAAAAAGGTTCAAAAATGAGAATGGCAGAGAAGCTATATGTCACAGCTTCTCCGCTCTTCTGTACTGATTGAACCAGCTGAGTGGACTATCCACCCATCAGCTGATTTGGGGAAACACCACAATCTTTGCAGAGTGCCTAGCGAGTCCTGTGTTTAATCTGAATCAGCTGATCTGTGGATAGTCCAGTAGTCTGATTCAGTCACTACAGAAGCACAGGCAGCTGTGATATGTAGCTTTTTCTCATTCTGGAACCCTTTCAATACGACGGGGGGTGGGGAGAGTGTGCAGTCCACATTACCATGGCACTAAAAGGGTTAAGAGAGGGAAGCTCCTGCCTCTTCTCTTTAGCAGGGACAGCAAACTGTCCTCTGGCTTCATACTGCGCTATAGAAATCCCAGCATCGCCAACCTGTTAAGAGCGTGAACTCCGACAGTAAAGACTGTTATCGTGAATGTGGATAACAGCCACATTAATATATAAATACACCCACCAGAACAAGACAGTGGCTCATTGACCTTTATTTCCATATGTAAATGAGCCATTGTCAACTTAGAGCTAAATCGTAAAACTGTCAAAGGAATGGTGGATTCATGGCAATGTCAGCGGATGTGGCAGATTGGGATATAATGGCAAATAAACCTCAGTGCATACTGTTGATATGCCATTGACAATGGTTTGCCACCATATCGCCATCCTGCTAAAGGCTACCTATCCCAGCTTTAACCTTTTGGATGCTAGAGATGCCTAAGGAATGCTTAACAATGCATAGGTGATATCTCTAGAATCCAAGGGGTTAAAACTCTTGTCATCTGTTTTGAGATGATCATCTGTGTTCTAATAACAAAGAAACAATCTTCAGGCATTCCAGCAGATGGCACTCATCTCTAGCTCATCATCTATCACACACTTTATCTGTCTCTCCTTAAAGTGACATTACCAAAAAATGAAAAGGGCTCAAATCCATTAACATATTATATACTTCTAGAAAGCATTTAAATTTTTTCTTTGGTAGGAGCATTCTAAAGTCTTGCAAAATAAAATGCCACTTTTCATCGTGCTTGATAAAACACTGATTAACTCTTAAACAGCAATTATTGTTTCGAAATGAGTTCACTGAAATGATTATGCATCGATTGTGTGATTATTTGTATACCTAAATCCTGCCATACATTGCCGTTATCACTTGTATAACCTTTTGAGTGCCAGAGGGGTACACAACACATGCAAAACAAATGGTCATTTACAACTGCCTCCAGATGAATAGGCAAGTATATTTATAGAGTATTTTGGGGATTGTGCACCTCCAAAATAATAATAAAAAAATTCTGGCTAAGAGTATTTGATACTTAAAAGAGTACCACCCCTATTAATTTTTAGTGATAATGTCCCTTTGAAGGGATAGTAATGTTTCACAAAAACAGCAGCTCCAATTAATCTTCTAGTATTTGGGCCATGGAGAGTATTATTTCAGTACTGTCAGAGTTGTAGTTCAGGAGTAATTGAATGATAAAATATCCCCCTCCCGCCCCTTTTACCTATTGTAAGCCCCCTCCCCTCAGATGAGGAATCTGGTCCACAGATCAGACAGTTCACAGCATGGGACAATCCCCTTACTGGGAGAATAATGAAAACCCTGCCCCCTTGACCATTTTTTCAGATTTTTCCATTATGCTAATTGAAGATTGTCCCTCTCTGCGACCCATCCTGACAGTCTTCCTGCTCTGAGGTGAGCAGTGTTACATCAGTAAAAGGGGCGGGAGGGGGATATATATCATTCAATTACTGTTGAACTTCAACTCTGACAGTATTAAAATAACACTCTTCATGGCCCAAATACTATCATTAATTGTAGATGATTTTATTGTGAAACATTACTATCTCTTTCATCCTTTGAGTGTCAAAGGGGTGTCCATTGCATTTCTTTGCAATTCTTTGGGCTTCCTGTTGGCAAACAGTGGGTTAAATAGTTGAGGAAGTAGAAAAAAAAGTACATCAAGTTCCACCTTTGCCAAATCAGAAGGCAAACAAAAAACCCATTTGGCCCCATTTCCAATTTGGCCTCAAGATGAGGGGGGAACTCTTTTAGTCTGCAAAATGGCAACAAGGTTTCTCCTTGGATTAACATCTTCCCTGCATGCTGTACATGCTATGTCTTCTGTCCAGAAACAGTGCAACCCCTTTGAGTGCCAGAGGGGTATGCAAAGGATTAATAGCCATGAATTACTGGTGTTTGTTTTACACTTCTTTCAAAAGGGAAAATACAGGGTTATACTGTATATTAGTAGGCAAATCAGGAAGGTCTG
Source organism: Rhinophrynus dorsalis (assembly GCA_037306005.1). NCBI lineage: Eukaryota > Metazoa > Chordata > Amphibia > Anura > Rhinophrynidae > Rhinophrynus > Rhinophrynus dorsalis. Next base: position 284,775,350 of record CM074724.1, read on the forward strand.
ATAAAGACTAACTTATTTGGTAGAAGGAAAGCTGTAGAGTTCTCATCTCATTAGGGTATGAGGCAAAGGTTGAACTTGATGGACTTGTGTCATTATTCAACTTAATTTACTATGTTACCAGGTGACAATTTAACTTTTTGTTTATTTTATTTTCATTAACCTTCTTCTCTTCTCTCTGTCTGCCCATCTCTCTTTCTCCTATCTCTTTTTTTGTCTCATACTCTTTCTTTCTTACTCAAAGGGTTGCAGAGGCCCTCACGTCTCCGCCGGCCTCGATCCACCAGTGATGGTCTTCCCACACACCTGCCACACTGCCGCTCAGTCGAGAGCCTGGGCCCATCTCCACCCTCTCCACCTGCTGCTCAGTCTCCCCCAGGCTCCGCCCGTCCACAGTCTGCCTGGATCGAGGAAGAACTGGATCTCTCTCCACCACTCCCTGACACTGATGGTCTTGGTTTTGATCCCCTCTCATTCCGCCTCTCCTTCTCTGACCATGAAGAAGTTATGTCCCCTGGGAGAATAAGAGCGGAGATCACAACTCAAGCTTCTGTTAAATCCCTTCCCCGCAGGGTGAGCCTTTCCCCGACAGGTGGGTGCTCTCCGTCTCCTTCACACAGCCCCCCGGAACGTCTGGTGACTGATGTGGAATGTCAGCCCTCCCGCAGCCTGTCTCCTCCACCACAAATGTTGTCCCTACTCCTTCAGTCCTGTCAGCTGCGTCTGAGTGAGAATTGCCTGCGGGAGGTCAAAGGGAAGCTGTCCAGTGTCCCAAGTCAAGAAGAGCCCCCCACCAGTAAGTGCGCAGTCTTAATACATTTTAGAACCTCTGTTTCTGTTCAACAAAATCACTGTTGTCAAGTTCTTGAACCAATTATGTACACTGTACTTTTTTTTTTTTTTTTTAAAGATCTGGTACTATGCACTGTTAGCTTAACTTAATTTTTTTCTAACTGTAATCCACTTTTGAAATAAACACTAAAACCTCCTAATAATAACCCCCACTTAACCTTACTATGGCCACTATACACTTTGCCCCGTGCCTTAGTTCAAGAGTAAACATCTTAAGACAATTCTAGATGTCACAATGATGGTTGGTTGACATGGGTTTCACTGGAAGGACTTGAAGATGCCAGTCTCTGCCCACTGCAGTATTAACATCTTCTGTGGTCTCATGAACTCTGTCTGCTTCAGTTTGAGAAGGGACATTCCAGTGGGTTGTGGTTGGAGTCAAGGTGTCTTTACAGCAAGAATCATGTCCACCTCAGTGTACATGACATTTGATTAAAGATTTATCTGTTGAACCAATGCAAAAGGACAAAATTCATAACGTCATTAGGATTTTTTGATTATGGCAAGTTAAGTGGGGGAATTAGTGTTAGGAGGTGTTACTCTTGTCTTCTGCCTGTAAGAGACAGAGGCTTTATCAATCCTGGTCCCTCCCTACATTCTCTAGGGGCAATAATGTACATGTAAGGTAGAAGGCTTGATGGACTCTGTGCTTTAGAGCTGCTTGGTAACTACAATTAGGGTGTGAGTGCATTAAGCCTTCACCCATCTTATACTGACTGAGCCACCTGTGTATTCATTCTTTGAGTGCCAGAGGAATATCCAGTGCATTGCAAAGCAATCTGTTGGACACCCTTCAAACACTCATGGGTTAAAGGTAGAGCTGGTCGAGAAAAATCTGCACCCTCTATGTATTGTTATTCAGCTGAGCAGCTTTTTTATGTGGACGGTGGAGTCTGTTGAGCTTATTCCTTCACTCTATAAGATGAAAATGCCTATTGATATAAATTGGGCTTTTAACTAAATGAGTGCTAGAGAGGTCTCCAATGCATTGCATCTCAGGCCTGATCCCTTTCATCTGTAGACTGACTTGTATAGACACTTTGGTTGATCTTGTTTTAGCAGCTATTAATGCCTTGTTGACCAGGTTTTTTTTTTTTGTTGGTTTTTTTTTACACTAGAGGACCAGACCAAATTTGGCCTTTTTAGTATGTTATTGTTCAACCATATTTCCCTCTAATTCACTTAGTACACGCACACAATTTATATACTGTCTTTAAAGAACGTTTTGATGCCATATTTATATTTATAATCCCTAATTTAGTTTGAGAACAATATAAAAGAAACACAACAAAAAAGATATGAATATTTGTTCATGCCTCCCAATTTTCCCTTTTTACGAGAACAGTCTGTGTGGTGTTTATATAAGTGCATTTGCCCCAGAACTGCTCCACTTTTTGTCTTTATACATATGCACCTTTACATCTTCACCTAATTAACTGCGTACCCCTCTGGCATTGAAAGGGTTAAAAACAAATATGTCCCCTTGAATTAAGTTTGCATTGATTCAGAACTGCCTTTGTATCATGTGAGTTGAAAATCCAGCAGATGCATAGAGTAGGTCGGAGATATTAATACTTTCATTACTGAAGAGGGACCTTTCTGAGTTCAGCACTGTGCACTAATTAAGCTTTCCGTGCAGCACAGACCTTAATTAGCAGACACTAATTCACTGAATTCATGCGCTGAAAGAGCTTCCTTTCCTGAAATAAAAGTATCTATTTCCCTAAATTGTGCATTGACTGGTCTTTTGGTTAATATGAAATTCAATGTGGCACTAGTGAGACATTGTTGTTTAACCCTTTGAGTGCCAGAGAAGCATCCAAAACATTGCAATGCAATGCGTTGGATAGCACTCAGGCACTCAGAGGGTTCATTCTATAGTCATTGTTGTGTGTAACAGCTGTTTGTTTTTGTACCTCTCATTTTCCACAGGTCTTACTTTCACACCACAGCAGTCTGCCCTCCCTCCTTCCTTATCTCATCTCCGACAGATCCCTCCTCCTCCTCCCCCCAAAGATCCTGCAAGGCTCATGGCCCTGAAGCTGGCAGAGAGTGCCCAGCGTGCCCTGCAGTCTTCAGTATCAACTGGCACAGCCCCAGCGAAGACCTCCATACGATCTGCACCCAGCCACCCTCCCTCCTCTGTGTTCCGCCGCTCTCTGTCCATGGAGTGCAGTGAGAGTACTGTACTAAAGGAGGGGCCTCTGTATTCAGAACTGCGTCCCCCTGCCCTGAACCCCAACGAGAGGAACAACGCCCAGCATCGGGCACTGAGACCCCATGTGCACAGCACACTGGTGAGGGCAACACATTCTGTACATTCATTTATCTAATGTTTTAGTGTGGGGGTGCAATAAGTCACTTTTTCCATGACAACAGGTAGGTTTTAACCCTTTGATGCCTAATGGGAAGCAATTCAGTGCACTCCCTTCTGACAGTCTTCAGACTAAAGCATAAATAGTTATCTATATTTATGTCCTCTTTTCATATCACAAGGGTTTCCTGTTCCCTTTTTTCTATTTTTCATGTCACACTTTAATTAATCAGCATAGCATTTATTAGATAATACAGATACTGGAGATGTGACACAGATTGTTGACTTGCACAAATAACAGAGACCACTAGGGAGTTAGATTGTAGGCAATGCAGGGCCCTCCAGCTGCTGCCAGACTACAGTTCCCATCATTCCTTGTCAGCCTGGCAACAGCTAAAGGGCCTCATGTTGCCATCCCTATTAAGTCTACTGGGTACAGAGCCATTAGTCCCTCTTCAAAATGTGGGCCGATTAATTATGACCTGTTTAATTACTAACAGTGAAAAATAATGATATCTGTTATAGGCGATTAAGGGTGGAATTTTTCAACGAGGTGCAACTGTTCTGATTGGAGCAATGCTACCTTATATCACACTGTATCGTACAAGTAGTAAATAGTGTTACATTAATTATGACTTTGGGCCTTACTTATCAATCTAAAAAAGGTACAATTTTGGAGTAATGCAACTGCACCATATGGTCGAAATGAAAATTTGGTAAGTTCCCATTAATTGAAGTAGGACCACTAGATTGCTAGAGAGGTCTCCAACACATTATGAAGCAATATGTAGAACACTAAAAAGGTTAAAAAACCCCCAAACAATCTGAATCAAAGTGAGAGTTCACCCCCTCTTACTGGTGCAGAATTTTGCCTGTTTAGTTTCATGAATAAGGTCCTTGTCCAAGATATGAGGTTTGACTTTGAGCGCCAGAGGAATGTCCAATACATTGCTTCATAATGTGTGCCACCTCTCTGGCACTCAAAGGGTAAGGTCACATGGGTGGTTTAATGATGACATCATTTTACACACATGGGAGTAATGCGTGAGTTTGTATACATGAGTCTATATGTACAAAACTGGACAGAGTAATTCTGGTGAAAACCGACTTCACAACATGGGCCGAACAGAAATTACAGTTGTTTGAAATGGAGCTTTTAACCCCTTGAATGCTAGAGAGGCCTGCTTTGCAATTCATTGCAGACGTCTTTAACATACAAGGGGTTAAACAAGCCCCATTTAGATCAATTTTTGAATGTCCACTAGTGTGCAGAACTTAAGTTCTCCTCTTTTAAACATAAGGCCCATTGGCCCATATTTGTAAAAGGAGTAAACCAACGGCACCATGGGGGACAAATAAAAATCCCTGTTAAATTAAATTGGGCTTTAAACTCTGAGTGCCAGAGGGGTACGCAACGCATTGCAAGGCAATGCATTGCGTACCCCACTGACACTCAAAGGGTTAACCCCTTGATTGTTAGAGGGGTATCCAATGCTTTGCGAAGCAATGCACTGGAGGTCTCTAGCATTCAAGGGGTTAAAAACTAAGGAATTTTTAAGCGTCTCTTATAGTGCAGTTGGTTTACTCCAGACTAGCAACAGTTTGCTGTTATAAATATGGGCCAGTGTATCGTATAAGGCTGTTACCGTTGGTTCTTTACTGAATGCATAAATATATATTCCCACTGATTTAACCCCTTAACAACCCTGTGATATGCCAGTACCATCACCGTTTTTTTCCCTTAAGGACTGGTGACGGTCCTGGCACGTGACGTACTCCAAGACCAGAGCCATCTCTCTAATCCCCACTCTGTGTGCCAGTACAGGCCACAGGTCACGTGTGCTGGCATTCCGACAACGATCAAAGCAGTCCTCTGGTCATTAAGAGGTTAATTGTGGCTTTTTGGCCCACTGAAACTTTGCAGTCTCCAGCGTAATTGCTTCACAACGAACTGCAAAAACCTTCTCTCATTTAGAAGTTTAAAAGCTCCATTTAAATCAATGGGATTTTACATTTGTCCCCTATGGTACAGTTACTTTACTCCAGCATTGCACTTGTATAGCTTCCTGAATATGACCCCTTATGCCTAAATAACAAAGAATATTTCTCTCATTTACCAAGTCTATCATTTAAGAGGTTAAAAGCCCCATTAAAGTCAATGGGATTTTTATTTGTCCCATATGGTGCACTTAATGTCTGTTCCACTGCCTGGGATCTGTCTGCCTTGTCTAGTGTATGATATTGTATGTTCATCCCTAGTTCTGCACTCTCTCATGGATTCTCTGTCTCCAACAGGCCCCGGGCTCTTCTCCAGCTGACCTTAGGAAGTTGACTCCAGGAGTAATCCCTTTTTCTCGTGCTCCTCGCTTGCATACCCGCTCAGGAAGCCTTCCAGCTCCACCAAGTATTTGCGCACCCCGGCCCCGTCCTCCCCCTTACCGCTATCCTGAGGAAGGGCCCCGGCTGCCTCCACATCGCTCTGCCCCACCCTGGCCAGAACCTGAAGGTCTATACTATGAGATTTTGGGAGATCCTCCTCATATGGCACCACTCAATGCTTCTTATGGACTGATCCAGAAGCCTTGGCCATGTGTGACCTCCTCACAGTCTCATCCACCTCCTGTGTCACCACCAGTCATAGGAGGCTGGTATGGTGGGACTGCTCCTCCTGAGCCAGAGTTTATGAGTTATCAGCGCTGGGACAGAGCCCCCCCTGCACAGCTTCGCCCCTACTTTGTTGGGGGAGGAGTCCGGTATCAATATGTAGGGACACCAGAAATCAACTCCCAGATTCTTTCAGCAGGGAGGAAGGAAGAACCTATTTATGTTAACCTTCCTCCAAAGGGTGAAGGAGGGGGGCACTTCCTTGGGTCTAGGGACATTGGAGGAGGAAAACCAGAACTGCCACAGAAACAGCACCCTGGGAATCCCCTCAGTACTGGACGACATGAGGATTCTGGGGGGGCACCATCAACACAGCGTCAGCAGCAGCATCAAGCCCACCAACTTCGGAGAGAGGGATCTCTCAACTTTTACCGCCCCCCTCCTCCTCACAAAGCCATGTGGGGGACGCAGCCTAAATTCCCAGAGGAGACCGCAATCATCACATATGAGACTCCAGCAGGAGGGGGCCAGAGAATGGGTTATGTTCCCCCTCACTGCCTACTCTCAGAGGAAGGAACACTCTATGGGAACCTGGAGCAAAGGGGGGCTCCACACAGGTCATCCACTCCCGCAGGGCCTGGTGCATTCCTGGGCTCCCCCTGGACAGTTCATTCAGAGGGGCAGACACGAAGTTACTGCTGAGATGGCGCAGTGGCTACAGTAGAATGAACAAGCTTTAGTTGCTTGTCTGTCTTTGTGACCCTGTTTTACCATTAAGATGCTAGAGATGTCTCCAACACATTGAAAAGCAATGCACAGGAGATGTCTATATCATCAAAATGGGTAAAGAAACCATAATTTAACCTCTTGAGGACCAGAGGGGAATGCCTTGCAATCCCCCGGAGCCTCAAAGGGTTAACTTGCCATAGTGTAAAAGGGATCGTCGTAATATTCTCAGCTATATATGTAAGGTTTACATTCCTTGATAGAACTTGGGTTATATTTTAACCCTTTGAGTGCCAGAGTGGCACTCAAAGGGTTAAATATATTTCTGGTGCAGTTTATGGAAATGAGGGAAGCCATTTTCCTTTGTACTCTTTACAGAGACTACAGTCTCCTAACCAGAAAGCGAGATGTATAAAGGAAAATCTCCGCCTGGCTTTCTAATAAACAACATATGTAACAAGATATAACTCCTGTTTTAGCGAGGTTTGTAAACTTTTAGTTGCGTATATGTGGTTATTATGTGATTTTTATGACATGCTCTTTCGTTTAATTTCTTGGATGTTGGAGACATTTCCCTATGCAGTTGAGATGTCTATAACATCCAAGGGGTTAAGAGCAAAATGTATTTTAAAATCTGTGTTTCTTTCAGATTTTCTTAAACTACAACAGAAGTCACTGTGCTGCTCTCTCTCTCATCCAATGTGTCTGGCTGTGACACAGTGTCACCTGTGGTTCTTTTACCTTTTACTGACAGGTGGCGCTGCAACACTTTCTGGCAGCTAAATATTTCAAATCTTTGAGTCCCAACGGGTCCAAATGCAGTGTATTGCTCTTACCTTTAAAAGGCTGAGCCAACAAAAAACAAAAAAAGATTTCTAGGAACCAGTGGAGTTAGATTAAGGAGAGAGTGGCTTCTTTGCCTTACAAAAGTGGCACAAGTTAATATATTCTTATCTTAACATTAAACCCCTTTGCTGGCAAAGGGGCCTGCCTTGTGTAATATTTTACAAGCAGTGGCCTGGCTAAAAAAAACTAATTTCTTGGGGTAAATGCCATCTGTGAGGTTGCTGATGCATAATTTGTAACCAAAATCACGAATGCACCCAATACTACTGATAATGGCCTCAAATCTATGTCCAAAGCCCAAAATAAACAGTCAGCTCCTTTCAGCTTGTTGAGAGACTATACAACATTATGATGAACTTGACAGGGTTAGTGGTACCTGAAAAATAATGATAATGCCCTGTATAATGCTCAGCTAGCAGCTGTATGGTGCATTCAGTAAAACCAAGTAACTTGGAATAACATCACACCCCCAAACTGCTCTTATTGCTTTTACATAGAAGCTGTGAAGTACTGTACTTGAATTATATTTTGCTGTTACCAATCATGTGGATGATGTTGTTATATCACATCATGATGTGTTGGTTGTCAACTAGGATATGCTATAGTGGACCAGTTTCACTTCTTGGATGCTAGTGGTCTCTAAAATGTTACAAAGTCTCTAGAATAAGGGATTAATACATATCTTGCAGTTGTTTTGTACAGTGATTGCCTGGATATGATTTCTGGGACTTAGTTTAAGGGATTGGCACAAACATATCTTTTCATATGATCATGTGCCAATGCTTTACGAGCTTTAGTAGGGAGGAATTTCAAATCTAGATATATGTAGATGCATTCCAGACATATCACGGAAGAATCCCAAGAATGCAATAAATGCACAGACTTTGATAAACTCATGTTATCTAAAAACAGAACACAAAGGTAGAAACACAAACACCTAAAATGAACTGGGGTTATATTCACTGGAATCCCCTGTACTTCATTCCAGCCCCTATAGAGATTCTCTGTTTTGAGGCCTAAAATCTAGTCTTACATATACACTGAGGGAATTTCCATAGTTGCCTTTTCAGGACTCCCTGACGCACATTACACAAACAATCTTCCTGGGTACTAGTGTGTTATTAAAGGCCAAAGATTAGATACCAACCTTTCTGATATGGGAGGTGGTTACTACTCTCAATATATTTTCTGTTTTAGCATTTTCTCTCTCATTTCAAACATCAAAATTAACCAGATGGTCATACCTGGGAACTCTCTGATTTTGCCCCGGAGACTCCGGTTTTGACACTGAATTACCGAGCCTCCAGGGCAGAGTTGATTCTCCGGATGTGGGGAAACTCTGCCCACTTGGGCTAAATCCCACCCTGTTCCTGCCACTCTGCACCCTCTTCTCCTCCTTCCCCAGTGTATTCTAGCTATTTTTTTGCATTTTGAAGTCCTTCCCCCTTGATATTAAGCCCCACCCCTTTTATGACCCATATCGCGTCATTTCTCTCCCCTCATCAGCACCAGAGGGCTCTCCTCCAGGCAGCCCCAATTAAGAAGTTCCCAGGTATGCAGATGGTGCTTGAGTAGGACAAGTCTACACATGCATTAAAAAAAGAAAGTATAGTGTTATATTTTAAGGATCTAACAAGAAATCTGTTTTATGGATGCTAACTGGAAGTACATGGTGTTTAAAGGCAGATCAACCAATTTTATGGTTAGGTGTTATTGTTGCTATAAACTTTTGAGTGCCAGAGCGATATCTGCATTGGATACTCCATCTGGCACTCAAAGGGATAATTAAAAAAAAAAAAAAAAAAAGGCGTAACATATTTTTTATTGATAAATATATCTGAATAATAAGACGGCACAATATATTTCAGATGTCCCTAGCATTCTAGGGGTAGACATACAGAGATATTAAATAGTACAAATGGAACATGAAAAACAAATGGATATGATGTTAAAGAGATAGTAACAGTTCATTTTATGTTTATTTCATATTGTAGAGATTAAAAAAAAATATATAAACAACAATGTAATTCTTACATCTCAAACCTTTCTAAAGTTACGTCTTCCTGGCAGTTTCACAGAAGTCAGAGCATAGCTGATGGCTGCAGAATCCGATCATCTGACCGGATGGATGCTCTTCAGCAGAGCCGAAATTGCGCAATTTAGAAATTCATACCTCATTGGAATGGTCTACAAAGTGTGCCTGGTTTGTAGGCACACTTTGTAGACCATTCCAATGAAGTATGTATTTCTAAAGAGAACAATTTCGGCTCTGCTGAAGAGACTCCGTCCAGTCAAATGACCGGATTCTGCAGCCGTCAGCTTTGCGCTGACTTCTGTGAAACTGCCAGGAAGGCATAACTTTAGAAAGGTATATCTCTCGAACCATAAAGGTATGAGAGATAAGAATTACTTTGTTGTTTATATTTTTTTAATCTCTGCGACATGAAATAAACATAAAATTAACTATTACTATCCCTTTAAGACCGGGTTAGTTTGTTTTACAGAGAATTACAATCTGCCTATTTGTTATACTAGTAGTAAGTAATTAACCTTTATGTCTTGGTGGCATACTGTGTTGCTCTATGCCTGTTTACTTTACAGTATACTAATTGGTTATGTTCAAGGCCAAACTGAAGTCTCATCAGACACACCTCCACTGAGTGGGCCCTATCTAGGTCCATTCATAGCATGGTGTGTGGTAATATTAGCGCACCACAGAAACTAATTGGTATAAAGCTTCAGACTGTGAGAACAACAAATAAACTTTAATTTCTCAAAAACTATATTCCAGACAAATGGCAAGTACAACTTAGGACAGTTTTGAATCATCTTTAAAATGAACTATACTTATGTTAGGGTGACAGGTCTGCTTTAAAGGGATAGTAATACTTCTTTTTAACTTTATTTTATTTTGTAGGCATTAAAAAAAGATGAAGAACGATATAAGTCTTATCTCTCAAACCTTTATGGTTTATGAGATATTCACAAGCAAAGTTTCCCCCTCCCGCCCCTTTTACCTAGTGTAAGCCATCTCTTCTCAGATGTGGAATACAGTCCATAGACCAGACAGATAACAGAAGGGGACATTCTTATTCCTATGAAAACAATGAAATCCCTGCCCCCCTTGACAAGCTTTTCAGCTTTTTCCCTTATCTTAATTGATGATTGTCCCTCTCTGCAGTCTACCTGGGCAGCTCCCTTCTGCCCTGGCTGAGAAGTGTTACATCAGTAAAAGGGGCGGGAGGGGGACACTTTGCTTGTGAATATCTCATAAACCATAAAGGTTTGAGAGATAAGACTTATATCATTATTCATGTTTTTTTCATGCCTACAAAATAAAATAAAGTTAAAACGAAGTATTACTATCCCTTTAAGCTGTTTTCTCTCATTAATTAAAGAATCCATACTAAAATATTATATTTTAATGTACACAATCACAATGGCCAGTCAGTACAGCTGTTAATGGGATTTCTGCAATTGTGAACAATTGATGCATGCCACCCTATAAGGCATACTTGGGATCTCTTTGGATTTGGCATGGAGGCGCCATTTTTTTATACTTAACTATCAGGTTCTCAGACCAGAGGCTGGTTCTTAGGACTCGGTGACTTCCCTTTTAACTCTGTGCACTACCATTTCTGGTCACTTTCTGCCCTGTTCACACCCCAATCAAGCCCTGCCCACTTTATGATGTGAATCCCATCGTTTGGGTCACATTGGTCATTAAAGGGTAGAATAATTCCTAACTATGTCATGGTGCAGTTGTTGAGGGCAATATCTTAAATACAGTGAGTATTTAAAAAAAGGTCAGGAATTTTAAGTATTGGCCAAGTACATGTGGCCAATGCCCAAAGGAACTGAGCATGCTTAATCCAAGAACATCTTAACTCTACCATGTTAACTCTTTAAAGACCAGAGAGGTGAGCAGTGCACTGGAAAGCAATGCATTGCACCTCCCCTGGTCCTTAACCCTTTGAGTGCCATAGGGGTGCCCGCACTGGACACCCCTTTTGTAAAGTGTTAATTACTACATACATACAGTGCTTATACATTTGTGGTAATCTTTTGCTGGCATGCAGAAAGGGTGGCATGTGTAAAATGGGCCTGGACTAGGTATGCACAGTCAATCTGAGCTACTACTGATACATGGCCGTTATCAGTTATACCATTTCTGTAGCATTGGCCAGACATGTACTCATATCCTATGCACATATCTCTATTACATGGTTGAGCAACATGTGGTTCTCCATGTTGGGTCACATTTCTTATTGTCCTGGGAGTTGTAATCCAAAAGAAGTTGAAGAGTCACTAGTTGTCCACCTTTGCTGTATGTTTTCAACTAATAGGTTGCCATTATCATTAGATAGCTGAAATTATGGGAGATGTAGGCCAACAATAGCTGGGGTGCATCAATCTGCCTGCCCTTGCTTTACACACTGTGATCTGTGGGACCGGTAATTTAACATGAAGGTACCTACAGTTTACAGACTGTGGGTGTCATTCATTCAGCTGCAGAGCAGAAGATCTATGTGATTAGTGTCCTTAGAGAGGTCAGCACAGTAATGGGTTTAGAGAGTTGCTCCGTTCTATAGAAGAAGCTTGCTAATGACCAGCCACTTAGATTGTTGTTGATGAGAGATAATGACGATCAGCCTAATGATGAAGCCCATTAGTGCTAGGGACATGAGGTTGGCAAATCTGTTTTCGTTCCGGATGTCTTGATTTATCTGCTAGTCATATCCAGCACAATTCCCAGTTAAAGGAACACTAATTCTAAAATTCAACTCCTTTTATATAATTCAACATGATGTATAACTCACACAAACATGTTGTTTTTCAGTACTCTTTGGGACAGTAATTTTTGTGTGCACCCCTCATTTCCTGGTCTGGATGCTGTACTCTCCATTGTATGATACAGCAGGAAGTGAGCACTGTAACGGAAAATTCTTTCCCCCAGAATGCTGAAAAACAGTGCATACAAAGAGTTAAAGTCTGTGAGAAAATATAACCTTAAACTGGCAGTTTTAATCCGTGTGCAGACTATCCTATATAGACACAATTAGTTTATTTGTTTGTGCAAAGTTAATGGCACTAATGCATTGAGATTCTGAGATGCATATCAAGATTGCTGTGGCAGTGGGAAACCCCGGAGAATGTATGTATTATGAGATTTTAGGCCTCGGAAAAAAATTTTTTTTAGAGAGGCTAGCATGGATTATAAGGTATGCAATGTATATAGATGTAGGTGCATAAAATCTTTAAGAATCTTTAGGTGTTGGTGTTCCTTTAACCCTTTGAGTGCCAGAGGGGTACACAATGCATTGCAAAGCAATGCATTGCATACCCCTCTGGCACTCAAAGGGTTAAGTTCTGTCAAAGTAAGGGAACTGTGAAAGTTACAGCTTTCTCTTTTATAAAACAGAATCTTACATTTTAGCATCATTTGCCCCTTTAGTTGCTTGAAACAGTGGCTCTGCTTGATACATTAATGCTTCTTATTCTTATAATTTAACAGCACAAGTAAGTGTAGTGCATTAATTGGTAATGAGTTGTACACATCTCTGGCATGCGAAGGTTTAATTAAAATTTCCCACTCAAAGTGGGAAAGATCCAGTCAGCCAGTGAGGAGCAGCAATGTCATTGGGTATAAGCTCTTTTTGGACAGCCCTATAAATACTCATTGATTAACCCTTTGAGTGCCAGTGGGGTACGCAACACATTGCAAAGCAATGCGTTGCGTACCCCTCTGGCACTCAAAGGGTTAAAACTGGAAACTATTATCTGGATTGCATTGCAGATGGTAAATGTTACCATTAGTTTTATCTCACAGACTGAAGCCTAAGGGGCATTTGTAGATAAAACCAGAAATAACATTATAACCTACAGTGGAATCCAGACTCAGATAACTTAAAGGGATTGTAATACTTCAATTATACTATCCCCCATCTGGTAGCCCTTAAAAAACTGAATTAAACGAGACCAGCGACATAAAGGTTTGAGAGATATCCGCTCTCAAAGTTCCCTCTCCCCTGATGTCAGCTTTCTAGCTGACAGCAGGGAAATCCGGTCCCGGGACTGGCAGAGGCTCTTCAGCAGAGCCGGGATCACATTATGGAAGAAGAAATCTTTCACTGAAATGGTCTTCTATGTGCAAACCAAGCACACCTAGAAGACCATTTCAGTGATGGATTTCTTCTTCCATAACGCAATCTCGGCTCTGCTTAAGAGCCTCCGCTTGCTCAGGGACCGGATTCCCCTGCTGTCAGCTAGAACACTGGATAATAAAATTGAAGTATTACTATCCCTTTAAATTAGGAAATATCATAAGTGGGTGATCGCCACAGCAGGAAATGTTTATGATTTTATGCCTCATTTAGGCCAGAGAGGTATCCAACGCATTGCAGAGTAATGTCGGATACCTCTCTAGCACTCAGGAGATTAAATATTGTAAAAATCAATGTCTTATTTGAACGCAGTTGCTTGTGTTATTTACTTTAATCTCACTTTTTTTCTGTGAAAAAAAAAATATAGCAGAAAGGGAAAATATAGGCACTTAATGACAGTCCGAGTTACAAACGTGTTCTTTATTAACAATTTCTGATCTCTCGCCACAAATGAAATATTTCTAACTGAATTCCTTTTTTCATGTTTTTTTTTTTTTTTTAAGACCTAATTGTTTCAAATGTTAATACTGTGATGAAAAAAGCCCTCTGCTTTCCAGTGTAACACCTTTTGTGAATTTTTGTAACAATTGATACAATAACAGATTGTAATGCAGGAGACTGCTTTTTTGTCCTGTACTGTTAAGAGTAGTAAAAACGTTTTAAAAATATAATTACTGTGAAGGGTAAACTTTGTTATGAAATATATATATATATATATATATATATATATATATATATATATATATATATATATATATATTTCAGGTTGTTTCCAGTTGAATAAAACAAGGAAGCACCCACTGCTAAGAGAAGTATATTTCCAGAGTTTACAGTTTAAACTTGTTTTTCCATTACATTAACAATGCCCTCTAGTGGTCAGATTTCAATTGGTTATTCTGTTACATGCTGTTTGAGAAGAAAGTCAATGATAAACTTCTCTGCATAATGTGATAGAACCTGCTTTTATGCTGCCACTTCCTGACTATTTGAACTGTTATAACATTTGAATAAAACAACTGACAGCAGTGGAAAGTCCTCTTTTTTACTCAGCAGGAAAAACCATAACATATAGGTTTTCATAAGAAAAATGTTTACTGCTCCTTTAATTCAAAAGTTATTGAACAACAAACTTGCATTTATCTGAAAGTTTATCTTTTTGAATAGGTAGCACAGTTTAAATTGTTGTGTCTCAGACCAACTGGCATCAGTAATAAACAACAGCTCTACCTGGGGGAGATGCACTAAGTTGTGATAAAGAGGTGATAAAGTGGAGATGATGAGGGAGATGTACTAAGGCGGGATAAAGAGATGATAAAGCAGATATGACTTCTCCAGTGATATCCTTTCTCCAATTCTTTTATTCTTGTAGTGTTTTCTGTGTGTAGTATTTAACATGGAGAGCAGGAGCAAGCACTACCTGATAGTAGTTACACAGAGCAGTTCTTTATTCAGCTCAGATGCAAACGTAACACTGAAACTGGAAACTAAAACTTAAAATGGCAACTGACCATAGAGTTCCCCCCAAACAGTCCAGGGTGTCCTTTCTTAAAGCATCAGTATACCACATCTCCCAAACTATTTTCAAATCCCCCCTTTTAAACATACATTACCGAACAGTAAAGAAACTATAAAAATGAAGCTAAATATACTTTATCCTATGACATAATCTTTCAGTCTCTCAGGAGGGCGTATTACCCTTCCAGATCGGGATGTTTTGCAATCAGCTTCTTCGGACTCTAGAGGGACCTGGTCTCCATCTGAACCTGGCACTTTAGCCTCCAAGTACAAATACCTGTGGCTCTGAGTGGTCTTGATCATATGTGTTATCCATCCTGGGATGACGACGGTTTCTCCTGTACTTTCTGCCATCAGGTGTTTCAATTACTCTGGACCAACAGATAATATCTTTGAAGGCTGCCAACCTCCTGATTTCTCCATACGCACTGCATCCCCTTTTTGGAAGGCTGGTAGTAACTTGGCTCCATGATCATAATAAACTTTCTGCCTGAGCTGAATGTCTCTCAATCTCCAGTGTGCATTCTTTGGAATCTGGGGCTTTAATGCAGCAGCCATAACAGGTAACTTGGTTTGAAGAGTCCGACCCATTAAGAGTTGTTCCGGGCAATAAGCCATTCCAGTGACTGGAGTGTTGTGTAGCTCTAAAAGCCCAGTATGAGGATCCACCCCCAATTCACATGTCTTTTGGAGCATGAGTTTAATAGTTTTTACTGTCCTTTCTGCCAGTCCATTAGATTGTGGGTAGCCAGGACTAGAATGAGTAAACTTTATCCCCCATGCCGCAGCAAATGCCTTCATCTCGACACTGGCAAAGGGTACATGATCACTGATTACTTCTGCTGGGATGCCATGTCTACCAAAGGTTGCTTTCAGTTTGCCAATAATGGTTGTTGATGATTTATCAGATATCTTTAACACTTCAGGGTACTTGGAAAAATAGTCCACTATCACAAGGAAAGAGCACCCTTTCCAATCAAAAATGTCCATTGCCAGTTTTTGCCAAGGAAGGTGAGGAATTGTGTAAGAATAATGGTTCCTTTTGGTTCACAGGTAGATAACTAGCACAAATCCTTCAGGCTTCTACCATCTAATGAATGTCCTTGAACATGCTGGGCCAGAACAGGATCATCTGGGCCCTCATAGAAACACAGAATTTGACAGCAGATAAGAACCATTCGGCCCATCTAGTCTGCCCATTTTCCTACAAAAAAAAAACCAATAAAAAACCTCAAACCTTTTTTGGTCCTTAGTCTTTTCTTACGTTCAGGACCACCTTATGCCTATCCCATGCATGCTTAAATTCTGTCACTGTATTAACTTCTACCACTTCTGCTGGTAGGCTATTCCACTTATCTACTACCCTCTCAGTGAAGTAAAATTTTCTTACATTACGTCTAAAGCTGTGTCCCTCTAGTTTTAGACTATGGCCTCTTTTCCTAACATTTTTACTCCTTTGAAATATACTTCCCTCCTGTACTTTGTTGAATCCCTTCATGTATTTGAATGTTTCTATCATATCCCCTCTCTCTCTTCTCTCCTCCAAGCTATACATATTCAGATCATTTAGTCTATCCTGATATTTCTTTTCTTGTAGACCAGTCACCATTTTAGTAGCCCTTATTTGAATTTTCTCTATAGTATCAATATCCTTCTGGAGATGGGGTCTCCAGTACTGTACACAATACTCTAGGTCAAGTCTAACTAGAGACCTGTAGAGTGACATGACTACTTCCCTTTTTCTGCTACTAATGCCCCTAGCTATACAACCCAGTACCCTGCTTGCATTCCCCATCGCTTTATTACATTGCCTGCTTACCTTTAAGTCATTAGAAATAATTACTCCCAAATCCCTTTCCTCTGTTGTCTCTGACAGCACAGTACCCTTAATAGTATATTTTTCCTTGGAATTTTTATGTCCCAAGTGCATTATTTTACATTTATCAGTGTTAAACTGCATCTGCCACACTTTTGTCCATTCCTCCAACCTACCCAAATCATTCGTCATTTGGCTTATTCCCCCTCATTTTGGTTTTCTGTATACCTTGATGGCAGACTCTCCAGAATTGTTCTGCAAGCATTCTGAGGAACCACAATCTTTTCCCCCCGCAAAAGGAGACCATTCTCCTTGTGCATCAAGTGCTTAAATTGCCAAAATGTTTGTAGACTTGGATGAAGTTGCTTTTTACTTTGTGGCCAACCATGATATAGAAGATGTTTAATAAGCATTTATCTTCTGCTGTGGCCTTCTGTAAATAAGATAACATCTCAGTCCCAATAGTTTCTGATGCTGACAGTGTATAAATGACCTTTTCTTCAGATAACATATCCTTTTCTGGTTCTGGGGGATCCACAGTGGCCCTGGAAAGGGTGTCAGTAATAAGCATGTCATGCCCAGCAGTGTAAGAAATCACCAGGTCATATCGCTGCAGTTGTAAGAGCATTCTTTGGAGTCTTGCTGGCGCTTTGCTTAATGGTTTAGTAAGTATTGCTTCAAGAGGCTTGTGGTCAGACTGCACTGTAACGGTTTTACCAAATACAAACTGGTGGAACTTTTTAGTAGCGTAAATAATTGCCAATAGTTCTTTCTCTATCTGGGCATAATTCTTCTCCGCGGTAGTCATCACTCTAGATGCATATGCTATGGGGCAGTTATCTTGAAGTAAGCAAGCCCCAAGGCCTGATATCGATGCATCTGCCTGAATCACCACTGGTTTTGTTGGGTCAAAAAATTTCAATATTGGAGTCTCAATCAGTGCCTGCTTTAAAGACTGCACTGCTTTAGCATGCTCCGTGCCCCACTGCCAATGTCTTTACACAGTAACTTCCTCAATGGTGCAGTAATCTCTGCCTCCCCCGGTATATATTGTGCAAAATATCGGACCATGCCCAAAAGTCTTTGCAGACTTTTTTTGTCCACAGGGTCAGGCATTTTGCTAATTGCTTGGACTTTCTGAACATCAGGCTGAACTCCTGCAGGTCCCATATATTGGACTTCTGATACTTTGAATTGGATTTTGTCAGGATTAAACTTGATGTTCTCATTTAATGCTCGGTTCATCACCTGGCTCAGGATCCGATCATGTTCCTCATGGGATGATGCAGCAATGATCATGTCATCAGCTATGATATGCACACCTGGGATGTCCCCAAAAATCTCCATATTCCTCTGCTGAAATACTTCACTGGCTGACTTTATCCCAAATGGCATCCTGCAAAATCTGAAGCGCCCTCATGGGGAGTTGAAAGTACACAGTTCTGATGAGTCCATGTCTAATTTGACTTGCCAGTAACCATCCTTTTCATCAAGGATGGTGAATATGGTTTTCCAGTAAGCTGGCTCTGTACATCCTCAGCAGTAGGGATATTGAAGAGGTGGTGCTTTATAGCTTTGTTAAGGTCACGGGGGTCCAAACATACCCTCAGAGTGCCATTTTCTTTTCCATGACAGCAAGGCTGTTGATCCAGTCGGTGGGCGTGTGTACCTTAGCAATGATCTGATCCTTTTCTAACTGCATGAGAGTCTCTAAGTCGTCCCAGTATTGCAAATGGGATTTTCCTGCAGCCATATATGACTGGAGCAACACTTGGTGCTGATTGTTTGTGTAAAGACTGTGTGCACCTTACGAAGCAAATCCAGTTCCTGACATGCTGCTTTTCTCAACAATGGTGTTTTGCACCTCAGAGAACCATACTGAGTGGTTTAGTTTGTGTCCTTTTCCATGGTTAGAAGTCTTATCTCTCAGAATTGCTACAATATATAAAGTCTCAACTGTTTTCACTTCCTCACCCTCCTGGATCCTGGATTTACAGTATTTTGCAAAGTGATTATTTTTGTTGCACGTGTAACAAACACACCCAAATGCTGGGCATCCTTGAGGTGGGTGAACCCTGCCATACTTAGGGCACACATTCCATTGTTGCCCAGCCCTTGTAGCATAGTGAGGTTTACTCTGGCTGCCTCTAGTAGCCT
Source organism: Rhinophrynus dorsalis (assembly GCA_037306005.1). Classification (NCBI taxonomy): domain Eukaryota; kingdom Metazoa; phylum Chordata; class Amphibia; order Anura; family Rhinophrynidae; genus Rhinophrynus; species Rhinophrynus dorsalis. The sequence goes on from CM074724.1 coordinate 284,794,341, forward strand.
CTGCTGGTTTAGAGAGAGTAGATTTGTACTCCAGTGCATGAATAGGCTGGTAAACGCTTGCTGACATGTTTGCTCCATAGGATAACATAATAACTGGAGTGGTATCACTGGAGAAGTCATCTCCACTTTATCACCTCTTTATCACACCTTAGTGCATAACCCCCAACTTCTCCAGTGTGATCAACTCTCCTGTTCCTATGTACTTCTATGCAGCCTATGCAATAAAATTTCTCCAACTTGAGTAATCTTAGGGCCTTATGTTCAAAAGAAAAGTGGAGGAGTTCTGGTGCAAGCCATTTGCTCTATAGGGGAGGACTAAAAATTACAATTGATTTAAATGGGGAATTTCACCCCTTGAATGACAGAGAGGTCTCCAACACATTGCTTTGCAATGTGTTGGAGACATCTCTAGCGTTCAAGGGGTTATAATAACCATTTAAATCAATGTGAGTTTCTGGAAGTTTTAGTTCTCCCCTATAGTGCAAATGGTTTGCCCCAGTTCTCCTCAACTTTTCTTTTGAACATACAGCCCTTAGGCACCAAAGAATAGAATAGGACTTGGAGAGTTAAAATAGAGATGACTTCTCCACTTTATCACCTCTTTATCACAACATTACTCTGTGGACGCACATTTAGCTGCAGCTCTTAACCCTTTGAGTGCCAGAGGGGTATGCAACGCAAAGGGTTAAATAAAAATAAATTAAAAAACAACACATTTGCATGAAGCATTTCCCAGCAAAGGGTGTTTCCTTGTTCTACTGAACAGGAAAAACACTAATATTATATATTCATAATAAATGTTTTACACTTTTACTTTGGGCTCTTTGTGTACTCTCTTTGAAAAAGAAAGAGGCAATGTTTCCAACTTGTTGACTCAGAGTATTGTCACTTTATTAACCCTTTGAATGTCAGAGGGGTACGCAGCACATTGCTCTGCAATGCATTGCGTACCCCACTGGCACTCAAAGGGTTAAGGGGTGAACTCTAAACTGTAAGGACCTTTTACATGAAACAGTATGTTTTATGACTATCAGATATGTTATGGGAACCTTTACATAATAGAAATTAAGCTATATATTATTGCATGCTCTGTTTAGCTGGCTGTGGAATTGGGTGACCACACATCCCGGAATGCCCGGGACTGTCCCTTATTGTAGGTCTGTGTCCCTCGTCCCGGGTCACCCCACCACCAGGACAACAAAGAGTCCCGGAATGGAGCAACAAAGCCGGCACCCACAGCCTACCTACATAGCGCAGCACGCACCAGTCCAGCCAGCCAATGAAATGTATTTGCTATATGGTCCTCATTGGCTTGCTCAGCCAGCCAATGAGGACCATATAGCAAATACATTTCATTGGCTGGCTGGACTGGTGCATGCGAGACAGCTGGGATGGAGCAAGTGTGCTGGCACTGTGAGTGAGTCTCAAGGCTGAGGCTCCCGCCAGCGCTGATCATCTTTATAAGACTGATACAGAGTAAAAGTTCCCACTGGAGAATTCTTACTCTGTGTCAGCCTCAGAAAGGTGGTCAGCGCTGGACGGAGCCTCAGCCGCGGGACTCACTAGGGTGACCACATGTCCCGGAATGGCAGATTGGAAATGTGGTCACCCTACTGTGGAAGCACTTTTCTACCCTCAAATCCCTGGTCAGGAGCCTGTATGCATCTATGTACCACAAACAGGAAGTGAGGGGGACAAAGAAAAATTGCTTCTTCCAGTTTGCCAAAAAAACAGAACATACAGAAAATGTTCTATTCCGTCAAAATCTGTAACCATTTACTACATATTTGAAACAATCTCAGCATACTCTTTTATACTCTTGGCTAGTAAAGAGAACTACAGTGCAAGTGTTGGAAAGCTCTGTAAATTCTATGGGATAAAATGCTTTATCACTCACACCTTGCTATGTAAGAAGGGAAACACTGAATATAAATAAGAATTCTGGGATGGTGGGGAATGTTCATTTGTATCCTGTCTTTACTAATCTGTGTGCACCTTTACTTTGTTGGTTGTGTACAGTAGTGACATTAACTGGAACTCCAATCACTGCACACAGGAAGTTCAGACCCTGTTAATGTACTAAATAGAACTGGATCCCTAGAAATCACATCAATCATGATTGTTCTACGAGTTACATTTGTTTATTTTGCCATCAAATGGTGCCGAGTGCTATGTATCAGACCTTTTTGCTTCTTTATTGGTCCCTTATAGAGGAGCAAAATGCTCAGAAACCTCACTTTCACCACAATAGCCTATGCAGTGGCAAAAAAACTGAGTAAATAAGAAGAGTTCGAGTGATGTGATATTTCTTGGAATCTACCCTAAGGGACTTGGTGGCACTCCAATCACATGCATCAGTGGTGGCCTGTATCTATTGGGGAAGACTGACACTGTCTACTAAGAAGAATTAGAGCAATTCTGGCGCAACCCACCTGCACCACAGAGGACAAATACATACATTTCCATTGATTGACATGAGTATTTTAAAGAAGCAGTAAACCCTAATTTTGAAAATGTATATATTATAAGGTGTTTTCTACTGAGTAGCTCAAGCAAAATGCCAATGCTGAGGGATGCTGCTTTCGATAACTATTAAGGAGCAAATTGGCATTTTTCTGAAAGCTTGAATTCAAGATGTTTTGCTACCAGGTTGTGCTCTTGCTACATCCATGGGAAGCTTGTATCTGCAACACTCAGTGTTCCATAGACAATAATAGCAATAGCGCCACCTGAATGCAAAAAAATATTGAAATGAAACACTAATAAAAAGTGATCTGTAATATTTGACCACTGTCTGTGTCAATGTCTGTTTAGGTAGGATGGGAGTTGTAGTCCCCCTCAGCTGGAGATCCAGATATTGACTACCCTTATTGTAGTACATCGGCCTCTAGAACTCTCTGTACTGAGAACTTGTGAATATTTTGTAATTTTTTGAGCAAAGACTGGATATTGAATATTCTCTTTGATTGGCATGCACTATTTGGCCTGTGCTTACGTTTACTGTACAGTCAGCACTGTGGATATGTAGAGTGCATTATAAAGTAATGTAGACAACTGAACTTGCCAGCTCATTCTGTATAAAGACTGGAAGTGTGACAAATGAGTAAGTACAGGGAAATCCAGATATCACTGCATGTCTTTATAGCACCTGTGTAGTAACAAAAAGAATCAATAACCATATGTCATGAATTAATATATTTTGTAGGACTTTTCCTTTTGAGTAAAATAAGGGTACTCCCACTGCAGAAATATGCATATTTCCAGAGTTATTACAGTTTAAACACTCAGTTTTTACATTAGCAGTGCCCTTTATTGGTCAGATTGCAGTTATTTATTCTGACAAACAGCTCTCCATTGAATGTGATAGAAACATCAGAGTCATGCTGCCCGTTAGAACTTTCAGGAAGTAATCACACTGTAAATCACTTCCTGATTATTTGAATAAAAGTACTGAAAGCGGTGGGAGATCCTTTGTTTTACTCAGCAGGAAAAACTCTATAACATATAGGTTTTCATAAAAAAAAGTTTACTGCTACTTTTTCCTCTTGGATGATAACCACTTCTCAAACACACTGAGACTGATTTACTTTACTTATTGGAGTAAGTCTGGGGCAAGCCAATTTCACATCATGTTCGCATTCAAGGGGATAATTCCAATTTATTTAAATGGGAATTTTATTATTTCACTCCTTCGATACAGTTGGTTTGCCCCTAAATTTAACTTAATCTTTTTAGTACATCATATTCAGTGTGTTTTTAACCCCTTAACGACCGGCTGCGCAACGCGTTGCGGTCACTAAAGGACCACGGAGCTTTTTTTTAATTCGGATTCCGGACTCCCTGAACGGTGTGCAGCCGCGGGGGGAGCCCGGAATTCCATGACAGTCATAGTACGTCATGGGTCGTTAACTCAGATCTACCCATGACGTACTATGACCGTCAAGGGTCGTTAAAGGGTTAACATTCTAGAGGTTGAAGGCAGAGAGATAGTTTATTTCAATGTTTCTTATTTACGTAGTATATATTAATTTGTTTAACCTACTGTATTGCATATTTTGCATTTCTGTGTACTTGAACAAAATGCTTCCTAATAATAATCTTCTCACTTATCGTTTTTTTATGTAGCGCTACCAATTTGTACACAGCCCTGTTCACAGAATTTTTCACACACAATGGGTCCCTGTCCTATAGAACTTACAATATATATGTGCCTGAGGCACAAGGAGATGAAGTGACCTGCCTATGCTCACAATGAGTTATTGGCACTAGGGACTGAACCAGATTTTTACAGTTTCACAGGCAGTGTCTTGGCTTCAAAGTCAGTTAATTAACCAGCTGAGCAAGATCTTCTGGATATTATCCATGGAGAAGGCATGATTTTTATTGCAAGACTGAAGGCCTGAAAACTCCTCCGACTGAAGGAGTCTGGCAACAAAGAATCATGCTTGTGTCCATGGACATCTATCATTAATTTGTAGTGGCTTTTAGGATTTTCTTCCCATATTAAAGAGACACTAAATCCTTGTTGTGAAAATATTTATATTTTACATCTGTTTCTCATGAATAAAATAAGGGTACATCTATTGCTGTGAGATACTTCTGTCTAAAGTTATTAAAGAGCAAACTTGCATTTTTAAGAGCTAGACTTCATTATTTTTTTGCAGCCTGGTGGCAGTGTTACTATTATTACATGTGAAAAGCTGGGTACTGCAGACACGAACCACTGAGAGATGTAGCAACAGGGACACCTGACTGCAAAATATCTTAAACTCACCCTACTAGAAAAAGTCTAGTTTAACTCTATATTATAATTTTGAAAGAAACTATCCTGGCATGGGTAGCACCCTCGTTTTACACAATAGGAAAAGCGCTACCATATATTTGTTTTAATAATTAGGAGTTGCTGGCCCTTAAAGGTAAATGGAAGTTTATCGTTAGGGGTGTGATGTTCCTTTAACTGAAACGAATAATTCAGTTCTTTTCTTTCCACTTTCTTTGATGTGAATGCCCTCTAAGTTTGTGATTCACCTCAGCATGTGACTTTATGTGCAAAAGAACATAAGAACCCTGACTGTGTGTTTCACTTCCCATTCCCTGATCAGCTGGACAACCAGCACAAGGGAACTGAGTGTGAGAGACACAAACACACACTTCTTATAGATAGGGTTGTCACAGAGTCTTTTTACAGGCTGCAGGTAGAGGTCACTCGTCTCTGAAAATGTAAGTGAAAGAGAAACTGAAGGTGATAGAATTAACTCCTTGGATGCTAAAGACTTATCCAACTCATTGCTTGGCAACACAGTGAAAACATCGCTAGCATCTAAAGGGTTAGTAAGTCAACAGATAAGATAAATATATACTATGAAAATAACTGAAGTAGAACTATCAAAGGAAAGTGATTCTAAGCCTTATTTCAAACTTAGAGTAGACTCAGAATAGAGTATCGTACACAGGATTTACATTATGGACATTTTAAGCAAGGCCTCTGATGCACATTTTATATAGTGTTTTTATGCAAATTTGGCCATCAGGTGCACAAAGGGTTAATGTTTGACTGCCAGACCTGTGTGCAACACACATTTGGCACTCAAAGGGTTAAAGATGCCTTCCTCTTTGAAACTGATTTTTTTGTGGGGAAGGTTTAGAACTAATAATAGAAGAGCCAATTTCTCTGTATATATTGTAATTTTTATATATATATTAACTCCATCCTTGTCGTTGGGGTCAGGAGAACACTGATTTTGGTTTTATTTATAGGGATATACCAGTAACATCTGTCTTTTCTTTCTTTCTTTTCACTGTTAAAATGATAGAAAAGGTTCAGTGGTGCTGTTGGGATCCAATTAACACAAGTCATGTTGTGGTAACACTCTACGCTTTAATAAAATGTCTTATGAAATGATATGTTGTGTTCTGTGTGCTCAATTGACTGGTCCATTTTGGGGCCAAACAGAGTTAATAATTACAAGCAATTGTCACATACGGTGTTCAGGTGTAACGTATGGTATGTGATTTTCAATTTAAATGATCAAGCACCCCTATCAGTCAGAATGTATTGATACTTCTGAGACCAAATATCTATTAACCATTTTGATTCTAGAGGTGTATCAAATTAATTGAAAAGTAATGCATTGGGCTCATCTCTAGCATGCAAGGCAATATGTTGCTCACCCTTCTGGTCCTGAAAGGGTTAAGAAATGCTTGCATTTTGTAAATCAATGGAAACATGTTGCTGTTCTGTACTGTGTTATAGGCAGAACAGAGAGAAAGGAAACATGCTTGCTACTTGATCAAATTTGAACTGATGTTATTGTTATAACAAATGTGCTATGTAATATTCTGTGGTCAGAGACCAAGTTGGAAGAAAAGGACTTCAGGTGAAATTTCATATGGCTCAAGTTCTAACCAGAAAGATAAATAAATGTTTTCTATCTTTTATATAAATATAAAAGAGGAACAATTCATGTGATGAAAATTCTGCTTGTGTGGCACACACAACCAGGGGCGGCAGTAGGGCCACTCCAGTGAAAATCTCTGCAACTATACAAACACAAAACAAAGTATACGCAAAACGAAAAAAAAAGAGAAATAAGTAATGTGACCAAAAATGTGCCCTTCTTGCACGCACACACACCTAGGGGCGGCAGTAAGGAGGAGTTATGCAAATATCCAAAATACTGTGGCTCCCATAGGTCCATTCATGGTGGCATGATTTTCATAGGAGTGGCTCCTGTGAAAATTTCTGCAAGAAATTCTGAGGCCTTCAATATATATATATATATATATATATATATATATATATATATATAGATACACACACACACACAATAAAAACTCTAAACAAAATATGCAAAAAGCTGTACGCTAAAAGCAAAATGCTATATGCTAAACTCGATACTGTACACGCAAAATGCTAAATGCAATTCGCTAAACCCAAAACAATATGCTTCGTAGTCTGTTTTCCAGTGAAGCCAGTTTAGTAAGTAGGTGTGCCACCCCCTGAGCGTAATCATTACCCAGGGGAAGGTACTATGAAGGTAAGACTGATTAGTGGGATGACAATGTATTAATGTACTAGCGACATGACTGCTAGAAGCATTTTTTGAGATGGGTCAGGTATATACCTGGAGAAGTGGGATGAATGCCATCTCCCCAGTCTCTGAATAATATGAGGGGGGCACCTAGTTTTTGGAGGGTGAGGCAGCTGCCCCAATTCAGGAGAAGTGACCATAGAATCGTGCTGGATTTTAACCTAGACTAGAGAAGATCATGCAAATGTAATTGGTAAAGGCGGAGGTGGTGAGTGGACCTGAACACGGAAGGAGTGGGCTATAGTCTGGATTATGCTGTATGGGGGTAGAGAGATGGGTCGTGAAGGGATACCATCTATCACGAGTTGGGTAGTAGGGAATGTAACCAACAGAATTGGTTTGACTGCAAGACAAACAGGGAAAATGATCAGGATGAGGTGTAAGCTGTCCCTTGTCCACAAAGGCTGCAGAGCGAGAAGGAGCTGGAAATATGTTCGGCCTCAGAAAGCCAAGAAAAGGCAGGCTTACAGTGGACAAAAGGACCACGGTGGTCTGGAGCTGGAAAGGGTGCGATTTAAAGGGATAGTAATACTTCGTTTTATCTTTATTTTATTTTGTATGCAATAAAAAAACATGAAGAATGATATGTCTTATGTCTCAAACCTTTATGGTTTGAAAGATATTCACAAGCAAAGTTTCCCGTCTCGCCCCTTTTACCTAGTGTAAGCCATCTCTTCTCAGATGTGGAATGCAGTCCATAGACCAGACAGATACCAGCAGGGGACAATCTTCTTCCTATTAGAACAATGAAAGCCCTGCCCCCCTTGACAAGTTTTTCATGTTTTTCCCTTATCTTAATTAGACCAGCTTTTTTATGAAATATTACTATCCCTTTACGGAAATTTGTCTAAAAATGGGGTATGTGATAGGCAGCCAAGTGGGGTGTGATGGTAGAGGGAGTTTGCAAAGGCCTTGAGAAATAGCTTGATACTATATAGTGAGAGGATGGGAGGTTATCAGGAATTTAATGGCTAGGTGATGTTGAATGCCTGCCAGATCATTTTTGACGGTGAGAGGGGTTAGCTTAAAGGGATAGTAATGTTTCACACTAAAAACAGCTGGTATTTGCGCCATGGAGAGTATTATTTCAATACTGTCAGAGTTGTAGTTCAAGAGTAATTGAATGATAAAGTTTCCCCCTCCCACCCCTTTTACCTAGTGTAAGCCTCCTCCACTCAGATGTAGAATCTGGTCCACAGACCAGACAGCTCACAGCAAGGGACAATCTTCTTACTGTGAGAACAATGAAAACCCTGCCCCCCTTGACAGGTTTTTCTCTTATGTTAATTGAACATTGTCCCTCTCTAAGCCATCTGCACACCACCTTTCTGTTCTGAGGTAAGCAGTGTTACATCAGTGTTACATCAGACTACTGCATCATAAGAGACTGAGGGGGGAGGAAGGTGAATGGGTAGAAGGGAACATCATACAGCCATTCCAATGATGCAAAAATTTAGACCACGTATAGAGGTCAGATTTGGCTGAACTATCTAGGTGAATGATGGAAGATATACTAGGGGCTGTGGAAAGGTGCAGGTAGGAGAGAAATGATCATCCTTGCAAAGCTAAGATGCCCGATGAGTGATTGCAGTTAAAGTTAGATAGAGGTGTTTGTGAGAATAAGAATAATCAAGGGATATGATAAGGTTCAGTTTATCTGGAGGGAGTCTGGTATCTTGCTGGAGGGAGTCTAATATGATGCCAATAAATGTATTTGGAAGGGCCACTGGTTTTGTTATGGCAACTGGAATATTCAGGGAACGGAAGAGAGACAGGAGTTTCTGAAGGCTGGAGAGAGGGGAAGATGAGGGTTCTATGAGAAACAACCCTTGGAATTCAAGTTGTTACATATGGGGGTACTGGTGAGGTAATGAATAGGCCTGCCAAGTTTATCGCACCTGGGAAAGGAGGACGTGTTGGTTGAAGGGGATGTGTACAAGGAAGCAGTGGGAAGCTGAGGGAAGTTACACACTTCAGTAGTGGGAATGGAGGGATCTAGGTTGGGAGAGTGGTATATGATTGGCATAACTGGCACACAAGAGCCTTAAGTCTGCCAAAATGCCTACAAAAGAGTTTGTTATTGCCTTGCTCCAATCAGTAGTGTAATTAAATTGGGATTTGGCAGCTGCTGCTTTGGCCAAAAATGAAGGGTAGTAATCATAGTATTTACTACCCCATTCTCTGAGAGAAAACTGAAAATAAAATGTCCCTGAAAATGCTAAAGCCAGGACAAATTTGGCCAGTGAAAGTTTTATAGATAGCTTAGGGTCCTTTGGCCTTTAGCACTACAGAGACATCACAGTAAATTATGGGCTTCTGTTCCTCCAGGTTTTGAGATGCAAATAAGAAGGTAACCAAGTTGATGTCCTTTCCCTCGATAATGTCCCTACAAATGCGGGATGGGATCACATGGGCAGGGGTGATACGAGGGGAAGGAACATAGGATGTACCTGGTTGCGGAAACACGTAGACAGATGCTGAGAGCGGGTTGCAATGGAAGCATGTTCTTGTGTTAACACTCTGGCTTAAATATCAGCTAGTGCTGTCAGCAGGTGGGAAAATCAAGTTGGTGCACTGCGGGGAATGAGGCAGGGAGGGTTGACCTTGGAGCTGGAGTGGAAAATAGCAAACTGAAAAGTTCTGATTTCCTAGGGGTTGATGGGAATGGAATGTGCTTGCTTCTTGTTGTCAATCTGACATGGTCCAGTCATGAAGAGATGTTGGGAAAATGGGAAACTGTGTGTGCTGTAGAGAGCCAAGGTATTAACCTACCCCCAATATCCCTTTGTTTTTGTTTTCTGGAACCCCTTAAAACTGACTTAGGTGGCAGGTAAGGGCCATGGATTTGAATGAGGAAGGGGAACTGAGCAGAAGATCCTACTTTCTCTGAGGATGTAATAATGAACAAAGCTGCAAGACCTGCAGGGAATACGCTCAAAGGGGCGATTTGACCTATGAAGAGAAAGGAACAATTGAGTACTGACTGCTACAGAAGGCAGTGCAGCAACTGGGACCTTCTGCCATTGTCTGGTAGGTCGGCTGGTGGGGAGCTTTCGGCCTCTATAAAGAGGTAAGTAAGCTGATGGGGAGCCTTCAGCTTCTACAAAGTAGAAAAGCTACTGATTGTGGACCGTTCGGCCTCTACTAAGAGGAAAGGCTACTGATGATGAGCCTTCAGCCTCCACGAAGCAGTAAGGCAACTCATGGGGAGCCTTCAGCCTCTATGAAGAGGCAAGGCAACTCATGGGGAGTCTTCAGCCTCCAAAAATCGGAACGGCAACTGACAGGGAAGCCCTTCTGCCTCTGCGAAGAGGTAAGGCAACTGATGGGGAAGCCTTCGGCCTCTGCAAAGAGGTAAGACGACTGACGGGGGAGCCTTCGGCCTCTGCGAAGAGGTAAGTCAACTGATGGGGAGCCTTCTGCCTCTGCAAAGAGGTAAAGCAACTGATGGAGGAACATTCGGGCTCGGAGAAGAGGTAAGGCAACTGATGGCGGAGCCTTCAGCCTCTGTGAAAAAGTAAGGCAACTGATGGGGGACTGCGAAGAGGTAAGGCAACTGACTGGAGCTTTTGGCCTCTGCGAAGAGGTAATGCAACTGATGAGAAGCATGCGGCCTCTGAGAAGAGGTAAGGCTATGAAGGGGAGTCTTCAGTATCGGCGAAGAGGTACGGCAACTGATATTACATTCGCCTCTGTGGTGAGTGAGGAGACTAAAGGGGACCTGTGGCCTCTGCAAGAGGTAGCCTACTGTCAGGGACCTTAGGCCTCTGTGAGAGGTAGAACTATTGGAGTGACCTGATGCCTATGGGGGGGGGGGGTAAGGCAACTAAGAGGACCCTAAGCCTCTACGAAGAGGTAAGGAATAGAAGAACAGTCAGCCTCTAATAAGGATTGTGATGAGATTAGAGCCTGTGGAGGAAGGGGGTAGTAGTTCCTGTAGCCTCTAAAAAGGAGGAAATGGAACTGTGGGAACATAAAATGCTGAAGTGACAAAAGCCATCATAGGATTAGCTGAGTGAGGAAGGGCTACTGCTGCTGGTAATTGACATGAACATGCATGAATGCAGAAAGTGAATGACAAAGGATGAGGTAATTGGTGACGTATTAGTGAAAAGAGAAGTACAAACCTTCAGATGGTCTGGTGATAGAAATGCCTAATGGTAAAGGGAGGTTAAATGTAAATAGAAAGGAGGATAACATATGGTGGGAGGGGGATCCAGCTAAACATACTTGGAAGCTAGCAGGAAGTATACACCTGAGGAAGGCTTAGAGCACCTTGAGTTAATACATACCTACTGTACAATGAAGCTGCTGAAAATTCTGACCTGGAAAGGCTTGCTTGCAGGTGGAACCTATGAGGCTGGAATCCCCTGAGTAAGGAGTGGTTAAAGAATACTATGAGAGAAGAAGGGAAAAGGAAAGAGAGAGAAAAAACAGCAATTGTCAGAAGAATAAGTACATGTGTCTGGTTTAGAGATACTACCTGAAATGTTTAAAGTGGTGTGGGGGGAGGGGAGGATGGTAGGCTGCATATGCGTAGGGAAAAGAGGGCACAAGGGAGAGAGCAGGAGAAAGTAATAATTGGCCCACTGTGGTTTGATGCGTTGGGTAGAGGTGTGATCCTTGAGGAGGAGGGGAAGGCAGAGCCGATGGATGAATGATAAGTGGAGGAGAGGGGAGGTATGGAGAAATGAGGTAGCTGCTGACGAGAAAAGAAGGGAGGGGTGGTCATAGACTCCATGAACGGCCGATGGTTAGATGGAGTTGAGAAAGGAAGTAAGGAGATCGTAGCGGAGAAAAAGTAGCAGGAAGCTGGTGTGGCTGATGTGGAAAAAGTGAAGAACAGACTTATCAGATCCTGTGTAAGGTGAACATTGGAATGGGAGGCAATCACTTGCTGGAGATGATGAATGCTTGAGGAAACCAGATATAATTACAGCAATAGAGCTGAGAGGTTGTCACCTTGGCCTGCACCATTTGGCCGGGAGCAGGGGTCTGGACTGATGCTCCGGCGTCACTAGCCGCGTCCCTCTCTGACTGTGGCCTGGTCGCGTCTGGTTCCTTGTTACTGGAATCAGGCACATGCCTGGACGCCTGTTATAGGCCCAGCCTGGGGGACCTAATTGGTCCTGCCTTCTCCTACTCCTTAATAAACCTCTCTGGGCCTGTGTATCATTACCCTTACATTGTTCAGTGCAGTGCTAGTTCCAGTTGTTCCTTTATCCTGTGTATGACCCGGCTTGTCTGACTATCCATTCTGGTGCTGACCTGTGGCTCTGTCTGACCATTCTCTCTGTGCTCTCCATTTGTCTTTAGACATCCAATCTGGTGCAGACCTGTGGTTCTGGCTGACTACCCGCTCTGTGTATGACCCTGGCTTGTCTGACTATCCATTCTGGTGCTGACCTGGGGCTCTGTCCTTGTATCCTCCCAGTGTTACCTACTCCTAGTGGACATCCTATCTGGTGCAGACCCATGGCTCTGGCTGACTACCTGCTCAGTGTATGACCCTGGCTTGTCTGACTATCCATTTTGGTGCTGACCTGGGGCTCTGTTCTAGTATCCTCCCAGTGTTACCTACTCCTAGTGGACATCCTATCTGGTGCAGACCTGCGGCTGTGGCTGACTACACGCTCCGTGTATGAACCTGGCTTGTCTGAATATCCTAGCTGGTGCTGACCTGTGGCTCTGTCTGTTCACTCCTCTGTGTGGCTCCATTCCCCATAGACATCCATCCTGGTGCAGACCTGGGGCTCTGGCAGACTCCGGCCTTACTGACTGCAGGCGTGAGTCAGTAGTCTCCATTGTTGCCATCCTTATTGGAGACAAGCTCTTCCTTACTGACTGCAGGCGTGATTCAGTAGTCTCCCTTGTTGCTACGTTTCAGGAGACTGTAGGTTCTGTGTTGCGTTTCACCTATTACCCTGAGAATACCAGTGGGCTTTGGCCTAGTCTCCAGCAGTTGTGGTTGACCCGTCGGTAGGCTCCTATTTCTGATAGTCTCTAGACTCTCCAGTCACCCTTTGCTTATAGTATCATTATTATTTGCCTACTATTTAGTATTCTAGTAAAGGTGATTTTAACTATATCATCTGGCTCCTTGTCTTGTTTTGCTAACCATAACAGTGTGTTAAACACTGAATAGCTGGAACACTGGATTAACTGACTGTCGAATGATTCAAACTGAATTACTGGAACAATTACCAACTGATGGTAAAATAATTAGAACTCCATCTTGCTGGATCATTGGGCTGACTGATGGTCAAATGGGTTGAACACCAACTGCATGGGAGAGGTGAAGCGGTTTGAACCTGAGGGAGTTGGACTCCGACTGAGCAGGAACAAGATATTTGTCTGGTCAAACAAGCAGGGTCAGCAACTGGATAGCAGAAAAAGCACAGAATCAACAGGCTGAAGAATAGACAAAGAGAGCCGGGGTTGCCAATGGAGTAATGAAGGCGACTAGTAACAAGGCCAAGGTCAGTAACAAGGAATCACAGCAAGAGGAAGGGTAGCAGGATCATGGGAACAAGACTAACTTGAACACTCACTAAAACTCTAAGATCATGTGCCAGTAATGGGAAGCTGGCACTTGATAAAGGCATAGGAATAAGCAGAAGCCAGGACAAGGAGGGAGGGAATCCGGCAAATCCAAAAGGAACTGCATAAACACAGGCATGGAGTGGGCAAGTAACACCAGTCAATACAGACAGACTGTGACACTATTCCCCCCCCAACAAGGCTACCTCCGGGATTCCAAAGAAGGCTTATATCACGGTGCCCTTGCTATGTTGACGACATTCTGTCAGTTTTGCTCCTGCTGATGCTTATTGGCTGAAGTGGCTTTGTCCCACCCAGTATTTGTCCTTAAATACTGGGCCTTGTCACTTCTCCGGGGCCCTTTCGTGGTGTTTCCGTTACCAGCGCTTGTTCCTGTTTTCGTGTGATCTCTGTGTACAGACCCGGACTGCCTGACTACTCTGCTGTATCCGTTCCTGCTCTGTGTACCGACCCGGACTGCCTGACTACTCTGCTATCTTGTTCCTGCTCTGTGTACCGACCCAGCCCGGCTGATGTTCCTGCTCTCTGTACAGACTCGGATTGGCTGACGTTCCTGTTCCGTGTACCGACCCGGCCTGGCTGACGTTCCTGCTCTGTGTACAGACTCGGATTGGCTGACATTCCTGCTCTGTGTACTGACCCGTCCTGGCTGACGTTCCTGCTCTGTGTACCAACTCGGATTGGCTGAAGTTCCTGCTCTGTGTACCAGCCTGGTTGGGCTCCATTGCCCGTGTATCAGTCCTGCCTGCGGCCCCATCTGGTCCTCGGTTTGGGGTTGTTATTTGGGCCCCTCTCTGTCCCTGGACAGAGTCACTGTTGCTTCACTGTAATTCCTGCAGTCTAGTCTCGGTAATCTGTCTGTGTCGTGCGGGCGACATTCCGGTGTGTATCTTCCATCTGTGCACCACAGTACGCTTGACCCTTCTTCCTGCCATAATGCTGAGGTTGGTCTTACTCTGGATGTCTCAGGCTGTTCTCTCGATTGGGCGCTCTGAGCGTTCGTTAACCCCTTCGGGGAAGGTGCCATATTCCACCGGCTATCTATCCGTGCAGTCTCCATTAGGTGCCCTTCCGGGCATACAGTCACAGTCCTCCGCTACTGCTACGGCAGTCCACAAGCTTGTCCTGGGCCTCTGTTTACTACTGTGGCATTACTCGCTATTTGTGCACTCTCTGCAGAGTGAGAGTCTAAAGGGCCTCGCGCTATTAGGGCCTGTCAGTCTTCCTGGCCTAATAGTAACCCATTCAGTGCTGCCTCGTTTGAGTATCACACAAACTTTACCTGACCTGTGTCAGTATATTGTTGTTGCTGAATTGTACATATACTGGACCCTTGTGGGTATATATTACTGTATCCTGTCCTGTGTCAGTACTATATTGTATATATATATTACTGGACCCATGAGGGTTATTGTCTTTCTGAGTTTGTTCAATAAAACTGTGTTTTATCTAACCTACTGTGTCTGAGTGTCAAATAAAACTGTTACAGCTTATAAGGAAAGGAATGTTGAAAGCAGCAGATCAGAGAGGAAGCATGAACGTCCAGAGCCGCAAGCCAGGACAGCTCTACCAGACTGTACCCTTCCAATTGACTAGGTACTGTGGACTGGCTTGGAAGAAGCCGGAGTCCAAGATGGAATTAAAAAAAAAAATACTTGGAGTCATCCACAGACACAGGAGAAGGGGGAGAAGAAGAGGGATCGGAAGCCTGGGTCTGGACATAGGGCTTGACAAGTGAGACATGAAACACAGAATGTACCCTCAAAGTCCGAGGCAGTACAAGACTGTAAGACAAAGGAGTAAGGCGTGTCTGGATTTTAAAAGGACTAAAAAATGACGACCGAGCTTGTCAGAGGGATGACGCAGCTTGATGATTTTGTCTGACAACCAAACAAGAATCAAATCTATGACTACCCATATCACAGTATTACCATTAGAAGGGGGGAAGAGCGACCACAAAATTCATGTAGATCTGTGTCCAGGGCAAAACAGGGACTGGAAATGTTTGCATTAGACCAACATACCACCTGGGTGTCTTAATTCGAGCACACACCGGACAGCATAGGGCAAAACTAGAGATGTTGGTTTTGAGTTCTAGCCACCACAAATAACTCAAATTCACATTTTTCGAGTTGTTCGTTCAGCTGTTTTTTTTAGAAAGTTGTGTCAAGACTTGGCAGACATGATGTCGATGTTCCTCGAGGGATGGATTTGTCTGTTTGGCATGGCTGAATTACAGGTTTTGTCCTGTAAACCTACCTCTCTGAACTTTCATTCTAATGGGGTGGCTTTGAAAACTCCTATAGGGGTTTTTCCCCTTTAGTTTGTTTATGCGTTTATCATGATCTTGGATTTTGGTCTTTCTTCTCCTTGTCCAACACCTTCTGATAGACATGAGCAGAAGCTTTATTGCTTGGATGTAGTTTAGGTACTTGTGGTACTACATTCCTAGCACGACACATTTCCACAATTAAGACTTGCTTCTTGTCATTCCTGAGCGCCCTAGTTGCATCTCAGGTGACAGTGATTTCCTGAATCTGTTGCCTTCAGGTTTACGTCTTGTAAAACCAGAGCGGTGTATATTTCCTGGGCCTAGAGGAACCAGGCCTTTGCAGAGCACTTGTGTCTGGTGGTGATATGTTTGTTGAACAGTACCATGTCAATGTTCTGACTTTGGCTGTATCCGGTTTTGGATGGAAGGCCTTGCAGGCTGCTGGTCCTTTGTGGTTATTCTTTTTTTTTTCATCCAGTAACTTGTTTTTCATTTTATGTGATATTTGTTCTAGTTTCTCTGTTAGATCTGGTCTGTGTTTTGGGTTTTTATTTTCTTCCCCTCCCATGAATCCTAGTTGATGCTTTTGCATTTCCCCATGGTTCATGTATTCACTTTGGACGAATGAGAAAGTGGAGTAGGGAGGGAGTCTACATCTCTCGAGAGCCTTTTAAGGCAAGTACCTGGTCTTCTTGTGGGAAGATATGTTACCCTCCTGCAAGAGGATATTTTACCTCATGGTTCTTGTGTTCCACTTGGACTAAGAAAAGGATTTATTGGTAAGTACACAAAAATCCTCTGTCTCAACCTCACTGACAAGTACACCTACAGTTGTAAATATTTTCATAAGCCCAACACAATTAACCTATATTGAAACAATATGAATAAATTAGAAAAGGTGCAGATGCTGATATTAGAACAGACAAACACCCACACACACACTCTCTCACACAAAGAATATTACTATTTACACTTTGGATTCCTTTATGGGTTTATTAAGATGAAAGAATATGAACTTTTTTTTGGTGGGGGGGAAGGTGATTTTCTGGTTTCAGTACCATCAGGAATGCTATTGTTTTATACACGCACACACCCTTGCACACACATGCACGTGCACATGCTCCAAGACACATATCTATATCTATCTATCTATCTATCTATCTATCTATCTATCTATCTATCTATCTATCTATCTATCATATACACACACACACAATCTCAGTCTGTCCCTCAAAAATGTAACATTGGTGGTAGCATAATCAGAGACACTCTCCACAGTTAGGGGTTGACTCTAGCTCAGGGATTAGCACCATAGGTCCTCAAGTCCTACTGGAGGTGCATGTTTCCAGGAAATCCCTGCTTGAATACAAGTGGATTAAATAACGTGTCTCATTGACTGACTGATTACACATGCTCATATCAGAATGTCCTGATGGTTTGCACTGTTGGCTGCACTTGAGGTTTGGGAGTGCCTACTTCTGCTCTAGATGCTTCACACCATGTTGCTCAGGACATTTCCCACTGAACTGTTTTCGGAGCCTCCTGTCTATTCACTGCCCCGCGCGACATTGCAATGTGGTAACTTCTTCCATCTTTGGGTTTATGAGCTGAACAAGCTTCAATGCATGGAAGACATACATTCCGTATAGAAGTGCTGGGCTGTTTCTCAGCCACCTTGTGGAACCTCTGGCATGCAAGTACACTCTTGTACCCCTTGAGGTACCTGTACCACAGGTTGAGAACCTAGGCTATAGAACATGACCTCAGCTCCAGTTAATTGCACTTTCTATACTCTCCACAGGGTGGTACTATATAAGATGAAATATATTAAAAAAACAGTGCTCTCAAACTGTATTTAGTGATGTCTCTAGTTTTGTACAGGTGGTTCAATAAAAATAAGTGAGCAATTGATTCGCCCCTCTGCTAAAAGCTGCACTCTGATGTCCTTGAGGAATGCCGTTTGAGACCCCTGATATATATATTCTGGACTGTTGTTGAAACTGGAAAACTGATTCAAAGATCCTGTATCGGAAGTTATTATAGGCTACAGTAGGAAGTAGATTCTCAAGCCATGGAAAATTTGAAAAATAGGTGAAGAATGTACACATTTTTGTAATGCAGCTTCCCCAGCATTATCCTCTAAACTCAGTGATTGCTTTTTATTGCATGCACTACTGTGTATGGTCGATGTAATGTTCCAGTGGACAATCTCCTTCATCATTTTAACATTGACAGTGATTACTCTATTTCTTCTATGCTTTGTTTAGAACATTGTCTGATACAAAGAGTAGTGGAAAGGAACGCCACAAAATGCTCATAGTCTGCCCCCATGCCCTCCCATTAACATAAGCAGCATTAAGGGGAGGAATTCTGCTGTACATAACTGACGAAATTGGAATTAGGCAGCATAGCGCCTAAAAATTAGTTAGTGTACCTGGATTAGCGTGGAATCAACTTCTTATGTTAACCCCAATGTCTAAAGGCATAGTGGAGCAATTCTGGGGGCAAACCGAATGCACCATATGGGAGAAATAAATGTTCACAAAATTTGCCTTGATTTAAAAAAAACAAAACAAAACCAAAACCAAACTAGAGTATCCTGCATATCACGGCCAATGGATAGGCTGGTTCAATATGTACTAGATAGTGGGTAATAAGTTCTCAGGACAATCCCACTGTACAGAGGAAGGAGAGTAAATTGTATTCAAGGAAAGCTTTGGATCTGGTGCACGGGAACACAGGATCTCTGAACTGTAGTTGAGGATTGCTTAAAGTCTGGTATACAGGAACTCTGTATCGTGGTGGAGGATAGCCAAAGGTCTGGTACACAGGAACTCTATATCATGGTCGAGGAAAGCTAAAGGTCTGGTACACAGGAAGAATGCAATTCTGAATTGTGGTCGAGGATAGCCAAAGGTCTTGTACACAGGAACACAAGAACTCTGAATTGTGGTCAAACAGAGCTGAAGGTCTGGTACACAGGAAGACTGGAACTCTAACACATAGGAGCTTACAGGAACACCAAACTGGACAAGGCTTAATGGCCTGCTATAAGTACTACCTGGGTATGGAGCAACCCATCTGGATCATCGGGGAGACATAAACAATGTACTGGAGACCTCTCTAGCATTCAAGGGGGGGCACCATTTAAATTAAAGGGAAGTTTTATTTCTCACTATGGTGCAGATGGTTTGGCCTAAATTGCTCTACTTTGCTTTTATGCATAAAAAGTAAGAAGCTGGATTCATAGTAGTATAATATCCATATCACTTCTATTGATACCAAGCCCAAAACTATTTATAAAAAACACATACTATAGGGTTTTTCCTGTGAAGTACCCTAATGGTATTTCCAAAGCTGGTAAATGTTCATCCCACAGTTACCATATCTTAAGAAGTTGTTTTTTAATATTAAACTGTTCGCAAAAGGGTCATCTGGTGTGCAGATAGGTTCTCTTTATAGGCGATATGAGTCTCAGGCTATAGTTCTCCATAATCAGCAATTTGCCTGCTTCATGAAAGTTTGAACCCTGATTTTATTTGGTAACAAAATCCATACAATAGGTGTTTTTTAACTGACCATTTAATACAGGAGTATCCACATTCAGACCTCAAGGGACAACAACAGTACAGGATGTAAGGATTTCCCTGCTTAAGTGCAGGTGAGTCAATCAAAATGAATGATCCATTTATTAACTCACCCGTGCTTAATCAGGGAAATCCTTAAATCCTGGCCTGTTGGTGGCCCTTGGGGACTGAACTTGGACAGCTCTGGAGTCAGACTTGAATACACTTATTGTTCCCTCAAGAAAATATTATCTTTTATTTATAAAGCACCAACATATTGCTTCGCATTGTAAAAACATCCTTGTATAGTATACAGAAGAGCTAGAACATTAAAGAACATTTTAGCCCCATGTCATTTAAGAAAGAAAAAAAAGTGAAATTAGGAGTACCTAGTATATAGGGAGAGCAAAGTATATTTCAAATCTCCAACGTGAGTATTCCCATAATGTTAGGTATATCACACAGCATTGTCAAAGGGTCTTTCAAATGTTTTCCTACTAAGTGTCTCACATACCCCATATTGCATGCAAGATTAATCAATTTCAAGCCACTTCTTCTGAGATTTTTCACATTCACAGCTTTATGAATTGTGACTCTTCTTTTGTTATATAATTGTTAACTTGTGGATGTAGCTTCCAGTATGTTGGTTGGACCACACAGAACCTTAGAGTTTAGTTTGGCCATCATAGAAGGAATATACTCAATGGATTTGTTTCTCACAGTGTATCCAGACATTTTATGAATTGTCATAATTGGGATCCAACAAGACTGTCATTCCGAATATATTCCACCTTGAGACTCATATGATAGGGTACATAATCTGATCAATCATGAATCCTATTGGATATTTCGATTGGCCACTTTGTGTCCTGTGGGACTGAACGAGATGATAGAGACATCTTATGGAGGGCTCAAAATTTCCACCACTAGCCAATGGCGAGTGAAAATTTAGCCCTGGTGAGTAGAAATTCAGCCCTGGTGGGTATGTTATGGCTTGCAGTGGCGAGTAACTTTTCAGGTCTGGCTAGTAGCAAAGGCCTTCATATTTTAAGCCCTGTCTTATGTATATTTCACTTTTTTTTCATTACTATCAGTACCTTTTCTGCATTTTGTTGCTTAGCACTTTTTCCAGTTAGTTCATATTTATTTACATTTATGTTTTACTTTCATCTGTGATATTTTATTTAGTTATTATTATCACCATTGTTATTTTATTACAATATTATATAATTATTTTATTATTATTATATCCACATACATACACGTCACCATCACTTTAGAAACACTTATTCGGCATTGTCATCATCACTGATAATGTTTATTTCATTGATAGCTGATTTTTGCAACCGTTTCTTAATTTATTCTACTATTTATCTTTGTCCTCATTGCACATTAAATACAGCAAATATTTGATGTTACATTTAAGCTTCTACAGCACTTACTATAAGGCATTCACTTCCATTCTCATTGATTATTTATGACCAACTTTTTTTTATCATTGGTCTCTCTATTCGTTTGGATAATGGATACATTTATAATATTAATGTCAATGTTATACAAACTTCTTCATAATATAGTAGCACCATTTGTTTTATGTATAATTTTGTTAGAATTGCTCTATTGTATTTATTATTATATAACTATAAATCACATTATTTCTATTTGAATTTGTGGGTTTGGCTTAATATGAGGCTTTTTCAAATAATGTGGTATAGTGTGACATTGTTTAGATAAGTTCTCTTCTTATTAAATAGCTATTTACTAATGAGTCTTATTGCCTGCTTGGATCGAGAAGACTTGTTCCTGTCTATCAATCATCTTTCACTTGTCTGCACTTGTCTAGTTTGACAGTCCCATTTGAATGTCCTTTTTATTCAGTATATAATAATATTTGTTATTTTTGATTTGTTAGTTCAATGCAGTAGGACACCTCATAGATTGTATCATACAAAGATGAGTGACTTTATAATTAGCCTGTCTGTTTACCTGTCAGCACAGAGAAGGCTCATCTTTTCTGGCAAATCTGACCCTCTTTGATATTTAAATGTGAATACTATGGTGGCTTTTCTTGTATACACTGTGGACATTTTTTTGAAAAAGTGGAGTGTAACACAGCAAAACATATTAACATGATATAATAGGCCTTATTCTATTTTACATATTTTAATAAATTATTTTGTGAAGATATTAAAATCTAGCACAAAACCACAGTCTTTCCTGTATCTTCCTGAATGGAAAAAGGAGAATCTCTACGTATGCTGTTTTTTTAGGCAATTATCTAGTTCTAACCACAACATTTGTGAGAATATCAGTGTTGTTATTTTCTACCTGCGGAGGTGTTTAAAGAATCACTGTTGGGTGCTGTCCTTTCTATTTGTGTTCTGTATGTTCCTTGCCTCTCGGGTTAGAGAGTTCCCAAGGAGCCTTCCTTTGATTATGTATTTATCGTGATCGTGGGTCAAGCTGTTTCTGGGGCCTCAATGAAAGAATACCTTATTATTGAGATATACATAAGTAGGATCTCAACAATTATATCTGTTAGTATTCACTCATGAGGTGGTGGTGTAAGGTAGCTGTCTGTTTTTGCTCAAGTGTCACTCCTTGTTTTCTCCCTTGTCCCTTTTTTATATGTACAGACTGAAACAAAGAGAGTGAGGGCCCTGTTCTTGAGTACTTACAATCTAAAGACTATTACAGCCAAGAATATAGACAAACACTGCAGAGTTTAGATGTGTTAACTCGACTAGAGAGGCCTCTATCATATGGCTTCTCAAAGTTCTGGAGAACTCTATAACATCCAAGATGTTCTATGTAAGAGAAAGTGGGATAAACTTCCAAATCTTAACAGTATCAATGCAACACATAAGCTTGGATGAATTATTAAAAAAGAAAAAATACTGAGGAAAAATGGGCAGAATTTAATTTATGTTTCAGGAATATATTCAGCAGTATATACCCTTGTGGACAAAATGTAAACATAATTTTAAACACAAATATAAAGAAAGAAATGGCAAGAATTGAATTGAATTGAATTCATATTATTTAAGTCTGAAGGAAAAGGGGACAAAGATTGCAAAAAGAAAATATAAAATGAAACTTGAATTGCAAAGGAGAACACGTCTAATCCAAATTTTTTTTTCACTCTCAAATACGTCAATAGCAAAAAATTTAAGAGTGAGTGCACTGGACCTTTCAAAACGAGATGAATAAATTGATTAGTGAGGATAAGTAATGGGCTGATGCTTTGAACATTCCTTTCATTGGTATATGCAAGGAAACAAGCAATGGTAGAAAACCTCAACAAATAACAAGTACAAACATGCCATTATCAGCTAACTCAAGAAGAGATCAAGAAAAGACTGGACAAAATTAAGATAGACAAATCATCTGGTCCTGACTCCTAATGGTACACATTCCTGGGTTCTTCAGGAACTCAGTGCAGTGTTAGCAAGACAACTATTTTTAATCTGCAATCACTATCCCCACAGGACCAGTGCCAGAAGATCAGTATAAAGCCAATGTGGTGCCTTTATATAAGAAGGAAATTAAACAGAATCTGTGGGTTACAGACCTGTGAGTTTGACCTTAGTAGTGTGAAAACCTCTTGAAGGGATAGTAAAGGATTAAAATCAGTATTATACTGCAAAAAATAGTTATTTTCATTGGAAAGATAGCACCTCGAATATGCAGTGCAGTTTTGGGCACCAAGTCTTAAAAAGTATATTTAGAAATGGAGATAGTATAGAGAAGAGCAACATAATTCATTAAGGAAATGGAAGAATTGAAGTATAAAGAGCATTTAGCTAACTTGGTTTATTTACTCTAGAGAAAAACAGTCCAAAGAGGGGATCTCTCTAGTGAGATTTTTATTCTAAGGCCTGGTCAAATTATTAGGGGATTAGAGAAAAGAGGTTTCAATGTCAGCAGAGGTGGGGGTTTCCTTACAGGAAAGCCTGTTAAACTGTGGAATTATTTTCCTGGGGCTGTGATAATGGAAGATATAATGGATACATTTCAGAGAAGATTAGATCAATTTCACTGTGTTTTGGAAAGTTCTGATATAAAGACTAACACCCACGTTTGAGTCGTAAATAAGGTTGCCACCCAGCTGGTATTTTACCGGCAGGCCAGTAAAAAATTGGCTTCTTTCCAGTGTGAAGTCTATGGAGGGAATGCCTTGGCCGGTATTTTTTTTGAAGCAAAGGTGGCAACCCTAGCCGTAAATTATGATGTAATTCTCATTTTCTCGGTTAAACTGTATTAAAGGTTGAACTTATTTTCAACCTAATGTACTATGTAACTATGTAAGAAGGTAAGAAAGAGAGAACAAGAGGGGGAAATAGAAACAGACAGATGGAGATATATTTACCAACATGAACTTGCATTATATGGTCCAAGCAATCATTCCCATTGATAACAATGGGGCTGTTAAACCCTTAATGAGAGGTCTCCAAAGCAATACATTAGAGACCTCTATAACATTCAAGGGCCTAACCCTTAGCATTCCAGAGGGGTATGCAATGCATTATAAACCCCTCTGGCATTCAAAAGATTAAAAGACCATTTGGATTGCCCCAGAATTACTGCAGTTCCTCTCTGTACATCAGGCTCTATGAGTGAGAGAGTGAACAAGACAATGGAGGGAATGTACAACTCCACCAGTGTAATACCAGAGCAGAGCTGAAATAGTGCAATCTAAAAACAAATACTTAATTGGAACGGTGTACAAAGTGTGCCTGGTTTTCAGGCACACTTTTAGATCGTTCCAGTGAAGTATTTGTTTCTTGATCCCGCTATTTCGGCTCTGCTGAAGAGCCGCCATCTGGTCTTGGGACCAGAATCTCTTGCAACTGGCTTTAGAGGTTACATCGAGAAAGGGGAGGGAGGGGGAAACTTTATCTTCATATATCTCTCATACCATAAAGGTTTGAGAGATGGAACTTGTATTGGTTAGTTTATTATTGTAATAGCTACAATATTAGATTTTCATAAAAACAGACTTTACTATCCCTTTCACTGAAACATTTTAGGTATAAGTAGGTTAGTAAATGCCATTTGGGAGGTGTAGGACAGGAACATTTATTCTAGAACCTGATGTAGCACTGAACGGTATTGATGAATCCCCTATTGCCTCTCTCCCTCTTAGGCTGGTGTACAATGCAGCACTAGAGCAATTCTGAGCAAATGCATTCCTCCAAAGGGAGGAAATACAAACACCCCAAGTACCCATTCATTATCCCTTGAATGCTGCTTGTACCAAGGGGATGGCAGTGGGGAAATATATGGGAATTACCATGTTTGACATGATGTACTACCAAGGCCCAGATTAAACTGATGCAACGTTACATAATTTCCTGCGAGTGATATGACGCATGTGAAAGGGGCTTATCTTCATTAAAGTCTTAATGAATGCAGAGTGTATGTGCTAGTGAAAATTCCTAGGTATAGTTGCTGGTAATGGAAGCTTACACCATTGGAGCTGGTCTGGTTGATTTGTACATTCACCCAAAGACACTGGCTCAGAGTGATATTTATATGAATAGTCTGCATCTTCCATACCTTGAGTGAAACAGGACTATTTAAACTAGTAAAAAAAGATTAAATGAAAGAGTATAAAATATATTTAATAATATGACCCATCAATGTTGTATCACTTTAAATAACACACACTGACTTAACCGCTACATATGTCATAACCTAAACATTTAATATATTAAAAATATATACTGAAGTGTTTATCTTCTGCATCTTCCATACCTTGAGTGAAACAGGACTATTTAAACTAGTAAAAAAAGATTAAATAGAAGAGTATAAAATATACTTAATAATATGACCCATCAATGTTGTATCACTTTAAATAACACACACTGACTTAGCTGCTACATATGTCATAACCTAAACATTTAATATATTAAAAATATATACTGAAGTGTTTATCCTTGAGTTAAACAAGGTCCACTTGTATTGCCGAGATGTGTTTTATTCAAAAGTTATTGCAGCTCAAACTAGAATTTTTTAGGTGCAATATCTCAGTGGCCTGAAGTGTTACAGTGGCACTGTTGCTACACTGTTCTATGGAGGTTTATGGTCTACTGCCTAGAGCTTCCCATAGGATGATGTAGCAACAGCGCTACTGTACAATTTAAGGCCACTGAGATACTGCACCAAAAAAGTCAAATCTGCAAAAACCTTTGAATATAACACGTCCCAGCGGTTGTAGTGCCCTTATTTTACTCAGGAAGATAAACCCTACAATATATATATATTTTCATATTAAGAGTTACTATTCCTTTAAGTAAGGAGTGGGACTTCTCTGCTTTTAGAGGTAACCTATTATGACATTTTTATATTATTTACCACTAAATACAACTTTTAGTTTCACAATTGATCTAGTTGAAATATATCATAATGTTTGTGTTTTGTGCATTCTTGTTTAATTTGCTTCTGTTTACTAATTTTACCTACCACACATTCCTAAATAAATATTCAAATTATTGCATCTTATTACTTTGATATAACAATAGAAAGATTTGGCCTGCATCACAGTGATGTAGTGACAATAATGCTCAATGGGGGAAACAACACTTTGAATGCAAGAGGGTACAAAACCCGTTGCGCATCCCTTTGTCATTCACCTGCTATGAAGCATCACCATACTACTGTAACTTGGCTAACAGGAAACACATGAAAGTCACATAATTGTCTGAGACAAAATTACCCAATGAAACATAAAAATAAAAAGAATGGTTGATTCTATTAAATGTAAAATAGCTATCAATGCATTTTGGATTATAGTCCCCAGAGAAATTTATAGATAAATCCAGGGGTAAATAAACATTATTATTTTTTATTTATTTAATAATTACAATATTGCACTTTGATTTGATCTATACAATATTTACATGCATGCATAAAAATATGTTTTCTTTTCCTGGTAGTTCCTCTTTAACCCCTTAACAACCGCATGTCGTGCTTTGACAGTCACGCAGTTTTTGCGTTAAGGACCGGTGAAGGTCATAGCATGTCACGTACATTTTACTTACAGAGCTCCTCCGAGAGTGCTGTAAGTAAAAACGGGGAGAGAAATTGACCGCTCCAAGACTCGAGTGGTCTCTCTCAGTCCCCAGCGCTGCGTGCCAATACGCATCACAGGTCACATGTACCGGCATGTCAGAATCTTCAAAGTAGTCCTTAAGGGAAGGTTACTTCCCAGGACCGCTGTCGTAAAGGGGCTGAATTTAGTGTATCAATGTGATGGAAATGCTGAAGAAATTTAAATGATCATTAACTTCAGCTTTGGCGATCTTAATGCATTGCATAGCCTCTATAGAATAACATAGGAACTGGAGAAGTGATATCACTCCACTTTATCACCTCTTTATCACAACTTAGTGCATAAGCTCCCTGCGTCTTCAGTGAGATCAGTTCTCCAGTCTCTGTTATTCTATGAAGCCTATGCCCTAAGATCTCTCAAGTGGGAGAGATCTTAGTGCATAAACCCCCAGTTCTCCATTTCCTATGTTATTCTGTTGAGTCTATGCACTAAGGTGTGATAAAGAGGTGATAAAGTGAAGATGTCTTCTCCAGTGATATCACTTCTCCATATCCTATATTATTCTATAGAGCCTGTACACTAAGATCACCGAAGTTGGAGAAATCTTAGTGCATTGGCTCCATAGAATAACACAGGAACTGGAGAAGTGATATCACTGGAGAAGACATCTCTGCTTTATTATCTCTTTCTCATGCCTTAATGCATAAACCCTCAATTTCTATTGAGTCTATGGACTGAGATTTTTCCCACTTAGATCTACTCCCCTTGATCATTCTGGAGAAGTCATCTTCTCTTTATGATCTCTTTGTCATTACTTTGTGTATAACCCCTGTTTTTTCTCACTGATTCCTCAAGAGAGACTGAGCTGTGGGATTTTGAAGATTTGGCTGCATGTACAGTGCCTTGAGGCTTCATTTTAGGCACTGGATTGCTATAGAGCCTGTACACTCAACCCATAAAGTTTGTGGCTGTGGACCCCATACTGTGTTCTAGCCCAGCTCCAGATGACCCTCCAAAAAGGCTGAGAGGAGCAGTTATGGGGCAGTGCATTGCAGCCCCAAACTTTATACTAAATCTTATCCCATAGGAGCAGACTTAGTAAAACCTGATAATACCCTTGGATGCTAGATAAATCAAGAACACATTAAAAGGCCCTTAACCCTTTGAAGGTACAGAGGTGCAACGGAGACCTTTTTATCATTAAAGGGTTAACATTTTTTAATTTGTTCATACTATTGGCTAGTATGTTGTGTGCTAGGCAGCAATTCATGGGCCTGGGGCGGGTTCACTTAGTAACATAGGCGTGGCCATTTACTGGATTGTGGCACTGTGGTGTCTTGCCTAAAGGCACCTGAGAGTAAATCTGGCCCATCTTAAAGGGATGGTAACACTTAATATATAGTAACATTTATACTGTAAGGTTTATCCTCCTGAGTACAACAAAGGTACCCCCACCACTGAGATGTTTTATATTCAAATGTTACAGCAGCTCAAACATGAATTCTTTAGGTGCAGTATCTCAATGGCCTGAAATTGTACAATGGTGCTGTTGCTACACCATCCTATGGAAGTTTCGGGTCAATTGACCAGAAGTTTCCATAGGATGATGTAGCAACAGTGCCACTGTAATATATCAGGCCATTGAGATATTGCACCTAAAAAAATAAACTTTTAGCTGCTATAACTTTTTAATAAAACACCTCTCAGCAATGGGAGTACCTTTGTTGTACTCAGGAGGATAAACCTTACAATATATATTTTATTATATATTAATTGTTACTATCCCTTTAAGCTTTTCATTAGAGAACAGGCCTATAGCAGACAGCTGATTGATTGTACTAGTCTACATTTCTCTTTTATGTTATCTGTACAATCATTACAGTATCCCACCTGACACACCTCACACAAACCTGCACAAACAAGAAATGGCTGTTAGGCCTTCAATGAATACCTCTACATTGAATTTTTTACTCTAGTATTTAGGGCTCCTGACCAAACAAGACATTTTTTTTTTACAGAGGCTAGCTGGGATTAGGATATTTAGTGACCTATGTTATATGATATATGATATTTAACCCCTTAGTGACAGCCGCGTTCGTACGCAGCTGTCATCTTAACGCCCGGCGAACATTTTTTTTTTTTTCAAAGAAGTCCTGAGTCTCCGAGCGGCGTGCAGCCGCACGGAGACGCGGACTTCCGTGACTTACCAGGTACGTCCTCTGTCACTAAGTGACAGTTTCTGCGGGACAAACCTGGAAAGTCATCTGTCGTTAAGGGGTTAATGGTCTATAATACCTTTTTTAGGGGTTAGTTACCCTTAAAATAAATCCTGTTTGCCAATGAAGTTAAGATGCTTCTAATTTAGATTAAAATAAATCTGTCTATACTTTAGACTAAATAAATTAAAAAGACCAGATATTTACTTTTAATGCAGGACACTTTTGAAAATTTATTTTCCAAGGCATCATGCGATTAGAACCAGCACTACCCTGCAGTTTGTGTTTTTCATATTATTCGTGCAGTAAAGGGGTGGTATGGCCACATTATAGTAAATCACAGATAGTCCGTTGTTGGGCCTCCTTCTTTGTCCCCCTCCCCTTGTATCACTAATTCGTAGTGCACATGGGGATGTGTGTCAACATCTCCATGGTGATGTATTTCCAACACACATCGCCACAGCATCGCCCCTGCATCTCCCCACCCAGGTGGCTCTGGTGCTAACAGATCTAATCTAATGTATCTGTTTGTCTGACAGTTTGAATTGTAATGCAAATAAAGCAAGCAATGGAAGTGATGTTGATCTAAGCAGAAATACAATATATATGTATTTTCTAAAATATACATTTACATCTCCTGTAAAAATCTATTTTAGAGCTTTTGACTCTAAGGGTCATATGTTCAAAGGGATAACGACAAAAAATTGTCGTATGAAAGACAAAAATAAGTAATTGTATGCATGAACGACATATTTTCTATAGAGTATACAACAAAAAACTAGAAATGTCCGTTGTGTACAACACAACTCCAGAATTGACGGGCAAAGGGGCGTGGAAAGTGCGTGGCTAAACTATTCTCCAGTGTCGTATAGATGAAAAGAAAATTTGTTGTCACCAACGACAAAAAAAAATGTCTTTCAAAAGACAAAATTTGTACGTTAAGAAAAAAGTGGAGGGAATGTGTTCTGAATGTGAGAATTTTCGTCTTTATTTAAGACACAGTTTTTTTCATTAGTTAAGACATTTTTAAATACATTTTTGACGTTAGTTAAGACTTTTTTTGTCGTTCCATATGACAATTTAATTCAGGACAAACGACATATTTCCAATCACAACCAACACTCTCTGAAAATATTAATGATCCCAACAACACTATACTTTGAAAGTCGTTACAAACTACAAAAGCTATTTCGCTACTTCTTTGAACATATGGCCCTTAATGTTATCCAGATAATAGATTCAATATATGCACACTTTTAAGTGACAGGGTCACTTAAAGAACAAACCTTGTTAATAGAGTCTCTTTTCTATAATTTAACAAGATGGAGAGATCAGAAAAAGATTTAACACTTTAAATGCATCCTTTGAAAGCATTATAACTTTAAATACATTTAGTAGCTCTACATTTGAAAGCAAAGCCTTTGCTTTATTGCAGATCCAATATCCATGAGCATTATTGGGTATGTTGGCATAAGCGTGCTCTGCCTGCTGCTCTCAGTACAATGTGAGTTTCACCTGTTTATTATCTGGAACTTGAAAAATGCAGATAGACTCCATTCTTTTACAGTTCATGCAAAAAATGACAGGATGTTGTTGTCAGAATGACCAAACTTAGATATTTAAACCCGCATAACCCATGACAAACATTACACATAGAAACATTTCTCAACCGAGTGAAAACTTGAGAATTTGTAGGCCCAAATTTGATTAAGGGTGAAAGGTTGTCACAGCAAAATAGTGCAGTGTTTGTGTTTTGATAGCTGTATCCTTTTATAATTTGTTATTACTGATCATAAATTGACCATTTTATGTAGATTGCTATGCACATGCAATTTTCCAGCATTTAAAATGGAAGTCTGACTTTGTAACAAATTGGTGATTTTGAAAGAGCTATATGCCTGGTATATATTTGTGTGTGTTTAAAATCCAATGTTTTGATGGAGTATTATGGCATAATTTGTTTTTATTTACTTTTTTATTTTTATTACATTTTCCTATTTCAAACAAAAATGTTACCAATCAAATATTTGTACAAAATTGAAACTTTTGTACAAATACGTGATTTTGAAAAGTTTTCAATATCAACTATATTGTTAGTTATTTTTTTTTTAAATCTCAAACAACAGTTCATGAGATATTTAGTTTGATTGTCATTTTCTACAAAAGGGTTATTACTGACTGGCACTAAGTTACAGTTGGGGTGGAGAGCAGTTTGGCATGTTAAGTGCTGTCAAATGTGCATAAACTGACACATACATAAACCGAAATATGTCAAACTACTTTTAAAACACGAAATGACTAACCTAAATATAGTTGATTTTGAAAACTTTTTCAAAATCCAATATTTGTTACAAAATGACAATCTCAAGTTATTTTTTGCATGGTAGCATATTAAGATAAAATAGTAAACAATGCAAAATTATTCCAGAATACATCCATCAGAAACAAGGGGGGTTATGCACTAAGCAGTGATAAAGAGGTGATAAAGTGGAGATGACTTTTCCTGTGGTATCACTTCTCCAGTTCCTATGCTATTCTATGGAGCCAATGCACCAAGATTTCTTCACTTTTAGAGATCTTAGTGTATAGGCTCCATAGAAGAACATAGGAACTGGAGAAGTGATAACTGGAGAAGTCATCTCCACTTTATCACCTCTTTGTGAATCTCAACCAAGAACTTTTATGCAGACTGTCATAGTTGTGGAATGGAAATAGTATCCACAATATTATTTAATCTTTTCAGTGCCAAAGGCTTGTCCAGCTGATTGCTTTGCAATACTTTGGACACGTTCATGGCACTTAAGGATTCAGAGCTTGCTCACAAGTAGGACTTTATCTCAGCAATAATAGCACACAGAAAAAAAGAAACATATACTTTAGATATCAGTGGGTAATGCACCTCCACCGATGTGACGGTAGGAATGATTTAGCACAGATCAGCACACATACCCCCCCAATCTCTAAAAAACGGTATATACATACATATTATTTAGTGGCTTGAAAAATCTGTGTGTGCAGTGAAACGCGCATCCCTTTTTAATTATTTCTTTTTCAACATTGATGTTATACATTTTGTCCGAGTATATTTTATATTAAATCTTTCTTTGTGGATGACTTTGGTGTGGGAATGAATGGAGCAGCTGATTGTGAACCACTGAGTGGAGACAGGGCAGAATTCTCCACTTGTCTGATTGTCAGCTTTGCCTATCCCCCTCTGCTGACCATTCTGAAATGTGAGTATACTGTCAATTAATTTAATCATATAATTCTGATTTTACAGTATTGCACTATTGGGCTCTTTCCCATTTTTTTTTTTTGGATATTAACGCAAGCAACCTCCTGAACCTTACCATATAGTATGCAAAGAAAAGGAAAGAATTTTGTTTCACGTTCCTCTAATCTTCGTTATGCCCTCCCTTTGGAGAAAATGTTGTAAAATGGAGAATGTTTGATATAAATAGCTTAATAAATAGGTTTTAAGAAGGCTCTACACAAAAATGTTCCTACTTTAGTGAGGAATTATATTAGAATATTCAGTTCTATTGTGTCTACTGTGGCTGTTCACACAGGTAAATCTTGCATAAGAAGGAGACCTGCAAAACTTGCTGCAAATGTCTACCAATCAAACATTATCAGGGGTGATTTTCAGCCAGGTCAAGGAAACAAAATCTTTTCATCTGGTATTACATGAAACCAGCAGAGCAATGCATGAGACCATGCCACCAGCAAACCATTGCTCCATAATAGAATGAGGTGGTTACCTGGCACCTTTATTTCAATGGACAGACAGTTGTCTTGTCTGTGTAAGTTTCTTGTTGCTGTTGATATCGAGAGAAAATAATGTTAAAATCTTTGCTAATCATTTGCATGTAAAACCTTGTTAAATTATATATTTTCCCTAATCCCTTCTATAACATTAAACACTGCTTCATGACATAGACTAAAGTTGTTTAAAGGGCATTAGTCTTATTAAAATGTAATTATAGTTTTTATTTGGGGGAAGGTGCTTGTCATTTGCATAGTCAGTGAATTGTTGGGGTTAGGCCTTTCTTTCTATTATGATGTGTTGCTTTGGTTATTTGGTGCCTCAGACACAGAAACCTAGTATTTTTAACATTCTAGATGCTAAATAGATCTCCAAGAAATGAAAAACAATGGGTTTCATCTTAAAATCTGGAAGACAATGGGGTGTGTCAGAGCCAAGGGGCATAATGCACAAAAAGTCACATTACCAGTGCTTTCTTCTATAGAGAGGCTGTCCTGGCAATACTTCCAGGTTTAGTTTTTTATTAGTGTAAAATTATCACATAATGTAGTAATAATCAAAATATACTCTAGCAGTCAGCAGAGCAGACGAAGTGACGTTATCCAAGAAAACACATGAGGTAGTTGTTATGTCCTGTGCTTAGAGAATGAGTTTTTAGTGGTGGAGAATCTTTAGTATATGAAAAATATAGTTAAATAGCATGAGGCCTAGGCCTGAAAGGAGAACACAGACTGAGTAGAATCTCAGGACAAATCTAGGGGCAAACTCACTATTGCTAACTACACTAATCAGATCTTTTTTTCCCAAATCTATGTAAAATATACAGTATTTTATTAGGAAGTCCCAATTTTATACATTCAAATCTAACATTGCTATTTTAAACAGTCAGACCCAGAGAGAACATACCTATATAAACTAAAATGATTCAGTACTTGACCTTGAATGAGCCATCCCTTGTAGAACACAAAATCACTTAGAACGTTTATTTTAAATTAATGTCCATGATACATTTTGTATTACTGGAAAATGGCACAAAATCATAAAAATATTAGTACCTAACGTATCTATTGCTACACAATCTATTCCTAAGAATATATATTTTATTTTCCCTGTACCATTTCCCACAGGGTGAATGTGTGAATTCACCACTGCTGCCCCACAGTCAGTAGACTATAATACCAGTGGCTGTGTTAGGGGGTATGTAGTAGAGCATATGATCACTGTAGTACATACTGGTAGATAATCCACACAAACGACACACACCAGCCCCATAGCATGTGCAGAGAAATTCACATGGTCTTCTACGTCTTGCTTAGTACATTGCTTTTAGAGGAAAGTAATGCCCTAAAACACCCATAGATGCCCCATATTTCTCCCCTTTGAGGTGGTGTTAAGAGGAGGAATTCTCCTATACACTGCCCCACTGCCCTGCCCTTGGAACAAGTGGTATCATGGAGAGGAACCCTGATGTACGTTGCTTACTAATCTTAGGAAAGAGTAGGAACTGAAAATGATTTTAATATGGAATTATCCTCATACATTCACCCCACTGACCTGTTTACTGAGACAGTACACTGACTGTGTTTTGGCTCTTACAGAGTTCTGCTATTTACAGAGATGAGACTAATGGATCCATTTTCTAAAGATCACAAATAGACCAGTAAAATTCCTTATTTTTAGTGGTATATACAATTCTCTGTGCCTTCAAAACCACCTGCGCTATAGGTGAGAAATACAGTATAAAACCAGCATTGATTTAATTAGGAGTTTTAACCCATTAAATGATAGAGATGTCTTCAACACATGTAGAGGTTAAAAAAATAAGCTATATGCCACAAATCCTATCTCTCAAACCGCTATGGATTGAGAGATATACCCTGCTAAAGTTCCCCTTCTCCTGATGTCAGCTGTAAAGCTAACAGAAGGAGATCCATGTCAGCCGACACAAGGAGGCTCTTCAGCAGAGTCACAATACCACAATTTAAAAAATACTTCTTTGGAACGGTCTACAAAGTGTGCCTGGTTTGCAAACACACTTTAAGACCGTTTCAAAGAAGTATTTCTTTTTAAATTGCGCTATTGCGGCTCTGCTGAAGAGCATCCTCGTGTCGGCAGACATGGATCTCCTTCTGTTAGCTTTACAGCTGCCTTCAGGAGAAGGGGAACTTTAGCAGAGGATATCTCTCAAACCATAGCGGTTTCAGAGATAGTATTTGTGGCATATCATTAATTTTTTTAAACTATACAAAACTCTAAACATTTTTTATGGGGCATTACTGTCCCTTTAAATGCCTCATTTAACTCAGTGGGCATTTTTCCTACCTATGGTGCAGTTGGCTTTCATTAGAATTACTTCAGTTTTCTTTTGTACTTAACCCCTTGAGTGCCAGAGAGGTATCCAATGCATTGCATTACAATGAGTTGGATACCTCTCTGGCACTCAAATGGTTAAAGAAGAAGTGATAAAAACAAAGTATTTTTATGAAAACCTATATGTTATAGAGCTTTTCCTGTTGAGTACAACAAGGGAACGCCCACTGCTGCCAGTTGTTTTTTATTTTTAAGTTATAACAGTTAAACGTGTTGGAGGCCTCTTCGGCATTCAAGAGTTTAAAGGGATAGTAATACTTCGTTTTAACTTTATTTTATTTTGTAGGCATTAAAAAAAACATGAAGAATGATATGTCTTATCTCTCAAACCTTTATGGTTTAAGAGATATTCACAAGCAAAGTTTCCCCTCCCGCCCCTTTTACCTAGTGTAAGCAACCTCTTCTTAGATGTGGAATGCAGTCCATAGACCAGACAGATAACAGAAGGGGACAATCTTCTTTGTATGAAAAGAATGAAAGCCCTTCCCCCCTTGACAAGTTTTTCAGGTTTTTCCCTTATCTTAATTGAAGATTGTCCCTCTCTGCAGTCTACCTGGGCCCCTCCCTTCTGATCTGACTGAACGGGGGGGGGGATACTTTGTGAATATCTCTTAAACCATAAAGGTTTGAGTGATAAGACTTATATCGTTCTTCATGTTTTTTTAATGCCTACAAAATAAAATAAAGACAAAACGAAGTATTACTATCCCTTTAACATCCCT
This sequence comes from Rhinophrynus dorsalis, assembly GCA_037306005.1. Lineage (NCBI taxonomy): Eukaryota > Metazoa > Chordata > Amphibia > Anura > Rhinophrynidae > Rhinophrynus > Rhinophrynus dorsalis. The sequence continues at coordinate 284,829,959 of CM074724.1, forward strand.
GATTTAAATAATGGGATATTTTGATCCCTTGGGGACCAGAAATGGTGCATGCCTCTCTGCACTATAAGAGGTTAATTTCATCCCTTTCATGTAGTTGGTTTGCTCCAAAACTGTGCCAGTTTAGCTTACAGAATACAACTCAAATGGCTTTATTTATCAGGCTAAGGTGGTACAATTCTGGAGCAAACCAACTGCATCATATGGGGGGGGGGGGTGAACATTCAAATTTAAATGGGACTTTGAACTCCTTAAATGTTGGAAAGGTCTCCAATACATTGCAAAGTAATGAATTGCAAAGTTCCCTGGTATTTATGGGGTTTAACAGCCCATTTAAATCAATAGGAATTTGCATTATTGTTATTACAGCCCAGTGGTACAGTTGCTTGGCTCCAGAACTGAGCTCTTTAGCTTGATGAATACGACCCATAACCCATGTCTTCCCATACCAATTAGTCAGGCAAATGTGCAAATTCACCAGAGAAGCCCCCATGGCGTTAACCTCTTACACTAGTGGCTGCACTACAGGGTATGTATTACAGCTTATTACCACTGGAGTGCATACCGGCAGACACACTCCAACATAGTAAGACTTTAATCCTTTGAGTGCCAGAGGGGTGCCCAATGCATTGCTTTTGCAATGCATTGGACATCCCTATGGCACTCGAAGGGTTAATACCATCAATCCCCTCCTTCCATCCCCATGGCATGTACAGGGAAATGGACTTCCTCTATGTCTTGGGTAGTACATTGATCTAAACAAGGTACAGAGGAAAGGAACACTTTGAAACACCCACAGACTGCCCCATTGTCCTCATCTTGGGTCAACTGGCATATAGTGTAGGGTTTGGCGTAGCTTAGTACATTGATGTTAGCCAGGTGAAGGGATAGAATGCCAATTCCAGCTCCTGATTTAATGTGAAATCTGCCTGGTACATTTGTCCCACACAGGTGCCAAAATGAGTGAGGGAGAGGGCAGAAGTAAAACAGAGTTATCTGCAGCACCTTAAGCCTTTGAAAGTCTCAGGGATAACGCACATCCCTCTGGCACACAAAGTGTTAAAATATACAGTGCCCTCTCATGTTTTATTAACCCCTTAGGTTTTAGAGGGGTCTCCAATACATTGCTTCTCAGGTGATAGATAGTAAACAACATTTCCATTACATGGTCAAGGGGGGAGGCTGCCTCATGCAGAAGGAAGGGAAATATGCAGTAAGACCTGATTACACACCCAGCAATAGCTCACTTATACTCCTGATCAACCAGTGGATAACATAACAGGGATTTTACTGTGCGCTAGCAAGTTGGTTTAAATCCATCACCTAGTTTATTTAACCCTTTGAGCGCCAGTGGGCTGGCCAACCCATTGCACACCCTTCTGGTCTTGAAATGGTTAATGGAAGAGGGATTTAGTTCAGAGCATTCTTATGTTTAGGAAATATTGTTTTAAGGTGCCAGTAAGTGCTTTTATCATGTTCTTTATTATGGCTACAAACTTTTTGTAACTTCTTTTTGCCCTTTTAAAAAGTCTTTTAACCCCTTAAGGCCCCATAAATTGCCTGGACCATCACAGCGGTTCTGCACTTAAAGGGATAGTAATACTTCGTTTTAACTTTATTTTATTTTGTAGGCATTAAAAAAACCCATGAAGTACGATATAAGTCTTATCTCTCAAACCTTTATGGTTTATGAGATATTCACAAGCAAAGTTCCCTTCCCCGCCCCTTTTGCCTAGTGTAAGCCATCTCTTCTCAGATGTGAATCTGGTTGTAAGACCAGACAGATAACAGAAGGGGACAATCTTCTTTGTATAAAAACAATGAAAGCCCTTCCTCCCTTGACAAGTTTTTCAGCTTTTTCCCTTATCTTAATTGAAGATTGTCCCTCTCTGCAGTCTACCTGGGCACCTCTCTTCTGATCTGGCTGAACAGGGAAGGGATACTTTGCATGTGAATATCTCTTAAACCATAAAGGTTTGAGAGATAAGACTTATATCGTTCTTCATGTTTTTTTAATGCCTATAAAATAAAATAAAGATAAAACGAAGTATTACTATCCCTTTAAGGTGCGTCATGGAATTCAGGGGTTCCCGCGTGGCTCCATGCTGCTCGGAACCCCTGAATCAAATTCGGAAAAAAAAAAAAAAAAAAAAGCTTTGTGGTTCTGAACTCCCAGCTGTTTGGCGTGATGCTGGTCGTTAAGTGATTAAACATTTCTTAAGAATGAAAACAGCTGAAGGCCCCTTTCACTTGGTCAGCACCAATGTAAGGGGTGATGCTGAATTGGTAATGTCACCTGTTATAAAATGTACTACTGCAGGGCTGGATTTACATCTCAGGAGCCTGTAGGCACAGAAATCTGAAGCGCCCCCCTCCCCATTGGCCATCTCCACTGGACAACTCCACAATGCTCCTAATCCCAAACTGCCCCACATCATCTCCATATTGCACTTATATTGTCCCCCGTCAGCTCTGTATTGCCCCCATCATCTCCATATTGCCCCCCATCAGCTCCATATTGTCCCATCAGCTCCAACTTACCCTCACATTGCTGCCATCAGCTCCACATTGCCATCATCTCCCTATTGCCCCCATCAGCTCAAACTTACCCTCACATTGCCCCCTTCATCTCCATATTGCCCCCCATCAGCTTCATATTGCCATCAGTTCCAACTTACCCTCACATACATTGCCCCATCATCTCTACATTGCCATCATCTACATCTTGCCCCCGATCAGATCCATATTGCCCCATCATTTCCACATTGCCCCCTAGTCTTTGGCACAGACCTGTAGCTGCTGGAGCATCCGCGCGGTTTTCTCTTCATGCAGAGCGCTGGGAGATGATGTCATCTCCCAGAGCTCTGTAATACTAAAGAGCCGACGAGGGAGCGCAGCATCTACAGGTCTGTCCTGAAGGAGGCACAAACCTGACTGGGCGGTGGGGGGTTAGTGCGGGTAGCGAGGCAACGTTTTTTTTTTTAAAAAAGGTCCCAATGACAGGCGCCCTTCTGTGGGGCGTGCCTGTAGGCAGATGCCTACTCTGCCTAACGGTAAATCCGTCCCTGTACTACTGGGCTATTGTGCTTAACACAAAGGAGATCATTGCATCACATGACTGCACCAAAGTCCAGCATGCAGCAACTTTACTGAATTTACACAAGAAGCAGTGACGATGCATTAAGGAAGGTCTGCAAACAAGCGTTGTTGGTGGTTGTGACACTAAGCACAACCTCCAACGAATGACAGATCCAGGTGGGCACCAGCCAAAAATACTGGCTGCCAATCATGTGGGCCTTCCATCAGACAAGCCGTTCCTGGTTCTGGATTGGCAGTGGAACGAACGATGAACTGAGTGCATGAACCAGGTGACAGAACTGTAGGAGATGGCTGCTGTAGCATACCGCCCAATGTTCCAAATGGTCAAAGAGGGACACTTTTGTTTTAGGTGGTGTTGCTGGGAACATGACTGGTGGGTGGGGCATTACTGAGAATTTTTAGGTTATTTCATGACCTTTTGAAACCTCTTTGTGTAACTGAATAAATTATTTAGAGCAAGATTAAAGTATTTTCTTTCCACAGACTAATTTATAAACACATATACTGAAATATAAACAAATATTAATGTGAGTTTTATTGCTGTGGAGCAAAGTGATACACTTACATATACAACACACAGGCTGATCTCCTGTGTCTGGTGAATTTTGCCCTTGTGCTTTTTGTTCAAGAGAGAGCATCTTCAAGGGATAGTAATGTTTCATAATAAAAGCAGCTCTAATTAATCATCATAGTATTTGGACTATGGAGAGTGTTATTTCAATTCTGTCAGAGTTGTAGTTCAAGAGCAATTCAATGATAAAGTATCCCCTCCTGTCCCTTTTACTGATGTAGCACTGCTCAGCCAGAGCAGAAGGGAGGTGCCCAGGTAGACTGCAGAGAGGGACAATCTTCAATTAAGATAAGGGAAAAAGCTGAAAAACTTGTCAACGGGGGCAGGGCTTTCATTGTTCTCATAGGAAGAAGATTGTCCCCTGCTGTTATCTGTCTGGTCTATGGACTGCATTCCCCATCTGAGAAGAGATGGCTTACACTAGGTAAAAGGGGCGGGAGGGGAAACTTTGCTTGTGAATATCTCTTAAACCATAATAGTCTGAGAGATAAGACTTATATCGTTCTTCATGTTTTTTTAATGCCTACATAAAATAAAGATAAAACGAAGTATTACTATGCCTTTCAATTAGGGTGACCACATGTCCCTGATTGCTTGGGACAGTCCCAGATTTTATGTGCGTGTCCCTTGTCCCAGGCAATCCCCATCTGGGACTATAGAAAGTCCTGGAATGAAGACTCCAGAGCACCAAGTTCTAAACACTAGACACTGACCTGCCCATTGTCTACTGTGACAGGAAGTGATGCCTTTGCTGGGCTACAAGAAAATGGCCTCCAGACAGACCTCTAAACACTAGAGAGATAACTGAGTCTTTATCTGGCATCAATCGGGAGCTGCAGTGTAATTTTGTTGTAGTGTGATGGTAGTTTAAGGCTTTGGGCTTGATGTATATTTTCTTGTAGCCCACAACAGGCATTACTTTCTGACACAGCAGTCAATGGGCAGTTCTCCCTCTAGTGTTTAGAATTCTGTGGTCTGCTCTTCTTTCCACAGCAGTGTCTCTGAATGGCAGAACTGAAATGTGGTCACCCTATCTTCAGTCAGATCTGGAGTCATGTCCAATAGATGGACCGAATGGTTCTAATCTGCCCTCAAATTCTATGTTTCTATGTAGATATGGCTGTCTCGCCCTTTCTGTGACAAGTATCCCTGCAGATTTTCATAAGTACCCCCATGCTCAATTTCTTTTAATAATTGCATATTGACCCTTTAAGGGCCGGAGGGGTGTGCAATGCATTTTTTGCCCGCCCCTCTGGTCCTTAAAGGGTTAATGAAAACGATCTTCAATTTGGGAAAGCCTGGAAATGATATCATATGCAATCTGGGCTATTCTGTTAACAACACTTTATGCACATTCACTCACACACCTATATCCATTCACAGACCCTAACATTTTTATTTTAGCATTTATTTTTCACAAATAAAATTTCATACAGACATTCTTTATTGTGTTATTATATCTCTTCATTAGTTTCAATGAAACTACAGAATAAGAACTTGTTTAGCTGATGGAATGAGAGATAGCAGGTGATAGGATGGTCACTAGGTTCAGTTTCATGTTCACCCAGACTTTCAATCACACTCAGTGTACACGGTAGGGCCGCACTTTGGGAAGTACCCTCTATCTGTGTCCCAAGGAATCTCAGGGGAACCAGTACCAGTAGCATGTCTTTGATTTGTATCAATTGAAAAACTACTTAACCCTTTGAGTGCCAGAGGAGTACGCAATGCATTGCAAAGCAATGCATTCTGCACCCCTCTGGCACTGAAAGGGTTAAGATATGTAGTTTTCTTGAAGGAATGATCAAACCAAGCTCGCAAGTTATTTCAGTCACGTTGCTATGACAGTGTTAAAGTGACCATTTTTTTACTGTGATAATGGAATCCCCCCTGACCGGTCTAACAGCTACAGCATTCTAGAGTTACTTTGTCTGTAGGTTCTTTTTAACTTGTAGGAATCAGAAGAATGTGGATCTATATCTGTGTGGAGGATGGAGCGAGGACATAGGAACCACAGTGTCTGTAGTACTAGGGGTCCTATCTTCTTGAAGTTACATTTAGACATAGCAAATTTGATGTAAGATGCCCTTGATAAAAATTATCAGTTTAGCAAAGTGGTTCTCAACCTGTTCCCATATGGCCATACCTGGAAACTCTCAGGGTTTTGAACCAAATCTCATAGTCTCAGGGTGAAAGGCTTAACCCTACATTTTACTCCTTTGAAATGTCATTCCCTCCTGTACTTTGTTGAATCCCTTCATGTATTTGAATGTTTCTATCATATCTCCTCTCTCTCCTCTCATCCAAGCTATACATGTTCAGATCCTTTAGTCTACTCTGATACTTCTTTTCCTGTAAACCATTCATCATTTTAGTAGCCCTTCTCTGAATTTTGTCCAAAGTATCTATATCCTTCCAGAGATGAGGTCTCCAGTACTGTACACAATACTCTAGGGCAGTGATTCTCAACCAGGGTGCCGTGGCACTTTGGTGTGCCATGGACATCAACTTAGGGTGCCCCATATTTTCTATAAAGACTAACTAAAATGGACTTCTAAATAAAGATTTATAGAAATTAATATGTACAATATGTTTAGTTTTGTTATTATGATTATAAGACCTAATAATATCTATATATTTGTGTAATGTACCCTTCATTATGCCCTTGATAAATCACATAAAATATGCTAGGGGTGCCCCGAATGTTCAAGATTATGTGTTAGGGGTGCCCCAAGCCAAAAAAGGTTGAGAACCACTGCTCTAGGGGCTAGATTCTATTGCAGGTGCTAAATGGTAACACTCATTTTATCAAACATTTTCCTATTGAAGTCTATGGGAAAAACTGGAGATAAAAGCAGTGATAAAATTAGCACCTGTAATAGAATCCAGCCCTAGGTGAAGTCTAACCAGAGATCTGTAGAGTGGTATGACCACTTCTCTTTTTCTGTTACTAATGCCCCTACCTATACAACCCAGCACCTTGCTTCCATTCCCCACCACTTTGTTACATTGCCTGCCTATCTTTAAATCATCAGAAATAATTACTCCCAAATCTCTTTCTTCTGTTATCTCTGACAGCACAGTACCCTTAATACTATACTTTTCCTTTGGATTTTTATGTCCCAAATGTATTATTTTACATTTATCAACATTAAACTGTTGCTACCATACTTTTGTCCATCCTTCTAATTTACCTAAATTATCTGTCATTTGACTTATTCCCCCAGGAATGTCTACCGTATTGCGGATCTTTGTATCATCTGCAGAAAGGCATACCTTACTTTTAAGACTTTTTGCAATATCCCTGATAAAAATATTAAAAATAATTGGGCTAGTGGCATAACAATAGGGGTAGCAGGGGTCACACCTGCGACCAGGCCCGTCACTCCAGGGGCCCGGCTGCACCCTGCACCCCCGCCTGGCACCCGCAATATGCTCATCTCTGAGATCTGTGCCTTCTTCGGCACAGACCTCTAGCAGATAATTTCCCTCCTGCACTCTAGTAATGCATCATCTCCCAGCGCTCTGCATTACTGAAAAGAGGATAGCTCAACCTGTTGAGATGAGGCCATTGTGGAGATTGGGGGGCAATGTGGAGATTGGGGGCAATGTGGAGGTGGCCAGTGAAGATGGCCAATGTGGTTGAGGGGGAGGACCAATGTGGTCTTGGGGTGGCCATGGCAATTCTTGCACCAGGTCCCGGTGGCTTCTAGTTACGCCTCTGAATTTGCCCCAGTACAGATCCCAGATGTACCCCACTAGTAACACGACCTTTGTCTGAATATTCTCCATTGACTACAAAGCTCTGTCTCCTCTGCGATTGACTTATCCATTTAACTACATCACAAAGGGCAATGTAAACTCCCACTGATTTAACCCTTTGAGTGCCAGCAAGGTATCCAACAGATTGCAATGCAATAAGGTGGATACCTCTCTTGCACTCAAAGGGTTAATGATATGAAGCAGTGCTCAGAGAGAGGGCAAGAATAGAAGAATCTAAGTGTAGCATTTATTCAATAACAATAAAAACACAAAAGAGTCTACTCAAATGGTAGCAAAATGGTAACATGTTTCTCGGAGTCCAATTCCCCATAAGCAATCTTGAGCTATGTCCACTACAGCTGCTCCTAGTAACCTCATTTTGCTTACCGGCAGCTCCACTTCAATTGCTGCTTGGCAACAGCTGTTCCAATATGGCTCCTGCAGTCCGTGTGTCTCAGTAACAACAGTCAATAACACAGATGAGGCTAGCACTAGCACTTGGGCTGAATGGTCGCTGTGAGGGTTGACTCTTGATGTGCCATCTCCCATTGCACTTTATTTTGCTAGTTATTCACATTGTATTGCAAAATTTGCACCAGTTTTGGTTTTTGATCATTTGTGTTGTCTTTTTGAGGATTTTCCCTCATGTGATATGTATTTAGTGAAGCACTCTAGTGTTTGCACGCTACATGTATTATTATGCTTTATGATTTATAATTATTTTTGCAGTGGGAGTATTTGTGATAATAGACAGTCAGCTGTGGTTATGTCTGTACATTAAACAGTAGACTGTTGTGTACTTCATTTTGGCTAGGAGAGTCTCCCTCTACTATGTTTTTAATCACTAATGATATTTGTATGTTTTTGTACCAACAACATTTTTATATACTTTATTGACTCTGGGTGGTGTGCCTCATTCATAAGTTTCCTTATGTTGGGGATTTTCTCCTTTTCTGCTGTTTTGTGTTCAGTAACAACAGTAACTCAGGTAGGGGCAAGGAGGGGAAGCTCAAATGTGATTTAGGGTCAGGATCAGCACAAGAGTGAGTGCAACCTAACCCTAACGTATTTCATGGGCTACTCCATACGTCCTTGGAGGCACCCATATTAGGACAGTTCAGATCAGCATTTGAAGCAGTGCTGGTCATCTTGGGGGTGGGGGGTACACTAAGTTGTGATAAAGAAGTGAAGACTTCTCCAGTAATATCACTTCTCCAGTTCGTATGTTATTCTATGGAGCCAATACACTAAGATTTTTCCAACTTTGGAGATCTTAGTTCATATGCTCTGTAGAATAACAGCTACTGGAGAAGTGATATCACTAGAGGAGTTATCTCGACTTTATCACCTCTTTATCACGCCTTAATGCATATCCCCCTGGTTACTAGGAGCAGCTGAGTGGACACGGCTTGTGATTGTTAAGAAGGCATAGGACTGCAAGAGATGCATTACCGTTTCAGTAACAAATGAGTGGTAATTTGGCTGCTTTGTGTTTTTATTGCTAATGAATATATATTACACTTACACTCTTATATTCTTGTTCTGTTTTCCTCTTTATTTTGGTCTGAGCGCTGGTTTGTATCATTTACACAACGTTGCTACACAAGGCCAATTGTTCCAAACAGCACAATGGAGAGAGGATATTATGTAATAGACTAAAACTGTGACTTTGCTTCATCACCCTTCACTTCATCAGTTCATCTTCATCATCTCATTTCATCACGTTGATCACTCATTTTATTTAGGCACCGGACTTGCTTCTTTTAACACTTTGAGTGCCAGAGGGGTACGGAATGCATTGCTTTGCAATGCATTCCGTACCCCTCTGGAACTCAAAGGGTTAAGGTTGGATTGTTCCATCATCCCAGTGTTACACTGACTCTATTTGGGTTAATTATCTCTCACTTTTCAGTATCCTCCACTGTTTGATCAGCATTTATCATTTTATTTTTTCATTTTTTTATACCTAATAGTCCATTATTTCATTGTCCATTATTATTTCAGTACCCCTTCTTCTTAGTGTTTTGATTTTAGGATATTGGGATAGTGTGCAGACCATATAATCTATATTGTGACAATTTTATTTGTTTGCTGTGGTGCATCTGGTTTGTTCCAGAACTGTTACACTTTTTCTTAGTAAATCAGCCTCACTCTTGCTTATTAAATGAAAAAAAAATTAATTGTATGAATAAACTAATTTGGGATGTTCAACTAATAAATGTGTTATTTCAGATAAATCTCCAGGGGTACTTTTCCCACTAGTCGGTCCAGTCGTAGCGAACCACATAACGAAAAGCAAAACTAGAAGCTACTGGGTCCTGGGGAGAAATCGGAGGCGGTCTTCCACCCTAAACACTATCTATTTAGCTTTATTATCAACTGACCTTTGCTAGCTAAACATAGCTGTCCAAATGCAGCTGTTGCAATGGCGCCACCATAACATTTTAGGCACTAGAGGTACTGCACCCAAAAATGAGAGGTTTAGCTGCAATAATGTTTTTGAATAAAAATATGTCTCAGCAGTGGGGGTGCCTTTGTTCAACTCAGCAAGATAAAGGGCTAGATTCTATTGCAGGTGCTAAATGTTAACAATCGTTTTATCAAACATTTTCCTATGGAAGTCTATGGGGACAGAGCTGTATTAAGACTCTATGGGAACCTAGGCAGGAACTCAAATTGGGGCCCCCCGGACCGAACTAATACTATACCGGCTTATTTTATTTATACACTATCTAAATAAGGTCTCTCTAGTAATTCCAGTTAGAAAAATAAAGTCTCAAAATTACACATTAGACAAGAAGAAGAAGAAATACAATATAACCAGGAATACTATCATTATCCGATCAGTTGGGGCGATCTGTGTTAACCCTTTACTGTATTAGAGACTCGTTCAGTGGCAAGCGGTTTGCAAGAACACTAAAAATGTACTTTCATTTATTAGTATAGTTAAAAAGAAAACCCCTAAATGCTAGAAATCAGGGTGTTTTGTTCTCTAGTAGAGCACCAATTTATACACAGGTAATGTAAAATAGAGTGGTTCCTGTGTTATGTTTTTAAATTTAGGGTTTTTCTTTTTTTTTAATTTTTAGTGTAGTTGCAAACCTCTTGGCACTGAACAAATCTCTGTTACAGTAAGGGATTCACACAGATCGGCCCATTGATCAGCTAATGATAGTATCCCTAGTTATGTTGTATTTCTTCTTCTTTTACATATAGTATATATCAGGGCTCAAAATTTCCACTCGCCACTAGCCAATGGAGAGTGAAAATTTAGCCCTGGTGAGTAGTAATTCAGCCCTGGTTGGTATGTTATGGCTTGCAGTGGCGAGTAACTTTTCAGGCCTGGCTAGTAGCAAAGTGCTTAAAATTATAAGCCCTGGTATATATAATTATATCTCCATTTATATATATTTATATTATATAAAGCACTTTATTTGGACTTAGGGTATCTCATTCATGTGTGGCTAGTCTACTGAGACTCACCAAGTACGTTTGGTTCTAGCTGCTCCTGCTCCTCAAAGGCCTAGCAGCGCACAAGTGGGATGGAGCAGTTTTTTTTTTTTGGGGGGGGAGCGGAGAGCGTAAACATGCATGCTTCCTGTGTGACAGACAGCATGACAGGAGTCCTCGCACTCTGTCTGTCACACAGGACGCGTCCCAGGACTGTAGACATGCGGGCAGAGGGAAGAAGTAGCATGAACAATTGGCTGAGCTTGGGACAGAGGGCTCCCCTGAGTCACCGGGCCCTAGGCAGGTGCCTAGGTCGCCTTGCCCATGATCCAGCTCTGTATGGGGAAAACTGGAGATAAAAGCAGAGGTAAAATTAGCACCTGCAATAGAATCCAGACCAAACTCTGCGACAAATATTGTTTTCTAATTATCTGTTATCCCTTTTAATGCCAGTTATCTTGTTTTACAAAGTCTGTTACTATGGGAGCAGACTCATCCCTTTGAGTGCCAGAGGGTATGCAAAACTTTGAAAATCAATGCGTTGCGTACCACTCTGGCACTCAAAGGGTTAATAAAAGGCCCAGTGGAACTTCACAGAGGCCTACGTCAGCCATATGGGTGATCAGAACAAAAACTCTTAGGCTGACAGTTAAAACCAACAAGTTAATGTATCAATATCACACACTTCATTGAGCTGCACACTAAGCACCCTAGACTTCTAGGGAGGACATAGACATACTTGGCTATATGTATAAAGTGGAGGAGTGCAAATTTAAGTCTAATCAACTGCACAGTAGGGGACAAATACAATTTACAGTGCTTTTATTTAATTTTTTTTTTGTTTTGTTTTTGTTTCAAAATCTTCATTAATGAAAGTCAAGAGCATCTACAAAACAAGACGGTAAGCAGCAATAAAAAATAACAATAAGATTACAGCCACATTGCCTGAACATGTTAGAAACATCATATTGTATCGGTAATACAGATCAACTTTTATATACTATATCAAATTTCTGCAACATTGGAAGAAGACTTCTTATCCTGTGATATCAATATATGAACTTGGAATGTGGGCAATCTCCAAATGTACCTTGGCCTTTAGGATTCTAAAGGGCCAGAACAATAGTATTTTGGTAACTGTATGCCATGTAGTGCTCCGAGAGAGATAAAGAGAGAAAGAGGAAAAGAAGAGAGAAAGTAGGTAAGTAAGAATAGGATAAGGGAGATGGAAAGAATGAGGGAAGAAGAGAGGGGATAGGGAGGCGACACCCTGGATCATCTCTAAGGACGAGATGTTCAAAAAGTCATCATAATGAAAAACTTGTTGGATCACGAGTTGGTGGTAAAAGAAGGACCATATTTTCAGAAGTAAATCCGTCATGTTTGAAAATTCATCTAAAGAATTAAAAATGATGGTAAGAAGATCTCATTGAACATTGCCATTAAAAATTCTGATCTTAAAAATTGTCTTTGAAACAAAAATTTTCAAATAAACAAAGACATTTTTTCGTCTTTAAAAGAAACAAAGACATTTTTTGTCTTTCAAACGAAAAATTGCTTCTCAGTACTTTAATTTTTCTTCTCCAAGTTTAGACCTTTTTTTATTATGTCGGGAAAGAAATGATGTTAATCAGACACAAAGTGACGTTCAAACGAATATTTTTTTCTGAAAATACCTTGCATTATGATGGAAGATTAAACCACACCCACTTTTAAGACGGCTTTTTCCCTTTGACGGAGATGGTGGAATTGGATGCAAAAAATGATGGAAACATGTCTGAGAATTGACGGATCATGGTGTAAGAACTGATTTATTCTGATTACAGACAATTTCAGTTACCATCACTTTCTGAACATCTCGCCCTATATGTATTGTATGGGAGACCATGGTAGGAAACTATACATCATGTCAAGAGATGTGTCAGTCAACGCCCAAGAGGATGAACCCCATCTTTCTGGGAGTCGGAATGTGAACTTTAAAACCAGAGGAGAGGGTGACAAGCAATTCAAGGCCAATCAGACCACATAGAGTCAAAAGCAGGTAATGTAAAAGTAGTGATAGCATGGCATCTTTCCATCCTTTTAAGATCAGATATTTTAGTATGACATAGAGAGAAAGTAGGGGCTACAGCTTCTTTCCAGAATAAAGGTATGAGGGATTTTGCTCCGTTCAATAGAACACATACCAGTGTCTTGTGCTTATTAGAGATCGATATGGGAAGGTGTTCAAAAAAGAGAAATAAGCACATTAAAGGGTCTCTTGTAAGAGTTAGAGATAGAGTTGAGTTAATTTCACTAAGTATAAGATCCCAGTATTTCACAATTACTGGACACTTCCACCAGATGTGGGACGGAGATCCCACACTGGCATTACATCTCCAACATTGGTAGGAAGAGTGAGATGAGATATGGGACAGATGTAGTGGGGTTAAGTGCCATCTGGTGAATAGTGTGTAGTTCTGCTCTCTAGAATTAGTGTCTCTTGCATATTTATAGTTGTTGTTGAATACTCTTGACCACTGCAGAATATCCAATGATATAGGTAACTCTTTTTCCTAATTTTTTAGAAAGTATAACTTAGGGGAGCCTAACACAGAACCCAAAATATTGTAACAGCCATCATCCCATGTAGAAATGATATGACCTAATACTATGTATCTTGCAGGAGTAGGGCCTAGAGTTAGGGTTTGCAAATAATAGTTGGGTTAGGTTATGGTTATCTAATATTGGGGATAGAACGTTAGTCCAGTACTTTGGTGGGTCACTTGTCATATCAAAGACCTTTGCAAGGGCCGATGCTTTATAATATCTATATAAGTCCGGTAAAGCAACACCACCTTACGAGATCTTTCTGGTTAAAATATCTCGTCGGAGTCTGGGTTTTTTTTATTAGCCCAGACAAATACCTGAATGATGGTGTTCAATGCATGGAAGTACCGTTTGGGGAGGAGTACCATTTTTACTATGTTAATTCTACCAACCCATGATGTGTGTAGGTGCCTCCATCTAGTAATGTCAGCCGAGATAGTCACCAGAAGTGGGTTAATGCTGATGTCAGGCAGAGAAATGAGATTCGGAGATAAACGTATACCTAAGTATTTAATGCTTCCAGTGGACCATGTAAAGGGATACCTTGACTGTAAATGTTCTGAGTATCTGGGTTCTAGATTAATATTTAATGGATTTTGTGAGGTTGATTTTGGCTTGTAAAAGGATAGAATATTCCTCAATCAAATGTAAGAGAGGTGGAAGGGATTTCTGTGGGTGAGAAAGTAAAAATAAAGTGTCAGCCTTGTATGCAGAAACATTCAAAGATAATTTGCCAAAACTAATTCCCGAGACATCCGGTGAAGCTCTTACTAAATTCAATACAGGTTCCAAAGAAAGAATAAACAATAAAGGAAAGAGTGGGCATCCCTGCCTAGTTCCATTCCTGATACTAAAGGGGTCTGATAAAGTGCCATTTACCAAGACCCTTGCCGTAGGAGTATTGTATAAGCTTTTGATACCTGTCATCATTTTAGTACCTAAACCAAAGTGTTGAAGCAGCCCGAATAAATATTCCCAATGTACCCTGTCAAATGCCTTTTCAGCATCTGTTGACAGAACTAACAATGGAATTTTATGAGTCAAAGTGGATTGAATAGCTGAGATAGCCAACGTTGTGCTACGTCTGACTTCCCTCCCAGGCATGTGGCCATTCTGATCGGGATGAATGACTTTCGGTAAAAATTGTTTGAGGCTTGAGGCAAGGATGTTAGCACATAGTTTCAAGTCTGTATTTAATAGGGATACGGGGTAGTAACTTGCACAGTCCGAAGGATTTTTGCCCATTTACAGTTGTTTTAAATAAATATTTTAACCCCTTGAATGATAGGGAGACTGGAAGGCTCACATTTCAGAATCTCTTGCAGGTTCAGTGAGGCAGCTGAGAGTTACTTCATATTCCCTACTGATACACTAGCGCTCACAATATATCACCAACTTCATTGGCAGGTTTATTCACAGAAGAGAAGATATGTTGATCAGGCAGTTATCAATTGAATGATGCCCTCTAATTAGGCTGACCAGATCTCACCTTTAACCGGGGACACAGGAAATAGGCATATTTCAGTACTTCACTGAAATCAAAGCAGTCCTGCTGTATGCATTTTTCCTATGCGTCCCAGGTTATAGGTGAGGTCTGGTTAGCCTACCTTTAATAAACAAACATTTTACATCTCACTGTGAACACATTACATTTATCACTCTTACTATGTTAATAAAATTGAGTGGGAAGTGTATTTTTCTTATCTCAGCTGTTCGGCACTAGCAGCAGAATGTATCAAAACAATCTAGCAATAATAACAACAACATTCGACTTGGCATATGTCACATTTTGTTATAGTAGATCCTGAAACAATATTGTACACAGACTATGCCAATGTGAAAGGGTGCAATGTTATTGCAAATGTTATCACTGTGTTAAATACTCAAAAATAGAATATATTGCTCTCTATCAGGCTGGCAAGGGCAACTATTGCCTCATATGAATTCAGCCTGTTATCGTTTGCAGTAACTATCCTGTTTTCTATGCAGAATGTTGCAGCAGGAGTGATATGCTTGGAATCCTATGGACTGTCTTTGTGCAGATTGTTAGCATGGGTAACAACAGAGGATAAGAGGCTTGTTGAAGTCTTCAATGAATGGTGGATCAAAATTCATTGACCATCATGTGGACATCAGCCACTCATGTATAGCTTGTTGGGAGGCCGTCTAACTTGTCTACTCTACCCCCATGCCTCCAACAGCACTGAGATAAAAGTGGAGTGCAGGGAAGAATAAAGGGTGATGACAGAGCAGACATCGCCACTGTATTCAAGTTGTTTGTGTGAATTTAGACAAAAGTAACTTTTTCAAGGATCCTGGATATTACAGATCAATAAATATTTCACCATCTGCAACACCCAGAGACCAGATCCTAATTAAGCAACGTCTGTCATCAGACATGAAAGAGTCAATAATGACAAGAAGGTGTCTTACTACAGAAGTTAATGATGTGTAATTTCTACAAGTAAAATGAACCACTGGATGCTCTAATCTTTATACCACCTGAGAGGTGTCCAAAGCATTTTTTTGCAATGCTGAGACCATCGCCATGGCACTCAAATGATTAAATGTCACCAGTGCATTACAATGTTATGCAGTTGGGACGTCTGTGCCATCCAAGGGGTTGATCTCATGGGAGTCCGTGTGTGTGTGTGTGTGTGTGTGTGTGGGGGGGGGAATGAGACCACTCTAGCTCACATGGAGGAATCCTCCATCATAGGAGTAGGTGAGAACGAGACACTACTGGGGAGGGGAAGAGGTGAATACTGACAGGCTGTGGTACAGAGCTGTACAGCAGCCTGTCCTCAGCTGACGTCACCGGCTTATGTTTAAAAGGTAAAATCTCAGGCTCTACTGTATTACACTTTAAAAAAAAATGGATTGAAGATTAACTGGGATAGCACTTTAAGATGCTAAGTATTTTAACAGAGGTAAGAGTTACCCTTTAACAAGTTTCATTGTAAGAGTTATTAACAAGTTTGATTGTAAGAGTTTATTAGGGTTCCACTGAGATTACATGCATTACTATAGTGTTCCACCACAGTAATACCCACAGATCTAGAGGAGGGAGGAAAGCACATTAACACCCTGAATGCTACAGAAGTTTCCAACACATTACTAGGATTCAAAGAGTTAAACAGAAGGGAATTGGGGAGGACGGAACTCTGATATACTCTGTCCCAGATTACATCACTTTACGGGGACCTCAAAATACCCAGTGATGTCACTGAAATTGAAATTCTTATTACATTTAAAAATTATAATTATTGACAATTATTATTTATAATGCCCCAACATATTACCCAGGACTATACAATGGAGAGCAGATGAGACAATAAATATTACAAGCCAACACATTGGAGAAGAGGGCCATGTCCTCGAGAAGTTGCAATCTAAAACATCTTTAAACCCACAAACAGGGTGACCAGACCTCACCTTTAATAACCCTTTGTGTGCCAGAGAGCTATCCAATGCATTGCAAAGCAATGCGCTAGATTCCTCTCTGCACTCAAAGGGTTAACCGGGGCGCATATGAAAAATCAATACTGCAGAACTGCTTTGATTTCAGTGTAACACTGAAATATGCATATTTCGTTATGTGCTTAGCGACATCTCTAACATTCAAGGTACAGTTGGCAGCTCATCCCTTTAAAGTGTTAATAATACTTAAAATGTATTTTATATTGTACCCATGAAAAACCCCCCATTAAAAACGCTATAAGTCTTATCTCTCAAATCTTTACGGTTTGAGAGATATTGGCAAGTAAAGTTTCCCCCTCACTGGCTGTTTCAGCCAAGTCTGCCATCTAGCTGACAGACTTGGAATCTGGTCCACAGATCAGCTTGTAGCTCTTCAGCAGAGCCGAGATCGCAAGATATAAAAATAACAGTTTCATTGGAAGGGTCTACAAAGTGTGCTTGCAAACCAGGCACACTTTGTAGACTATTCCAATTAAGTAGTTATTTTTAGATCTTGCGATCTCAACTCTGCTGAAGCGCCTCGGCCGGTCTGCGGACCAGATTCCAAATCTTTCAACTACAGAGCTGATGTCACTCAGGGGGAATCTTTAGAGTACTTGTGAATATCTCTCAAATCATAAAGGTTTGAGAGATAAGACTTATATTGTTTTTAATGTTTTTTTCATGGCTACAATATACATTTTTAAGTATTACTATCACTTTAACCCTTTTGGTGCCAGAGGAGCGTGCAACGTTTTGCAAAGCAGTGTGTTGCACAAACCTCTGGCACTCAAAGGGTTTAGTCCTAACTCAAATTAGCAGCATTGTTGCAAAAACAAGTTTCACACAGTAGATATCATTGTTTTCTACGGAACAGTCCACATGGGCACCTTTTTTCAGCTACAATTGTTGTCAATGACAATCTTGTTTTGCTGCAGCAAAATTGTATCAAAAGTTGCCAGTGTGAGCTGTATGGATACCAGGGGAGGGCTGTCCTGGGGGGCAGGGGGGCAATTGCCCCCTGGGCTGGTCATATGTCTGGGCTGGTAGGCCACTGCATTTCACGAAATCTCCCGATTGCTGCTGTAAATGGAGCTACACTAGTGATACCACAGAGGTACAATCCAAATGGAGCTACACTAGTAGTATAAACCATTTCTCTTGTAAGCTCTATAATATTACTAGGTAAGCTTGACTAAAATTGTAAGCTTTGTAGTGGCGCACTAGTGTAGCCCCATTTCAACTGTAAGCTATGTGGTATCACGTGACTTATGTCACAACATTAATGCCAGTTTTAAAATTAATAAAATGGGGTGGGCTGGAACAGTGGCCTGGAACAATAATAGAAATGGGCCACTTGAATGTATTTGTCCCCTGGGCCACAAATTGCCAGCCCTCCCCTGATGGATACATGGGAACATTATTGCAGCAGAGCACTAATCACTACAGCCATGCAGCAGGTAATTTCATATGTATTCATGATTTTGCAACATTATCAAGTTGCTAAATAATATTGTTACATCTTTTATCTAACAGTAGTATCCATATCCCCCCAAAAAAGTATTTTGATTTCACATGATCTTCTGATTACTGTTCTTATCCCTCACAAAGATTATATAAATAAACCTTTACAGGTTGCATCTTACTACACTGATGTAAACAATAAAATTCCTTAACCTGTTAAGGACCAGTGGTCCAGGGAAGATGCCTTCCCTTAATGACTGCTTTGATCCTTTCCAACACGCCGGTACATGTGACCTGTTATGCGTACTGGCGCGCCATGTTGGAGTCTATTCGACACCATTCCAGTCTTGGAGCAGTCAATTTTAGACGCCATTTTTACTTACATCACTCCCGGAGGAGCTCTGTAAGTAAAACGTACACGACGTGCTATGACTGTCACCAGTCCTTAAAGGGATAGAAATGTTGCTTTAAAAAAGTTGCTCGCCAAGTCTTCTGTATATTAAAAGTAACCGATTGCACTATGTCTAATCCCTAACAATAAAGATCCACCGCCCACCCCTTTCTGGATACATCACCCTGAAGATTCAGGCTGGTCAGGACGGCTATAGCGAGGGACAAACTTCAGTAAGCAAAGGGAAATCCTGCCCTCCTTCGTCAAGGTGTGTGTGTGGGGGGCAGGATTTCCCTTATACTTACTGAAGTTTGTTCCTCCCTGTAGCTGTCGACTCGCACGTCCAGATTTCAGATTTGGTGGGAGGCGTCCAGAAAGGGGCAGGCAGGCAGATCTTCAGCTCTTCATAACTTTTGAACTATAAACATGTAAGGTATGAGACATAGCGCAATTGGTTATTTTTAACATACAGAAGACTTGTGCACAACTTTTAAAGCAACATTACTATCCCTTTAATGGTATAAGGACCGTGACAGTCATAGCACTTAATCTGGTTCTTAAGGGGTTAAGGCAGGGTTAGTCAATTGCTAGACTTCCAGCTGTTGGGGACTCCAACTCCCATCATGCCCAACAAGCCAACAGTGGTCTGACAATTGAATACTCCTGCCTAATAGAGATCATAGCACTCAATTGACAGTAGAACAGGATCAGCCATAAAGCATCAGCAGACTTTGGAGGAAGAATTAATACAAGTCACAGGATTATTTCAAGTATATTCCACCAAGCAAGAAGTAGCCAGAGTAACTTAACCCCTTGTGTGCTACTGACAGCTCCAAAACATTTTGGTCTGTGCTCAGAAAGAAAAAGATGAGAAATTCTGGAGCAAACCATTCCCAATGATTTAAATGGGAATTTTAACCCTTGAATGCTATAGAGGTCTCCAATGTATTGCTTCACTATACACTTAGCCCTTTGAGTGCCAGAGGGGTACACAACACATTGCAAAGCACTCTGACACTCAAAGGGTTAACTTGAGGGCCAGAAGGATGTGTAATGTATTGCATAAGCTTCTGTGTTTTTTTTGTTTGTTTTTAACAACACTACACTATTTTACTCTTTGCTACACAAGGAGTAGAAATAAATATAAAAATATCCTGAAGAAAAAAGCACTGTAAATTGAAAAACAAAAACTTGTTCACACACCACTGCACTATTTTACCAATTTTTACACAAGATTCTTGACAATTAAAAATGTATATTTTTTTTTTTTTTTTTTTTTTTCTATTTTTCATTTTTGAAAGCCCATTGGTGTGTGCAACACATGTACTGTGCACTCCCTGGTATTTAAGGGTTAATTACAAATTTAACACCTTGTGATGCATTGGAGATAGCAATATTGGTAACAACAGTGTGCAAATTAACCCATAATCAGCCTAGTTGAAAGTCCCTAAGATCTAGTCATTGTATGTTAATGGCAGAGAGCCTCAGTGGAAATCAGATGAAAACTTGTAATTCTGGAATGGCTGTCTGCTCTTTCTTTACAATGTAGCAAGTCAGTTTCAGTTGAAATCCCAAATGTAAACACCACTCTGCATTACAGTTGTCAGACTGAATTCCCAGAAAGTAATAGGGTTATTGTCTCTAAAGGTAGAAGGGGAGGAGATCACATCAGTATCTGCCTCCTCCCTCTGTATTGTTCTGCACCACAGGAATTGCAAAAACCAAACTTCTCCCCACCCCAGGCACAGACTCCAGTCCACATAAATCCAGATCTCCTTCAGGTAGAGTGTTAAAGTACCAAGAGGAGACTGAGGCAGTGATCACTTCATCTTGACTTAGAGAACAGGTGAGTGGGTGATCTGGTGAATGTGTGGAGCAGGTGTATCCAATTGAGAGTGTTGTGCAGGTTAAATGACACTTGTATTTCTGTGGATTGACTGAAAACTCATAGGTTTGGGAAAATGTGTGTTTGTGGTACTCACTATATTCCTGTGTGTTCAAATTTTTTTTTAACCCTTTGATGGTCAGAAAAGTGTGCAATGCATTGTAAGGCAAGGTGTTGCATGCTTCTCTGGTCTTCAATGTGTTTATCACATTGTAAGTACTACATACTTGTTGTTGACTTCATAGTAATGTTGGTACTATGTAGGAATTATAGTTTTAATGTAGCCTGAAATCCTAAAAAGAGGTTATAGTTCATACATATGGGACCAGATCTGCACTTTAATTGCTTGAGTGACACGCTCACTGCTTTGCTATGTTGCCACTCAAAGTGTTAATGCCGGACCCTTGTGAAAGATTAATTTTATAGGACGCCATAACCAGATAAGCCTGTATTATATATTTCCTTTAGTGTATTGTGTTCATTATTTTGAGTCCAATGTGGTATCCAGCGCATTTGGTTGGTGGGAAGATCTAGGAACACCGTTTTGGGTGCGGTAGGTCTCCATAGTTTAACCCTTTGAGTGCCAGAGGGCTACACAACGCATTGCAAAGTGTTGTGTACCCCACTGGCACTCAAAGGGTTAATGAAATGTTAGCATTTGCTGTTTGCTTGAATAAACAGAATGTTGGTATTTAAATATTGTCTTTAACCCCTTGAATGCTAGGTCTATTGGCTCTCTATCACCGAAGGGGTTTAAAGCTTAATTTAGATCCCATTGTCCTGTACCTATATATCAGTGCTAAAATGTAGTATTTCACATTTATTGGGTTGCCGTTAATTGATACTGCCTTCTGTAACCCTTTGAGTGCCAGAGAGGTAGCCAATGCATTGGTTACTAATCCTTAGTCATATTGCTCAGCTAGGAACCCAGAGGGTTATTACTCAGCTAACCAATGTTATCCTACAGACAATTCCCCCCCCCAGGTTTATTGCTTCATCTCACCTTAGTACATTGCCCCCTGGTTTGGGATATCACTGGAAGAAACTGCAGGGCTGACTTAGGGACATGTGATCAGCATCCAGGTATTGTAACCCTATATGTGAAAGAGGGGAGTGCATCGCCTTGCATTGCTCTCAAAATTAAAGGGGGCTCCTAGCAGGCAATTATACAAAAGTGAGATGTGCCGGTTTATCTTTCTGAGATCTGTATTTGATACTTATGTGCATCTAAAATTGATCGCTGTATTGGCTGTGTAAGGGGAGCAGACCTCTCCTTTTACACAGTACACTTATGTGCAGGGTTGCACATTGGTTCCTGCACTGTCCAGGAGGATATTGCCTTCTTCATAGGTATTTTAGATTTGTGGTAAGCCTTGTCTCACTTAAGATTGTACAGCAATGGTTATAGGGTGACTGAAATCCCAGGTATGGGGGGATCTTGTAGAGAATTGGGTGGAAAACTGTTCTGAGTGCTGTATGTAAAAGGGAGGAAAGTAATAGAGATGGACTATATTGGAAAGTATGCTAAAATGACCTTAACAACCCCCCCCCTCCAATACACTGTAGAGGTGGACTGGTCATCTAAGAAGTAAGATATGCAGACTTGCCTTTATTTGTTGTATATTTATGTATTTGCCCACTGACTGTAGGAGTAGGTAAACTGAGGTCTTCTGGCTGTTGACTACAACTTGCATCATTGCCGCTGGCTTTTGATGATGGGAATTGTAGCCTACAACCCCTCTCTCAGAATGAAAGTTGCTACTTGTACATATTTAGGAAGTATGTGGCTGATTTTAACCCCCTTCTCTGCTGGAAATCTGTGTAGTGCAAATGGGTAAAGAAGATGAACTCTTCCCCCCCCCCCCCCCCCTTCCCTTCAGTGAGCAGTGCTAATAATCTCTTATTAATGGGACAGAATCCATGGTAAATTTGCTTATACACTCTAAAATGTTGCATACTTTTAACCCTTTGCATGGGAGAGAAGTATCGATACCTCTCTTGTACTCAAAGGGTTGACCAGTGTGTATGAGTGAGCCCAATGTATTTGAGATAAAGTGACCAATCACACTGGTGGTTGCGTAGCAAAACATTTTTGTAGCAGAACTATTTTGTAGTAACTGAAAACAATTTTTTTTTTGTAGTACCACAGTGTAGCAGGTTTTCCCAACATGCCATTCTCTCTATAAAACAGAAGATCTAAAATTGCTGGGACAATGCAGTTATTTGCTACAGTTGTGATTCCTTGAAATCCATACTACAAATTTTGTAGATTCATTCTTGGCTGTTGGAGGAAAGTTGCAGCATGCTGCAACAATTACAGTGTTTTTTTTGTGTGAAAAGGGCCTAAGAGGTGTCTCTGTGAAAACAGGCTTTTAATCTAATTATTTGCTTTAACGGTTCTCTGCTTAGATTCAAGTTATGAGCCCTTTAATGGCAAACCTTATGGCTTTTATACTAAAAAAAACTCCTTCAAATGTCAGCTTGGAGTGCATTGATTTTAAATGAATAAAGAACTGTTTTTTATTATTGGCAAATATAGTTTGAAGTTAGAATGCTATATTGTTGACTACCAAAGTCTTCTATTCTAAGATAGATACTCGTAACTATGCTTCCTTGTAAACCTAGTGTCTTGAGGTGTGGTCAGATAGGGCCTTTTGTATCAAGCTGCGTGGGAACTTTTGAAAAAGCAGAAAAAAGTGTGTCCTGATCGCTTTCCCAAAAGGGCTGCTTTAACACAGTGTCCATCAACACATGGGAGTGAGCAACGCTTTTGAAAACCAAACTCTATAGAAGCTTCTGTTCGGTTAGTTGTGTAGCATGGGTCTATCTGGCCCTACCAGCTGTTGGACTACACCATTTATCTTTAGATTGCCATCAACTAGCTGAGAATGATGGGAACTGTAGTCCGCCAGCTGCACAATATGTTGTTCAGCCCTAACTTACATATGTTTTGAGATGACAGTTTTAGGTCTTTGTCTTCAATGTAGATCCAGGTATCATCTGTAAAAGTCAGTTATTTTAAGTAGTCCGTAAAATCTAATCCTAAAATGTCATTTTAATGCATGTGTAGACTTTCTATATAGAAACCAATTGGTTAATTGTATACAGCTTTTGCTGTTAACCCCTTGAGTGCCAGTGGTACACAACGCATTGGTCTCTCTGGCACTCAAAGGTTTAAGCCTTTGACAGCCAGAGGGGTTAACATATTTGTTCTGATTTTCAGAAAATCTCTATCTCAACCCCCTTCCAGCAAATGAAACATTTTATATATTTGTTTTTAAGACACTGTATCAAGGTAACTTTAGCCTTGAAAAAAATCAGGAATGGGAGTCTCCACAGAGCATATGTAAGACATGATGTTAGGCCTTTTCTCTACAGCCAGATTATTGTAAGGTTTTCCCTGGCTAGGACCTACAATATAACCTTGATTGTGTTGCTTCTAAGCAGGCTGTGGGAAGCATTGCTTTGCACTCTTCCCTTCCTTGTCAGGAGGCCATACTCTGCATAGGACACAGCAGGAAGGGAGGAGTGCAAAGCTGATTTCACACCTACTAAAATGGCGAAGGGTGGGTTGGTACACCTGAAGCCAGGTAAGATGTAATGCCCTCCCGCTTTCTTTCTGTTCATTGTGAAGGCCAGACCATGGAACAGAGGAAAGGGGTCTGGCCTTCAAAAAGTCTTAAAACTTCTCAAATAAATATATAAGCTATAATTTGCAGAAATGTTCCCTTCTCTGACACAGACGCATTGTATAAATGGGAACCACTGTACTACTTCCATCACCTTTTAAGTGGAACACATAGGAAACATGCATATTTCACGGATACACAGAAATCCGAGTAGCTCAGCACTATGCCTATTTCACATGTACATACCAGATAACTTTCAAAATGCGCTAACCCTGAGATCTTTGAAATATTAACCATTAAAGTTCCCTATAACCAATATTCTAGGAAATAGGTTCTCCTATTGGCCATCAAGGAACCATTTACATGCTACAATCTGGTGATTATCACTGGTTGAACCCACATAAGACTAGCAGGATGTCCCCTCTTTCTGATACAAATGAAACCAATTTACAGACTCTAGAAGTGGTTATATGGTGCAGGTCAGATAGTGGGTAGCACTGACCTCTCACCCCAAGAATTTTTCCTTTAACCCTGAGATTCGGGTCAGAACTCTGGGTCAAACACGAAGAGTTCCAGGTATGCACATGTATTCCCAGTTAAAGTTGAGGCCTGGCAGGGGTCACTCTACTGCAGCAGCCAAATGGTTAATATTGGATTCCATACTTTGATAGACCCTTTTTAATAGGAATTTAAGTGTATAGCTCATTTACGTTTATTTTGTAATTTTGGTGGACTGAAGCTAATTTAATCTATAATATATATAATCTAATTTTTTTTTCCCCCCTACAGGTTACTCAGAGTTGCATGATGACAGAAAAAGGGTCTGCTGGCCTTGTGGGGCTGATTGTGTTTGGAAATATCATTATCATGGTGAGTGGACTTCTCGGCTCAGAAGAGAGAACACTAGAGTTATTTATTAGTCTCGTGGGTGATGGCGGGTGCAAGTTTATTTTTTTTATATATCAAATGGGAAATCCAGTCTGGTTTTTATGACATATTTTGAGTGAGAGTGACTTCTCTATATACTTTTGCTTTTAGTGCCAGAGGGGTGCCCAGTGCACTGGACATTCCTCTAGTGCTCAAAGTGTTAAGTAGTTGTTATAAACACATTTTTGTAGTGTGTGGGATTTTTACATTTAGTAAAGAAATTGGCTAACTCCATTTTACAGCCCTGATAGTTTGAGGAATGCGGCCTTTCGGGTAAGTCTGGATATTTTTGAGGTGGGAGTGGAGGTAGAGGAATGTCCTTGTGGTGGGGATAGTTGTCACATCCAGGGATGGCTGTAAAGCTGTGTCACGTCCAGGGATGAAATAGGTGCAAGGCCAAGGGGCCCCACTAACTTAAAGGGACAGTAATATATGATGAGGTCATAGTTTAAACTAGTCCTATGTACATTTTGGCACGTGTCTTCTACAGCAATTTTGAAAATCATGGTCGAGTCCATTCTGACCTTTTCCGCTCCTAAAAGGGAAAATATACTGCCCCCACAAAAAATAAATCTAACCCTTCTGTAAACGGCACCTTATCTTGCTACATATGGAGCATACCAACTGTACCAAAGGGAGAAAAATAAGATCCCAAAATTCCCTTTGAGATTTTTTTTTAATGGGACTATTAAAGGGATAGTAATACTTCATTTTATCTTTATTTTATTTTGTAGGCGTTAAAAAAACACGAAGAATAATGATATAAGTCTTATCTCTCAAACCTTTATAGTTTAAGAGATATTCACAAGCAAAGTTTCCCCTCCCGCCCCTTTTACCTAGTGTAAGAAATCTCTTCTCAGATGTGGAATCTAGTTGTAAGACCAGACAGATAACAGCAGGGGACAATCTTCTTACAGAGAAAACAATGAAAGCCCTGCCCCCCTTGACAAGCTTTTCAGGTTTTTCCCTTATCTTAATTGAAGATTGTCCCTCTCTGCAGTCTACCTGGGCACCTCCCTTCTGATCTGGCTGAGTAGTATTACATCAATAAAAGGGTGGGAGGGGGACACTTTTAGACCATTCCAATGAAGGGATTCCGTGTAAGTAACGAGATCCCGGCTCATCTCAAGGGCCAGCGTGTGGACCGACACAGATCTCCTGCTGACAGCTTTACAGCTGTCAGTAGGAGAAATCAAACTTTAAACGCCTGTATCTCTTAAACCATAGCGGTTTAAGAGATATGGTTTTTTGCATTTAGATCAGCTTTTTAAGCCTTTTTTTTTTTTTTTAGACATTACTAACACTTTAACTCCACAAATGCTAAATGATCTCCAATGCACTAGAGACCACACTAGAATTGAAGGGGCTAAATGCCCATTTCAATGCGGAATTTCTGATTTAGTTTGCTCAAGAATTGCTCCACTTTAACTAGATGAATATGACCATTTGTGATCCAATGATATCAAACTTGGCAAAACACGTTATTAAAGAGAACCAGTTTTACTGGTGAGCTCTCTTTGGTGCTAGGGGAGATGGCCTATGTTGTATTCCCAAAAAACAATGCAATGCACTCCATACCTCTCTGGCACTCAGAGGGTTAAGTTAGAGGATGGGAGCGGTAATGTGCATCAGTAGTACTTTTTATAAAGGCAAGAGAGACAGTTGGGGGGGGGGGGTGTATGCATTAGGCAGTGATAGTAAATTTGAACTACAAATCCCATCCGGTTTGAGTTCAAACAATTGATTACTCCTGCATGAAGGTGAGAAGCTATCCAGCAATACATTCTGATTCTTAAATTCTATTGAGCCTATGCACTAATGTCTCCAACTTGAGTGTAATTAATGCGTAGATGCCCTAGAATGTTGTAGGAAAAGAGTTTATCACACTGGAGAGTCTGTGTCCTCTTTAACACACATTGGTACATCTTCCAAGACATGGCCTCCCAACAGAAGGATTATCAGGACAATCGTAGAGATTGTGAATACCTGAGATGCACGTATCTGGACACTAGATTATGTAACCTCAATTAGACTGGCATTTTTAAATGGAAACAAATTTCCCACTTTAGTTTCTCGAAACTTCTCAGTTTGGTAGAAGATCATTGGGAATATCTTCTGTTCCCTGTGGTACAGCTGCTTGAGCACATAATAGCTCCACTTTTTCCTCTATACTTATGCCCAGTTATCACTCCTATCAAACTATTCATAACCTGTACCCTGTGTGTTTGTTGTTTTTCTTTTTTAAACAGATGTCTGGATTGGCATTGTTTGCTGAAACGATCTGGGCTACCACTGACCCATACAAGGTCTACCCCATTCTGGGGGTGACTGGAAAAGATGATGTGTTTGCTGGGGGCTGGATTGCCATCTTCTGCGGCTTCTCTTTCTTCCTTCTTGCGATTTATGGCATCGTTTCTGCCATCCGGGGAAGTCGCACCATGATCATGACGGTGAGTTGGTATCCTTCTTGCATTGCAGAATAATTTGGCCAGAGGTGTATCAAACACACTGCCTTGCAATCTGTCTGATACCACTATAGCCTCGAATGACTTATACTTTTGAACTTTACACACACATTGGAAACCAGGTAATCACTAACCCTTTCAGTGCCAGAGGACCCCTCTGCCACTGAAAGGGTTAAACATAACTGGAAGTCTCAGCAAGGGGCCCCCAAAATTTGGAGGACAACTTGAAGTGCACAAGAAAACTGCAACATAAAGGGGAGATAAAAAATTTCTTAAATTATCATTATTTATTTTTAAATGTGGCTTTTAACCCCTGGAATGATTGATCTGCGGTGTATTAAGAAACTGTGTGTTGGAAATCTTCTCAACAGTCAAGCAATAAAAGCTCCATTTTTAAATAAATGATTTACATTTGTTCCCTGCAGTGCAGTTGGTTTGACCTGTGTTTCACCCTTTGAGTGCCAGAGAGCCAACTAATGAATACATCTAATGAATTGGCCTCTTGGTTTTTATAATTTTCTGAGGAATGCAGACATTGGATCCCCCCCCCCCCCGTTTATATATTAAAAAAAAAAAAACTCAACCATTTTGTTTACTCAGACTTGTAATGAAATAACTTTAACAATATTTTAATCCTCTCCTTTGTTCCTTATATCTGCAATAATATTGTATTGCCTTTTGGCACAATTGTTACAAATATGTATTAAGATGTAGAGGCATCAATTTCTTTAGGTTTGTCTTAATCATTTGAGGACCAGAGGGGCATGCAATGCATTGCATACCCTTCTGCTCAAGGGGTTAAAGAATAGGGTGACCAGACCTCACCTTTAACCAGGAACACATATAAAAAATGCATACTGCAGGGCTGGTTTGAATTCAGTGCAGTTCTGAAATATGCCTATTTCCTATGTGTCACTGGTTAAAGGTGAGGTCTGGTCAGCCTATTAAAGAAGCAGTACGCTTGTACAGAAGGGAGGAGTGTGTGTATATTATGTGTGGGTGTTTTTTTTTTTTTTTTTTTTTTTTTTTTTTTAATACATCTTACCTGGCCTTGCTCTCTGCCACTTTGAGTGTTTGAGAGGTAACTGTAGCCTTTCAGCGCAATGCGTTTGAATACCTCTGACACTTAAAGGGTTAATCAACAAAATGTTGCTGTCTCATTTTGCAGTGAAAGGGTTAATGTGGAACACCTGCACTGACCCTTGACATTTTTATCTTCCTCCATAGTACCTGGTGCTGATGATGATCGTTTACATATTTGAATGCGCCTCCTGTATAACATCTTTCACCCACCGAGACTACGTGAGTGTTTTGACTTTTTTTTTTTTTTTTTTTTTTTTTTTCCCCTCCATTTACACGTGAGGGCAGGATGGAGTGGCTTTTGAGGGGTTTGGTGTATATAGCTGCTCACTTTTGTGCTTCTTTTCCTTTCAGATGATAAATTCTAATGTGATCAAGAAGCAGATGCTAGAGTTATATGCAAATCCCAGTTCAGTACAGGGGAAGGAGATTACTTTGGTGTGGAACAGATTCATGTTGGAGGTAGGTGATCGCACCCATTGAGTGAGGATGTAATCTACAGGGCATTCAGAGCTTCCTATATTGTGTAAAAACACATGAGTATTGAGTCTTTTGGGGGCACACAGTCATTAACATGGGTTTTGGTAATGTTCATAAAATATATATAATAACCCCCCCAGACACACACACACACACTTAAGTTGTAGACCTTTAACTATCCTTCCCTCTTAAACCCAAACCTAATAAATGGCAACTACTGACAACCGGTCCTTATCAATACTGGATATTGGATAATCTACCTTTGGTAAATCTTTCTTTCATGAAACCTTGTTGTGAAAGACTGCAGGAAAGATTTCATGCTGAATAAAACATGGGCACTCTCACTGCTGGTAGATGATGCATTCATCAATTAACACAAATCAAACTTGAATGTATTTTAATGCAGTACATCCACATCCCACTGTGTTGTGGTGGGCTACTGTCATTGGTAAAAGCTATTCATGAAAAATGGCAGCAGTGCTGACATAAAATCAGTCATAAAAGTACTGCTCCCATTAGTGGGGAGTATCTTGATTTACTCTACAGAGAGAGCTCACAAAATCTTCTTTTATATTATGCATCTTTCTTTAACTCTCAGTGACCACGAGAGAAGTGCTGTTTAACTAAATTAAGAATAGAAGAACCCTTTTGATTGTACCTGCTCCTCTTACCACAAATCCAATATTCTGTGTTACTATCCGTTATGGCCAGGGAAGCTGGTTTAGTTTTAATAACAATTACTATCACTTTCTACTTGTCGGCTTGAGACACACCAACAGGTCAGATTTTGAAGGCGAATCAATAAAAATGTCTGAACCACTGATTACTCATCTGAGATTAATATAAAATTATATAAAAAAAAAACAAACATTGGTGTGTCCTGAGGACTAACAGCAAGAATCCCTGCTCCTTGCTTACTGAATATGCTTTGTATATGTTACAGAAAAACTGCTGTGGGGTAGAAGGCCCTCTAGACTGGGTGCAATATTCTTCTGCATTCCGGAAGTCATACAATGAGTCCGTGGCCCCATGGCCTTTCTGGTGTTGTCAACGTAACAACAATTTTGAGATTATCAGTGAAACTGGTTGTCGTGTTGGACACAAATCTTATGTCTACCAACAGGTAAGATGATGTGCATGGGCTGCAAGGACGCTATTGCTATTTCTATTTCAATAGGGAAAATCTCTAGCTTCCAAGCAGCTGTATAAACTATGTCCTGGGCAAAGTAGTGTATGTGGTGTTTTTCTCAACCGAAAAAACAAACTGTTTAATCAATATCCTTCTTACAGGGATGCTTTGATCACATTGGACATGCAATTAACAGCTATACCTGGGGCATCTCTTGGTTTGGGTTCGCAATTCTTATGTGGACGGTAAGTTGGTGAACAGCCTGAGAGTACAGTCAGAAACTGGCATGGGTCAAACTACCAGAGTGAGGGAGATATGTTATCATATTATATGAGGCTGGCAACTGATGGCTCTCTAGCTCATAGACTACTAATTCACTAGTTGGTGGAAAAATAAACAAGGTTTGAGGCTTTGAGCATAAAATGAGAACATTTTATATTCCTTGTGTTAATGAAGGAACAGATGCTGCTATAGCATGCTTTTCCCCATTCTTGTCAATTACAGAAGAGAAACTTCAATATTCATATCGGTCTGGTCTCACCCACAGCACAGTCCCAAATGCCAGACAATTCTACCCTGGGTGAGGGGGGAAAACCCATCAATCAGCTGGAGAGCTGCCCATTAGCACCTGCAATGTACACTCTGTCACGTGTCAAAATACCATGTTCACCCAAATGCAGGCATCTTGGGCGAGTATACTGTACCTGTAATACTAATGAATGCAACGGAATTGGAGCATACCTGCTATTGTTGGACTGAAACTCCCAATCACATTAGCCAGTGAGTGGCTTGTTGAGGTTGAAGTCCACCAACAGCTCGGAGATGCAGGCTGCTCACAGGAAAAGTTGAGGGGGATGGAGTATGAATGTGGTACAGAGCCTAAGTGTTCAAAATTTTTGCATGTTTAAAGTTTTGCTGTGCCAAATGGTGGTGTCATTTCTGGCCATGCTATTTCCAAGTTCAGCACAGACTATGGACAACATAGCCCAGAAAATGGGTGCAAGCCTCTCCCTTTTTCCTCTTGCACTGGGGGGTGGTGTAAATGGATTGTTCATCTAGATGGTGGATGCTAGTTAGTGTGTGTCTGTAAAACATATGACCTATCAACAATCCCTCCCCAATCTGAGTTGGTCATAAACTTGTTTGGGTCAAGGTCCACTCTTGTTTGCCTCCAATAGTGTGAAGGATGGGAAGCAGTCCTTTTGAGGTTGGGAGAGCAGAAACATGTAATCCAACAGCTGATGAAGATGCTGGGATGGATCTGAGAGCAATAGTATATTAGTAGCACATGTTGCTGTAAGCCAGGAGAAGTCAAATTGTAGATCTCCAGTCGTTGAAATGCAGCTCTCCTTTATTAACCAGACTGAAGCTGATGGGAGTGGTAGGCCCCAAAATCTGGAGATCTAATAATTGATTACTCCTTTTAAGGGTGGTGGTGTGGAAAGGATCTTGTCTACTCTCTTAACTTTCACGTGTTCTTTCTGCAGATGCTGGTAATGTTGATGACAATGTATCACTACACCAAACTCTGAAGAGCTTATCCACCAGGCACAAGGACAATGACCATGAATGCTTAATGAGTAAGGGGGTATGGCCTCCTTATACCACTTGGATGCAATTTCTATGCTAAGAGACCAGCTTGTAACTACTTCTTGGTCATTTTTTACTTCATGGTAAAATGGCTGTCAATTAACCCTGCGGGACTTTTTTTTTATCCAGATCTGTGAAATGAGATTTGTTTAGGTGTAATGGACTGTAATGACAAACATCTTCAACAACCAAAACCCTTCCACTTCCAAGGGGAGGATCCATTTTGAAGAATATACTCCTTCTCGATAACGGCAACACTAAAATGTCCCCTGTCTTCTGCTAGAGCAGTGTGTAAGGTCTGACAGCTTTTATTGTAAAAGCTGTTTATGTTCCTATGCATATTCCTTTTAGTTTACCTTGCTGCATTCACTGTGATTCTCGTCATCCCTAGGAGGACATTTGATTTTTACAATCTTAATAAATTTCTAAAGGATTGCCGTCTGTATAATGCCAGCACCCACTTTTACAAAGGCAAATGTTTAGTGACTGGGGAGAAATTAGTGCTGAGAGCGAAGTGTTCAATGAAGCCATCCATCCTGTCAGTTAAAACACCCCCTCCCTCCAACCCCAATTATATACATATATATATTTACTTTTGTAAATTTCACGTCGTCTTCTGAAATAAATATTTTTGTTTTTCTTAAACCTGAATGAGGCTTGGTATTTACAGATGGAATAGAATCTAAAATAACAGCTAATGTGTACAGGCTGCAGAAAAGCAATTACTTAAAGGGATAGTAATGTTTCATAATAAAAGCCGCTCTAATTAATCATCATAGTATTTGGACTTTGGAGAGCGTTATTTCAATTCTGTCAGAGTTGTAGTTCAAGAGTAATTCAATGACAAAGTATCCCCCTCCCGCCCCTTTTACTGATGTCACACTCTTCAGCCAGACCAGAAGGGAGGTGCCCAGGTAGACTGCAGAGAAGGACAATCTTCAATTAAGATAAGGGAAAAACCTGAAAAGCTTGTAAAGGGGGGCAGGGCTTTCATTATTTTCATAGGAATAAGTGTGTCCCCTTCTGTTATCTGTCTGGTCTATGGACTGCATTCCACTTCTGAGAAGAGATTGCTTACACTAGGTAAAAGGGGCGGGAGGGGGAAACTTTGCTTGTGAATATCTCATAAACCATAAAGGTTTGAGAGATAACACTTATATCATTCTTCATGTTTTTTTAATGTCTACAAAATAAAATAAAGTTAAAATGAAGTATTACTATGCCTTTAAAGGGGAAGCAACACCTATTAACCACCCATTTACCTTGTTATGGCCAACAAATCCTAATGGTCCTTCTGCAATGTTTCCTTAATTCTAGCTATGTCTTTAATATATCTTGGATGTCCTGTCCATGGAGGCAGACATAAGTTGTAGCAGGACCTCAAACTCTGCTCCCTTTTAACATGATGATCTTAGCCCATTAAAGACCAGGGGGGTATGCTATGAACTGTATTGTGGTACATACCCCTTCAGTCTTAAAATACTGTCAGGTCTTCCTCCGTGGGCATGACGTTAAAGGGATAGTAACATTTCACAAAAACAGCAGCTCCAATTAATCTTCATAGTATTTGAGCCATAGAGAGTGTTATTTCAGTACTGTCAGAGTTGTAGTTCAAGAGTAATTGAATGATAAAGTATCCCCCTCCCGCCCCTTCTACCTAGTGTAACACTGCTCTCCTCAAATGTGGAATCTGGTTGCTTGACCAGACAGCTCACAGCAAGGGGCAATCTTCTTACTGTGAGAACTTTGAAAGCCCTGTTCCCACTGAAAGGTTTTTCCCTTATGCTAATTGAAGATTGTCCAGACAGCTTACAGAGAGGGACACCAC
Source organism: Rhinophrynus dorsalis (assembly GCA_037306005.1). Classification (NCBI taxonomy): domain Eukaryota; kingdom Metazoa; phylum Chordata; class Amphibia; order Anura; family Rhinophrynidae; genus Rhinophrynus; species Rhinophrynus dorsalis. The sequence goes on from CM074724.1 coordinate 284,863,754, forward strand.
CTTTCTGTTATGAGGTGAGCAGTGTTACATCAGTAAAAGGGGCAGGAAGGGGATACTTTACCATTCAATTACTCTTGTACTATTCTGTATTGAAATAACACTCTCCATGGCCCAAACACTATGAAGATTAATTGGAGCTGCTTTTATTGTGAAACATTACTATCCCTTTAAGTACGACTATGGACAAAGGAATAGGGGTCAAATTAGTAGAAGATTTGGGTGTTACTTCCCCTTTAACTCCTTGAGTAGTGGTAAAGCAATGCATTGCACAACTTTCTTGCCTTCGAGCGGTTGAGATTATAATGCAGATAATTATGGAAGTTGTGTAGTGGTTTCTGGTTTGTACTTTAACCCTATGGATGCTAGAGGTATGCATGTTGCAAAGCAATGTGTTTTGAGTCCTCTTAACCCCTCGTGTGCTAAAGACATCTGACACCAGCACAAATGGTATTGTTGGTACTTCGCAAAGGGCTAACATTTGTTCAGCTCACAGTGTAACTTTTGCACAAGTGGTCGTACTTACAATTTGTAGGAGGTTACAATTGAAATGCCCTTTTGATAAACCAGTACTAATATTTGTAATATTCATCTGGGGTCACTGGTACAGGAGAATGATTCCATAGATTAGTGGTTCCAATATTATATATAAGCGTTGGTGGGTGGAAGCACTCATGTAAGTGAAAAAAGGAAGCATTAAGCACTCAGGGAAACGTTGACACAGCAGTTGATTAAATTTTACTCTCCTTTTGAAAAAGCTCTGAGTGCTTGATGCTTCCTTTTTTCACTATAATTATATACATTTTTTTTTTTTTTTTTTTTTTTAACTTCTTAACTTTCGTCAGCCTTTATAGAAAGTGGTACCCTGAGTGTTACCCATTACCATACCTGGGAACTCTCACCCTGAGATCTGGTTCAAAACCCAGAGCGATTCCAGTGCTTCCTACTATGATTTACACCAATCTACTACATATTTAATGTCCAAATTAGTCAAATTTCTACCACAAAGGCAGAGGAAGAAGTCCTGCTGGTCCTGTTATTTAAACTGAACTGTAGTATGTTAAAGGTTCCTTGATTTGGATCATCTCTGGGTTACAGCAAACATTGACATAGCACCTAGAATCTACTTTCTTGGAAGAATTAAGGGTTAATATATCAAGCTCAAGATGAGCTCATTTAAAAAGTTTCCAGGTGTGCCCATGACAAACAAGACTCCCACTGAGATCCACTGTAAATAGACAATTTGGAGCCATGCTTAGGCTAGAAAATTGCTCTAGCTCTGTATATCGGCCTCAATGTGTGTAATGTTGTGCAATACCCGGCAGCCTGTTCTTACATAGGCAATAACTGAACCAGCTGTATAAAGGCAGTGCACCAATTTTGGGCAAACCAATGGCACCATAAGGGACGATAAACATTTCAGTAGATCCAGAGGTTAGCAATCCAATTATTATATTGGATATCCCTTTGGTAATTAAATATTTTTTTAACTCTGAGACCTCTCTCAAACCTCCAAAGCATTTTCTCATTCAAGCTGTTTTAACCCTATAAGGAGCAGTTACTTGTCAGGACCATCACTGGTTTCTTTGCCTAAAGGACTGGAGTCAGTCTTAACACGTCACATATCTTGTGCTTACAGCGCTCCTGCTGGAGTCATGTAAGCATTAGCAGAGTCTGAAATTGACTGCTCCAAGGCCAGAGCGGTCTCTCTCAGACCACTGATTGGAATGCTGGCATGTTAGCAGTCATGTGTGCTGGTGTGCCAAAGCCCTCTATGCTGCCCTTAACTGCAATCCACCCCTAGTATCTCTTGGCCCTTTTTTAAGGGGTTAAATAAACTGGAACATATTATTTTTCATCTATGGTGCAGTTGTTTTGCTTCACAATTACTGCACTTTTGCCTTTTACACATGAGGACCAATATTGACCCCCCATTAATGAGGCTAAGGTATAAACACAGAAGACTCTCTGGGTAAACCAGCTGCATGATCGGTGACAAATTCCCGTATTTTGCATTGATTTTAATGGGCGGTCAACAACACATTGCTTCACATCAGTGTCTGCAAAGGCTACGTTTAACTGCTTAGATCTTGAAACCAATTTTGATGGTGGATAATAACCAGCTGGTCCATGCAGTCTCTCCATTTTCTTAGCAAGATAAAGTGTAGTCTTAAGCCTGTCCTGGGTAGTATGTATTTCTATTGACTTCATTTTACTATAGTAGTTCCTACCAATTCTGCTGGGAAGCTGTTCCATGAATCTATTGCCCTTTCTGTAAAGTAGCACACCTTACTTCCGAGTGTTCCATCCTTTAATTCTAGGTCATTCCCTCTTGTTCTGGATTTTTTTTTTCTCTGAAAGAGTGTTACCTACACAAGAGGTATTTTGATTTTTGACTGAATGATTCTATTCTTGTTGTGTGTTCACCCATAAGTGTATCTTTTTTTGTAAAGGGTGTGTTTACTACATGGTGTGTTGGGACAGTGGAAACACATGAAACATATTCCATTTTAGCAGCAACATATTTCTTCATCAGATATGTTAAGGCAATTATCACCTTTTTGCTAAGTCTATCTCAGCCACAACTTCTGGGCTGTGTGCACAGTCCCCATAGATTGTATGTTGGGCTTTTAAAGCCCAATACAGAGATTCTACAGGGATATGCATTGCTCAAGACTTGAAACTGTCCTATGATGCAGCACTGAATTAGAGCACAGTTGTGCTCTTGTTGATCAGCCGCTGCTCACAATGCAGGTCTACTCCAAGAAGAGAAGGACAGGGGTTATGCACTCAGGTGTGATAGAGGCTATAATGCAGGGCTCAAAATTTCCGCTAGCCAGTGGCGAGTAGAAATTCAGCCCTGGTGGGTATGTTTTATATCTTGCAGTGGCGAGTAACTTTTCAGGTCTGGCTAGTAGCAAAGGACTTCAAGTTTTAAACCTGTAACGCATACCTCCCAAGTGTCCCTCTTTCCCACCCTGATGTCCCTCCTTTTTAGACGATCGGATTGCATGGTGGGCATGTAAATGTATCATATTGCTCTACAGCCATAAAATTCAAATTGTTGTTTGTATAAATGTCAGTATATGTGTTTATAAATTATGTGTAAATGAAATACTTAGATCTTGTTAAAAGTCTTTTATTTGGTTACACAAGGAGGTATCAATTGGTCATGAAATAGCCTAAAAATTCTTGGTAATGTCCCTCCCACCACCCACGCCCCCAGCAATACACCCTAAAACACAAGTGTCCCGCTTTGGCAATTTGAAATGTTGGGAGGTATGATGACGCATAGATAACTGCTCCAGTTCTTATGTTATTCTATGGACCCAATTCATTAAGATTTGTACAAATGTTGGAGATCTCGGTGCATTTCCACCACAGAAGAAAAAAGGAACTGGAAAAGTCATCTCCACATTCTCACCTTTTTGATCTGAAGATGAGGAACTGCCAGGTGATGGTTGCCCTGTAACAGGGGTAAAAGAGAACCACTCTATTTCTTTAGAAACTTGGCAAGTGTTGTAAAGCCTAAATAACTTGTGTACAGGAACTACAGATATGCCCAGAGGAAGACGGAAGTTTACAAGGTTAAACAAAGGGAATGCAAGCACATAACTGGATGTGGCAAGACATTTCCCTTCTTTTGGGGACAGGGAACACATTTCAAGTGGTGTTATTGTTAAAGGAAAATAAACCCCTAAAATCAGATTATATAATTTGAAAAACAATGTACTTCCAGCTACAATCTGTAAATTGTACTTTTCATATTGGAGACCTAAAATTTAATCCTAGTCATGTATTTTAGACCTAATCTTAATTGAATCTGTACATAGCTAATGCTAATTAATAGTAATGGGAGCATCGGAAAAGGGATGGAGCACCTCAGAGCATAGCTAATATTAGATTTCATACCTCAGAAAACAACAGCATTTTTTTGTTTTGTTTACCTTTTTTACACATTGTAGCATGGAGTGCAATGTGTATAATGTCAGAGGGTGCAGAAGATACATCTGTGACTGGGCCTAACAACCAAAGGGACTCATAGGCCACAGGACTCGATAGGTTATAGTTCTACACCTGGGAGAATATTTTTATGTTCAGGGTCCTCCGATATCTAGTTCTACCATTGCCCTAGATCACTTTTAGGTAACTGTGATCCTTTAACCCCTTTGGGTGCCAGAGGGGTATGGAATGCGTTGCTTTGCAATGCGTTCCACAACTCTCTGGCACTCAAAAGATTAAGACAATAGACATAGCTGATCAAAAAATCAGTGTGTGTGCAACCAGGAGTAATAAGCAAGTAGCTATGTGCTTACAGCACAACTGACTGAGCTTTTTTTTTTTTTTTTTTACCAGTTGATGGGAGTGGTTCCAGTTTACACTACAATTGGCAATGTAGTACTGCTGTAAGAAGGACAGTAGTGAAGTCTCTGACAACTACAGGCCAGGGAGCCTGAACAAGAGAATGGCAAAAAGTGAAATATAATACATTTAGGGCATAAAAATTCATAGGTACAATCTAGGATTAATGGGAATATCCTGAGAGCAGATGTTTGGAACCGTTGAGTTATTTCAATGCACTAAAGCGGTGAGCAAAGCTAACGGGAATTGAGGTTATTTAGGAAGATGCATTCGTTTCAGGAATAGAGGTACTAACGCCATTACACAAGACAGCATGCAGAAAACCGTGTACCGTTATGAAGACCGTGTCACAAGGAGGTCATAGTTAATTAAAAAAAGAGCAACTAAAATGGTGCATGGTTTTCATGGTAAAACATATCAAGAGAGACTCAAATACCTTAAAGGGATAGTAATACTTAAATTTTACTATCCCCCATCTTGTAGCCCATAAAACACAGAATTAAATGAGCCCAGCGGCATCTCTCAAACCTTTATGGGTTGAGAGATATCTGCTTTCAAAGTTTAGCTTTTTTTCCCTCTCCCCTGATGTCAGCGTTCTGGCTGACAGCAGGGGAATCCGGTCCCTGAGCAAGCGGAGGCTCTTCAGCAGAGCCAAGATCGCATTATGGAAGTAGAAATTCTTCACTGAAATGGTCTTCTACCTGACCGGATTCCCCTGCTGTCAGCTAGAACGCTGACATCAGGGGAGAGGGAAAAAAGCAAAACTTTGAAAGCGGATATCTCTCAAATCATAAAGGTTTGAGAGATGCTGCTGGGCTCATTTAATTCCGTTTTTAATGACTACAAGATGGGGGATAGAAAATTTTAAGTATTACTATCCCTTTAATATGTATAACATACAGGAGAGGACAGATATGATACAAATGTTCAAATATAAATCTTAAAGAGATAGTAATACTTCATTTTAACTTTATTTTATTTTGTAGGCATTAAAAAAACATGAAGAATGATATAAGTCTTGTCTCTGAAACCTTTATGGTTTAAGAGATATTCACAAACAAAGTATCCCCCCCCTGTTCAACCAGATCAGAAAGGAGATGCCCAGGTAGACTGCAGAGAGGGACAATCTTCAATTAAGATAAGAGAAAAAGCTGAAAAACTTGTCAAGGGGGGAAGGGCTTTCATTGTTTTCATACAAAGAAAATTGTCCCCTTCTGTTATCTGTCCTGTCATACAACCAGACTCACATCTGAGAAGAGATGGCTTACACTAGGAAAAAGGGGCGGGGAGGGGAACTTTGCTTGTGAATATCTCATAAACCATAAAGGTTTGAGAGATAAGACTTATATCATTCTTCATGTTTTTTTAATGCCTACAAAATAAAATAAAGTTAAAACAAAGTATTACTATCCCTTTAATATGTAAAAAAAATATATATATTGTAGTGTTTATCCCCCTGAGTAATACAAGGGTACTCTCACCTAAAAAAATTCAACTTTGAGCTGTAATAACTATTGAATAAAACACCTTTCAGCATGGGAGTACCCTTGTTTTACTCAGGGGGATAAACCCTACAACATATTTTTTTTTACATTTTAAGTATTACTGTCCCTTTAAATTTCTACTTCTGTGGTTATGACAATTCCCACATACAGCTGTAAATAAAGCATTTGTATTGGTGGGAAGAATCGGACAGTGTGCCACCATTTGGACTGCTGTATACCTATTTATGTAAGTTCTATTTCATCATGACATGCTGTAACTTTATGGAGCATATGCTCATATGAAGGGATTAAAGTGGGAATTTTTACTTCACTGCTGTAGTGCAAATTGTTACAATGCATCCATTTTTCTTTTGAATATATATATATATATATATATATATATATATATATATATATATATATATATATATATTATATGAAAAGTCTTGAAAGGCAATTAGCATGTTTTATGAATTCTGCTCCTTTGGAAACTGTGCATCCCTAAAACCTGTACTGTTTGCCATTTTGTGGGTCAGAAAACAAACCGGCTCCCCAGGCTGTTAGGTGGGTTGGATGCAATTCTGAAGTCCTGTGGCTCATTTCCAGAAACTTTACTGAGTTATGAGTGCAATACTATAGAGTCTTAGAAATCCAATCCTTAGCAGTCTATAGGGCCATCTGCTTGCGCCCTAACTAACTTGGAATTATAATACTGGATATCTTGCAGCTCAGAGTCTTACATAGGATCTGAAGGGGAATACTGGTGGGTCAGTTTTCAGACCTAGTTTGACTCCCCTTTTGATTTGCCAGGGCTTATCTGAGGGTCTGCTCCCCGATGAACTGATACCTGCTCTTAATGTGAAAGCTGCCCTTTAAGGTATGTTAATGATATATAATATTTTTCTATTTTTGTGTAAGGCAAAGCAGGAAATGGAGTGGGAAGGAAAATTTGCTTCCCTGCACAAAAACAGCATAATTAATATTTATATCTAAAGTTCTATCATGTTAGAAACAAACCTGGGAATATCAGAGACTCAAGACTCAAGGCTGCAAACCGTTTAGCATGTGGATTCCGGATGGCAATTTGTATTGTTCATTGGGAGGAGAGTGGGCTATACAATGTAGGATGGGGTGGGTAGTGGGAAGAAAAGGGGATGAAGTCTGTGAGATTGCTCGAAAAGTGGAACCTAGGAGCTGAATAATGCCTGGTACTGACAGTACAAACCAAACACCGGGGAAAATCTAGAGTTCCCTAGCATAGATATGAAAACATTTACATACATTTGAATTGCAACATATTTCAAATGAAAGGAAGCTGAAAGTTATCAAGTACTCCTCTTGAATGACAACAAAAAAAAAAATATAAAAGATCAGCCTCTGTAGCAGCAATATTAGAATTTAGTTTAACAAGGATCTTCTGTCTCCCAGAAAAGCTGTAGCTGCCAGTGACAGTCTCCTTCCTATTGGCTATTGAGGTGGGTGTGACAAAACAGCCAGTAGGATTATCAGCTGCCTCACTGGACCTTAACCCTCTGAGGGCCAAAGAGCAATGCCAAAAAGCAATGCCTTTTGTACCCCTCTGGCACTCAGAGGATTAAAGCACCAGTTCTGGGCAAGAGATGCTCAGAGGGGTCTGTACATTTATTATGCTGTTTTTCTTAGTGGTGTAGTATAGAGAATTAACACATCTCTAACATCCAGTGGGTTAAAAGATCTAAGGCGTGATAAAGAGGTGATAAAGTGGAGAAAGTTGGAGAAATCTTAGTGCATAGGCTCCATAGAATAACATAGGACTTTCAGAAGTGATACCACTGGAGAAGTCATCTCCTCTTTATCCCATCTTAGTGAATCTAGCTCCTGGTTTGGGCATTTTATAATTATACTAGTGTAAAAGCCCATGTACACAGGCCAAGGTCTGAGTAATTTTAAGAGGCTGCTACCTCACTGCTCCACACGATGCAGTCTTGCGTTGCCTCACTCACGCGATGTAATCATGCACAGTAGAGACTGCCTGAACGTTGGCAGTCTCTACTGTGAATGACTGCATCGTGACAAACATCCTAGCGAATTATTATATAGGATTTCATCATGTTACATGTTTTAATGTGACACTTTTTAAGCTTTCTTGGTATGCTACTTAAATCCACTCCATGCCCATATAATGGTGGAGATAAAATAACTCCAAGACACTTGCCCACTTGACACCTCTTTAATGCATGATTTAAAACATGTTAAATATTATTCTTGAAAGTTGCCTTGTGTTTGGAGACCTATAGATAACAAGCTGTATTCTTATGACTTGTGTATGACAAACTAGTTGGAGTAACTTTGAAATGTCACAGGCTGAGAAGGTGAGGGTACATTTTATATTCTCTGTGTTCCCATCTCTGTTTTCCCTAACATATTTGAAAGACAGCAGGATGTGGCTGGACACATCCATTATCAGTCTGATTTTGTGAAGATGATATATCATTTTTGCACTTGGTTTCATATTCAATATTCACATTGACTACTGTGGATGGTGAGGAGGTATGAACGAAACAGTCTTGAAATGGAGGACTGAAAGAGTTCCTACTCCAGGCATGCAAAGGACAAATATATATAAAAATGTAGAGAGAGATACATATATGCTTTTTGCATTTAATGTTGGCAGTTTAATATTTGTACATATTTACATTTTAAGTCTGCAGTTAATACATGCCTCATAATCCAGTATATATATAGACACATGCTAAAAAAAACAATAGCATGTTTCTTTCCAGCAACACCCTTATTGTTCTGCAGAACAATGCAAAAAGCATATTTCACAGTGAAATGGATGTGTCCAGCTGCAGAAAAAAAAATGTAAAGGCCTTTTGAATTTAGTCCTACCTAGGTTGGTCCTTCTGGTAAACACAGTCATACCCACTCCCCCCTCTAGGTATAAATTCCCTTAATGATACTGATGTCTCCCTCGTGTTGCTTTGCAATGCTTCCATAGCTTTCAAGGGGTTAAAATTGTCATTAAATAAGAAGGATCAAGGTGAGAAAACTGAGTTTTTGGGGAAATAAAAATGAATAAAATAAGCATTGGGCTAATCTCTTCTAATACATACAATAATCCTGTAGAAGCAATCTAAGACATATGCATTAATGCTGCAGGTCAGTGGAACCTGTTACCTTTTATATTTGTGTCCATCATGAAGACAACAAAATGTAGCTATTTAATGCTTTGAGTGCCAGAGGGTTGTATGAATCTTCTAGCACAGCTCCCCTGCTATTATTCTCCAATGCCAATGGGCACTTAGGGTATACACTAAATGCAGGGCTCTCCAAGTACAGTCCTCAAGGGCCACCAACAGTACAGTATGTGAGGATTTCCCTGATTAATCACAGGTGAGTCAGTCCAAATGAATGAGTCACTGATTAACTCATCTGTACATAATCAGGGAATCCTTATATCCTGGCCAGCTGGTGGCCCTTGAGTAGGCTGACCAGACCTCACCTTTAACCGGGGACACATAGGAAATAGGCATATTTCAGGAGTGCACCAAAATCAAAGCAGCCCTACAGTATGCATTTTTCATATGCGTCCCCGGTTAAAGGTGAGGTCTGGTCACCCTACCCTTGAGGACTGAACTTGGACAGCTCTGCACTACAGAGTATGAGCACAGACTAATATAAATATTCAATGTCAGTAACTCCCAGATGCCTGCCCTTTACTATGCATAGGAAAACAGTATAGTTATGCCATTTCGTCTGCTCCTCATTTAGTATCCAACATAAAAGAAATTGTAGGGGAAAGGTACAGGCCAAAATGTCCTTAGACTTCCCGCTGCCCTTCTCTTGGCGCAAGTGGCATTAGGTGGAGAATATTAGGACTAAGTATCTTAGTAAATTGGCATTGGGCAGGCATAGCACTAGAAAACCTGTTTCAGAGCATATTATAGAGTGGAATCCCAGTAGTACATCCTGCATAATGTGTTGTACACTTCCTTGGTATTCAAAAAGCCTTCTTGACAACACTTAGAAAATAGATGGATCTGCAATGATTAGTTGCAGGGCCGCATAGTATTAAAGTGGGAGGGAGTTTTTTTAATAAGTCAAGAAAATATTCAGGGATATTTAATACAGAGATAGACAAAATGTGAACATAACTTATACAGAGTAAGACAGTGCTCCTGTACATGAATACACAACAATATCACTCATACCTCCCAATGCATAGACACAAGTAGCACTGATGGTGTTTAAAGGGATTGTAATACTTGAATTAAACTTGAGGTCTGAGTCTTCTTTATATGTTTTTAAACACATAGCACTATATTTCAACACTTATAGGTTTGTAGTTCAAGCACAATTCATTCGGAAAGAATCCCCTTCCCGCCCCTTCTGGGACCCTCCCATTAGATCTGGGACCGGCCGGATGCAGCGAGGGGCAATCTTCACACAGTAAGTATAAGGAAAACCCTGCTCCCCTTGATAAAGGAGGGCAGGATTTTCCTTTTGCTTACTGAAGATTGTCCCTCACCGAGCTCCATCTGGACCAGACTGAGGCAGAGTGATGCAGGGGAAAGGGGTGGGAGAGGGATCTTTTCCGACTGAATAGTGCTTGGACTACAAACCTACAAGTTTTGAAATCTAGTGCTATTTGTTTAAAAAATATAAAGACGACTCGGACCTCAACTTTAATTCAAGTATTACTATCCGTTTAAGGAGAAAGATTATTAAATAGACAAAAGTGTCACGATAGGAGTACACACTCTTCTATCAGATCCTGGCTTGAGTAGCTTCTACATCTGTATATTGAAAGGTTATGCTCACACTGGCGATATGTTTGATATGCTGAAATTACATAACATAATTTGGCTCAATATCATCGCAATAAATACAAATCACAAATAGTTATAAAATATGTACTGTTGGACCAAAAGTTGCAGCAAGATGCGTTACCTTTTGACATGCTGCATTTTTTAGCAGTGTGAACAGTCCTACATGACACAGTGATAACAGGTTCATGCATTTTTTCATGCTTTCAGATCATTTCGCTAGTCGCCAGTGTGAACAAGGCTTAAAGCAGGGACAGTAAATCTTTGGACCTCAAGCTATTGCAAACTACAGCTCCCAGCATCCTTAACCAGCTATTGGCTGGTTGGACATGATGGAATGTTTAGCTTCCAACAAATAGAGGTCCAGTGATTGATTACCACTGTGTAAATCCTGGAAAGAGACTATTGTGGTTTTGCTATTGGAGAGGGGATGAACCCCTTGGGTGCAAGAAACACCAACAAAGAATTGTAAGAAATGTACCAAAGATGTCTATAGCATCCAAGGGGTAGGTCAAATGACAAAAAATGGTAAAACAGTCACTCTTTTAGGAAAGAGTACACAGATAAACATTTCCATACCTTGAAAGAAAGTGGCATAAAGTATTGCATAATTTATTTGTAGCAGGAAAGGGGATGCAATTATCTGTTGCATTCCCAACTTCCTGATCAGGAGGCTGTACTGTGCTGAGAAGGTAACAGCAGGAAGTACACAGTGCAAAGGAAAATGGCTTCCCCATATCTGCTGAGAAACAGTATATGCAATATAATGTATCTTAGGTTCCATGAAGGTATGTATACATTTTACATATAATTCTTTGAATGTTACAACATGCTTTCTTAATAAAAGAAAAAAAACAAAACAGTTCCATTTCAGCCTTAAATTGTTATTTAAGGGTGGAGGGAGGTGTTTCTCAGGGGATAATTATTACACAGATATAGTAATTTAAATAAAAAAGCAGCAGGTGAGTGATGTAGGAAGTGGTTTCTGTATATTAAAAGAGCGGAACTATTTCATTTTGAACATGTACACCCAAAATTGACAGGTCCTGCTATAAGGATTTTCCTGTTGAGTAAAGCAAACATTCCCTTGGCTTGGTGATGCTTCATTCAAATGTTATTATAGCTCAAATAATTTTTTTTTATTCAACTGCAATTTTCTGTTGTCACCTGGCGGAGTTACTTCTACCACTTTCTCTATGGAGAGCTTTTGTCAAAGAAAGCCATAGGAAAAATGTGCCTGCAAGACACCAGTTGGTGATACTGCCAACTCGTAAGTGAAACATCTCCCACCAGTGGCAATAGCCTTGCCTTATGTAACTAAAAAAGACATACAGCATTTACATATATATTCATAATAAATTGTTTCTGCTCTTTTAACTTTTTGAGTGCCAGAGGGGTTCCTAACACAACACAATGGACACCCTGCTGGTACTCAGGGACTTGACTCTTTGAATGCCAGAGGGGCAATGCGTATCCTCTGGAACTAAAGGGTTAAAAACCCATTTGTGTTGCTGGTTTCTTGGGTAGTATGAAAGATGAAACATTCTCAGTGATGGGAGGTTATCATTGGTCTTAGTGGGTTGGGGGATGTCTCACAACTGGAGGTTAGAGTGCTACTCTGTCTCTTTTCCCTACTGGGTTATAAATAATTTAAGTGCATTTACAGGGGAGAGAGACCAACACTTTAACCCTGTCTGTCCCACACAATGCTTCTGTCTTCTGTTCACTCTCCATTATACAGAACATTGTTCTCCTTTTCTTTCACCTTTGGTTTCAAGTTTAAATCTTTAAATGCCAGAGGGGTAGCAACACAATGCTTCACAATTGGTTTGCTCACCCACTGGCATGCAGAGATCAATGGACACAAATGCTCTGTTTTGTATTAGGAGCAGGCAACATGTGTCTCTTCAGTTGTTACAGGCTACAACTCCATTGGTGGCAGAGTGTGAATCCACCCAAAAGCCAGGTAAGGGGCAGGGCTCTCAAGGACACTTTCTGACTGGCTGGGTGAAGATGTCCCCACCCTCTACCTACCTCTTCTCTGGGAGGGGAGGGGGGTACCCTCCTCAACCAGTAGGAAAGGGGGGGGGGGTCCTTCTAAGGGGGTGGGGGGTTTAAATCAGGCTCAAAGTGTAAAACTAGCCTAGTTTTTCTTTGTTGCCCAACCCACCCAGCCCCAAGTATAGTATTAACCCTTTGAGTGCCAGCTGGGGTATGCAATGCATTGTGTACCCCTCTGGCACTCAAAGGGTTAAACCTAAACCTTCTGCACAGCATCAACAATGTGGAGCTCAGGCCAACCAGCAATAAGAGGAATAGCTTACAACAGGGCCGGTAATGTGACTCCCTGGGGCACCAGGCAGGTGCAGCATGCCAAGGGATTTCTGTAGAGAATTAGGCTGGATGCTGATCCTACTGCCAGGATCCTCTATACCTGGAGTTTGGGCTGTTGCCAGGTATAAACAGCAACAGGGTACAAAGGGGTGAGCCACTGAACAAGGTGAGGGTGATGGGACAGGGCATGCTGTACGGGGCATGCAGAAGTAACAGGACCATCACCTACATTGCTAACTTAGCAGAGAGTGGATGCTGGCTCATGATATAATGTCATGGCTCAGGGTGTGCCACATTGCAAAAGGGCAGGATCTCCCATTTTATCAAATAGCTTAGTAGGTCAAATAAAGATGTGACCTCTTTTTTCCACTCTATATCATTGTCAGTGAGTATATTTCAGTAGGGTTTCTGCTCCAGCAGACATGACCACAGGCTGGATTTTGTGGGAAAAAGGTTTGGAAAAAGGGGAAGGAATAGAGTATTTGCCCCTTATCATTCCTAACCAGCCAACAGCTGATTGGGTGAGATTTGAAGACTACAACAGCTGGAGAGCCAAAGGTCACCTACCATTAGTCTATACTATGAAAGAGCATATTGTGACATTCACAGCTGTAAATGTGCAAGTATTCAAGATATGACACTGCATGTGCTTTTTTCAGACTTTTTAATTTCATTGTTTGGGGGGGCGGATGGGGTAATTTTAATTTTATTTCCTTTTATTTATTTCCTCACTTGCTGGTCAAGAAACTGTACCCTGCATGCCTCACTTCCTGGTGAAATACAGTTAAACGGCTATATGCCGTTACATACATTCTATTAAAGTACAGCCTCTTGATCAGGTCATGAGGAATCCAAAGAAACATTTCTTCCCCACATCCTACTGAAAAAGTCACATTCCTTATCATATACCTGAAGTTTATTAAAGGAGAACTAATACTTCATGATAATAATAAAGCACCACTTTTCTTACTATGGTCTCCATTAAATGTTAGTAATGCCCAAAATAAAGATGATTCTATATGTTACATTTTACAAAAATAAAGTATTTGGAAAAAGTCCTTGAGAGATTTCCTCCCTGTAAAGTTGAGAGAAGGAGAACTGTGTCGGCCGACATGAGGAGGCTCTTAAGCAGAGCCGCAATAGAGCGATTTAAAAAGAAATACTTCTTTGGAACGGTCTAAAAAGTGTGCTTGCAAACCAGGCACACTTTGTAGACTGTTCCAAAGAAGTATTTCTTTTTAAATCATGCTATTGTGGCTCTGCTGAAGAGCTGCCTGTCAGTCCCCGGACCAGGAACTCCTGCTGTCAGCTTGCAGCTGACGTCAGGAGAAGAGGAGGGAGAGGGGAACTTTAACAGAGGGTATCTCGCAAACCATAAAGGTTTGAGAGATAGAACTTTTTCCAAATATGTTATTTTGTAAAATCTAACATATAGCATCAACTTTATTTTGGCATTACTAACCCTTTAACTTTTTTGTTTTGCTACTTGGATCAAGAATTAACATCTTCAGTCAATCTTGGAAGTTATGTCCATGGTGGTGGACATGACAATTGCTAGCATAATCACAAAACCTCAAAGTCTGCTAATCTTATCCTTTAAGGACGCTCTGGTACTTAAGGGCTAAGTATACTCATGCATGCTGTTTGCTTCAGTTTGTAAAAACTGCTAGCAATTTTCATGTCCGCTTCCAGGTACATGACATCCAACACTGACTGAAGATGTTATCTCTTCAATAAAGGCATAAGTGCAAAATGTATAAGGGCATTAGGATTTTCCAGCCATAGTACAATAAGTGGGGGTTACGATTAGGAGTTGTTAGCTCTTCTTTAAACTATAGCAATGGTTTCATATATTTCTGTGACACACTTTTTCACATAAGAGCAACTTGTATTTTAGAATGATTCACTTAATTGGAGTTATCACGTCAGTGCCCATGTGGGATGAATACATCACTTCTCTCTAAATCTTAAAACACATGGTCACTCCCCTTGGTAAATTTTTCCTGTGGTCCCATGCCTCACCTCCCACCCACATTGTACCTCCACTGAAATAAAGTCCCACCCCTGTGCCCCAAATAGTATAACCCACCCCACCCCCACACTCATGCTCAGTTGGACTCCTCCAGGTATCTGTAGGTTGGGTTCTCATAGCCCTGGTTTTGCATTTTACTCAAGTGTTTCTCTTCAGGGCTTCTGGAAGCTTCCACCTGCAAAAGAGGGGTGTAATGAAAGAAGGCATGCTTTGTCAAAGAAGATTCATTTATTTCTAGTTGAACAAGAGTGCTAGCTTTCAATTCACTAGTTTAGTATCTCTTCAGCAATTTATTTAATGTGTTTTAAAGGGAGACTTCAATGAAAATTATCTGAAAATATTTTTTCTGTGTATGTAAACCTTGTGTAGATTCATTAATAATGTAGTTCTGTAATGTGTTTTAATTATCATGTTATATTATTTTTAGATACTATTTTTCAGTTTACTCGGAGGACTTTAGTTTAAGCAACTTCCTTGCTATGGAATGAAAAAAATGGTTTAAGTATATTTAAATATGATTATATATAAAATGCACTCCAACATACAAACTCAATAAAGACATCGGTCTAGAGTCACTGAAGGTCAATGCCGTGGCAATATGATTTTGTCGATGTGTTTGAAACACTTCGACATTTCGATGTACACACATCGATATATTCACAAAAATGTATGGATGCAAGGGAGGGGTGGAGAAGGTCTCTACTAGAAGAAAGGATTGCCGAAGTGCTGTTGATGTAGAAGGGATGCCCTCCCTTGCACATCATCAACACTATGAAAATCCTGAGGTCTGAGAGCATTCTCTCTGCTGCCCCACTTGGTCACTGGGGGGATGGAGAGAACACTTTCAGCACCATGGACAGCATCATTCCCTTATCCCTTTGAGTGCCATAGGGATGTGCATTGCTAACTCCTGTGGCACTCAAAGGGTTAAAAAATAAAAAAGTATACAAGCACTACACAATGATCCCCTTAGCTCTGATGTTGCATGCTCCCATTGGAACAAGGCTGGGGGTCAGGCAGCATCTATGGGGATTTGTGCATACCACTTGCACCCAAGCCTTGTTCCCTTGCCCACTGGTAGCCCTAGAACCTCATATACACTGCTTGGCCCCCAAACTTGTTCCCTTGCCCATTGTAGAAGAGGCCATCCTCTTAACTCAAATTATTTCTGAGTTATATGGTTTCCTAAACCCAAACATGCAGCTCACCTCTATGATCCCATGACTTATGGTCCCATAGGGCTTGCGTCGAATCAGAAGAAGGCTGATAATTATTACCATGGCAACAGCAACCGCCACCACCAACAGACCAATCAGGGCCCCACGGTTAAATGTAACCAGGGTGTCTGGTTCCTGCAGAGTGAAAGTAGATAAACAAGAGAATATTTGGGCTAAAAATGATGTTATACAACTTCAGTGTCCTACTTGCTAATCAGAGAGCACCATAAATACGTCAGCTCCATTGCGTAATACAAAGGTGTGCGACATTATCCAACATTCTGCTAACAGTTCTGTATGTTATGGTAAAACATATGCAAATCATAATGTAGAACCTGAAAATTGGAAGTGTTAACCCTTTGAGTGTCAGAGGGGTATGCAATGCATTCCTTTGCAATGCATTGTGTACCCTCTGACACTCAAAGGGTTAAACCCTTGGTTTCCAGAGATATCGCAAATGTATTGTAACAAGGTGCACTGGAGACATCTTTGGAAACCAGAGTTAATTTTCAGTTCACTTCTTGTATACTGCCTCCCCCTCTTTCCTTTTTCTACTTTCTAATGTATCTCACTAATTCTTCTATTTGTCCAGCCCTCATTTGCCTGCATGTGCCCAGTGCCAGAGATTCCTAGTCAGGGAGTTTCAACTCTGGTTTCCCATGAGATCCACTTAGGATGCCACTTCTTTTCTATGGAGATTTTGTCAAAATGTGAATGCTGGGTCCTTAATTAACCCTTTGAGTGGCAAACGAGTGTCCAACGCATTGCAAAGCAATGCGTTGGGCACCTCTTTTGCACTTAAAGGGTTAACTATTTTTAGAAATTGTCATGGACAATAGGCTTTTTTTGTTATCATGATAGCGAGATTTATTTTCTGCCTTGGACGTATACCCTATAAAAGGTTATGGGCACCCTTAAAATTCCAGACTGTGTGTTACAGGTGCCTGGATCCAAAAAAAAAAGCTTGAGAACCACTGCCCTTGCATTGTCTTGGAACGTTCAGCTTTATCAGAAGTGTTGATAAAATGGAAACACATTATATTTGAATTTTTATTTTATTTCCTTTGGTTTGATAAATTCTACCTGAGCCCAAGAGGTTTAAAGCATGAGTTTAAAGCATTTAGAAACTCACATCATCACATTCACTTGACTGTAATAAAACTATATTATGTCAAATGTTATTCTTTCCATTATGTTTTGGAAATTTGGACAGATCAGTAGGAAAACGTTTTGGTGAAGGGCTGCGTTGGGCACCCCTCTGACACTCAGAGGGTTAACCCCTTGAAGAGAGGTCTCTAACACATTGCAATACAATGATGGCCTCTCTAGCATTCAAAGGGTTAAAAGTCCCATTTAACCCTTTGAGTGCCAAAGGGGTAAGCAATTAATTGCAAAGGAATGCGTTGCGTACCCCTCTGGCACTCAAAAGGTTAAATCATAGGAAATTTGTGAAATTTTCACTTCAATCTTATGATGCAGTTGGTTTGCTCCAGAATTGCACCGCTATAGCTTGATTATCAATAGCCAGTGTTTATTTGGTTAAAGGAGCAGTACGATTTTTTTAAATTAAAGATTATATATTGTAGGGCTTTTTCCATTGAGTAAAATAAGGGTATAGCCACTACTGAGAGGCACCTATTTCCAGAGATATTACAGTTTAAACCCATGTTTGTTTATACAAACAGCTCCATCTAATGGTCAAAATCCAATTATTTATTCTGTTACATCTAATTGAGAGGAAAGTCAGTGACAAACAATTCTGCATAGAATGTGATAGATACTACTAAGTCATGCTGTCAGAATTTTAGGAAGTAAACATGCAGTAAATTCACTTTCTGATTATTTGAACTTTTGAATTTTTGAATAAAACATCGGACAGCAGTGGGAGAGCCCTAGATTTACACAGCAGGAACAGCTCTATAACATACAGATTTTCATAAAAATCAGTTTACTTCTCCTTTAAAGAATAACTATTAGTGTTGAGCGAGCATGCTCGGCCGATGCTCGGATCGGCTCGAGCATCGCTCTGCTCGGCACATGGCGGTACTCGTACGAGTACCGCATGTGCTCGCCCGCCATGTTCGGGTCTCCTCCCCGCACGTTTTGCGGCTGCTGCGCAGCCAATAAACGTGCAGGGAGGCTCTGACATCAGTGTAATGCCAGCAGCCATGTTGGCTGCTGGCATTACACTGATTGGCTGGCCAGAACCCGTGGTCGGGTGCTGTATAGCACCTGACCAGCGAGTTTGGCTCAGTCTTAGCCAGGGAGAGATGAGGATAGGAAGGGAAAGTCAGTGTAGGGAGAAAAAAAGCGATTGTGAAAAAAAAAGAACCAAAAGTCCTTTTTAGGACTACTGTGTGTGGGGGCAGCAGGTTATTTTGTGTGGGGGGGAAAAAAAAACAAAAAAAAAAAAACATATATTCTGTTTAGTGTGCAAAGTTGCAGATTAGAGCACATTCTGTTTAGTGTGCAAAGTTGCAGATTAGAGCACATTCTGTTTAGTGTGCAAAGTTGCAGATTAGAGCACATTCTGTTTAGTGTGCAAAGTTGCAGATTAGAGCACATTCTGTTTAGTGTGCAAAGTTGCAGATTAGAGCACATTCTGTTAAGTCTTCAAACTAAAATATCAAAGTCACATATTCCATTCAGTGTGCGTCGCCGCAGTTTAGCAGCACATTCTGTGTACTGTGCAGAGTTGCAGAATAGGAAGAAATACTGTTAAGTTTTCAAACTCAAATATTAAAGTCACATATTCCATTCTGTGTTCGTCACCGCAGTTTAGCAGCCTATTCTGTGTACTCTGCACAGTTGCAGAATAGGAAGAAATACTGTTAAGTTTTCAAACTCAAATATTAAAGTCACATATTCCATTCAGTGTGCGTCACCGCAGTTTAGCAGCCTATTCTGTGTACTCTGCACAGTTGCAGAATAGGAAGAAATACTGTTAAGTTTTCAAACTAAAATATTAAAGTCACATATTCCATTCAGTGTGTGTCACCGCAGTTTAGCAGCCTATTCTGTGTACTCTGCACAGTTGCAGAATAGGAAGAAATACTGTTAAGTTTTCAAACTAAAATATTAAAGTCACATATTCCATTCAGTGTGTGTCACCGCAGTTTAGCAGCCTATTCTGTGTACTCTGCACAGTTGCAGAATAGGAAGAAATACTGTTAAGTTTTCAAACTCAAATATTAAAGTCACATATTCCATTCTGTGTTCGTCACCGCAGTTTAGCAGCCTATTCTGTGTACTCTGCACAGTTGCAGAATAGGAAGAAATACTGTTAAGTTTTCAAACTCAAATATTAAAGTCACATATTCCATTCAGTGTGCGTCACCGCAGTTTAGCAGCCTATTCTGTGTACTCTGCACAGTTGCAGAATAGGAAGAAATACTGTTAAGTTTTCAAACTAAAATATTAAAGTCACATATTCCATTCAGTGTGTGTCACCGCAGTTTAGCAGCCTATTCTGTGTACTCTGCACAGTTGCAGAATAGGAAGAAATACTGTTAAGTTTTCAAACTCAAATATTAAAGTCACATATTCCATTCAGTGTGTGTCACCGCAGTTTAGCAGCCTATTCTGTGTACTCTGCACAGTTGCAGAATAGGAAGAAATACTGTTAAGTTTTCAAACTCAAATATTAAAGTCACATATTCCATTCTGTGTTCGTCACCGCAGTTTAGCAGCCTATTCTGTGTACTCTGCACAGTTGCAGAATAGGAAGAAATACTGTTAAGTTTTCAAACTCAAATATTAAAGTCACATATTCCATTCAGTGTGTGTCACCGCAGTTTAGCAGCCTATTCTGTGTACTCTGCACAGTTGCAGAATAGGAAGAAATACTGTTAAGTTTTCAAACTCAAATATTAAAGTCACATATTCCATTCAGTGTGTGTCACCGCAGTTTAGCAGCCTATTCTGTGTACTCTGCACAGTTGCAGAATAGGAAGAAATACTGTTAAGTTTTCAAACTCAAATATTAAAGTCACATATTCCATTCAGTGTGTGTCACCGCAGTTTAGCAGCCTATTCTGTGTACTCTGCACAGTTGCAGAATAGGAAGAAATACTGTTAAGTTTTCAAACTCAAATATTAAAGTCACATATTCCATTCTGTGTTCGTCACCGCAGTTTAGCAGCCTATTCTGTGTACTCTGCACAGTTGCAGAATAGGAAGAAATACTGTTACGTTTTCAAACTCAAATATTAAAGTCACATATTCCATTCAGTGTGCGTCACCGCAGTTTAGCAGCCTATTCTGTGTACTCTGCACAGTTGCAGAATAGGAAGAAATACTGTTAAGTTTTCAAACTAAAATATTAAAGTCACATATTCCATTCAGTGTG
The DNA here is from genome assembly GCA_037306005.1 of Rhinophrynus dorsalis. Taxonomy (NCBI): domain Eukaryota; kingdom Metazoa; phylum Chordata; class Amphibia; order Anura; family Rhinophrynidae; genus Rhinophrynus; species Rhinophrynus dorsalis. The sequence goes on from CM074724.1 coordinate 284,884,336, forward strand.
TGTCACCGCAGTTTAGCAGCCTATTCTGTGTACTCTGCACAGTTGCAGAATAGGAAGAAATACTGTTAAGTTTTCAAACTCAAATATTAAAGTCACATATTCCATTCAGTGTGTGTCACCGCAGTTTAGCAGCCTATTCTGTGTACTCTGCACAGTTGCAGAATAGGAAGAAATACTGTTAAGTTTTCAAACTAAAATATTAAAGTCACATATTCCGTGTAAGATGAAGAAGGCGGGTAAAAAGGGACGGGGAAGTGGACGTGATCCTGATAGTTCAGGGCGCGGGTCAGGACGCGGAGAAACTGTGCCTGGTGCCAGAGCACAAGAAAGAAAGACATCCACCATACCTAGCTTCATGTCTCATTTCACAGGGCGTCGCAGGACATCACTCTCGAGGTCCGACCACTGCGAACAGGTGGTCGGTTGGATGTCAGCTGATACTGCTTCCAGTCGGTTAAGCACCACCCTGTCTTCCACCAAGTCCACTCTCAGTAGCCAAGAGTCTGGTCAACATAATCCTCACTCTGATCATCCTTCCTCCCACCATACACGGTCTGGTCAAAGAAGTGATCCCACACTGGGATATAGTGAGGAGCTCGTCTCATCACCAATCCTTCATTTGACCCTCTCTCCAAGCACGCTTGCAGAGGAACATGACATCTTGTGCCCTGATTCACAACCTCTAGAGGGTACCCAATCACAAGAAGATGACAGATGTGAACGGCATTTAAGGTCAAAGGAAGTAGTGGATGATGATGATGATGATGAGACACAGTTGCCATTAAATCAACCACTATTACCGTCTCAAGACCTTGTTGAGGAGAATGTTATACAGTTGTCAATGACTGAGTATGTGGTGGGATCAAGACATGAGGAGGATGATCAGAGTGAGGAAGTGGAGGAGGACTTGGTGGACGATGAGGTGACTGACCCCACCTGGGAAGGTGTAGAGCCGAGCGATGACAGCAGTCCTGAGGGTGAGCCATCTGCAGCACCGCAACAGGCTGGAAGAGGCAGTGGTGTGGCTACAGAAAGAAGGCGGACCGCACCAAACCGGCCCGCAAATGTTCCACGGAGCACCCCCTTGCGTAAATCTACCTTGCCAAAGGGTAGGTGTTCTGCGGTATGGCGTTTTTTTAAGGAAAGTGCGGACGACAAAAGAATTGTAGTTTGCAACCTGTGCCACACCAGAATGAGCCGAGGCATGAACACTAGAAACCTCACCACCACCAGCATGATCCGACACATGGCATCCAAGCACCGTAATAAGTCGGAGGAACGCCTGGATCGCCCATCTGTGTCTGCAGGCCACACCACTGCCTCCTCTTCCCCTGTTTTCGGTGCCGGCCAATCGCCTGTCGAAGGCGCAGGCCCGCATACCTCCCGCCCTGCACCTGTAGCATCTGAAGCACCATCAGCGACCACATCCACTTCCCTGTCCCAGCACAGCGTCCAAATGTCGTTACCCCAGGCATTTGAGCGCAAGAGAAAATACCCAGCCACCCACCCACAGGCCATAGCACTAACCTCACACCTTTCCAAATTACTGGCCATCGAAATGCTGCCATTTAGGCTTGTGGACACTGAGTCCTTCCGCAGCCTGATGGCAGCAGCTGTCCCTCGGTACGCGGTCCCCAGCCGCCACTACTTTTCCCGGTGTGCCATCCCCGCATTACACCACCATGTGTCCCGTAACATCACCCGTGCCCTGACCAACGCAGTTACTGGGAAGGTCCACTTAACGACTGACACATGGACAAGTGCTTGTGGCCAGGGACGCTACATTTCCCTGACGGCACACTGGGTGAATGTCGTGGAGGCTGGGAGCGACTCGGACCCTGGGATGGCACGGGTGCTACCCACGCCGAGGATTGCGGGCCCTACCTCCATCAGGGTTTCCGCCAGCACCTACGTTATTGGCTCCTCCTCCTCCGTTTCCACCTCCGAATTCTCTACACGCAGCGCCACTCCCCCATCAGCCAGTAGCTGGAAGCAGTGTAGCACTGCAGTGGGGAAGCGTCAACAGGCCGTGCTGAAGCTGATCTGCCTTGGGGACAAACAGCACACGGCCTCAGAGCTGTTGCAGGGGATTAGTCACCAGACCGAGCAGTGGCTCTCGCCACTCAACCTGCAACCAGGCATGGTTGTGTGTGATAATGGGCGTAACTTGGTGGCGGCTTTGGAGCTCGGCAAGCTCACACACGTACCATGCCTAGCGCATGTATTTAATTTAGTGGTTCAGCGATTTCTAAAAACCTACCCCAATGTGCATGATCTCTTGACCAAGGTGCGCCGCGTGTGTGCACATTTCCGTAAGTCATCTACAGCTTCGGCCGGCCTGTTGAAGCTGCAGCAGCGCTTACAATTGCCAGCTCACCGGCTGCTGTGTGACGTGAGCACGCGCTGGAACTCCACCTTCCACATGTTGGCCCGGCTTTGTGAGCAGCAGAGGGCAGTAGTGGAGTACCAGCTGTTACACGGTCGTCGCCTCTCCGTTCAACTTCCTGTAATCAGAAGTGAGGAGTGGGAATGGATGTCAGACCTCTGCGAGGTTTTACGCAATTTTGAGGAATCGACACAGATGGTGAGCGGCGATAACGCTATTATCAGTGTAACCATCCCACTTCTGTGTCTACTGAAACGCTCGCTGCTCACAATTAAAACCGACGCTTTGCATGTGGAAGAGGTGGAAATGGGGGAGGAAGAGCTTACACAAGGTGATAGCCAGAGCACCCTCACTTCGTCTTCTCAGCGACAATTGGAGGAGGCGGAGGAGGAGGAGGAGGAGGAAGACACGGTTGCCTCCGCTACAGAGGGTAGCCATGGAACTTTAGTTCCATCTCTTCAGCGTGGGTGGGCAGAAGAGGAGGAAGAGGATGAGGATATTGAGAGTCATCCTCCTGGTGAGGACAGCGAAATCTTGCCTGTTGGTACTCTGGCACACATGGCTGACTTTATGTTAGGCTGCCTTTCCCGTGACCCACGCGTTGTACGCATTTTAGACAACACGGATTACTGGGTGTTCACCCTTCTGGACCCCCGCTACAAAGAGAATTTCTCATCTCTCATTCCTCCGGTGGAGAGGACAAGCAAAATGGTGCAATACCAGAAGGTTCTTGTTGAAAAATTGCTCCAAAATTTTCCATCTGACAACGCTGGCGGCAGAGTACGTGCTACCTTGGCCAACCGAGAAGGGGAGAAAAGGGGAGCACACAGCAGTTCCGACAAAGGCAGGGCAACACTCTCCAAGGCGTGGGACACCTTCATGACACCCCGCCAGCACCCTCACCCTGATGCGCAGCCTAGTGTCACAAGGAGGGAAAAGTTTTGGAAGATGGTGAAGGAGTACGTAGCAGACCGTGTCAGCGTCCTCAATGATCCCTCTGTGCCTTACAACTACTGGGTGTCCAAGCTGGACACGTGGTATGAACTGGCACTCTACGCCTTGGAGGTGCTGGCCTGCCCTGCCGCCAGCGTTCTGTCTGAGCGGGTATTTAGTGCTGCTGGTGGCATCATAACAGATAAGCGTATCCGCCTTTCCACCGACAATGCTGATAGGTTGACACTTATAAAAATGAACAAGGCCTGGATTTCCCCTGACTTCTCCACTCCACTGGAGGAAAGCCCCGGGGGAACATAAACTCACTTTATATATGTTATTTACAATGATGGGAATACTCTGTATTCCCATTCACCCCTTCCACCCAAAAAACGGGTATATGGTTGACTCTTAATCTTCTCATCCTCCTCCTCCTCTTCCATATGCCCTGTGCTATAATTTTTATATAGGGCCAGCTAACCAGCGGGCCCTGTGATATAATTTTTATATAGGGCCAGCTCACCAGCGGGCCCTGTTTGACAATTTTTATATAGGTCAGCTCACCAGCGGGCCTTCTCATATAATGTTTTATTGGGTCAGCTCTCTAACGGGCCCTCTCATATAATGTTTTATAGCGTCAGCTCACTAGCGGGCCTTCGCATATAATGTTTAGGATGGTCAGCTCTGCAGCAGACCCTCACCCATAATGTTTTAGATGGTCAGCTCAGCGCACGTTTCCCTCTTAATCATGGCCTCAGTTCAATAAAATCAAGGAAATTTTTGGGATAATTTGCCTCTGCGCACGTTTCCCTCTTAATCATGGCCTCACTTCAGAAAATCAAGGAAATTTTTGGGAGAATTTGCCTCTGCGCACGTTTCCCTCTTAATCATGGCCTCACTTCAGAAAATCAAGGACATTTTTGGGATAATTTGCCTCTGCGCACGTTTCCCTCTTAATCATGGCCTCACTTCAGAAAATCAAGGAAATTTTTGGGATAATTTGCCTCTGCGCACGTTTCCCTCTTAATCATGGCCTCACTTCAGAAAATCAAGGAAATTTTGGGGATAATTTGCAGATAATATACAAGTAAATATACAGCAAATATTGTTTGGTAACAATTTTTCGCCTAAAGTCGTTTTTATTTTCCTTTTTGTGTGTTTTATGGTCAGTCTGTAAAAATGGCGTACTACGGGCGAAAGATCGTTCTCAGCAGCGATGTTGGAGTCCAAGATGCATCCAGACATCCTCCCTATGCTGTCCCTGAACCATTTCTGTGGTGTTTCCATCCTTTTCTGCCCTTTTCCTATGGACCAGGCACCCTCCCCTCATCAGAGCAGGGGGTGCCTGGTGTAATGCTCGAGTCCTCCCATTGACTTCAATGGGGCTCGGGTGCTCGGCCGAGCACTCGAGCCTCCGGGGGCGCTCGGTCAGAGCACCCGAACACCCGAGCATTGGGGTGCTCGCTCATCACTAATAACTATCCTTAAGGCTAGGATTAACAGCTTCTGTAACAAAACTTTAAAAGGTTTTGCTTTCAAAAGGATATGAGAGAGGCTTTCTGTTGCTTGGAGTGACATCTGGTGGGGCTGGTGAATTAGTGATGTCAGGCATTTTGTTACCGTCTGATTTCCTGTTCTGCCATTTTGAGACTGGCCACTGTGATGTGAAACACAGCAGCAAAGTCTCTTGTGTAGCCTCAAGCGGTGTGGCAGAAGACAGACTGACATCTCAGACTTCCCTAGACAAGGCATCTTAGGCACCATACCTGGGAACGCCTTCCCTTTGAGCCCCAGAGAGAGCTAATGTGTTGCCGACCAGGCAATGTAAATTATGTGATTCACCTAATAAAGGGATGGGGCCTAACTGGGTGGAAGGCTTACACATCTATGTGTCATAAAATGGGTAGAAAGTAGATGGGAAGTAGAGAGAGAGAGAACAGGGTTGGAAGGAGGAGAAGTGGGCTTGAATTGGGAGGAAAGGGTGGGAAGAACAAGAAACTCTTCACAGCCTCTGTCCCTGGAGAGCCAGTAATTCGGTCTGGAGGAGTCTCTGGGGTAGATCCAGAGAGTTTCCTGGTATGCTAGGCATCCCTAGAGTGCCCATGACCACACCCCTTCTCCTAATATGACCTGTTGCCTGGCAACACATTTCAACTCTTGAAGACTGTGGCTAGCAATTGTAATTTGTGCAATAGTTCCCATGAAACAAAACACAACTATTTGTAACTTTGCACTATGGCAGTCACCTGATCAACTTTACACTAAAACCTGTCTTGTTAGTGGCCCTTGGAAACTACATTTTCTTATGTCTACAATAACTTATTGGATACAGGTTCACTTGACTTGACTTCCCATTTGGAAGATTCACAGTTTATATCTCTGGTGGTATTACAGTGGAAATTTCTATATTTATATTGGTTTTACCCTGACAGTCTAGTTCCAACCTGCTAGGCAATCCCTCTATGCAGGAGAAAACAGTAATCTCCAGATGTTCTGTTTAGTCTTCTAGGGGCCTCATCAATGAGGTGCAAATGCTATCTCTGTCATGAGCACCACATACCCTTAGAAACACAGCCTAAGAGCTTCAAATGCAAACTAAATAGCTGTGAGATCGCACACAATTTACAATGCAAAGATGGAATGATCTAGGAACTAAAATGTGAAGAGTGGAGCGTACATTGTCAGGCATTTTAGAGATGGACTTCTTTGTAATGGCAGAGGTAAAACATACAACATACATCAAAATACAACATTCAACAATCCCTTTATACTCACTATGTTATTTCCCACTTTGTTTTCAATTTCACACTTTTTTTGGCTTAATTTTTAAACTACTTTGATGTCTCCCTAATCATGGTATAGGTTGCTAAAGATGTGGATCCTTGCTCTCAGTGCCTAAAATATCAGCTGCACCTCATTGTGAAGACCCATAGAAGGCTAAAAAATATGTCTTGGGTTTGCCTTAACTTGTGGCTGGGGTTTGACTGATAACCATATGGAAGTTTCTCCTCCATGAGATCCCAAATAATGAAGAACCTTTGTGGAGACTAGTCAGGCAAAAAGCAAATTCAATTTTATTTGTTCTCAGAGAGTATTTCGAACTTCAAGCTTGATTTTGAAACCCTTAGATGTGGCTTTTTAAGAATAAGACGTACGCCAGACAGAGATAATTTTCTCTCTCTACACTTCACTGTCGTGGCCCACAGGAAGCTGAAACAAATGTCGGAGGAATGCTATTTTCCTTGTATATCAGAGACTTGCCTGGCATTTTGCCACTTGTCTATCCATATGTGCAGACCAAGAAGGAAATTAATATGGATATTTCTTCTCTCTAATGGTGCAAGAGAGCTAAAATGTTAAGCTCATGAGCTGAGACTTACTATAGAACATTATACTTATGTTTTGACTCTTCTTAGTGAGTATTTAACACTTTTTTTGCTGAAGTTTAGTACTGTATATAACAGACTGAGTTCAACCCTATTGTTCTGAATATTTAGTTTTATGAAAAATTTTGATTACTATTCTAAGGTTATCCATATTGCAAAGACTGACGCCTGTAACAAAGACAACAGTTCTCAAGTGGTAAGCATCCAGCTCTACTCATCTGCCTAAAGTATATTGTTGGCCTTCTACTCCCATCATCCACAAATTGATGATTGGTACTGCTTTCTGATGTCAGCCAATTATGTCTGACTGATGCTAATGTGCACTGACCCAGCCTGTCTGGTACCCACACTTTCCCAACCTTCATTGATCCCTGCAACCACACAGAGGTTAATGGCAGCTTCTACAAAGTGCAAAGATTAGGCAATTCTGTAATTAGTGGTAACTATAAGATGCGGATGATGAAATGCATTAGGACTTTGAAATAATATAACAAGCCCCAAAGAAGTGAAAAGATTCACAACTTTCCAAATGAGTTTGTCAGATGATTATACATAGTGGGCACTGCAGTCAATATTAACAATGGCCGCAAATATTGAGCAAAATAATTGAACGGAAACACCAAATGTATCCAGTGTTTGGGGCTTAAAGGGATAGTAATGTTTCATAATAAAAGTAGCTCTAATTAATCATCATAGCATTTTGACTTTGGAGAGTGTTATTTCAATTCTGTCAGAGTTGTAGTTCAAGAGTAATTCAATGACAAAGTATCCCCCTCCCGCCCCTTTTACTGATGCAACACTGTTCAGCCAGATCAGAAGGGGGTGTCCAAGTGGACTGCAGAGAGGGACAATCTTCAATTAAGATAAGGGAAAAACCTGAAAAACTTGTCAAGGGGGGCAGGGCTTTCATTGTTCTCATAGGAAGAAGATTGTCCCCTTCTGTTATCTGTCTGATCTATGGACTGGATTCCACATCTGAGAAGAGATGGCTTACACTAGGTAAAAGGGGCAGGAGGGGAAACTTTGCTTGTGAATATCTCTGAAACCATAAAGGTTTGAGAGATAAGACTTCTATCGTTCTTCATGTTTTTTTAAAGCCTTCAAAATAAAATAAAGATAAAACAAGAGATAAGACAGGGAGGATGGAGGACACAGAGAAAGAGAGAGGGAGAAAGAGAGAATGCTGTACTCACTAGCTCATCTCGCTGGATGTCCTCAGATTGATAATGTACCTGTTTCACTGATCCGTTATCCTAGGGACAGAAACACAAAGTACACAGGAATCACACAATGTCTTACTGTTCTGTGAAATGTATACACAATGTATACACAATATCTTACTGCTATTATGTACACATATATCATTGTCCTTTGTACTGCATATATGTGATAATGCTCTGTATACTATATGAACCATGTGTTTCTATATACTGTGGACAATATGCACAATGTCTTACTGCTCTGTACCCTGCATTCACATTAACATACTGCTCTGTGAACTGTGTGTACACTCTCTTACTGCTCCCTTTAATGTATACACACTGTCTTACAGTTCTATGTACTCTTTTTTCTGTTCCGTGTACTGTATATACAATGTCTTTCTGCTCTGAGTACTGTGTACACAGTATATTACTACTCTGTAATGTATACACATTGTCTTATTGTTGTGTATAATATTTATGTGTATTGTATACATGTCTTACTGCTCCATGAAATGTATGTATGTCTTACTGTTTTTGCACTGTATACACACCGTCATACTGCTCTATGTAATAGATACACATGCTGCGTACTGTATACACAATGTATTACTGTTCTGTGTACTGTATGCACAATTTCTTACTACTCTTTGCACAGTACATATATTCTTTCTGCACTTTGTATTGTATGCACAGTGTTACTGCTCTGTGTATTGTATACACAATGTCTTACTGCTCCATATACTGTATATACAATGTCTTAATGGTCTGTGACCTGATGTCTTTGCCCAGTCAATAAAAAAGGGGATAAAACGTTTTTTAGATATATAAGTGAAAGGAGGAAAATGAAACAAGGAATAGTTAGACTGAAAACAACAAATGGAAACTATGTAAATGAGAATAAAGGGCTAGCTGACTGCTTCAATGAATATTTCTGTTCAGTTTTTACAGAGGAAGATGAAAAGAAGGGACCTCTGTTAGAAAAACTAAATGGCAAGACATGGGAAACATGCATGTTTACAGAGGAAGAAGTTCTACTTTAACTTTCTAAGGTAAAAACAGATATATCAGTGGGACCAGATGGGATACACCCAAAGTTATTAAAAGAACTTGAGTGTGTTCTGGCAAAACCTTTAACATAATTATTCAATCAGTGACTAGCGACGGGAATAGTTCCAAAAGATTGGAAGTTAGCAAATGTAGTACTGAGTCACAAAAAGGTAGCAGGGAAGAGTCTGGTAACTACAGACCAGTAAGTCTTACATCAGTAGTGAGAAAATTAATGGAGACTATGTTAAAGGAAAGAATTGTTGAATATCTGAATTTAAATGGCTTGCAAGATACCAAACACCATGGGTTTACCGCAGGGAGATCTTGTCAAACTAACCTCATAGATTTTTTTGACTGGGTAACTAGAATAAGGGGGAGCAGTAGATATAGCTTATCTAGATTTCAGTAAAGCATTTGACACTGTCCCTCATAGAAGACTCATTAATAAATTGCAGTGTTTGGGTCTGGATGTAAAAATAGTTAAATGGATAAGACAATGGTTGAGTGACAGGAGACAGAAGGTGGTAGTCAATGGAGAATATTTGGATGAAAGGATTGTTACTAGTGGAGTACCTCAGGGATCTGTACTGGGGCCCATTCTTTTTAATATTTTTATTAGTGATATTGCAAATGGTCTTCAAGGAAAGGTATGCCTTTTTGCAGATGATACCAAGATCTGCAATAGGGTAGACATTCCAGGGTAGACAAGCCAAATGACAAATTATTTAGGTAAATTAGAAGAATGGACAAGAGTATGGCAGATGCAGTTTAACGTTGATAAATGTAAAATAATGCACTTGGGACATAAAAATACCTTCCTCTAGACTGTAAGCTCTCACGAGCAGGGCCCTCTGATCCTCCTGTTCTACACATCTGATTGTACTATTTAATACCTCTGTATGTCTATTCCCCAATTGTACAGCGCTGCGGAATTAGTTGGCGCTATATAAATAAAGAATAATAATAATAATAATAAAAATCCAACGGAAAAATATACTATTAAGGGTACTGTGCTGTCAAAGACAACAGAGGAAAGGGATTTGGGAGTAATTATTTCTAATGACTTAAATGTAGACAGGCAATGTAATAAAGCAGTGGGGAAGGCAAACAGGGCACTGGGTTGTATAGCTAGGGGCATTAGTAGCAGAAAAAGGGAAGTGGTCATGCCACTCTACAGATCTCTAGTTAGACCTCACCTAGAGTATTGTACAGTACTGGAGACCCCATCTCCAGAAGGATATAGATACTCTAGAGAAAATTCAAAGAAGGGCTACTAAAATGGTGACTGGTTTACAGGAAAAGAAATATCAGGATAGACTAAAGGATCTGAACATGTATAGCTTGGAGGAGAGAAGAGACAGAGGTGGAACAAAGTGCAGGGTGGAAGTGTATTTCAAAGGAGTAAAAATGTTAGGACAAGAGGCCATAGTCTAGATAGGGACACAAGTTTAGATGTAATGTAAGAAAGTTTTACTTCAATGAGAGGGTAGTAGATAAGTTGGATAGTCTACCAGCAGAAGTGGCAGAAGTTAATACAGTGCCAGAATTTAAGCATGCATGGGTTCAGCATAAGGCTGTCCTTAACATAAGAAAAGACCAAGGACCAAAAAAGGTTTGAGGTTTTTACTGTGGGAAAATGGGCAGACGAGATGGGTCGAATGGTTCTTATCTGCCGTCAAATTCTGTGTTTCTATAAAAAATCTTACTGTTCTCTGTACAGTATACACACGGTCTTACTGTTCCATGTAATAGATACACAACGTCTTACTATGCTGCGTACTGTATACACAATCTATTATTGTTCTGTGTACTGTATACAAATTCTTACTGTGCTATGTATTGTATGCACAGTGTTACTGCTCTATGCATTGTATACACAATGTCTTACTACTCCATGTTATGTATGTACAATGTCTTAATGCTCTTTGATCTGTATAAAAAATGTCTTACTGTTCTCTGTACAGAATACACACCGTCTTCCTGCTTTATGTAATGTATACACCATGTCTTACTGCTCTGTGTACTGTATGCAAAGTGTCACTGCTCTTGCTATAGTATACACAATGTTTTACTGCTCTATGTTATGTATACATAATGTCTTAGTGCTCTGTGTACTTATGTAAAACGTATTACTGCTCCATGTACTGCATTTACAATATCCTACTGCTCTGTGTACTGTACACACAAAATATCACTGCTCTGTGTACTGTATATAAAATGAATTACTTCTCATTGTACTATACAAACAATGCAGTACTGCTCTCTGTACTGTATATACAATGTTTTACTGCTCTGTGTACTGAACAAACAATGTATTACTGCCCTGTGTACTGAATTTACAATATCATATTGTTCTGTATATTCTCTTCACACTGTCTTACTGCTCTGTGCACTCTATAAGCACTGTCTTACTGCTCTGTGCACTCTATAAGCACTGTCTTACTGCTCTGTGTACGGTATCATTATTGTTTTTCTGCTCTGTTTTTCATTATTGTTTTTCTACTGTGTGCACAATGTCTAACTGCCCCATATACTGTATACACAATGTCTTACTGCTCTGTGTACTGCATTTACAATGTCTTATTGTTCTGTGTACTCTATACACACTGTCTTCCTGCTCTGTGCACTGTATAAATACTGTCTTTTTGCTCTGTGTACTGTGTACACAATGTCTTACTTCTCCATATACTGTATACACAATGTCTTACTCCTCTGTGTACTGCATTTACAATGTCTTACTGTTCTGTGTACTCTATACACACTGTCTTACTGCTCTGTGCACTATATAAACACTGTCTTACTGCTCTGTGCACTATATAAATACTCAAGTTGTATATAAAGGTGGTGTTCCAGATATGGAGAAATACGGAAAGGAAGATCACCAAGTGCTGCCTGACCCAGACTCCCACTCACACAGCCTAGAATAAAATATATAACAATAGTCTAGCGCTCAACTGGAGATCTAGACCTGCTATATATATTTATGGACAATTGAAACATACATCAAAAAGAATCACCAACTACATCAATATCCGTGACGAAATGTTATATATTTATTAAAAATAGATGTCTCAATTCACAAAAAGAACTTTAAAAATCAAAAATAATCTCCAAAGGACTGAATCTCCCAAGAGAATGATATTCTGAATATTCCCCAATCTATATTCTCAAAAGATTTACAAACCAATTGACAGCATGAATCTGTATTAGTTATGGATATAATCGTATTCAGAATTATATATCCCCAAATAGAATAAAAATAAAAATACACAATAAAAAAATAAAAAAAAAAAAATAATGGTGCAAACTCACAAAAATAGCCAATGTGTGATTGTCCACAATAACATTGTCTAGCTACTTAGCCATTACAATTATCCTGAGGAAGAGATCAGCAGAGATTTTGAAACACTTTGGAGAATGGCTATTGTCGAGCTGTGTATCCACATGTAACAGCAGCAAAATAAGAAACAATATATCCGATATGCTTGGCATTAGAAGATAAAGAATGACCGGACAAATGAGTGAATTGAAGAAACCGACTGACAAAAAAGTTCAGTTCTGAAATGGTCCGTAGAACAAAGAACTGGGCGGGAGATACAAAGATAGATGCCAATCTGCAGGACGGATCTGTTACTGAGACACACGAAGGATCGAACACGAGGGATGGCTAGTATCCATGTTATTTCCTACAGAGATGTACCTTGGAGGTCCCCATGTGTGTAGAAACCTGACATTTAATATATGTGAAACATTCAGGAGAAGAACAAAAAATTGTGAGTCGGTACACTGTCATTGGTCATCTTTATCCAGTTGAATATATAAACTCAGCATATGAATGTGTATATACAAATTTTGTTGGCTATAGAAATCAGCATATGAATGTGGCTATAACATGAATTGTCATCTGCATTTGAATATCGTGTATATGAATACAGCACAAATTATAATATTTGCTATGACTGTGCTATAGGAGACAATATTATTGTGGATACATTTTGGAGTGATCGATCACACACGCGCTATTTTTGTGAGTTTACACCATTTTTAATTTTTTTCATATATATATTTTTTTTTGGGGGGGCGCATATACACTTTTGAGATTATGATATAGGGTGCAATATCTTTTTATTGTAAAGTTCTTTTTGTGTGTTGAGATGTCTATTTTTATAAATATATACAACAATTCTTCATGGATATTGATGTAGTTGGTGATTCTTTTTTGATGTATGTTTCAATTGCACATTAATATACATAACGGGTCTAGATCTCCAACTGAGCACTAGACTATGGTTATATACTATATAAATACTGTATGAGATTTTTGTAGCATAATTTAGCCAAAGTATCTTTAAGCTTGCCTACCTCACCAAGATACCCCATTTCCAGCGAGTCCTATCCAATACTAATAAATATCACATAACTAGTTGTCAGGGTGTCAGAGCAGGAATAGTCTGGTTCTAGAAGCTTGGGTGTGTAGCTTGGGTACGGTTCCAGGTACCAATGATCCCTTGCTGCGGCTGAAGCTGAACTTAAAGGTGCTGGCCGCAAAGCCAGATGTCCAATCTCAGTTGAGGTGAGACTCTGACCAGGATGGGAAGAAGGTAACCTGGGGAGAAGAACCAGACCACAGGGATCCAAATTCAAAGAGAATACCAGCTAGGGCTAGGTGGGTACTCCGGTGATATAACAGAATCAAGACAAAAAAAAATGCTCAGAAAACCACACAAAAATACCCTGAAGGCCCAGAGCAAGAAACAAGGAGGCGAAAGTGGAGACAAAGCAGAGGACACATCTGGAAATGGTAGAAAGGTGGAGGAAAAACCCACCAAGCAAAGGACAGGCTTCCATCTAGGCTTCCCTCAATGCCAAGAACCCCACTCCCCTCTTAGGAAAAGCTGATCCGAGGCTAGAACTCTGGATTCCCCCTGAAGCACAGAGTGGAGCCAATGGGGAAAAAAGGAAGGCTGAGCCAGAACAACAATCATCAAAACTAAATAACAGGGAATCCTAGGGTCTGACAGTACCCCCACCCAAGGAATGACCTCAGGGTGGTTTAGGCTTAAGAGGGTGAGACCTATGGAAGGCCTTAATCAAGGCGGGGGCATGAACATCACGAGCAGGAACCCAAGATCTATCCTCCGGGCCCAAACCTTTCCATTCGATGAGATACTGTAGAGAATGTTGTATTCTTCTAGAGTCTAGAATTTGTTCCACCTCAAATTCGGGTTCCCCATCAATGAGGATAGGAGGACGAGGAGTCTTTTTGCATGAAAAATGATTTGAAATGAAGGGTTTGAGTAGAGAGACATGAAAAGAATTGGGGATTCTCCAAGAGGGTGGTAATGCTAATGAATAAGTAACTGGCATGATATTTTTGATTATCTTATAGGGACCTACAAATCTTGGTCCAAACTTGAGAGACGGTAACCGGAGTCTGAGATTTTTTTGAAGAGATCCATACTAACATGCCTGGATGACAGGCAAGTTCCGGAATTCTCAGGCAGTCAGCTTCCTTTTTCTGGTCAGCAACCGTGTTGGTTAAAGTAGAATGAATGGAGGACCATAGTGTTTGTAGGTTGTCAACAGCAGTGTCCGCCATAGGGACTCCTGAAGGAGGGCCCCAAGGCAGAGTAAGAGGGTTGTATCCCAGGGCTGCAAAGAATGGAGAACACTGAAGAGATTGATGAAGTCTGTTATTAAAGGCAAATTCAGCAAACGGTTAGCGATCTACCCAGTCTGATTGGTTAGAGTTCATGAATTGTCTTAAAAATAATTCCAAGGATTTATTAGTGCTTTCGGATTGTCCATTAGACTGAGGATGATATGCAGATGAAAAGTGTAGGGATATTCCTAGGCAGGCACAGAAGGAGCTCCAAAAACGAGAGATAAACTGTAAGCCTCTATCTAAGACAATCTGAGTAGCAGCACCATGGAGGCAGAACATTTCTTTCAAAAAGATAGTGGCCAACTCTGGAGCTGAGGGTAATCTGTTGAGGGGAATTAAATGATCTTGCTTTGAGAAGCGATCGACAATCACTAGAATAGTAGTGTATCCTTTGGATGGAGGTAACTCAACTATAAAATCCATCGCCAAGTGTATCCAAGGAGAGGTGGGAATGGGTAGAGGAAATAGAAGGTCAGCAGGTCGTTGATGAGAGCACTTGTGGAGAGCACAATTGGAACAAACAGAAACAAAAGACTGTACATCTTTCAGAAGATCAGGCCACCAAAAAGATTGAATAATCAAGTCGAAAGTTTTTTTTATGCCAGGATGGCCTGAGACCGATGAACTGTGATGCCAGTGAAGAATTTCAGCACGGGAGCGAGGTGGGACAAAAAGGGTGTTAGAAGGTTGGTTCTTAGCAGGAGGACCTTGATGTTGTTGAATTAGTTCCATAGTTCTGGAAGAAATGGAAGCCAGGATACATCCAGGTGGAAGAATAGATGCAGGGGTCGGAACTGGGCTGGGCTCAAACTGTCTGGAGAGAGCATCTGCTTTTACATTTTTAGAGCCCGGACAATATGAAATCACGAAGTGAAATCTAGTGAAAAACAGGGCCCAGTGGGCTTGCCGAGGATTCAATCTTTTAGCTTATTCCAAAAACTGTAAATTCTTATGGTCTGTAAAAATAAGGACAGGAAGAGTGGCTCCCTCCAATAAATTCCTCCACTCTTCTAATGTCATCTTAATTGCCAATAGCTCTTCATTGCCCATGTCATCCGTTCCGTGTCAGAGAAGCGTTTAGAAAAAGAAGAACAAGGATGCACTTTCCCTGAATCCGGGTTACGCTGGGAAAGAATAGCTCCAGCCATCTGATCAGAAGCATTGATTTCCATCGTGAATTGAACTGAAGGATTGGGAAATTGTAATAATGGAGCAGAAGTGAATTTTTTTTTTTAAAGTCAAAGGCATTAATAGCCTCAATGGGCCAATGATGAGGGTTAGCACCTGTCTTGGTCAAGGCAATGAATGGAGTGACAATCTTGAAAAAATTATGAATGAATGCGCTAGTAAAAAACGTTGAATTCCTTTAGTATCCAGAGGTCTTGGCCATAAGGTGACTGCCTTAACTTTGGCTGGATCCATCTTCAACCCGGTAGTGGAAACAATGTATCCTAGAAAAGCGAGACGAGGCTTTTCAAATTCACATTTATCCAACTTTACAAAGAGAGAGCTTTCTCATAAGCGTTGTAGTATAGTACGGACCTGTTCTCGATGTAAGGTCAAGTTAGGGGAAAAAATCAAAATGTCATCCAGGTAAATAACAATGCAGGATAACAACAAGTCCCTGAACACATCATTAAGAAAGTTCTGAAAAACAGCAGGAGCATTACTTAGCCCGAAGGGTATTACGAGGTATTCATAATGCCCATATTTAGTATTAAAGTCGGTTTTCCACTCATCCCCCTCCCTTATGCGAATGAGATTGTAGGCACCCCGAAGATCCAGTCTGGAAAAAATAGATGCCCCTCTTAGTTGATCCAACAATTCCAAAATCAACAGAAGGGGATATCTGTTTTTAATTCTGATTTTATTGAGGCCCCTATAATCAATGCATGGGCGTAGAGATCCATCCTTCTGTACAAAAAAACAATCCTGCACCAGCAGGAGAGGATGAGGGCCGGATGAAACCTCTAGCAAGATTTTCTTGAATGTACTCTGCGAGAGCATGATTCTCAGGAGAAGATAAAAAAGAGGTGCGACCCTTCGGGGGGGGGGGTGCCTGGAAGAAGATTTATGGAGCAATCATAATCCCGGTGGGGAGGCAAGGTCTCAGCCTTCTGTTTGGAGAACACATCAAGAAAATCCAGGTAGGGAGGGGGAATGTTGCTGTTAGGTTCCATCTGACTAATGGCTGAAATGGGTTTGATCTTCTGAAGGCATACTTGAAAGCTCCATGATGAGATCTGTCCGGTGGCCCAGTCAATGACAGGGTTGTGTTTTTTTAACCATGGTAAACCCAATATGATGAGTGCATGGGGGGAGGAAATGGCATCAAAGGTGATGAATTCCGAGTGAAGTGCGCCTGTGACAAGGCGTAGAGAATGGGTTTCTTATAGGACCACCCCATTGCCCAGGGGTTTGCCATCAATCGTGAAGACTAGGAGAGGCAGATCCTTAGGTCATAGTGGAATACCATGAATCTTTGCCCAGGGTAAATCAATAAATGTTCCATTAGCACCGGAATCCAGAAAGGCCAACGTCTGAACAGAGGAAGAAGACCAATGCAAAGAAATAGGAACTAGAAGATGTGTTTTCATGGGAGGGTGGACTAGGTCAACAATTAGAGATTCTCCTCCAAAAACCCCTAAGCTGCGGAGTTTCCCGGCCGTGTAGAGCATTGCCGAAGAAGGTGGCCTTTGACACCATAGTAGAGGCAAAGACCCAACGACCTTCATCGTTTCTTTTTTGCTTCGGTTAATTTAGAAACTCCACCCACCCACTTTAGTTTCTGAAACGGCGACTGTGGTCTCTTTCCATTTGTCATTCAGACATACATCGGTCAATTTCCATACATAAGGAAGCAAGTCTTCCAAGGATTCAGGTATATCACTATAAGTTAGAGCATCTTTCATCTTTTCGTTGAGACCTCTTCTAAATGCTGCACTTAGGGCTCGTTGGTTCCACTCAGTCTCGTACGCTAGAGTGCGAAATTCAATGGCATACTGATTTTATAGGACGCATCCCTTGGCGAAGTTCGAATAAAGAGGCCTCTGCTGATAATTTCCTTCCAGGGGTATCAAATACTACACAGAAAGTTTTTATGAATTCTTCTGAGTTATGTAGTAGGAGAGAGTATTGTTGCACAAGCGGAGATGCCCAAGCTAGAGCTTCTTCTTTAAGCAGGGAGATAATGAAAGAAACCTGTGTCTCATGTGAGTTGAAACTTTGTGTCATCATGTTGAAATGTAGCATGCATTGATTTAGAAATCCTCTGCACTCACTGGATTTCCATGAAAAACGTTCTGATAGAAGAATTTTAGGAGGACGACTAGGGGAGGTCTCCATGGAGCTGGCTTCCCTTACCGGCATTGCTGAGGTAAGAGTAGCTTTAGGGTCTCCTTGCTGAGGGGCTGCTGCCGCTTATCCTCTAAGCATCTCTAGTATAGCATCCATTTTTTGTTCCAGGCTGTGAAGGTGAATTTCATGAGAGGTCAGGACTTGTTCCTGGTGATCCAGTCTAGCAACTAGCCTGATTAACTCTGTTGGATCCATAATGGCCTGATTATTCTGTCAGGGTGTCAGGGCAGGGATAGTCTGGTTCTAGAAGCTTGGGTGCATAGCTAGGGTGCGTACCTTGGGTAAGGTGCCAGGTACCAATGATCACTTTCTGCGGCCGAAGCCGATTTTAAAGGTGCTGGCCACGAAGCCAGATGTCTGATCTCAGTTGAGCTGCGACCCTGACCAGGATGGGAACAAGGTAACCTGGGGAGAAGAACCAGACCACAGGAGAGGGTTCTAAATTCAAAGAGAATACCAGCTAGGGCTAGGTGGGTACTCCTGTGATGGAACAGAATCAAGACAAAAAAAGGCTCAGAAGACCACACAAAAATAAAGGAAAGGGCAAAACGCAGCCACTAAAGTCAATACCTACCCCAGTCCAAGTAAACCCCACCGATAACCAAGGTGAAACCCTGAAGGCCCAGAGCACGAAACAAGGAGGTGGAAGTGGAGACAAAGCAGAGGGCACGCCTGGAAATGGTAGAAAGGTGGAGGAAAAACCCACCAAGCAAAGGACAGGCTCCCACCTAGGCTTCCCTCAATCCCAAGAACCCCACTCCCCTCTTAGGAAAAGCTGATCCGAGGCTAGAACTCTGGATTCCCCCTGAAGCACAGAGTGGAGCCCAGGTGCAGCCAGCAAGGAGGTACCCCACGGCAAGAAGCCAGGAAGAGACAAAGCAAACCTCTGGAAATGGAGGATAGTTAAGAGGGACTATCACTCCGCCACAGGTCCCACGAAATGCTAGACGACAGGTCGGGCAATCCCCCAAGCTCAGGCAGGAATCCACACAAGGAAGGAAAGAGGAACAGAGAGCACAACGAGAGAGGGTAAGCCTAAGTGCGCTCAAACCCGGCGGCCGGGACCGCACTACAGCCAGTACCCAAAGCAGTAAAGGAGGCAACAGAAGGGAAGAAAAAGATAGCTAACCGCCGAAGCGATGAGCTGGACCACCGAGGGGTGCTCACTGTGCCGGGTAGAGGAGAGTAGTCGACAGGCCAAGGTCACCAGGGGCGTCAGGAGCAACGTAGTAGGCAGAGGCAGAGATGGAGCAGAAGTCGAAGTCAAAGAGCCAAAAAATCAGGAACCACAGAGGAGAGGTAAGAGTAGTCGATAACCAGCAAGGAGTCAGAGCCAGGGAAATTCAAAAGACAAGCCAAAAAGACACCGGAACTCAAACTAACAGCACAGCTCGAATAATCGAGCAAGGAGTGCAGGACGAAGCCGGTTTAAAAGGGTAAGGGAACCAATGGGAAAAAAGGAAGGAAGAGCCCGAGCAACAATCATCAAAACTAAATAACAGGGAATCCTAAGGTCTGACACTAGTTAATTTAAAAACGATTCCTGAAGAAATTATTTTGTGGAAAAACAATGAATAGTACTTGTCCCATCTTCTGTATCTACACAATTCCTTACTGCTCTGTGTACTTTGTACACAATGTTGTAGTACTCAGTGTACTGTATGCACACTTTCTTACTGTATATACACTGTTCTACTGCTATGTGTACATTTGCATACAGTCTTACTGCTCTATGTATTGAAATGTGTCACTGCTTTGTCTACACTATGTGCAGTCTTACTGTTCTATGTACTGTATTGTTCAATGTCTTACTGTTCTGTGTACTGTATGCACAGTCTTACTGCTTAAGCAAAGGACCTCTAAGGTAGTATTTTTTGAAATACTACCTGTGCCATGTACTACATTAGAATGCCAAAAGGAGATTAGGGTGTTAAATGAGTGGCTAAAGAATTGGTGCAAGCAGGAGGGGTTTGGGCTTCTAGAGCACTGGGAGGTCTTTTCCCTTTGGGGCAATCTTTATAGTCGAAATGGACTGCACTTTAGCAGAAAAGGGACCACAGTGCTAGGGGTTAGAGGGTTGGAGGAGACTTTAAACTAGGAAATGGGGAGGAGGGTGATGCAACACAGGACGGGGAAGGTAGTATGAGGAAAATGGGGGTAGAGAGGGGAAATGGGCTACTGCATCTCAATGGGAGGTGTCAATATTACAGCCTGATAAAAGGCAAATACATATTTCAAAAAATGTAATTTTCAGAATGGCAATAAGATAAAATGTATGGAAGTAAATGCTTGCAGTCTGGCTGGTAAAATGGGAAACTAGAACTGATTGCATTGTATGAGCAGTATGATCTAATTAGTGTGTCTGAAATCTGGTTAGATGATACGACTTGGAAGTGAATCTAGAAGGTTATTATCTTTTTTAGAAGGGATAGGGTTAAAAAAAGGGGAGGGGTTATACCTATATGCAAAGCACGCATTAAAACCTAGTATAAGGGAAGATGTTAATGAAGGGTGCAGTGAGAATGTAGAGGCCCTGTGGGTTGAAATACACACTGGCGGCATACATAATAAAAATATGTTAATGGGAATTTGGGGAAGTCCAACTATTACTGCAAATGGAAAAGACTTCTAGGTCAAGAAATGTAATCATAATGTGAGATTTCAACTATGGTGAAATTGACTGGAGAAATAGGACTTTCAGCACAACAAAGGGAAAGTATTTTATAAGTAGGATTAATAACAATTTTATGTCACAACTAGTAGAGTTGTCAATTCTGACATGATAAACAGTATACAGGTAAAGAAACATTTAGGCAGCCCTGATCACAATATGATATCCTTTGAAATTTGTTATGAGAAACCCATTAGCAAGGGTTTCACCAAAACATAAAATTTTACAAAGGCTCATTTTAGAAAGATAAAAGCAGTATTATAGGATATTCAGTGGGATGTAATCTTCAAAGGTAAAAATGCGCAAGAATCATGAGATTTTGTTTAAAATGCTCTTAGATAAATATAAGCATCAATATATAACACTGGCGACTGAGTACAAATTAAGACCAATGTGGTTTAATAAAGAGGTTTGCAAGGAAATGAGAAATAAGAAGAAGGCTTTTAAAGTATTTAAGCCATAAGGGTCAGATGCATAATTTAAAAAATATAACGAATATAATACAATCTGCAAATAAGCAATTAGGCTAGCTAAAATTGAAAATGAGAGAAGTATTGCAAAAGAGAGCAAGAAAAATCATAAACAGTTCCATAAGTATATAAATAACAAAAGTATTAAGGTTGATATTGGTCCTCTTAAGGCTGAGACAAGTGAATTAATTAGAGAGGATAAGGCACATTTTTTTCAATAAAATAGAATATGGAAAAAAGTTATACATTTTCCATATTCCATTATATTTTATGTAGATGGGAGTTGTAATTTTATATCCTCCTTCATTGCATTATATTAAGTAAGGAAAGGGATTTATGAGAGGCAAGTTTATTTTATATGAGGATATATTGGTTATGGGACTAGATTTGCTATCTATATAGATATCCTATTGATATGTGAAATTCCATCTATATTATTGATGTATCTACTGGTAAAAAATGTTTTCTCAGTTGACCGGTAGGTTGAAATAGGATATTTATTATTGTAGATGATTTGACCTATAGAGAGGGACATATGTTTACCCAGTTGTAGCAATTTTTTATATGTAATTTTTTTATATATTTTATTTTTCATTTTTATTTTCGATTTTTTTACTTTTACATTTATTGTTTATATTTTTTAAAAAACGTATATGTATTTTATTTTATTGATTTTGTTTTATGTGAATACAATGCATTATATATGATATGTCACAGTATACAGCCGTTAGATATATAGGCGCGGGACTCGTATGTCTTTGTTTCAGATTTTAGATATTGTTAAAGGTAAAGAATTAGAGGAGAATTCACGGATACTTTGAAATCCTGGAGGTATATGAATGTAAGTAAGATGTAGGGGTTAAGTATCCAGAGAACCTCTATTGGATCCATGATGGGATCAGTCATTGGTTGAATAATTTGATCTAGAGTGGTAGAGTCCATAAAGTTTGTATAGCTTCGATAATTATTTGGATCCTGAAGAAAGAGCGCATCTCAGAAACGTGTTGAACCGCTGTAATATTGAATCAATTTTGGAGATTATTGTATTTTGAATGAAGATTGAGTTTGATACTTTCCCCAGCAGGACGGGTTGTGTTCCTGCATACTTAAAGCTGGCTGTATGGACTACAAAGCCGGCCATCAATAGAATGTGAGTGTCATTTCTATTTAAATAAATCCTGAACTCAAAACCAATTGTGAGTGCCCCCATTTTTGTGTGTTTCTGCATACAGAACAGGATATTTTTTCTCTGTCGGATTTAGATAAACTGAGTGAATGGATAGAAAAGTGGCAGATGACTTTTAATGTAGATAAATGTAAGGTTACACATTTGGGCTGTAGAAACAAACATGCTACATATACACTAAATGGTAAACTACTTGGGGAATCCTAATTAGAGAATGATTTAGGAGTAATGATACACGAGAGGCTTCACAGCAGTGTGCAGAGTTACTCTGCTGCTGCAAGAGCAAATAGGATACTTTCCTGCATAAAAAGGGGTATAGATGCACAGGATGCAAATAATCAGATTTTTGTACTAACTGATAAATTTTTTTCTCTTTGTCTATTGAAGGATGCAGGTACCATGGGTATAGGA
The DNA here is from genome assembly GCA_037306005.1 of Rhinophrynus dorsalis. Lineage (NCBI taxonomy): Eukaryota > Metazoa > Chordata > Amphibia > Anura > Rhinophrynidae > Rhinophrynus > Rhinophrynus dorsalis. Next base: position 284,907,050 of record CM074724.1, read on the forward strand.
GCATGCTTACAGGAGGCAAGGCACTCTGAAGAAAACCCTTGCCACGTCCTGGTGCCTATACTCTTAGCTAAGTCGTTAAGGTAATAGACACTGAAATAGAGCTGCCAAAAAATTTGCCAGTGCATCCTTACCCAAATGAGATTTCTGTGGGTGGGATCCCTCAATGGCCTAAGAGAAAAGGATTTATTGGTAAGTAAAAAATCCCCTTTTCACTAGCATCATTGAGGGATGCTGGGACACAAAGCAGCCCCAAAAATATCAAGAGGTAAAGAAAACTAATGAACAATGGCCTCCAGTACTTTGAGGCCAAAACTGGCATCTTGAGATGCAAAAATGTTAACTTTTTAAAACTTTGAGGAAGTGTGAATAGATGATCATATTGCGGCTTTGCATAATTGTTCAACTGTGGCTTGATTTTTTAAGGCCCATGAAGTACTGATGGACCTTGTTGAATGAGCTGTAATTCTGAATGGTGCTGAAACAGATTTCAGTAGTTATGTTTGTCTTATAGTCTATTTGTGCCATGAAGCAATGGTTGTCTTAGGTGCTGGTCTACCCTTCTTAGGGCCGTCTGGAATGACAAATAATGTTTTGGTCTTCCTAAAGGATTTTGTGAATTGGACATATTGTTTTAGACATCTAACTACATTTAATGTATAAAGAGATTCCTTCTTTTTGGTTGGGAATCAGGAACAGGTCTTAAAACAACTTTATCTTTGTGGAAGAGAAGATGTGGGGATGTACAAGATGGTGCGCTGAGTTCCGAGACTCTTCTTGCTGATACAATAGACGTGAGAAACACTGTTTTGTAAATCAGGTCTTTAACTCCTTAACGACCAATGACCTGCCAAGACCGTCATCGGTGGATGTGCATTAAGGACAGGGGATGGTTACCCACCCCAGACCACGCGGTCCTTAAGGGGTTAATAGAGGCTGGTGATAATGGTTGAAATGGAGAAGATTGAAGAGCCTCTAAGACCAGATTTAAATCCCAAAGGTAGAATTGGGTCTCTGTATGGAGGAATTAATCTGTTTACTCCTTGAATGAATGTCTCATACGCGCTTCTATATCCATGTCCCTGCATCCCTCAATGACGCTAGAGAAATAATTCTACCTCTATATAAATCCTTGGTAAAGGCCTCATCTATAATATGGAGTACTGTTTTGGGAATCAGTTCTAAAAAATACATTACTTAACTGGAAAAAGTGCAGAGATATGCAATAAAATTGATAAAGGGATTGGTTGATCTGAGTTATAAAGAGAGACTAGCCAAACTGGGTTTGTTTACCTTAGAGAAGAGATGTCTAACAGGTGATATGATTACCATTTACAAATACATTTGAGGTCAATACAAAGAAGTCTACAATGAACTAATTACTCAAAGAACAAGAGGTCGTCCATTGAGACTAGAGGAAAGATGCTTTAAACTAAAACAAAAGCAGGGATTTTTTTACAGTAAGGGCAAGAATGTTATGGAATTATTTGCCTCGGGATGCTGTGCTTGCAAATACCATAACTGATTTAAAAAAGTACTGGATACCTATCTATCACAGAAAAATATTGAGAATTATAACAATTGTCTTCAAAGCAGTCGGGGAAATATCTGACTGGCATTTGCAGTCAGGAAGGACTTTTTTTACCTTTACCTTGGGGCTTAATTGGAAATGGCTTCAATGGGCTTTTTTTTTGTCTTCCTCTGGATCAACAGGGGTGATCTGGCATGGGCTGGACTTTATGGACGCATGTCTTTTTTCTCAGCTCATCAACTATGTTGCTATGTTACTGCTCTATAAACTGTACTGTACAATGTCTCACTGCCCTGTGGATCATATGTACAATGTCTCACTGCTGCATATAAAATGTCTTGCTGCCCTCTATACTATGTTCACAATGTACTGTAATGCATGTACAACAGAAGTTTACTAAACGGCAAACTGCCGCTGTAAGTGTTAAGATGATAGAAATGTTTTTATTATTTATTAAGCACCTTAGAACCACTTTGTTCACCTCTCAGCTAGGTATGTAAATCTATGAACGTTAATGGAGATATATGTTTACTGCAAGCTGATCATGAACAGAGACAATCTGGAGGAAAATCAGCTTTTTTTGTTTCATATTTCTGTCTTCTCCCTGGGTCTCCTACTCATTTTTCTATGCACCAATACAATCACAGCATTTCTTATTTAGATTTGATAAAAGCCTTGAAATAAATTCTTGGCTGACTTTGCTGCTTAGTAAATCACACATTATGTGCAATTCAGTAAGCTAAAGACATGCAATTCTGGAGCAAGCCACCTGCAGCATAGAGGAAAAAATTACAATTTTCATTCGTTTAATTGGATTTTTAACCCTTTGAATGATAGAGATGTCTTTAACGCATTGCCTTGCAAAGTGTTAGAGACCTCTCTAGCATTCAGGGTGTTTAAACCAATGGGACTTTGGGAACATTTTCTTTGTACAAAGCAGCTGCACCATATGTATGAATTGGAATACAAAAAAGGAGGGGGAAGAATTGGGAAGCACCACTTGTGTGGAAACTTCTTAGATTCATTTGACCACCATCAAAATACACCCGGTGGATTTATACTAACAAGAGTATTGGCATAGGTGTTAATTATATAACACACAGCAAAAATGCTTGTTATGATGATCGCAGTTCCTTCAATGATCACGTCTTCCACCCCGGAATAGATATGAACGTGTAACAACAGTAGAAAAATAGAAGGGTGCCCAATAGTGTAGTATTATCAAACATCAATGCATCAATCAGAATAAGAATGGGTTCTACTCACATTTTCCTTTGGTCAGAATTTCACCCCCAACCAAATATGCCTGTGGAGATCACCAATCTGTCTCCACTCAGGTTCCACCCATCTCTTGTGAAGAAATATACCAAATATGAATAATTTAAAATAATAATACAAAAATAATACAAAAACAAACTATAACAATAATAAATTACTAAATAGAATGAAATGAAATAAAATAAAGCTGCTCCTAATGAAAAAATATATACATTTTATGTATTAAAAATACAATTACATTATAAAACAATGTGTACACATTTACACATTGTTTTCTAACTGTAATTGTATTTTTTAATACATAAAAATTAAAATGTATATAATTTTTCATTCAAGCAGCCTTATTTTATTTCACTTTATTTAGTCATTTATTATTGTTTTAGTTTGTTTTTTGGTATTTCTGTTGCCTTTTTGTATTATTATTTTTTATTAATCATATTTGGTATATTTCTTTGCAGGAGTTTGGTAGAACCTGAGTGGAGTCAGGCTGTGATCTCCACAGGCATATTTGGTTGCGGGTGAAATTCTGACCGAAGGAAAATGTTAGTAGAACCCATTCTTATTCTGATTGATGCATTGATGTTAGAAAATACTACACTATTGGGCACCTTTCTATTTTTCTTTTGTTGCTACATGTTCATATCTGTATGAAGTATATGCTTCTCCCTAGATTTCCTTACCTTCTGTGCTGGGAAAGTGAGTGTCCTTTCACTAGGAGGAAAATCTGAGTACAAATCCCAAACTGCTGACCCTGCGGAAGAGATGAAAGGACCACAGAACAATTAGGCTGATGCATACCTCTCAAGTGTCCCTTTTTAGGGGGGACAGACCCTCTTTGAAACCCTGACCCAATCCCTCTGTCCCTCTTTCCTACCCAAGTGTCCCTCTTTTTAGGAAATCAGAATTTGTAGTGTTATATAAAGGAATCACATTGCTCCACAGCAATAAAACTCATGTGTTTAAATGTGTTTATTATAAATTAGCCTATGTGAATTATATACATTGGTCTTGTTCTAAATTAATTAAAGACATAAAGTGCTATCAATAGTCATGAAGAACCATAAAAATGTTCAGTAATGCTCTATCTACCAGCCATGCTCCCAGCATCATCACCTAGAACGAAGTGCCATTTGAAATGCTGGAAGATATGGGAAAGCCCCCTGTAGAATGAATGGGTAGAGTTCCCTATTATTTATAATTACACACCGGGGGTGAGGTGAGGGGGCACTAATGCACACAATGGTCTGGGTCTTTATAACCCAAGCAAGAACCAGAGAGTTAGAGCAATTTTAAGAACACCAATTGCACCATATAGGACAAACAAAAGTCCCAAGTTCCCATTGATTTGAATGGGCCTTTTAAGCCCTTGACTGCTGGAGAGGTCCCCTCCTATTCATTAATGTCCTCCAACGTTCTTGATCCTATTGAGGGGTTATAAATGTATCAATGATTTTAGTTTCATTTGGTATTTATCATAGACTATACAGTAGGTATTTGTGAGATAAATTCAATGGAATGCAATGGAATCTAGCTCAAGAGTAATATGAAGAAATAGACTGAAAAAGACATGGATAAACAATTATCAAAGCATCTAAAGCATGGAGTGCAGATTCTGTATCATCTTCTGCCAGCCAATGGGAATTAAAGGGCATCAACAATTTGACAGGATCAAGATGAGCAACCTTGTTCTACAATTAGACTTGGGAGAGTTATGACAAGTAGCTTGTGATGTAAGATTAAAGAAAGTCTAGAGAAAGATCTGGAACCCACACACTGACCTTTCCTTTCAATCTGCTGGGAATCTGTTCAGGAGTCCAAAATGCCGCAGTAATTGACAGGGAAAAAAGAAGATGGAAAGAGAGAAAAGAAAAGGAAAAAAGTCAGCGAGAGGGACAGGAGAAAAAGAAAATGCAGAGGAAAGAAAGTTAAAACAGAAGTAATTCTTTCTAATAATAACCCCACAAGTACCTTAATATTTTCAGAAAATCTTAATGGACACTGAATTTTCCCATTATGCATTTATTTAAGTTGTAACATCTTCAGTCAGTCATGGATGCAATGTCCATGGAGGCAGACATCACAGATTCTAGCAGGACAACAAGACACAAACTCCACCCACTGCTCATGGTAATCTGCATGTTGCACACTACTCCTTACAGGGTTAAAGTAGGCTCATACACTCCCAGCTTCAGTTTTAAAAACTGCCAACAACTGTCATTCCTGCCTCCACAGACATGACATCTAGGACTAACTGATGATATCTCTTGGCACAAGTGTAACATTCATAGGGGCCATTAGGCTTTCATGGCCATAGTAAGGGCAGTGGAGGGTTATTAGTAGGAGGTGTTGCTTCCACTTTAAGAGAATCAAGAGAGAATGTAAGAATGTAATAAGACAGAATTGTTGGTGTCCTCACCCTCTCCTTGAGATGTCTCTGCAGAGTTCTGGGGTGGCACTCTAATCTCAGGGTAGTCATTGTCTTCATTCAGTTTCTTCTGAGTGGAGCTAAGAAGGTCTCCTGCTCCCACCCATTCCGTGTGCAGCCAGCTCTCTGTGGGATATCAGCAACAATGTGCGAAGTGTGAATAGAAAACAGCAATTGGCACAGAGGTGAGACTATGTGCGGAGGCCATTGGAAACTACAAATCAAATAATTCAAAACCAGCCAATGCCTGGTTGGGTATTATACTGTAGTCCAAAATAGCTGAACATCCAAAGGTTTACTACCCTTAATGTAAGGAATGGGCAGAACACAGGTAGGACATATGTGCAAAAATAACGTGGAACAATTCTGGGGAATACCAACTGTACCATAGAGAACACATACATTTTGCAGGACATTTTGAGTAAAAGAAGGGCACTCCCACTGCTGGAGGTTCATTGGCTGGGTACAATGAGAACTGTAATCCTCCACAGGGTGTTAGGTTGCCCCCTCCTGGTTTAAACTGTCACTAACTGGTATAGTTGTTACTGTCACATTCTATGGAGAACTGGCTAACCTCTCCCAAAGAATATAATCAAATAGCTGTCTGGAAACCAGGTGAACTATGGATCAACTGTCCGGATGCCATGTAATGTAAAAATGATAATACATTTTGAATTAATCATCTTCCAGCACTGGAAGTACCCTTGTTCTACCGAGAAGGAGAAACCTTACAAAATATGTTTATTCACAATCAAGGTTTATTACTCGTTAAAAAAGACATGCACTTTACTGTATTTAAAGGACAATTATCACATTTACTAAGTCTGCTTCAATTTGAGCAGACATATTAAAAAAGCCTGGACTGTGCAGCCTCAAAATGGCTCCTATCAGTCATTAAGCAGATTAGAAAAATGATCCCCTTGGCTGAATGCAAACTGCAAGTTTATGGTTCTCAGCATTCCCCATAAGCCTGTTGTGCCAGGCACTCAAGTCGGATGCAGAAGATCTATGGGGACCTGCTTTATACAGGACAGGAAACAGAGGGATGCAGTACAGAAACACCAGAGGTAGGAGAAGCACCTATTTTACTTCTCTGTTTGTGCACAGTGTTCACAATGCAGCCTCGGCTTCATATGCAGCCTTCCGATAGGCAATTATCAGATGATATTTGAGCCTTACAGAGGTACTGTCACATATCCAAATACTCATCTCACATGAAGCAACCATCTTGGGAAGATTTGCAAGATTATTCCTCCCCATTAATTTATTCTACCTCATTTTGTTGAAGCTGAAATGCTCTGCCAGCCTCAGAAGAAAGAGTGAGGAGTAGGGAGCTGGGAGGTGATTTCAGGACAGGGGAGTAATTTATTATGTTGGATTTGTCAGATAGATTAGGACTGTCCAAGTTCAGTCCTCAAGGGCCACCAACATGGCAGGATGTAAGGATTTCTCTGATTAAGCACAGGTGAGTTAATCAATGGCTCATTCATTTTGATTGGCCCACCGGTGCTTATTCAGGGAAAGCCTTACATCCTGGCCTGTTTGTTGTCCTTGAGGACTGAACTCAGACAGCCCTGAGATAGATCAAAGAACTCAGCTCTACTGAGTTTATAGTGCCCCTAACTACTAAAACAAAGGCCTCTAAAACCATTACACTATTGAAATACTGAAAGCACAAGGTATAGGCAAAATAAATAGATTCCTTTAATGACACTAAAAGCAGTGTAGTGACAGACCTTCTTTAATTACTGTAATGCAAAGCTGGCAAAAGCAATGTTACTTTGCACGCCTTACTTCATTTTAAGTATGATGGATTCTACTGTACATGATAGAGTAGGAAGTGAGTAGTGCAAAGGAACATTTCTTCCCCAAGCCTGCTTAAAAACAGCACATGTAAGATCTTACATATAAAGTTCGGTCAAGGTATGAGCATCATGTCTTGTTCTGTTAGTCTTTTTTTTAACTCTTTTGGATGCTTAACAATACTTTGGAAATGTCTTTAGCAATCAAAGAGTTAAGCTCTTCATTATCAATTTCAGCAAATAAATAAAAACTGTCTACTTTGGTACCACAAAATGGTTTCAGTTGTGTCTAATCTGATCTATGTAAAGCTCCTTTTCTACCATTTATTGTCATAATATTAATGTATCTCATGACTCCTGTCTGAATGTACAACCTATTTCATTTACAAGGTTAAACATCTGCGGCAAAGAGAAATATCCAAGCAATGGGAGAGGAGAGACATTTATTTAGATAAGCTGTTTGCAAATGAGCCTGATTAGGGGCTTTTGGCATGGAAAATGTAGATTATATCATGGTCTTAAAATGCTATAGTATGTTGAGAACATATATTTGCAGGCTATTTGGAGTGTTGCAGTTTGATGTTAGAAGATGTACTGTAAATAAACCTTTTCAGCAGACTTTATCGGAGGGGAGAGGATTTAGAGTTAGGATACCAACCAATCTGATCACGGAGCTCAGGAGACAACTGGGGGTTCCGGTAAAGAAGAGACAAAGACTGATTGACTCTCTCCTCAATGACATGCAGGTGAGTAAGAACCTGATCGAGACATAGAGAATGTGAGAGTCAGAGACAGTCAGCCAGAAGGTATGAGGGAGACAGATAGAGAATGTCATAAGATAGTGTCCAAAACACTTTCATAGAGGGCATGTGAGTTGGACACAGTCATAGAGATTGAAAGAGAATAGACAGTCACATTCAGCAGTGTTGAGAAAGAAGATTGTGGACAATCAAAGAGAAAGATATAGTCAGTGAAAATCCTTGAGAGAACATGAGATTTTGAGTTGAAAAGCTTACAGAGAGAACATGGGAGTGAAAGAATCAAAGATTGTGACAAGGAGCGGGTGAGAGTCAGAGTCAGTCACAGTTACAGCAAAAGTAGAAAAAAAACATAGGCACAGGGACTATCAGACAGAGTTAGAGGTAATTTGAGAGAATGCCAGAGGAACAGTGTGTGGGTAAATACAAGACAAAATAACAGTTAAACCTATGGTAGTAAGAGGGAGACAGTATCAGATAATTAGAGACAGAGGAAGGGAGACTATCAGTGAGAGACATCTCCAATTAGATAGGTAGGATAACTACAGAAAATGACCCCCTAGGTGCAGTACCTGGAACTGAATGGTCTCTGCTCTGTCAGGCTCAGCACTGCTCACGTGCTGGTAATGCCTTACTGTGTGACGCTGGTCTCTCTGCTCTGCACGAATGTACCGCTTCAGTGCCAGCAGAACATGCTCCGACTGACCAGAGACAAGAGAGGGAACACCTGTATTAATACTGACTGTTTGTGGTACTTTAGGTTTCATAGCATAGGTTTTTGTTTAATATTTTGTTGTTTGATCAAGTTACAGAGAGGAGAAACAATGGACAATCTTTGAGGAAATGAGCAATCAATGGAAGTTGCTTATCAAGGTTCTTAGATTCAGTTCTGTCTTATGAGAGTGTCTGTTTCATTAAGTAAACAGCAGATAAAACAGCTAATCAGATCAGTTACTCTCTGATGCTGTTTAGCTTCATTGTTGATAAAACCCTTAAAGTATATATCAATGACTGTTTTTTTTTTTCAGGCATAGCATACACTTGCATAAAGTACTCTATGAAATTAGTGGAAATAGGAAAGACTGAGTGTATAATATATGTTATCTTTAAACAAATTACATCCCTACAACTTCATAATCTATTTATACAGTACCATCACATCAACTGATATGCATACCTGGGAACTTCCAGTTGAGGGCTACCCGGAGGGTAGTCCTCTGTTCAGCAGGGGGTGACAAAAATGACGCTAATCGCGTCAAAAAGGGGCGGGGCTTGCCACGAGCGAGGGGGGACTTAACCCTTTGAGTGCCAGAGTGGTACGGAATGCATTGCAAAGCAATGCATTCCTTACCACTCTGGCACTCAGAGGGTTAAAGGTGTCACACAGAAGGCTGGGGACTGAGGATCAGCGGGAGAAAAAGCAGATGTGGCAGAGTTTCAATAGAAACTTTCCACATCCGGAGGAATCAGCCTCTGCCCCGGAGACCCGGTAAAGCTCTGTCAGAACCGGAGTCTCCGGGGCAAATCCGGAGAGTTTCCAGGTATGCTGATATGGTCAGTGGACATCAGAACAAAGAGGGATGTGATTCAGTGGACTTAGTTAATTGGAGTGGCTTACATCCAAGGGCATGGTCTGCACGCTCGCCAGGTAATTCTCCAGCGCCGCTCTACGGTTATCATTAAGAGCTGCCACCACACGGCCCAGGTGTGTCTCAACCAGACGTTGACGTTGAGCAGAAATTTGGCTCTCCAGGGTCTGCAGGATGGACTGGAAGTGCTTCAATAAAAAGAGGGAATTAGTAGATGATGCTGTAATTAACAATGCCCTGAAGAGAGGTTGTTTTATCTTCAGACAGTGATAACATTAACCCATTAGGTGATGAGTAGTCTTCAAGGATTTTTGAAGCAATGCATTGGAGACTCCTTTACAATATGAGTGGTTAAAGAGGAAAAAAAATGCCCTGATCTATTTTTGAAGGGTAACTAACAATCCCAATAATAACCTCCCTCCTACCTTACTATGACCAGAAAATCCCAATGATGACTATGAATCGTACCCTTTTGTATTTGTTCAGTCAGTTCTGGATATCACGTCAATGAGGTGGAAATGGCAATTGCTGGCAATTTTTTTTTTTAAATTAAAGCAGGCAGAGTGCATGAGCCTACTTAAACACTTAAGGAGCAAAGGCGTGCTCTAAGATTACCATGTACAGTGAACAGAGTTTGAGGTCCTGTGCTAGCAACTGTCATGTCTGCCTCCATGAACATGACACCCTGGGCTGGAAGATGTTATCTCTTAAGAAAAGGCTCAATGACAAAATTCACAATGACCATTGAGATCTCATGGTCATAGTAAGGTAAGAGGGGGTTTTAAAAGGAAAAGAATAAAATACATATATATATATATATATATATATATATATATATATATATATATATGTGTATATACCACATGCAAGGTACTCTTAATACATAAAAAGGTATTCTGTCAAAAAGGAAAAAAAGATTATATGGATTTCTTCCTGTTTATGAAGGAATACCTTTTTATATATTAAGAGTAGCCAGTAATATGCATATTTGATACCATGTGTTATAGGTTAATTTGCCTTTCATTTTAGATGAGCTGTATTTGTTGGCATTTTCAGTATGAATACTTTTTCTCTTTCCTTTACTACGCTTATTCTATAAGTATGTTTGTTTTTTCTTTTTGCTAAAAAGCTCCAGTACCTATGTAGGGTAACCTACAGAGATATAGAGTGACAGAGATATATCCAACTCTCTAGCAGTCAATGAGGGTATCAATGTGAAGGGTAGACCTCTATAGTATTAAGTGGGGTAATCAATGAGTATGACCTCTCTAGCATCCAGTGAGGTAATCAATGGGTATGGCCTCTCTAACATTCAGTGGGGTAATCCATGAGTTTGACTATCTAACATTCAGTGGGGTAATCAATGGGTATGACTTCTCTAGTATACAATGGGGTAATCAATGGGTATGGCCTCTCTAGCATTCAGTGGGGTAATCCATGGGTATGACCTATCTAGCATTCAGTGGGGTAATCAATGGGTATGACGTCTCTAGCATTCAGTGGGGTAATCCATGGGTATGACGTATCTAGGATTCAGTGGGGTAACCAATGGATATGACCTCTCTAGCATTCAGTGGGGTAATTAATGGGATATTGAAAGACCTCACTAGCATTTAAGGGCTTATATGGCCAATTTAAATCAGCAGAACTCTATATCTATCCACTATGGTGACGCTAATTTGTTGCAAATTTGCTCCTCTTTTGTGTTTTACATAAGACATTTAGTACAAACCTGATACTCTACTGTGTGGCCCCAAAATAGCAACTGTCAGCCCCCCCTTGCTAGCACTAGGCTGGATTAAGAAAGTGAAATATGGGGTTAAGCCAGGGCCTCCGCTTGCTGCATTCTTGCCCCCCCAGAGACCACAAGTGTCAAGTTAGTAAAACCCAACATTTGGAGTCTACATGACTAGGATCTGAGAATGCAACTCTTAGAGGCTGATCTGTAAGACTTGAGCCATCTACTACAGTTCAGTCTCATAGCAGCATCAGCATGTATATAGTTTATTGCATGGTTTTCACAACTGAATCCAATCTACAAACAGTGGTTTGCAAGCTCATTCTCAAATGCCTCTAACAGGACAAGATTTAAAGTGATAGTAATGTTTCACAAAAATAGCAGCTCAACTTAATCTTCATAGTATTTGAGCCATAGAGAGTGTTATTTTAATACTGTCAGAGTTATAGTTCAAGAGTAACTGAAAGATAAAGTATCACCCTCCTGCCCCTTTTACCTAGTATAAGCCATCTCCCCTCTAATGTGGAATCTGGTCTTAAGACCAGACAGCTCACAGCAAGGAACAATCTTCTTATTGTGAGAACAATGAAAACCCTAACCCCCTTGATGGGATTTTCAGGTTTTTCCCTTATGCTAATTGAAAATTGTTCCTCTCTGCAATCCACCTGGATACCACCTTGCTGCTCTGAGGTGAGCAGTGTTACATCAGTAAAAGGAGCAGGAGGGGGATACTTTATCGTTCAGTTACTCTTGAACTACAGCTCTGACAGTATTGAAATAACACTTTCCATGGCCCAAATACTATGAAGATTAATTGGAGCTGCTGTTTTTGTGAAGCATTACTATCACTTTAAGAAGTGAGGGGGTCCTACAAATCTACCAGCAAACCTCAATTTCTGCTCTGCAATGCTGGCTCCCTACTTTTGTGGCTGCATTTTGACGTATGCACTAGAGTGTATGATCTTTCTAGTCAAAGTGGTGCTCGCTCTCCACAATTGTTAAGACTTTAATGCGAGCAAAGTCCCAAACTGTTCCCTTATAGCCTGCACAGGACAGGATAATGGAGCAAAGTAACGGCAATTTCCACTGAGCCTTGTTAGTACATAGAGCTGAACAAGGAGCAGAAGAGAAATATACAACAAAATGCCCATACACTTCCCAACTGCCCATCACCCAAATAGCATAAAGTGAGTACATTTTCATGTAAGTAGCTAGGTGAATTGGTGTTAGGCAGGGGTAGCACTAAGAAGTCGGTTCCAGCATGTGTTTTAGCATTGAATCATATTGGTATTTTCTCAAAGGATATTCTACTTAACCCCTTATGGACCAGAGGGGTATGCAACACATTGGCATTCAAAGGGTTATATAATAATTATATATGTATATACATGGGTTCCTAGCAGACATCTGGGGAAGAAAGTATTTGATTTTCCTATCATGCTTTCTTATACAAAGGAGGATCTAGGGGCCCTTCACAAATAAATAATGGATACGAAACATTTAATGGAGCGGTAAAGTTATATTATGAAAAAATATAGGGTACCCTGGCTTCTGTATGAAGATGCATTCAAAAGATACAGCAGTTTAAACTTGTATGCTTTTAATCAAACTGTTAGCAACAGAGTTAACTGATGTTCAGAACAGGTATGTAACTACAGTCGGTACAGTGTGTGCAGTTATGCTGGGGCCTTGCATCAAACTGAGGCGCATCTGCCCCAGGGTCCAATTGATTCTACTTATACCTCGGCAAAAATATTTTTGCCTTAAGGGCACAAAAATTTTTTGCACAGGAGCCATACGGTGCATAGTTATGCCACTGAAGGTATTCATTTTCTAATGGAATCTATAGGAGAACCTGATTCTTATATTACAGCACTCCATAATGAGTGATAGCAACAATGCTGTCTGGTAACCACAATAAATAATTGCATTTTTATTAAAAAATAAATAAATGAAAAAGATGCAACAAATTTGAGCTGTTATAACTGTGTAATGTAGCATAGTCCAACAGTGGTAGTACTCTTCTTTTACTCAGCAGATAGGAATTGTATTGCTCCTTTAAGACTCAGTTTTAGATCTCAGAAACCAAATAGATTTCTTAAATTTGCTAGACTGGAGTACAGAATATTAAAGTGCTGACAACCCTGTTTCATTTTAGTTGTTAAAGTTTTTTTGAAAAAGAATTGAAGACTTATGGATTTCACAAGTGAACAAGTGTAATATACCCATTCATCAGTTTATATAATACAAATATTCCATTGAACTGAAATGGATTTGTCTTGAGAAAACAGGCATAGCTATGTGAGAAATCCTTCTAATAAATTAGAGCATTGTAAAATAAAAGGAAAAAAGTTACATTATGCAAGTAAAACAATAATCTCTTTAGTAAATATCTGGCTCTCTTTCAGGGCTGGATTTGTCAATAGGCAGACAAGGCACTTGCCTAGGGCACCAGATTTTCAGGAGCGCCTGGCAATGCCATTGTCATGCCCACACAATTCTTCCCCATGGTGCATAGTAATGCTGTGCCCACTTAAATTGATAATTGTGCTCTGCACCTATGCTCTCCAGTCGCCCTCGAGGGCACTTGTTACAACTTGTGCACAGAATTTAGTGTTCCTTCCTTTCCGATCCCATTTGTTACCTTGTTGTATATACCTGCGGCTGTGCCTATGCCGCTGGGGCCACTCCATGTGAGCCACTGCTGCACCTGCGTGCCGCTGCCTTAGTCCTCGTTGGTCACCTCGGGACCTCCTCTGACATCACAAAGCTGCCAATGCACGGACGTAGTGGAAGCCAAGCAAGCTACGCAAAAGTAGATATAGAAGCCAAAGGGAAGCAACGTACTCCCCATATTTGGAGTCTGTCTGCTCAATGAGTGAGTAAGTGGAGCACCTCAGTAGTTTGGTTCAGAGGAGGGACAGGCAGCAGCACAGCACAGGCCAGGTGTTTCTGGATGGTTGGCAGGAGCAGCACAGTGTAGCTTCCCCAACAGCCTCAAGTGCCACATCAGGCTGGTATGTGATGCCCACAATTATTATTTGTGATGCAGATGTGCTAATGCTGAATGTAATCTTGATCAGCACACTATAATAGTTTTACCAAAAAATCAAGAATGGGTAAAATTAAAAACAGCAACAGAGAGGGATGCTGGAAGGAACATAGAATTACTGTGGATATCAAACCAAATGGCATGCAAATGAAATTCATCCCACAATAACTGTACATAAATTGGATGTTCGTATTCCCATATGCTAATCCCAGTCCAATGACTGGAGAGGTGCATGTACCCACAGTAAGCAAAAAGTAAGGACAATTGCTTCTGCAGACTGCATAAAAGTACAACAACAAATATAGAATTACTAATGTATTTATCATAATGAAGTGTGAGGTGAAATATAAACAAGAACAAAGACATGTAGTGAAACATGCAGAAGAGAAAATACTTAGCACAGGTAAGTAGCAGCAAGCTTAAGCCTGATATAGGTGATAAGTGTTGGGATGGCTGGCTGGTTCTTAGAAAGGCTCTGTTGCTTCAACCTTGCTGCTACTTACCTGTGCTCTTCAGCATTTTTCACTACATATTTGTTCTTGTTTATAGTTCACCTCACACTTCATTATGATGAGTATATTAGTAATTGTATTTTTTTGCTGCACTTTTATGCGGACGCAATTGTCCTTACTTTTTGCTTATTTATTTACTGTGGGTACATGCATCTCCATTCCACACAAGATTTGGACTCCACGGTCACCCATAGTAGAGATTATGGCTTCCCAGAGATACATGACAAAGGGTACCATGTGGTAAGTTTACTATTTTTAAGTCAGTTTTATCTCATTAGAGATTAGGAGCAAAAATGTCAACCGGAGCTTGAAATCTAAAATCGGTGACCACCATGACAAGTATGGTATCATGAGGATCACTGACTTTCAGTTGTGAGCCCTGAGGTATATCTTGGTTTTCTCCCTTTTAATTGTAAGCTTTGCAGCTTTACTAGTGTACCTCCCGTTTAATTGTACTGTGGTATCTTTCCTGTAGCCCCAATTCAATTATAAGCTCTGTGGACTCTTTTATTTAGCTCCCTGTAACCTTTTAAAGACATTAGAAAGCAATGTTCTGCACACCACTCTGGTTCCAAGGGTTAACGGTAATCTCTGTGGTATCACGTGTGTAGCTCTCTTTTGTAAGTTTTGTAGTATCACTTTTTAGCCTCCATTTAATTGCTAGCTCTATGGTATCATGTCCGCATCTCCTTATTAGTTGTAAACTTCTTGGTACCGCATTTTTTAGCTCCCATTTAATTGAAAGCTCTGTGGTATCATGTGTTTATTTCCATTTCAATTGTAAGCTCTGTGGTATCACTTAGGTAGCTTCATTTAAGTTGTATGTCCTGTGATATCACTTGTGCCACTGTGCTTTGATTGCACGTTCTGTGCTGTACGTTTAATATCTTTCAAATGCAGGCACAAAAGGGACACGTGTGTCATTTCATTTGGTTTACAGCCCCTTTTAGTCATAAGCTCTGTGATATCACTAAGTCATTGTGTTGGAGATAACTAGTATTCTGGGGGTTAATTTAATTTAGTAATTCTATGTCCCTGTAGTTTGTAAGTACATACAGAAAATGTGAATGTACATGGGTGGATGTGACAGTGTATGGAACTGTATATTTCTGTGTCTATGCTGTCAGCAACACATTGCTTTGTAATCCATTTAGCAGAACAGTATTAATATATTGTGATTGTTATAGCTATGTACAGCACTCTTCATGGCTATGTGATAAATCTGTGCAGTGCATGGAGAGTTGCACTAAGTATAGTCTCAGGGTTACCTCATTTTGAAAGTTCCCAGGACTACTAAGTATAGAGCTTCACTATTGTGGGTCTGTGGTAATACAAGGAGCCCTGCTATGGCCTTTGTATGCGTCAGGGGCACAATAACAGCATAAGCTTATGTGTGATCTGTAGGGATGGGGGACCCAAATTGGGTATCCCAAAAGAGGAAACAGGCAGATCCTTAACCCTGAGTGCAAGAGAGGTACGCAACCCATTGCAATGCGTTGCGTACCACTCTGACACTCAAAGGGTTAAAAGTCACTCAGCCATACTGTATATACCAATAAAAATGAGCAATTACACAAAAATCATAAGATAATTATAATCAAAATATACATTTATTACTCCTCCAAACATAATCAAGTGGATTAAATCCAGACTCCCAAAACACACCACTTAACCTTTTGAGTGCCAGAGGGGTACACATCGCATTGCTCTGCAATGCATTGCAAACTCTCGGGTACTCAAAAGAGTTAAAACTAATCAACATTGCATTAAAAACTACACTCACCTACAAAAAGGACCACCCGCATATCATAAATCATAGACCACACCGTGGAGACTGAGATACACTTGACACACATAAAACATCACTATCCAATAATAGATTAAATTTTACGCAGTCTCAAATATGTATATCCCAGATGAACGATTATTAGTAACACATACTGCACATCAATTAGTAATGAAGTTACATAATTTCATAACAACCTACAAACCCTTCAAATGTCCATAGCATATAAACACATCACATGAACAGTCTGTCTAATAAATAGCTTTTCACTTATATGGGGCTGAGTTCACATAAGCTCTCGTAGAGTTTACATTTATTGGCGTATTTGGCTGAATGCCATTTAAGGATCTGTTTCGGCTTTTTAGTTTACGTACGTTATAAGATCTTTGGCACCCCATTTACGTTGTATGTTGGATGTGGTATAGCCTATACAGTTAAATGCGTGTGATGCTAGATACATTAATATTCAAATGGACACAAATTGGTTCCCCACTAGGGCCCCATGAAGTCTTAATCTAGCTCAGATTATTTTTATTTATAGATTGTCCTGTATACAGGCCATTAGGTTAATTTTGTTTGTGTTATTAGCAGGGGAGGGATAGCAGCTTGTGGCTTGGGGGAAAATACAAACAAGTGCCCCGTTTCTATTATTGTTCAAGCCCACCCCTTGTTGCAAAGTGAAACCACGTAGTTTACAAGTGAAATGGGTTTACACTGTGATACTACAGAGCTTTCAATTGAAATGGAGATACACTAGTGATACCACAGAACTTACAATTTAAAGGGATAGTAATACTTAAGTATTACTAATCCTTATAGGAAAGTACTACCAGGGCCAGATTTACATCTCAGGAGCCTGTAGGCACAGAACTGTGAAGCGCCCCCCCCCCCCCCCGATTTGCCAACTACACTAGACACCTCCACAATGCTCATCAGCTCCATATTGTCCCCCATCAGCTCCAACTTGCCCCATCATCTCCATATTGCTCCTCACATTGCCCCCATCAGCTCCAACTTGCCCCCCTCATTGGAACAGTTGGTTTGCCCCTTGCATATGGCCCTTATTGTTCCACCTAGGGCAGTGCAGCTTTCAGGATATCCCTAATTAACCCTTTGAGTGCCAGAGGGGTATGCAACACATTGCTTTGCAATGCGTTTTGTACCCCTCTGGCACTCAAAGGGTTAAGCAAAGGCAACTAAATAGCAACGGCTGTACCACTGCTCACCCACCTGTTACTAAGCAGGGATATCTTGAAAAGCTAACCTGTTTGTGTGCTCTGAGTACTGCAGCTGAGAATCACTGCATAGCTAGACTAATAAGGGTCATGTGCAACTCTTGGGAAAATAAACTGCTACAAGGAGAGCAAATAAAAAGCCCCAGTGAGACACACTGACCTATGACGATCACATTTCCTTTCTGCCATTCAGGAACATTATTGCCAAGATGACAGCAACAGAGTGCTTCTTGTCTCTATGCTGCTTCACGGGAGAGGGTTATGTAATATCACACGGCGAAACAACTTAACTTCCCAGTCATGATCCCCCCTCCATTTGTCTCTTTTTTCCCACTCTTGACCCCCCTCTGCCTCTTTCACCCGGTCTTGATTCCCCCTCTTGTCAAGTTGCCTCTCTTTACCCCTCTTGATTTTTCTTTTGCCATTCTCCTCCTCTTGATCCCCCTCTTTGCCTCTTTCCCCCCTCTTGCCTTAATCCAGCCTTGACTCTTGTCTTCATCCCCCTTTTGCCTCTCTCTCTCCCACTTGCCTCTCTTCCCCTTTCCTGATGCCCCCCTTTTGCCTCTTTATCCCCCTCTTGACCCTCCTCCTTTTACCTTTTTCTCCCCTCCCCCCACTTTCCTCTCTTGATCTCCCCTTTGCCTCTTTCTCGCCCTCATTAACTCTTGATCCCCCTTTTGCCTCTCTCTCTCCCCTTCCTGACTCTTGATCCCAACCTTTTGCCACTTTCTCCCCCTCCTGATCCCCCCTCCTTTTGCCTTTTTTTTTCTCCCTCTTGACCCCCCTCTGCCTCTTTTACCCGCTATTGGTCCCCCTTTTGCCTTTTTCCCCCTCTTACCTCTATATAAATTCTCTTGATTCCCCCCATGCCCCTTGCCTGTGATCGTGTCTGGCGTCTGACTCTGTCTCTGCTCCCAGCATCCCGCTCTGTCACACCGCCAGCCTACCCGGCTTCTTAAATAAAAGCGCTACATTTGCCATGCTTGCAGGCCATCACTCAGTAAACGCGACCGGCGGTTGTTCACATCTCGCGGCCGCAAGGTAACAGGCGGCCGCGAGATGTGAACAACCACCGGTCGCGTCTACTTAGTGATGGCCTGCAAGCGTGGCAAATGTAGCACTTTTATTTACGACGCTCCGGACGGCCCCCAGGGAAGCCCAGTGCTGGCAGCGCCAACGAGGTGCCTACTTTTTTTTTTTTAATTAAAAAAAAAAGATTAAAAAAAAAAAAATCACAGTGGCAGGCGCCCCTAGGTGGCGTGCGCCTGTAGGCAGGTGCCTACTTTGCCTAATGGCAAATCCGGCCCTGAGTACTACTAAAAAAACCATATTGCTCCCAGTGTCATCTTTCAAACGTTTATGGTTTGAGAGATGATCGCTTTTAAAGTTTCCCTCTCCCTCCTCCTTCCCCGTAGTCAGTATGCTAGCTGACTGAAAGGAAATCCGGTCATAGATCAACAGGTGGCTCTGCAGCAGAGCAGCGATCGCGTTAATTAAAAAAAAACTTTCACTAAAACAGTCTTCTACGTGTGCTTGCAAACCAAGCACACATAGAAGACCATTTCAGTGAAAGTTTTCTTTTTTAGGAACGCGATCCGGCTGTGCTGGAGAGCCGCCTGAAAGTCGTGCGACTTTCTTCCCTTCAGTCAGCTAGCATGCTGACTACGGGGAAGGAGGAGGGAGAGGGCAACTTTAGAAGCGTTCATCTCTCAAACCATAAAGGTTTGAGAGATGACACTGGGGGCAATATGTTTTTTTTTCAGTAGTACTTTGCTATAGGGATTAGTAATACTTAAGTATTACTATCACTTTAAGTAAAGCTGCAGGAGTGATACCATAGAGCTTACTAGGGAAATGGGTTATGATACCAGTTTAGCTCTCATTTATGTAGCTTCATTACATTTTAAGCTATGTGCTATCACTAGCATAGCTTAGGGTGACCACATTTCTGTTCTGCTATTCCAGGACATGTGGTCACCCTACTCCTCTTCATCGCCACATTGCCCCTTGATGCCCTACCTTGAGTGCTCTGTGCCTCCTCCGGCACAGAGCTGAAGCTCCCGCGCGCTGTGCTCAGTAATGTAGAGTGCTGGGAGATGATATCATCTCCCAGCGCTCTGTATTACTAGAGCGATTGCCTCCAGGAGATCCGCTGGTTTGCCGCCCTGGATGTCAGCCTGCAAGCGGTGTGTCACATCATGGACGCCGCGAGGGAGCGCTGATTTATTCTACCAAGCGCTCCCTCGCGGTGTCCATGATGTGACACACCGCTTGCAGGCTGACATCCAGGGCGGCATATATATAAAAAAAAAACAACACAACAAACACTGTCTTCATTCCGGGACACTTCATTGTCCCGGAGGGAGATGACCCGGGACATGGGACATAGGCTTAAAATAAGGGACAGTCCCGGACATTCCGGGACCCGTGGTCACCCTAGCATAGCTCCATTTACAGCAGCAAGTGGAAGATTGAGTGAAGCAGTGGCCCACCAGCCCAAACATAGGACCAGCCCAGGGAGCAATTGCCCTCTTGCCCCCCAGGCCAGCCTTCCCCTGACTGTTAGAAAGGAGAGACAATAGCAAATGAAGATAGTTTATTGAGATTAGTGCCCATTGTTTTTGTACTCTGAAAAACTGTTACCATATCCCAGTTCATTTACATACAAAACATCATTATCACATCTGAGACACCCTATCAAGGTTGCTATGGTAATGTCAGTCAGGAAGTCATAGACAAGACAGAAATAGCTGTCCTAACAAATCATATGCAAGACTAGATTTTAGACTCGAGGAACCAAATAAAGAATTTTAGCAGACACTAGAATGTAGTATAGGGTATTTATTAGTGTTGAGCGAGCATGCTCGGCCGATGCTCGGATCGGCTCGAGCATCGCTCTGCTCGGCACATGTCGGTACTCGTACGAGTACCGCATGTGCTCGCCCGCCATGTTCGGGTCTCCTCCCCGCACGTTTTGCGGCTGCTGCGCAGCCAATAAACGTGCAGGGAGGCTCTGACATCGGTGTAATGCCAGCAGCCATGTTGGCTGCTGGCATTACACTGATTGGCTGGCCAGAACCCGTGGTCAGGTGCTGTATAGCACCTGACCAGCGAGTTCGGCTCAGTCTGAGCCAGGGAGAGCTGAGGATAGGAAGGGAAAGGCAGTGTAGGGAGGAAAAAAACAAAAATTGTGAAAAAAAAAGAACCAAAAGTCCTTTTTAGGACTACTGTGTGTGGGGGCAGCAGGTTATTTGGTGTGGGGGGAAAAAAAACAAAAAAAAAAAAAAAAAAATATATATATTCTGTTTAGTGTGCAAAGTTGCAGATTAGAGCACATTCTGTTTAGTGTGCACAGTTGCAGATTAGAGCACATTCTGTTTAGTGTGCAAAGTTGCAGATTAGAGCACATTCTGTTTAGTGTGCAAAGTTGCAGATTAGAGCACATTCTGTTTAGTGTGCAAAGTTGCAGATTAGAGCACATTCTGTTAAGTCTTCAAACTAAAATATCAAAGTCACGTATTCCATTCAGTGTGCGTCGCCGCAGTTTAGCAGCACATTCTGAGTACTGTGCAGAGTTGCAGAATAGGAAGAAATACTGTTAAGTCTTCAAACTAAAATATCAAAGTCACATATTCCATTCAGTGTGCTTCGCCGCAGTTTAGCAGCACATTCTGTGTACTGTGCAGAGTTGCAGAATAGGAAGAAATACTGTTAAGTCTTCAAACTCAAATATCAAAGTCACATATTCCATTCAGTGTGCTTCGCCGCAGTTTAGCAGCACATTCTGTGTACTGTGCAGAGTTGCAGAATAGGAAGAAATACTGTTAAGTCTTCAAACTAAAATATCAAAGTCACATATTCCATTCAGTGTGCTTCGCCGCAGTGTAGCAGCACATTCTGTGTACTGTGCAGAGTTGCAGAATAGGAAGAAATACTGTTAAGTCTTCAAACTCAAATATCAAAGTCACATATTCCATTCAGTGTGCTTCGCCGCAGTTTAGCAGCACATTCTGTGTACTGTGCAGAGTTGCAGAATAGGAAGAAATACTGTTAAGTCTTCAAACTAAAATATCAAAGTCACATATTCCATTCAGTGTGCTTCGCCGCAGTGTAGCAGCACATTCTGTGTACTGTGCAGAGTTGCAGAATAGGAAGAAATACTGTTAAGTCTTCAAACTAAAATATCAAAGTCACATATTCCATTCAGTGTCTTTCACCGCCGTTTAACAGCCTATTCTGTGTACTCTGCAGAGTTGCAGAATTATAAGAAATACTGTTAAGTTTTCAAACTCAAATATTAAAGTCACATATTCCATTCAGTGTCTTTCACCGCCGTTTAACAGCCTATTCTGTGTACTCTGTACAGTTGCAGAATTATAAGAAATACTGTTAAGTTTTCAAACTCAAATATTAAAGTCACATATTCCATTCAGTGTCTTTCACCGCCGTTTAACAGCCTATTCTGTGTACTCTGTACAGTTCCAGAATTATAAGAAATACTGTTAAGTTTTCAAACTCAAATATTAAAGTCACATATTCCATTCAGTGTGTTTCAACGCCGTTTAACAGCCTATTCTGTGTACTCTGCAGAGTTGCAGAATAGTAAGAAATACTGTTAAGTTTTCAAACTCAAATATTAAAGTCACATATTCCATTCAGTGTGTTTCACCGCCGTTTAGCAGCCTATTCTGTGTACTGTGCAGAGTTGCAGAATTATAAGAAATACTGTTAAGTTTTCAAACTCAAATATCAAAGTCACATATTCCATTCAGTGTGCTTCGCCGCAGTGTAGCAGCACATTCTGTGTACTGTGCAGAGTTGCAGAATAGGAAGAAATACTGTTAAGTCTTCAAACTAAAATATCAAAGTCACATATTCCATTCAGTGTCTTTCACCGCCGTTTAACAGCCTATTCTGTGTACTCTGCAGAGTTGCAGAATTATAAGAAATACTGTTAAGTTTTCAAACTCAAATATTAAAGTCACATATTCCATTCAGTGTCTTTCACCGCCGTTTAACAGCCTATTCTGTGTACTCTGTACAGTTCCAGAATTATAAGAAATACTGTTAAGTTTTCAAACTCAAATATTAAAGTCACATATTCCATTCAGTGTCTTTCACCGCCGTTTAACAGCCTATTCTGTGTACTCTGTACAGTTGCAGAATTATAAGAAATACTGTTAAGTTTTCAAACTCAAATATTAAAGTCACATATTCCATTCAGTGTGTTTCAACGCCGTTTAACAGCCTATTCTGTGTACTCTGCAGAGTTGCAGAATAGTAAGAAATACTGTTAATTTTTCAAACTCAAATATCAAAGTCACATATTCCATTCAGTGTCTTTCACCGCCGTTTAACAGCCTATTCTGTGTACTCTGCAGAGTTGCAGAATTATAAGAAATACTGTTAAGTTTTCAAACTCAAATATTAAAGTCACATATTCCATTCAGTGTCTTTCACCGCCGTTTAACAGCCTATTCTGTGTACTCTGTACAGTTCCAGAATTATAAGAAATACTGTTAAGTTTTCAAACTCAAATATTAAAGTCACATATTCCATTCAGTGTCTTTCACCGCCGTTTAACAGCCTATTCTGTGTACTCTGTACAGTTCCAGAATTATAAGAAATACTGTTAAGTTTTCAAACTCAAATATTAAAGTCACATATTCCATTCAGTGTGTTTCAACGCCGTTTAACAGCCTATTCTGTGTACTCTGCAGAGTTGCAGAATAGTAAGAAATACTGTTAATTTTTCAAACTCAAATATTAAAGTCACTTATTCCATTCAGTGTGTGTCACCGCAGTTTAGCAGCCTATTCTGTGTACTCTGCAGAGTTGCAGAATAGTAAGAAATACTGTTAATTTTTCAAACTCAAATATTAAAGTCACTTATTCCATTCAGTGTGTGTCACCGCAGTTTAGCAGCCTATTCTGTGTACTCTGCAGAGTTGCAGAATAGTAAGAAATACTGTTAAGTTTTCAAACTCATATATATTAAAGTCATATATATCGTGTAAGATGAAGAAGGCGGGTAAAAAGGGACGGGGAAGTGGACGTGATCCTGAAAGTTCAGGGCGCGGGTCAGGACGCGGAGAAACTGTGCCTGGTGCCAGAGCACAAGAAAGAAAGACATCCACCATACCTAGCTTCATGTCTGATTTCACAGGGCGTCGCAGGACATCACTCTCGAGGTCCGACCAGTGCGAACAGGTGGTCGGTTGGATGACAGCTGATACTGCTTCCAGTCGGTTAAGCACCACCCTGTCTTCCACCAAGTCCACTCTCAGTAGCCAAGAGTCTGGTCAACATAATCCTCACTCTGATCATCCTTCCTCCCACCATACACGGTCTGGTCAAAGAAGTGATCCCACACTGGGATATAGTGATGAGCTCGTCTCATCACCAATCCTTCATTTGACCCTCTCTCCAAGCACGCTTGCAGAGGAACATGACATCTTGTGCCCTGATTCACAACCTCTAGAGGCTACCCAATCACAAGAAGATGACAGATGTGAACGGCATTTAAGGTCAAAGGAAGTAGTGGATGATGATGATGATGATGAGACACAGTTGCCATTAAATCAACCACTATTTCCTTCTCAAGACCTTGTTGAGGAGAATGTTATACAGTTGTCAATGACCGAGTATGTGGTGGGATCAAGACTTGAGGAGGATGATCAGAGTGAGGAAGTGGAGGAGGACTTGGTGGACGATGAGGTGACTGACCCCACCTGGGAAGGTGTAGAGCCGAGCGATGACAGCAGTCCTGAGGGTGAGCCATCTGCAGCACCGCAACAGGCTGGAAGAGGCAGTGGTGTGGCTACAGAAAGAAGGCGGACCGCACCAAACCGGCCCGCAAATGTTCCACGGAGTACCCCCTTGCGTAAATCTACCTTGCCAAGGGGTAGGTGTTCCGCGGTATGGCGTTTTTTTAAGGAAAGTGCGGACGACAAAAGATTTGTAGTTTGCAACCTGTGCCACACCAGAATGAGCCGAGGCATGAACACTAGAAACCTCACCACCACCAGCATGATCCGACACATGGCATCCAAGCACCGTAGTAAGTGGGAGGAACGCCTGGATCGCCCATCTGTGTCTGCAGGCCACACCACTGCCTCCTCTTCCCCTGTTTTCGGTGCCGGCCAATCGCCTGTCGAAGGCGCAGGCCCGCATACCTCCCGCCCTGCACCTGTAGCATCTGAAGCACCATCAGCGACCACATCCACTTCCCTGTCCCAGCACAGCGTCCAAATGTCGTTACCCCAGGCATTTGAGCGCAAGAGAAAATACCCAGCCACCCACCCACAGGCCATAGCACTAACCTCACACCTTTCAAAATTACTGGCCATCGAAATGCTGCCATTTAGGCTTGTGGACACTGAGTCCTTCCGCAGCCTGATGGCAGCAGCTGTCCCTCGGTACGCGGTCCCCAGCCGCCACTACTTTTCCCGGTGTGCCATCCCCGCATTACACCACCATGTGTCCCGTAACATCACCCGTGCCCTGACCAACGCAGTTACTGGGAAGGTCCACTTAACGACTGACACATGGACAAGTGCTTGTGGCCAGGGACGCTACATTTCCCTGACGGCACACTGGGTGAATGTCGTGGAGGCTGGGAGCGACTCGGACCCTGGGATGGCACGGGTGCTACCCACGCCGAGGATTGCGGGCCCTACCTCCATCAGGGTTTCCACCAGCACCTACGTTATTGGCTCCTCCTCCTCCGTTTCCACCACCGAATTCTCTACACACACCGCCACTCCCCCATCAGCCAGTAGCTGGAAGCAGTGTAGCACTGCAGTGGGGAAGCGTCAACAGGCCGTGCTGAAGCTGATCTGCCTTGGGGACAAACAGCACACGGCCTCAGAGCTGTTGCAGGGGATTAGTCACCAGACCGAGCAGTGGCTCTCGCCACTCAACCTGCAAGCAGGCATGGTTGTGTGTGATAATGGGCGTAACTTGGTGGCGGCTTTGGAGCTCGGCAAGCTCACACACGTACCATGCCTAGCGCATGTATTTAATTTAGTGGTGCAGCGATTTCTAAAAACCTACCCCAATGTGCATGATCTCTTGACCAAGGTGCGCCGCGTGTGTGCACATTTCCGTAAGTCATCTACAGCTTCGGCCGGCCTGTTGAAGCTGCAGCAGCGCTTACAATTGCCAGCTCACCGGCTGCTGTGTGACGTGAGCACGCGCTGGAACTCCACCTTCCACATGTTGGCCCGGCTTTGTGAGCAGCAGAGGGCAGTAGTGGAGTACCAGCTGTTACACGGTCGTCGCCTCTCCGTTCAACTTCCTGTAATCAGAAGTGAGGAGTGGGAATGGATGTCAGACCTCTGCGAGGTTTTACGCAATTTTGAGGAATCGACACAGATGGTGAGCGGCGATAACGCTATTATCAGTGTAACCATCCCACTTCTGTGTCTACTGAAACGCTCGCTGCTCACAATTAAAACCGACGCTTTGCATGTGGAAGAGGTGGAAATGGGGGAGGAAGAGCTTACACAAGGTGATAGCCAGAGCACCCTCACTTCGTCTTCTCAGCGACAATTGGAGGAGGCGGAGGAGGAGGAGGAGGAGGAAGACACGGTTGCCTCCGCTACAGAGGGTAGCCATGGAACTTTAGTTCCATCTCTTCAGCGTGGGTGGGCAGAAGAGGAGGAAGAGGATGAGGATATTGAGAGTCAGCCTCCTGGTGAGGACAGCGAAATCTTGACTGTTGGTACTCTGGCACACATGGCTGACTTTATGTTAGGCTGCCTTTCCCGTGACCCACGCGTTGTACGCATTTTAGACAACACGGATTACTGGGTGTTCACCCTTCTGGACCCCCGCTACAAAGAGAATTTCTCATCTCTCATTCCTCCGGTGGAGAGGACAAGCAAAATGGTGCAATACCAGAAGGTTCTTGTTGAAAAATTGCTCCAAAATTTTCCATCTGACAACGCTGGCGGCAGAGTACGTGCTACCTTGGCCAACCGAGAAGGGGAGAAAAGGGGAGCACACAGCAGTTCCGACAAAGGCAGGGCAACACTCTCCAAGGCGTGGGACACCTTCATGACACCCCGCCAGCACCCTCACCCTGATGCGCAGCCTAGTGTCACAAGGAGGGAAAAGTTTTGGAAGATGGTGAAGGAGTACGTAGCAGACCGTGTCAGCGTCCTCAATGATCCCTCTGTGCCTTACAACTACTGGGTGTCCAAGCTGGACACGTGGTATGAACTGGCACTCTACGCCTTGGAGGTGCTGGCCTGCCCTGCCGCCAGCGTTCTGTCTGAGCGGGTATTTAGTGCTGCTGGTGGCATCATAACAGATAAGCGTATCCGCCTTTCCACCGACAATGCTGATAGGTTGACACTTATAAAAATGAACAAGGCCTGGATTTCCCCTGACTTCTCCACTCCACTGGAGGAAAGCCCCGGGGGAACATAAACTCACTTTATATATGTTATTTACAATGATGGGAATACTCTGTATTCCCATTCACCCCTTCCACCCCAAAAACGGGTATATGGTTGACTCTTAATGTTCTCATCCTCCTCCTCCTCTTCCATATGCCCTGGGATATAATTTTTATATAGGGCCAGCTCACCAGCGTGCCCTGGGATATAATTTTTATATAGGGCCAGCTCACCAGCGGGCCCTGTGATATAATTTTTATATAGGGCCAGCTCACCAGCGGGCCCTGTTTGCCAATTTTTATATAGGTCAGCTCACCAGCGGGCCTTCTCATATAATGTTTTATTGGGTCAGCTCTCTAGCGGGCCCTCTCATATAATGTTTTATAGCGTCAGCTCACTAGCGGGCCTTCGCATATAATGTTAAGGATGGTCAGCTCTGCAGCAGACCCTCACCCATAATGTTTTAGATGGTCAGCTCAGCGCACGTTTCCCTCTTAATCATGGCCTCAGTTCTGAAAATCAAGGAAATTTTTGGGAGAATTTGCCTCTGCGCACGTTTCCCTCTTAATCATGGCCTCAGTTCTGAAAATCAAGGAAATTTTGGGGATAATTTGCCTCTGCGCACGTTTCCCTCTTAATCATGGCCTCACTTCAGAAAATCGATGAAATTTTTGGGAGAATTTGCAGATGATATACAAGTAAATATACAGCAAATACTGTTTGGTAACAATTTTTCGCCTAAAGTCGTTTTTATTTTCCTTTTTGTGTGTTTTACGGTCAGTCTGTAAAAATGGCGTACTACGGGCGAAAGATCGTTCCCAGCAGCGATGTTGGAGTCCAAGGTGCATCCAGACATCCTCCCTATGCTGTCCCTGAACCATTTCTGTAGTGTTTCCATCTTTTTCTGCCCTTTTCCTATGGACCAGGCACCCTCCCCTCATCAGAGCAGGGGGTGCCTGGTGTAATGCTCGAGTCCTCCCATTGACTTCAATGGGGCTCGGGTGCTCGGCCGAGCACTCGAGCCTCAGGGGGTGCTCGGTCAGAGCACCCGAACATCCGAGCATTGGGGTGCTCGCTCATCACTAGTATTTATGTGTATATATGTAAGGATGTAAGCTTACTGAAGCCTATCTCTGGGTGGGAGGAGCCACCCAGAGATTAGCAGGAAGCTATATACTCTAAGAACAGCGAATATGGATCCCAGAATGCAGGGAATCAGTAGATAGGCCAAGGATAGCTTTATTAAGATAATGCAAGTCCAGTATAACAAGCCAGAGGTCAGGGCAGGCTGAGATGATGCAAGTCCAGTGTAACAAGCCAGAGGTCAGGGCAGGTTGAGATGATGCAAGTCCAGTGTAACAAGCCAGAGGTCAGGGCAGGCTGAGATGATGCAAGTCCAGTGTAACAAGCCAGAGGTCAGGGCAGGCTGAGATGATGCAAGTCCAGTGTAACAAGCCAGAGGTCAGGGCAGGCTGAGATGATGCAAGTCCAGTATAACAAGCCAGAGGTCAGGGCAGGCTGAGATGATGCAAGTCCAGTATAACAAGCCAGAGGTCAGGGCAGGCTGAGATGATGCAAGTCCAGTGTAACAAGCCAGAGGTCAGGGCAGGCTGAGATGATGCAAGTCCAGTGTAACAAGCCAGAGGTCAGGGCAGGCTGAGATGATGCAAGTCCAGTATAACAAGCCAGAGGTCAGGGCAGGCTGAGATGATGCAAGTCCAGTATAACAAGCCAGAGGTCAGGGCAGGCTGAGATGATGCAAGTCCAGTATAACAAGCTAGAGGTCAGTACCTGAGATTATACAAGTCCAGCGTAGCAAGCCAGAGGTCAGTACAGGTTGAGATATAGCAAGTCCAGCGTAGCAAGCCAGAAGTCAGTACAGGTTTGAGATATAGCAAGTCCAGTGAAGCAAGCCAGAGGTCAGTACCTGAAATTATGCAAGTCCAGAGAAACAAGCCAGAGGAGGTTGGATGGAGGACCCCAGGAGAAAGGCTGGCTGGAAGAAGCTGGCTGGCCTGGAGGACTGCAGGAGAAGGCTGTGCTGGCTGGCCTGGAGGACTGCAGGAGAAGGCTGTGCTGGCTGGCTTGGAGTACTGCAGGAAAAGGCTGTGCTGGCTGGCTTGGAGGACTGCAGGAAAAGGCTGTGGAGAAGGATGCAGAGCCTGCAAGCAGGAAGAGGCTGGAGCACGAAACTGCGGCAGGTATACCGCCCGGGACTCAAGCGACAACTGAGCGCCGAGTCCCGGTTGCCGCCAGTTTTAAAAAGAACGCCGGGCGCCCAAGGAATGACGTCGGTGCGACGACCGACGTCAGGCCTCGCTACTGCGCATGCGCGAGGACGCGCGCATGCGCCCAGCCGTCCTGAAGCCAGTAGAGCTACTGGCAAGGACGGCGAGGGCGAGGGACCTGACAGTTCCCCCCCTTTACGACCAACCTCCGGGTGGTCAGGTCAGAAGGTCGGTCTGGATGCTTCTGATGAAAGTTACGAATACAGGCCATGGTGTTGAAGTTGCCTGCGGGTTCCCAGGAGCGGTCTTCTGGGCCGTACCCCTTCCAATGTACCAGGTATTCCAAACGGCCCCGACGAAAACGAGAGTCTAGAATCTCTTTGACCTCGAACTCATCAGGATCTGTAATAGAAACAGGAGGAGGTCTAGAAGGTTCTCGACCAGGAAACGGGCTGGGAATCCATTTCTTCAATTGAGAGATGTGGAACGTTGGGTGGATCCGGAATGAGGAAGGTAGTGCCAGGCGATATGCTACTGGATTAATGACTTGAGTGATAGAAAAAGTTCCCAAGAAGCGAGGTCCCAATTTTTTGGTGGGACAAGAAAGGCGAACATGTGAAGAGGACAGCCATACTTTATCCCCAATTTGTAGTTCAGGTCCTCTCTGTCGGTGTTTATCAGCATAATGTTTATAGTCTTGCTGTGCAGATCTCAGAATTTGACTTAACACATGATGAGACTGCTGTAATTGTTGTATTCGTTGATTAGTCTCTGGGACTGGAGTGATGGGAGTGAGTCCTGGTAGAGCTGCCGGGTGGTATCCATAGTTGGCCAAGAAAGGAGAGTTTTTTAAGGTACTGTGATAATGATTATTATAAGCAAATTCTGCCATGGGGAGTAGGTGGTACCAATTATCTTGTAAGTGAGAAGAGAAGCAACGTAAATACTGTTCCAAAGTCTGATTGGTCCTTTCTGTCTGCCCATTTGTTTGTGGGTGATATCCTGAAGATAGGTTACTGGTAATTTGAAGACCGGCACAAAATGCTCTCCAGAATTTTGATGTGAATTGGGAACCTCTGTCTGAAGTAATGGATTGTGGTACTCCATGAAGACGGAAGATTTCCTGCAGATACAAAGAAGCGGTTCGGCTGGCTGAGGGTAGACCTTTGCTTGGGATAAAATGAGCCATCTTGGTAAATCGGTTAAGGCGTATAGTTGTATCAAACGAGGAGAAGGAGTGGTGGCTTGTTTGATACGTTCCAGTAAGTTGGTGGTGACAAGGAGGAATTGACGTGGTTGCAAAATTGTATCAGGAAGTGCAGTAGTATTGGAAGGTACCGTATACATCCTGGACAAAGCATCTGCTTTCAAATTTTTTGAGCCCGGTCTGTAGGTGATGTGTAGTTGGAATCGTGCAAAAAACATTGCCCATCTGGCTTGACGAGGTCGTAATCTGCGGGCTGATTGGAGATATTCTAGATTTCTGTGATCTGTATATATTGTAATAGGGTACTCTGAACCCTCTAATAAGTGTCTCCATTCCTCCAAGGCGCATTTAATAGAGAGCAATTCCTTGTCTCCCACATCATAATTTTGTTCGGCAGGTGTGAGACGCCTGGAGTAGAAGGCTACTGGATGTAAACGATCTTTAATGCCCATATGTTGCGACAGTACTGCCCCTGTAGCGATATTAGAAGCATCAACTTCTAAAAAGAAAGGTTTATTGACATCAGGTTGTTGAAGAATAGGTGCTTGCGTAAAGTGAAGTTTTAAACGGTCAAAAGCCTGTTGGGCTTCAGGAGTCCACTGAAAACTGGCATCCTTCTTGGTTAAACATGTGAGTGGTGAAATACATTTTGAGAAATCCCGGATAAAGCGTCGGTAGAAGTTGGCAAAACCAATGAACCTCTGAATTGCCTTCTTGTCAGATGGTATGGGCCACTTCAGTATAGCTGTTATCTTACGAGGATCCATCTCTAACTGCCCTGGGGAGACAAGGAAACCTAGGAATTCGATCTTAGACACTTCAAAAGAACATTTCTCCAATTTAGCGTACAAACCATGTGTACGAAGCCTAGTTAACACTCTCCTGACATGACTGCGATGTTCCTGTAGTGAATGTGAGAAGACAAGAATGTCGTCTAAGTAAATGACAACAAACTGATCCAGAAGATCCCGAAAAACATCATTTACAAAATGCTGAAACGTTGCAGGAGCATTACATAACCCGAAGGGCATCACGGTGTATTCAAAGTGTCCATATCTGGTTCGGAAGGCGGTCTTCCATTCGTCTCCCTTGCGGATGCGAACCAGGTTATATGCTCCTCGCAGGTCGATTTTTGAGAAGATCTTTGCGGTTGACATGCGTTCAAACAATTCTGGGATCAGTGGTAACGGATAGCGGTTTTTAATGGTAATGGCATTGAGTTCCCGATAGTCTACGCAGGGGCGCAGACCACCGTCTTTCTTGGGTACAAAGAAAATCCCGGCTCCAGCTGGAGAAGTGGAAGGTCGAATAAATCCTTTCTTCAGATTTTCAGAGATGTACTCTCTAAGATGTTGCAGTTCTGGTCCGGATAGAGGATATATATGTCCATAGGGGATAGTAGATCCAGAGAGAAGTTCGATAGGACAATCATATGGTCTATGAGGTGGAAGAAGGTCAGCCCCTTTTTTATCAAACACATCTGAGAAGTCCTGATAGACCATGGGTATGGTTGGCGTTGTAACACAGGTCAACAGTTTAGGCTCTGTTTTGATAAGACATTTTTCTCTACAGTGGGTGGAACGAAAGGTTACCGTCTTGGAAGACCACTCAATATGGGGGTCGTGAATTTGTAGCCATGGAAGACCCAAAATAAGAGGAAACAAAAGAGATGGAACAACTTCAAATTTAATCTCTTCTCTATGATTTACAGCAGTGAGAAGATACAGAGGTAAAGTCTCATAAAGAATGGGACCTGACTGTAGGTAGCTTGCATCCGCCATCTGAAGTGTGAACGGTTGGGTTTTGCGTTTGATGGGTATGCCCAAGGATAAAGCTGTCTCCTGGCTCAGGAAACAACTACTGGCTCCGGAATCTATGATGGCCGACACCTCACTCTGCTGTGTGTTCCACTGTAGAATAACAGAGAGGGATATGTAAGAAGAAGTGGGCAACAGAATAGGAGCGGATGATGTTGCAGGTAAAAAATGCCTACCTTGGGAAGGCCGTGGTCTGGTATCACAGGTCCTGAGATGGTGACCCCCTTTTCCGCAATAGAGGCAAAGATTTAGAAGGCGTCTACGGTCTCGTTCGGCTTTAGATAGAGGTCCCCGTAGAACACCCAGCTGCATAGGCTCCTCTGTGGTGGTGACAGTAGCAGGTGGTTGAGATGAAGCTGGAGTACGATGGGGAGGAGAAGAAGTGGCAGAGCGTTCACGCCGCCGTTCTCTCAAGCGGCGGTCAATTTGTATGGAGAGATGAGTGATCTCGTCTAGTGTAACTGGTATAGGTACTCTAACCAGTTCGTCCTTCAGGCTTTCAGATAGGCCTAGACGAAATTGATCCATGAGTGCAGCTTCATTCCACTTTGAATCAATTGACAGACGACGAAAGTCAGCAACGTAGTCCTCAACTGGGCGTCTCCCTTGAGTTAGGGACCTTAGTGCTACTTGAGCTGAGGCCGTTTTAAAAGGGTCATCGTATAATGCATCCATAGCCTGCCGGAAAGCCTGCCATGTAGTTAATACAGGACTGTTGGTCTGTAAGAGGTGATGGGACCAGCCCTGTGGTTCTCCTCCTAACAATGTGATGGTAGTACGTACTTTGGTGAAGTCAGAGGCATAGGTACGTGGGTTGATTGAGAACAGTAACTCACAAGCCGTAATGAAGGACCTGTACCGGGCTCTATCCCCATAAAATCTTTCAGGCAGGGGAACACGAGGTTCTGGAGCGGAGTTCATCTCAAGGCTAGGAAGGGGTGGTGTAGAACCACCTGCTGCTTGGGTTAAACTTGGTTGAAGGTCCTGTAGTTGCTGTTGGAGATGTGTTTGGTTGGCCTGTAAATCCTGTACAGAAGCAGTGAGAGCAGCTATCCGACTACCCAGGGTATTTAAGGCTTCGAGTAACCCCGCGGGTTCCATAACAATTTTGTGGCTCAGTTGTTACTGTAAGGATGTAAGCTTACTGAAGCCTATCTCTGGGTGGGAGGAGCCACCCAGAGATTAGCAGGAAGCTATATACTCTAAGAACAGCGAATATGGATCCCAGAATGCAGGGAATCAGTAGATAGGCCAAGGATAGCTTTATTAAGATAATGCAAGTCCAGTATAACAAGCCAGAGGTCAGGGCAGGCTGAGATGATGCAAGTCCAGTGTAACAAGCCAGAGGTCAGGGCAGGTTGAGATGATGCAAGTCCAGTGTAACAAGCCAGAGGTCAGGGCAGGCTGAGATGATGCAAGTCCAGTGTAACAAGCCAGAGGTCAGGGCAGGCTGAGATGATGCAAGTCCAGTGTAACAAGCCAGAGGTCAGGGCAGGCTGAGATGATGCAAGTCCAGTATAACAAGCCAGAGGTCAGGGCAGGCTGAGATGATGCAAGTCCAGTATAACAAGCCAGAGGTCAGGGCAGGCTGAGATGATGCAAGTCCAGTGTAACAAGCCAGAGGTCAGGGCAGGCTGAGATGATGCAAGTCCAGTGTAACAAGCCAGAGGTCAGGGCAGGCTGAGATGATGCAAGTCCAGTATAACAAGCCAGAGGTCAGGGCAGGCTGAGATGATGCAAGTCCAGTATAACAAGCCAGAGGTCAGGGCAGGCTGAGATGATGCAAGTCCAGTATAACAAGCTAGAGGTCAGTACCTGAGATTATACAAGTCCAGCGTAGCAAGCCAGAGGTCAGTACAGGTTGAGATATAGCAAGTCCAGCGTAGCAAGCCAGAAGTCAGTACAGGTTTGAGATATAGCAAGTCCAGTGAAGCAAGCCAGAGGTCAGTACCTGAAATTATGCAAGTCCAGAGAAACAAGCCAGAGGAGGTTGGATGGAGGACCCCAGGAGAAAGGCTGGCTGGAAGAAGCTGGCTGGCCTGGAGGACTGCAGGAGAAGGCTGTGCTGGCTGGCCTGGAGGACTGCAGGAGAAGGCTGTGCTGGCTGGCTTGGAGTACTGCAGGAAAAGGCTGTGCTGGCTGGCTTGGAGGACTGCAGGAAAAGGCTGTGGAGAAGGATGCAGAGCCTGCAAGCAGGAAGAGGCTGGAGCACGAAACTGCGGCAGGTATACCGCCCGGGACTCAAGCGACAACTGAGCGCCGAGTCCCGGTTGCCGCCAGTTTTAAAAAGAACGCCGGGCGCCCAAGGAATGACGTCGGTGCGATGACCGACGTCAGGCCTCGCTACTGCGCATGCGCGAGGACGCGCGCATGCGCCCAGCCGTCCTGAAGCCAGTAGAGCTACTGGCAAGGACGGCGAGGGCGAGGGACCTGACAATATATAGCCCCAGATTTATGAGTTCCTTTAAAAAGGGATTTAATGGCACACATATTTAAACATTAGCACTCTTGTGTGAAGCAGCACAATCAGGCCCCTATTCACAAGAGAAATGTGTAGCAATTCTGGGACCAACCAATAGCGACTTATAGTAAAAAATTAAGCTTCTTATTGATTTAAATAGGGCTTTTATCACCTTGATTGCTAGAAAGGGCTTCAATGCATTGCCAATCAAAGCATTATAGATCTATGGCACTCAAATGGTTAAAGCCTGGATTTAATCCTTTGAGTGCCAGAGAGGTATTCGGGTACCTAAATCAAAAGCAATTTGGGGCGTTGCATTTTTTGCTCACGGAAGCTGTTGTTTTCTGCCAGAATTATTCCACATTGGTTTCCTATACATAAGGCCCGTAGGGAAGTTCAAACATGTATGTAAAAAGTTACAGGACTTGTGTATGTACTTTTTATAGCTGCCTAAGAACTGTGCTTAGATAATTCACTCACTTTGCTTTCATTCCCCTCAGCACTGATTAAATACTCTGTATTCTTCTTCTTCCCAACAGTCCAGACAGTGAATTGTACACAGACTAAGCCCCCCACCCACACAGGCTCCCAATGTGATATGTAATAGATTTGTTACAGATGTAGCCACAATAATACATTTTCTTTTCTGTGTGTCATTAAACAAGGCATGAATGCAGTCCCGTCACTCCCCAAAACAACTTCAGTACTTGTAATCTACGTTAAAGGCATAGTAATGTTTCATAATGAAAGCAGCTCTAATTAATCATCATAGTATTTGGACTTTGGAGAGTGTTATTTCAATTCTGTCAGAGTTGTAGTTCAAGAGTAATTCAATGACAAAGTGTCCCCCTCCCGCCCTTTTACTGATGTAACACTGCTCAGCCAGATCAGAAGGGAGGTGCCCAGATAGACTGCAGAGAGGGACAATCTTCAATTAAGATAAGGGAAAAACCTGAAAAACTTGTCAAGGGGGGCAGGGCTTTCATTGTTCTCATAGGAAGGAGATTGTCCCCTTCTGTTATCTGTCTGGTCTATGGACTGGATTCCACATCTGAGAAGAGATGGCTTACACTAGGTAAAAGGGGCGGGAGGGGAAACTTTGCTTGTGAATATCTCTCAAACCATAAAGGTTTGAGAGGTAAGACTTATATAATTCTTCATGTTTTTTTACTGCATACAAAATAAAATAAAACGAAGTATTAATATCCTTTTAAAAGATGTCTATGTGTTACTCTAGTCAATACATTGGCATTTGCTTTCTTTTACATATTTCATTTTATTTTGATTCCACAAGCATTTGCGGGGAGGTAACCCCCTTTATCTGCCTGGCACAGTATAAAAACTAGTTTATTTACAAAGTGTCAGGCAGAGAGTGCATTGGCATCACCTCAAATGTGATGGGATCAAAACTAAAACATTTAGGGACACATTCACAGAATGTCCTCCAAATCCCACTGATTTTAGAGATTTTAACCCCCTGAATACTAGCCAGTTCTCCAACGCATGAGTTGGAGAATTCTTTAACAATTAAGGGATTAATCCTTTGAGTGCCAGAAGCAATGTGTTGCACACACCTCTGGCACTCAAAGGGTTAAAAGCCCTATGTAAATCAGTTGGAAGTTTTAGCTGGTTTGCTCCAGAACTGATCATCTTTTGATTTCTGCATATGGTCCTTGGACTCATCAGTAAGATATATATATAAAAGTTAAAAGTTATTTAACCCCTTAAAATTAAGCATTTACCAACATTTTCACATGCACACTCATAGGCATATATGCACACACAAACATATACACACCCTTACCTCATTTAGAGCCTGACGGTCTGATTTGGGGAGGTTTTTCGCTTGGTTATCTGCCTCAGCCCATTCCTTCATCACCTGAAAGAGAAGTGAGGTCAGTCATTGCCAAGCAGAAAGTTTGCATTTAGACTCCTAGCCTAGTTCAGCAGGACAGCTTCTTGTTGCAACAGAAAGTTTTACAGAATGTATATCACTGTTTTCTATGGGGTAGCTCTCGTGGGTGATTTTTACAACTACAATCATTTTCAATGGCATCCTTGTTACTGAGATACCTCAAAGACTCCCATAGGACCAAGAGCTAGGCAAAAGGTTGAAACCGTAAGACTGGGATTCTAATGTTGATGTTCAGTGTTGATCCAGGGAAATATCTGACTGCCATTTGGGGCTTAAAGTGTTAGTAATGTCCCATAAAAACTTGTTATAGTTTTGTAGAGGATGAAAAAATAAGCTTAATGGCCCAAACCCTATCTCTCAAACCAGTATGGTTTAAGAGATATTAGCATTCAAACTTACCCCCTCCATCCCCTTCTCCTGATGTCAGCTGTAAAGCTGACAGCAGGAGATCCGTGTCGGCCGACACGAGGAGGCTCTGCAGCAGAGCCAAAATAGTGTTATTGGAAAATAATTACTTCATTGGAAAGGTCTACAAAAGTGTGCCTGGTTTGCAAGCACACTTTGTAGACCTTTCCAATGAAGTAATTCTTTGCAATAATACGGCTTCGGCTCTGCTGCAGGGCCGCAGGCTGATCCCCAGACCGGGATCTCCTGCTGACAGCTAGACGCTGACATCAGAAGAAGGGGAGGGGGGGCTTTCATTGCTTATATCTCAAACCATAGCGGTCTGAGAGATAGGGTTTGCACCATTAAGCTTATTTTTTCATCCTCTACAAAACTATAACAAATTTTTATGGGACATTACTAACACTTTAATTGGAAATGGCTTCTATTTTTTTTGGCCTTCCTATGGATCAACAGGGGTGATCTAGCATGGGCTGGACTTGATGGACTCAGGTCTGTTTTCAGCCTCTTTGTTACTATGTTACTGATCAGCATTATCTTATATAATAAAACACTAGAATATTTGTGCGATGCAGTCATGCTCAGTAGAGATTGCCCGAAAGTACAGAATGCTGGGAGCATTATGTGCATTTGGGCAGTCGCTACAGAGCATGACTGCATTGTTTGTGTTGCCAGTGAGGCGGCGGCAGTAAGCAGAACAGGACCGGCCTCTTAACCCTTTGAGTGCCAGAGGGGTGCGTACCCCTCTGGCACTCAAAGGGTTAACATCACCCGGGTTTTAATCCTTTGAGTGCCAGAATGGTATGCAACACATTGCAAAGCAATATGTTGCGTACCCTTCTGGCACTCAAAGGGTTAATCAAGAATGCATCAAGTGCCATTAGGGAAGATTTAGCTCTTTTTTTCAACACTGTCAACATTAATGACACTGAATGATTGGGATAATTATGGTGCAATTAGCATCTGCCCAACATTCACATTATGAAATAAACATGGTGTGTGTGTCAACATAGTTAGATAATGATTAGTCCTTACTAAGAGCTGACACACCTACCCAGCTATCTCAAAAACATAAAGAAGAAAAGAAGATTAAAAGTGCCATGATTTGTTTTAATGTAGTTTTTAAATAATTACAAATAAAAGCTAGTTTTTAATTTGTTTATTTGATACCTCTTACACCAATAAAAGCACTGAACTTGCCTCTGTTATATACAAAATCTCTGGTTGCAGCAGAAATAAAGTGAGACAACCAAATAGAGATTAACTAGTCTTCTTTTCTTTTTTCTTTTTTTGAGATATATATATATATATATATATATATATTGTTGGGTAGTTATATAACTTTGGACACCTACCCAGCTAACAAGAGTTCCCAGATGAGCTGCTAGGCAATGAAAATATGAGCATGCTCATCTGAAAGTAGTTTGAGTCTTCACAGTAAAAGAATTGTCACCTTATACTGGTGCCTACTGCACAAAGTGCTATTGCCCTTTCTCTGGTAAAGAAAAACGGTTCCAATCATTTCCCAGTTCACCCTACATTACTCTGCAATGCAAGAAAGGGTCAGGCTCTCAAATGGTGGTCTGCAGTTATAGGGAGCTGGAGACGTAGGGCCGGCAGGGCCGGATTTACCATTAGGCAAATTAGGCACCTGCCTACAGGCGCACGCCAACGAGGGGCGCCTGCCATTTGGATTTTTTAAAAAATATTCTTTAAAAAAAAAAACAAAAAAAAAAAACTAGCCACCACGCTGGCTGAGCCGGCGGCACCCACTCACATTGCCCGCCCCCCCAGTCTTGTACCTGATGGAGCTCCCTCGTCACCTCTTTAGGAATGCAGAGCACTGGGAGATGACATCATCTCCCAGTGCTCTGCATTCCTAAATAGGAGACCGCGCGGGAGCTCCATCAGGTACAAGAATGTGCCAAAGGAGGCACATACAGATCTCCTACCAGGGAGGTAGGAAACGGACAATGGGGGGAGGCAATGTGAGGGCAATGTGGAGCTAATGGGGGGCAATGTGGAGCCAATGGGGGGCAAGTTGGAGCTGATGGAGGGCAATGTGGAGATGGTGGGTGCAAGTTGGAGCTGATGGGGTGGGGGGCAATGTGAGGGCAATGTGGAGCTGATGGGGCAATATGGAGCTGATGGGGGCATTGTGAGGGCAATATGGAGCTGATGGGGGGCAGTGTGAAGGCAGTATGGTATATGGAGATGATGGGGGCAGTATGGAGATGATGGGGGCAATGTGAGGGCAATATGGTATATGGAGATGATGGGGGCAATGTGAGGGCGATATATGAGATGATGGTGGCAAGCTGGAGCTAATGGGGGGCAATGTGGCGATGATGGGGACAATGTGAGGGCAATGTGGAGATGAAGGGGGGGCAATGTGGAGATTGGGAGCATTGTGGCGGTATCCAGTGCAGATGGCCCACGGGGGGGGGGACTGAGGCGCTTCAAATTTCTGTGCCTACAGGCTCCTGAGATGTAAATCCAGCCCTGAGGGCCGAGTGCAAAAAAATGAGCAGTTGCTATGTTTTGAAAGCCATAAATGTATGCTCTGTTCTATCAAGATTGTTCATGTTTTGATGCAAGAAACATACTAACTCCTTGATGCTGAATAGCACATGCTCCTAAATTAATGGTAAAGTAGTAAGTGCAATTAAAAGGCAAAGTTAGGCAAATGTGTGCCAGTTCATTACTGTATTAGGCACAATTTCTAACCCTCTCACAAAATGGCAGACATTTTAGCCAGGCCCACTTTTGAAATGCATTCACTAAAGAAGTGCACATGTTTGCCAGTTCAGAAAAAACATGTGCAGTTCAGTAACATTTTAGTGCAAATCCTTTTGCCATCGAAAATACACTGTAAATAGTGATTGCAAACTCCTTTAGTGTGCAAAAAAACAATAACACCCCAGACTGCTACATGAAGGATTGTTATCTAGGTAATACTTTTGAGAGCTTTAAGCCTGACTGCCAGATGAGTGTGCAATGCATTGCAAAGTAACTCAATTCACATCCTCTCTGGCACTCAAAGGATTAAAAGCCCGAATTAAAGGGGATGTATCACCTTCTAACTTTTTTACCATAGCTTTTGTTAATAATGTAGTAATAGGAAAGCTGTTTTTTTTCCTTTTTATGTAAGTACTTTCAAAGATATTGCTTGTTGAAGCTTTGCCGATCAGCATAATGTACCATACTGATCCTTTGGCAAAGCTCTTCTGACTGCCTAATCTCCTCCCACCTCCCTCCCAGCTGCCCCAGGGAGAGCATTCACGCTTCCTTTTGGTGTGCTGTGAATGGCTTCTATTGTTATATCAAGCTCCAGTTAGCATTAAACTGAGACTGTAACCTCAGTATACTGCTAACCGGAGCTTGATACAACGATAGAAGCCATTCACAGCACACCAAAGGGAAGAGTGAATGTGCTCCCTGTGGCAGTTAGGAGGGAGGTGGGAGGAGAAGAAGAGCTGTGCTGTGCACATTATGCGGAAGTGAAGAGCACAGAACATATATCTTTGAAAACACTTACATAAAACCAACAAACAAACAAACAAACAAAAAAAACCCAGCTTTCCTATTACTATGTTATTAACAAAAGCTATGGTAAAAAAATGTTATAAGGTGATACATCCCCTTTAAATCATGGGAATTTTTGTGCGTACCCTAAGCTGTAACAGGTTTGTTCCTTAATTGTACAGAACAGTTTTCTGCATAAGGACAATATTATACAACAAAAAAGAGAATTATACCTCATGAATAAGTCACTCTTCAAATGTTAATCACATTGGGGTTCATGCAGTAAAATGTGATAAAGAGGTGGATATGACTTCTCCAGTGATAGCCAGGGCCGGATTTACCAAGAGGTCGACTAGGCACTGGCCTAGGGCACCCAATTTTGTTGGACGCCCAGCAGTGGCCCAGTCACACACTCCTTTTTTTATTATTTATACCATACAATAGAGAAACACTGTGCAAATATCATAAATACATATGTTCAAAGAAGTAGCGAAATAGCTTTTGTCGTTTGTAACGACTTTTCAAACTACAGTGTCATTGGGCTCATTAATATTTTCATAGAGTGTCGGTTATGATTGGAAATGTCATTTGTCCTGACTGAAATTGTCATATGTAACGACAAAAAATTGTCTTAACTAAAGACAAAAATGTCTTAAAAAATGTCTTAACAACAAAAATGTCTTTAAAAATGTCTTAACTAACGACAAAAATTCTCACAGAACACATTCCCTCCACTTTTTTCTTAACGTACAAATTTTGAAAGACATTTTTTGTCGTTAGTTACAACAAATTTTCTTTTCCTCTATACGACACTGGTGAATAGTTTAGCCACGTCCTAGCCCCGCCCCTTTGCCTGTCAATTCTGGAGTTGTGTCGTACACAATGGACATTACTAGTTTTTAGTCGTATACTCTATAGAAAATGTCGTTCATGCATTCAATTACTTATTTTTGTCTTTCATACTACAATTTTTTGTCGTTATCTCTTTGAACATATGGCCCATAGTATACCTCATAATGTGCAAATTCAAAGTGAAAAATAAATCCATAAAGTGCATAATAAAGAAAACAAGAGATCCAAATGCTTGGTAAACTGTAGTATAGCCTATGGCGTACCTAGCACTTGGATCTCTCGTTTTATTTTATTATGCACTTTATGGATTTATTTTTCACTTGGAATTTGCACATTATGAGGTATACTATGTATTTATGATATTTGCACAGTGTTTGTCTGTTTAATGGTATCATTATCCTGTGCTAGGGATTATGTCTGTATTTGCTGCGTTTATATTCTAGGACACATTTATTGTGCAGATTTGCTGCTATTTCCCTTTGTGTATTTTTTGAGAGCATATCAATATATTTACTATTATTTTATTGTGTCTTCCCCTCAGTTGTATGCTTTTAATTGTTTTTTTGAGTCACCATTGTTATTTTTCTTGTGATCTGTCGTTTGATATTATGTATAATAAAGCTTTATAATTTTTTTGTCTTTGGTTTGTGTGCCTTATTAGATGGGCTATCTTCTTGTGTGGAGTGTTCTTTGCTCCCTTTTTTACTCTAATAGTATAGTATTTAGCCTTTAAGTGCACCAGGCTATTTCAGCCACTAATTTGCCTGTACTTTATATGGATATAGCTAGTGCTAGCCTTCTTTGTTTTCTGTTCATAATATTGTTATTCTGGGAAAACTGCCACAGTACTGTGAAGAATAAAAAAAAAATTAAAAATGGGTGTGACCACAAGAGGGTGTGGCTAATGGATGGTGTGTGGCTAAGTGAGGGAGTGGTTGGGGTAGGGCAAAGGCTGGGCTAGGGGCACCAGAGGTTGTTGTGCCTAGGGCACCTAAGATGTAAACCCAGCCCTGGTGCTAGCACTTGTCCAGTTCCTCCTAACTGTGGAGATCTTAGTGCACAGTATCTGTAGAATCACAAAAGACTTGGAGAAGTGATTTCACTGGAGAAGTTCTCTCCTTTTTATCACCGCTTTATCACACCTTAGTGCATACCCCCATTGTCTTATCCAGATAGGTGAATTTTCAACAGCTGTCAGTCATGACTATTTTTCTTTAGCATTATAGTTTCCTGTTCTTAGTCATCTCTAGGCCTCCAGGCTTCCTCTAGGCCACATCTCCTCACAAAATATTAAGCTTCAATAGAACTGAATGGATCATAAGGGACCCTAATTATTATCAGATTGAAACAGATTGAAACTGAAACAATTAGCAGGAATCGAAACAGAGACCAAATGCAAATAAAAAAGTAAATAGAAATAAATGACTGCTGTTTGAATTACACCTACCTAGGTATGTCCTGAGAACCAAATTAAGAGACACATATTCTTAGATTATAGCTCCCCATTAAGCAGTACTAAGGGGGTAGTTTTTCCACTGGCAACTAGGGCCAAAAGGAGATATTGTGCCCCCTAGTGTCAGTCTCTCACAATTGTAAGAAACAAAAAACCTTCCATGTTCTCTGCCTCCCCTGCTAACCTCATTGATTTGCTTCATTCGACGCTCTTCCAGCTCCATTTTTGCCCGAAGGAAATTGGCGTGTTCAGAACCATCCCGCGGTGACTCAAAGTATATATCTACCCCATCTGTGGGACGAGAAACTGAAAGAGAAAGCAGAGTATTATGGGCTTTGTCTGGGAAGATGCAAGACAGGTAAACATTTCTCCAGTTCCTATATTAATCAATGGAGCCATTATTTCACATAGGATAGATTATAGTGGATAGTATTCCTAAATTAAAATAGGAATTGAAGATGTTTCTTTCACTGGACTGACATCTCTTCCCTTTTTCCTTGTCTTAGTGCAGGAGTTGGCAACCTCAGTCACTCCAGCTTTTGAAGATTACAGCTTCCATCATCCCCAACCCACCAATGGCAGGTTGGGGATGATGGGAGTTGTACACTCCAACAACTGGAGTGCCACATGTTGCCTCCCCCTGCCTTAGTGCATCTCCCTAGGAGTAGAAAATAGGGAAGCAGAGACTGTGAATATCAATAACAGCAACTCCTCATAGGCGGTAATGGGGTAACTCAGCTTAGAGGACAGACAAGCACAATGAAACAAAGCAGATTTATAGGAAATAATAAGGTATTAACCCCTTATTGACCCTTATGCTGTTCATAAAAATGTTTAATTAGGCTATTTAAACTAAGATGTTTATAAACAGAAGATCGAGAGAGCTGTAAGTGCTCCCATTAGTGTGCAGAAGATCTGAATGATCTGTTTCTGACAGCTAAGACCTCCTGTCAGTGAACAGATCTATTCTGATTTGCTCTCAGCACTTTAGTTTGAAGATTTATAGAGTACTAACACTACC
Source organism: Rhinophrynus dorsalis (assembly GCA_037306005.1). Classification (NCBI taxonomy): domain Eukaryota; kingdom Metazoa; phylum Chordata; class Amphibia; order Anura; family Rhinophrynidae; genus Rhinophrynus; species Rhinophrynus dorsalis. Next base: position 284,951,041 of record CM074724.1, read on the forward strand.
TAACAATAACCTCCCCACCCATACTTTATTATGAACAGGAAATCCTAATGGCCTCTGTGGATTTCTGTCTTGTGCCTGAGTTCATTAGATAACATCTTCAATCAGTCCTGGATGTCATGATCAAGTAGGTGGAAAAGACAGTTTCTAGCAGGACCACTGAACCTAAAACACTGCTCACTGCACATGGTAATGTTGAGCAGACTCTTGCACCCTGTCCACTTCAGTTTGAAAAAAGCTGCCAGCAACTGTCATGCCCTGCTTATGGACACTGCATCCATGACTGACTAAAGATGGTATCTTCTGAATGGAAACAGAAGGGTGAAATCCATAGGGTTTTTTGGATATTATGACCACTGTACAGTTAGTGGGGTATACTTTTAAAAGGTTGCATGCAAAAGACCGTGCGACCACATCTCGCATTAACAATGGCGCAATGCTAAAAATGACTACTTGAGAATCTCCCACTGCATGAAAGCGCAGGATTCTCAGGTTGCACTATGAAACGCTGCATTGGGCACTGGAGGGTTAATCTAGTGCAGTTACAATAGTTCAAGCAGCATCCCCGTGGAGACTATCCCTCTGCACACTCCCATAGTCTGAGCGCCGGCTCTCTCTCTCCCTTTCACATAAAAGAACCAGAATATCAACCACTTAATTCTCATTCAAACTATATGTGAATTTTTTAACCCTTTCAGTGCCGGAGAGGTATTACATTGAACTTTGCCACAGTTACTGGATTTGTCAGAGTTCAATGCAATACTTCTCCGGTGCCGAAAGGGTTAAAAAAATCACATGCGGCATGAAGGAGAATTAACTTTGGAGTAACTTTTTGGAGTAAATTTTAACCTTTTGACATTGCTTTGCAATGTGTTCCGTACCCCTCTGGCACTCAAAGGGTTAAATTAATCAATGCGGAACATAAGATCAGTGGGGTACGCTGCTCGCAGCACTGCACCTTACTGAGATATACAGAGGCACCTCTTCCATCAGGGTTCACTTCTAATATATCATATTCGAAATATGCGCAGAACAGATTCCTAACAGCGCCTTTTATATAGGCGACATGAGAATCTTGCGCTGTTATGCAGGAGAGATTCTCATGTTGCTCTTTTCAACACGGCAACATGTTGAATGCAGCATACGGCCACATGCTATTTCAAATGCAATATTTTAAAAGTGAACAAGTTAGTGGAGGTTATTATTAGAAGGTATACATACAAGACAACAAAGACAGAAGGGGAGCCAATAGTGCCTTATCACTGGGCTACAATATAAATAAAATGAATGTATAAAATTCACTCACATTTGCATGTGGCTGCCAAGTGGGCTTATGATCCAAACAGCTAATCAGGCAGAGAGAATTTAACCTGCCTATTCAGATCCTTCTGAATCCACTTCCACTGGTTATGTTAACAATAAATATGCAGTTCCTCCAAACAAAAGGTTTATTAGTACAGCAATGTACTTGACAAAGTAGCGTTACTTTTGCAAAACGCCTAGTAGTGGCAACGTCACATTTTAAGTTTAATTTATTTTGTAGCCCACTGATATGGCACTATTGGCACCCGTGTTTTTCTTGTCTTCTATGTATACTGTGCTCAGTTTCTGGGGTAGCAGCCGAAATATTGTTTGGAGAGAGATCCATTTGTCTGTTGAGGGGAGCAATGAATAATCCTCTTAGCATTTGAGCTGGAGTGCATATATATATATATATATGATTCCAGCATATTTCCTTGTGATTAATGTCCCTTTGGTGATGGTGAGGTGAACTATTTTACTGAATACACTGCACTAGGAGATCCTTTTCTTTCTTGTGTTCTAGATTATTATTAGGAGGTATTAGTTGTCTTAACCCTTTGAATGCCAGAGGGGTATGCAACGCATTGCTCTGTGATCTGAGTTCAAATGTAACTCAGATTAACTCACTGTTATCTGAGTTCACATGTAAAGGGACAGAGGCATTCTCCTGTGCATGCCTCCAGATGGCAGAGACAGGCTTTTGCTGACAGTCCAGATTGTGTAAACAATTATATAAAACCATCATATAATATAAAAGGCCAGAATGTTTGTCTGATGCAGTCATGCACAGTAGAGAATGCTGAGAGCATTCTGTGCGTTTGTCCAGTCTCTACTACGCATGGCTGCTTTGCGTGCGCTGCCAATGAGGCGACGGCAGTAAGAACAGCAGGACCGGCATCATTACCTCACCGGACCTTGGCCCGTGTACACAGGTTTTTACATTAGTCTAAAAATAAAATGATTGGCCATTTGGAAAATGTAATGTGCACCTTATACTTTTAATCCCACAAGTTCCAATATACATGAACAATTTAAACATAAAGGGTGTGTTTGTAAATTGGAGAATAAGAGTAATTTATTTTGTATTATTTTACATTAGTCACACTAATTGCATACAATCTGGGGCAGTGTCATATTTTTTTTCTTTGCAGATCTTTGTATATTATTCATGTGTAGCAGTTTATATGACTTTTCCATTTTATGGTGATACTGTTCCTATTGCAATCTAAAGAAATATTGTTCACTGCTTAGAGCTCTCCATAGACAACAAAAGCAAAAGCACCCCTATAAAATGGAGGGAACATAATTGTTACTGTACTCACAAAAATGTCCCACATTACAGAGAGTTAGTAAATTAGCTAGATAAAGTGTAGTAGACATATATGTAGCAAGCATTTAAAAGTGTACTTTTATACAGATTTTACTTCTGTTCCCATTGGAGAAGACATAGTAAAACTCCAGGGCTACCCCATGCAGCCCCCAAAGAGCCCCAGTCAGATATCTGGGGAGATGGGGTGGTGGTTAGAAAACTGGGTCTCTGAGCTGGCAGGCTGGCTGGATGCAACCTATAACTTTGTCTATGGGGACTGTTGGGTCAGGTACCATATACATTTTTAGTGTGAGACTGAACATTTTTCAGTTTAGAGTCCATTGCTGGATCAACAGGAGAGCAGCTAGGGTAATTTCAAGCTCGTGTTCTGTTCTACCTTTAATTTGTTGGCGTTCACAATGCAGTCCCTTCTAGGGTGACCATGTGTCCTGGATTGCCTGGGACAGCCCCTTATTTCAGACATTTGGATAGCCCCACCTGTGCAGAGCAGGCTTGTATGTAGGGATGGACAAAAGTTGTCATCCCATAAGCGAAACAGGCGAAAATGGCACTCTTCTCCAAGCGGCAATTTTTTCACCAAATTGCTTTTTTCGTCTAGCTCATTGAATTGAAATCGATGGGAAGATTGAATTTCTACTGAGCACATGGCAAGTTTCCCTGATTTTCCCACAGGCATAATATAAAGCAGGTGGGACCAGAGGAAGGCTGGTCTGGGTGGCATGGGGGAAATTGCTCCCCCACCTGGTCAGTCATATGTCTATGTCGGTGTGCTACTGCCACACTCCATATCGTAGTGTAGAGTGATGATGGGAGTTGTAGTCTTTCCGCACCTGGAAGGCATATTACCCACACCTAGTCTAGAGTACAGGACCCTGTGTCATGCCTGAGCTTGTGCACTGACTTACAGAGATGTAAGAGTGTGGGTCACATGATGTCATGTGACTCTGCCCATGCACCCACACTAGAGCTGGAGAAAAATAGTTTGTGTCTCTTATCTTAATAGTGTGCCTGAATAGCAGAACAAGACTGTGGTCACCATAGACTTCACAAGCAGTTTTCTGTCAGAATGAACAGATGGGGCAAATACCACATGGTAGTCACTCATTAAGAGAATTAATTATTTAAGGCTGATATATACAGTGTAAATATGTAGTAGTCTATAGCTGATTACTTTCAGTTCACAGTCTGATTCTCTTACATAGGCCTGAAGGATATAAGCCGGTGCTTTTTTTCTCACAGATTTCTCATTCAGTTAGTTGGCTCCTATCGTCTATTGTGAGGAGATGTGAACTACAGGCAGACTACTGTGGGCACACTTATATACAGGAACAGCAGATACAATGCACAAACATTTAAGGAAATATAAATGTATACATAAAAACATTTGGACTTACCTAAACACATTAAGAACTCATAACAGATTGTGTGTGTCCCCAGATCTTTAATCATTATGGAAGTGTGGGAAAAATGGAAGTGTGGAAAAAAGAAAGAGGGAGAAGTCTAACCTTTAACCTCTGGGGGAAGAGTGGGTGCAGAACTTGTAGTCTCCTCCTCATCTCCAGGTCCCACAAAATAATCATCCCATATGGCAGGTGTGTGCTGATCTGTAGTGGCCCCAGCAGTGTCCTCTCCTCCATCCTCTACAATTTCCATGTTATCCTCATCTATCTCCACATCATCGCTGAGAAACAAAATGTGATACAGAATGTGATACAATCAGCTGCAGTGCCCACTAACACCAGATGTGAAAAGTTCATCTTCCCTGCGTTGCCACCCAACAAGAGGTTTACAGTGTGGTTCTCATAGAGGAACCTCTCCATCAAGAAGTGCATGGTGTCAGTCCCGTGGCAATGCCCTTCTGTCAAGTAGAGAACAGTGGGACAAATGTATCATGCAGATTTCACTCAATAACAGGTGCTAGAATTGTCATTCATTCCCTATGCCTGCCTAAAGCCAATTTACAAAGCTACCTTAATACCACTAATACTAACGGGAGCACAAGGGGACAGTTTATGGGCATTTCAGGGTGGTACTTTCCTTTATATCTTTCTTGGGCTAATGTAATATGTAAGGCATAGAAGCAATGGGGTAAGTGTATGCCATTTCCTTGTACATGCTATGGGGCTGGTGTGTGGGATTTGCTAGTCCTATGCAGGTGGAGTGTGTTTGCTGCAATAAACTACAGTGATCATGTGCTGTAGTACATACCCTGAAGTGCAGCCACTGGCATTAGAAGCTAGTGCCAGTATGGCTAAACTGCTGAATTAATACATTTGAGCCAGTGTAACTCCACCAGCAGTGTCCTCCCACCAAGAAGCACACAGTGTGACTCTCCTAACAGTTCCCCCTCACTAAGATCTGCATAGTGTGACCCCCCACACACACCAAGAAGTACTCAGGGTGACTTCCCCAGCTGTTTCTATAACCCCCCTCCCCCCCCATTATGATGTGCACAGTGTTACCCCCTCCAAGTGGTGTACTGTCACAACAATGTCCTATCACAAACTGATTCCTCCGGTAAAACCCTATTACAGTGTGACTGTTTCCTCCCCAGTAGGAATAATGATTCCTACAGACATGTCCTGTAACTCTGACTCCTTCTCAGTGGGACCCATGACTCCCCGCAGCAGTGCCCTTTTATAGGGTGACTCATTCCCAGTGGAACCCATGATCCCCAAACCAAGAGTCTCCTGTTACATTGTAACTCCTCCACCCCACACCCAGCAGGATCCATGACTCCATCAGCAGTGTCTTTTTACAGTGTGATTGTTCCCTAGCAGGATCCATGATTATCCCAGCAGTGTGTGACTACCCCAGAAGGAACCATGATTCCCCTAGAAGAGCTCTGTCACAGTATGACACCCCCTCAGCAGAACCCATGACACCCCTCCAGGAGCCCTGTGACAATGCAACTCCCCCCCTAAAGCAGGAACCATTACTCCATCCAGCAGTGTCCTGTCACAGTGTGACTATCACCCCTGCAAGACCAATGATTTACCTTGCAGAGTCCTGTCACTTTTGATCTCTTACCCTTTATCTATGTCCTGTGTTTCGGGCTCAGTGTTGGGGTGGCCCTCTGTGGGTTCTGCTGGCGGTGGGTTGCGCGTTGGGCAGCACACATATTCCACTCCACGGAAACGCTCAGGGTGGCAGGGTAGAAGCATCCCATAACTGTGTAGATCAAGGTCCTCTGCAGAACAACCCTAGGAGGCACCAACACTTAGAATTACACATAGATATGGTATCATGATGTGGGATAATATTCTTAATATCTTCAATTATTTATAAAGTGTCAACAAGATACACAGCAAAGTAAAACTGAGGTTAATAAACAAACCTGCTTATCTTATCCAACCACCATCACCTTTTCTACAACATTTAGGTTTCTTCTCTGCCCACATGCAATAATGCACCCCTGGTTCTTCAGAACTCAGAAACTTTCCACTTACTTCAAAGAAAAAGCTAGTGCCACCCTCTGGTACATGTCTCTCAATGACAGATCAGGAAATCTCTTTGCTCTTCTCTCTTTTTCTCACCACACAACTTGACCCCTTGATCCCATTCCATCCCATGATCTCCACTCTCTCTGCTCCACACTATGTCACCTTTTAAACCTCTCCCTTATTCTGAAATTTCCCTGTCCTCCCTTAAACATGCTCTTATTAAACCACTTCTACATAAATCCACTATTCCCTGTTTTGATTCCAAGGTATTGGATACAGCAAACTCTATGGTTTTCTTTTAACAGATTCCATTCCTGGATGTGTCTGTTACCTTCAATACTGTTGATCACCTTCTACTCCTGTAGGTTCCTCATATAATTAGCCTCCAGGGCACTGACATCTAATGTTTCCTCATAAAAGTTCAATTGACCCTTCAGTGTCTCTCTGGTTCCTCCTTCACATAGATGGAATACCACAAGCATCTGTGCCAAGCCATCTCTGTCTGCTCTTTACCAGGTAATCTTATTCAGTGACACAGCTTTCAATATAACCTACCTCTGTTCTCCAGACATCTCTCCTGACCTCTTATCTGCTGTCGCTGTTTCTGTTATTCCTTTTGGATGTGTCACAGTTTTTAAAGGGGCAATATACTTTCTTTATTAACCCCTTTCAGTGCCAGAGTGGTACGCAAAGCATTGCTTTGCAATGCGTTGTGTACCCCTCTGGTGCTGAAAGGGTTAAAAAAAAATAAAATAAATAAAATATATATATATATATATATATATATATATATATATATATTGTAGGGCTTTTCCTGCTGAGTAAAACATGGACACTCCAACTACGGGGAAATGCATCCTTTCAAAGTTATTACAGTATAAACTATATTTTTTACATTAACAGTGATATCAGATGTCAGTTAAATTTACTGTTGCATTCTATGGAAGCGGTCAGTCACTGCCAAACAGTTCTCCACAGAAAGTTATTGTAACTGTTAAATCACTTCCTATCTGATTGAACTTTCAGGAAGTAATACATCTTTTTAATCACATCCTAACAGTTTGAATGGTTATACATTTTGAATAAAACAAAAGACAGTGGTGGGAGTACCCTTGTTCCACTCAGCAGAAAAATGCTTACTGCTCCTTTAAAAGGTTATGGGGGTAATAGTAATTCAACAGTACAGCTCGTTTGGCAGTGGCCTCCAACGCATGTGGCTGCACACTGGGATATGCACTAGAGAGCATGATCTCTTTAATCCAGGGGTGAGCAACATGAGGCCCTTCAGCTTCTTTGGACTACAACTCCAATCATCCTTTGGCTACCAGAACATAATGAGAGTTGTAGTCCAGCAATAACTGTTGTTCCCTGTTTCAGGCCATACCAGCATACAAACTCCTCTACTGTAGAGACTTTCATGCTAGAAATCTCAAATTGCCCTGTCTATAGCATGTGCAGGGAAATGGAGTTAAAGCGGAACTAGCCCCACGCTTAAACTTGCCCCTAAAGAACTACCCATCTGGCGACTAGCTGCTCAATAGTGCTAGTTGCCAGAATCATTACCTCGCTATAAAGAATTCCTCCTGCTCCTGGGACTGACAACCAGGAAACAGTGCAGACATATTTGCATAGTGACGTCTGCGCACCTGCTCTGTCAGTCCCTTATGGTACCACTAGACTCCTAGCAACGCCTCCTAGAGCAGACTGGGACTGACAGCGCAGGCACACAGACATCACTGTGCAAAGATGTCTGCACTGTTTCCTGGCTGTCAGTCCTGGAAGCAGTAGGAACTCTCTAAAAAGAGGTAATAATTCTGGAGACTAGCACTATTGAGCAGTTAGTTGCCAGATGGGTAATTCTTTAGGGGCAAGTTTAAGTGGGGTGGTAGCTCCGCTTTAAAAATACACAAATTTCATCTGTGCCTTCCTTAGTGCGTTGTGATAAATAGGGCACTGAGTGAAGGAACCATCCAGAAACACCCATACACTTCACCATGGTCCTCCTCCTTGATTAAAAGCTCTTTTGGAAAGGGGCCTCACTGCATTTTTTTCTGTCACAATAATTGTTACTAGCATCACAGTTCTTCTGGACCCTCCTCTGAGAAATAGTCCATTGTTATTACATCTTCTGTTTTGTTTGATGTATGATGTTGATCCAGGGAAATATCTGACTGCCATTGGGAGTCAGGAAGGATTTTTTTTACCTACTTGGGGCTCAACTGGAAATGTCATCAATGTTTTTTTTTTTTCTTTTTTTCTTTTCTTCCTCTGGATCATCTGGGGTGATTTGCATACCTGGGAACTTTCAAAATGAGCTGACCCTGAGATCTTTGGAATATTAACCCTTAAAGCTTCCCATAATGTATATTTTATGCAATATGTACCTGCTTGCTCTAACCCAGATGTGCTTCAGCCGGTCAGCAAGGTACCACTTTCAAAGTTCCCTCTCCTCTGATGTCAGCGTTCTAGCTGACAGCAGGGGAATCTGGTCCCGGGACCGGCGGGGGCTCTGCAGCAGAGCCGAGATCTAGTTAATAAAAAAAGAAATTGTTAACTTAAAAGATCTTCTACGTGTGCTTGAAAACCAAGCACAAGTAGAAGACCTTTTTAATGAAGGATTTATTTTTTATTAACGTAATCTCGGCTCTGCTGCAGAGCCACCAGATGATCCCAGGAGAGGATTCCCCTGCTGTCAGTAGAACACTGATGTCAGGGGAAAAGGCAAAAAAGCACAACTTTGAAAGCGGATATCTCTCAAACCATAAAGGTTTGAGAGATGCCGCTGAATTCATTTAACTCAGTTTTTTACTGTCTACAAGATGGGGGATAGTAATTTTTAAGTATTACTATCCTTTTAAGTATAATCAGTCCTAAACATGTATAATGCAGCTATAGTACAGAATCTCTCACCCCACGGGCTATCTTGTGCCAGTGCTGGTAACCCTCACAAACGTCCATCTGCTCATTGTGCCGGAATCGGCATTTGTCAGGTACTAAGAGAGCATCACTCACAAACTCTCCTGCTGCAAGAAGAAGAAACAGAGATAGTAAATCAAATCCACGTTTGCATTTTAAAACTGTGTTGAAGGAGAGAGATTCTTTCAGGCAAATGTATAAAAGGAATAGTGGTTGATTCTGTTGTAGAACAGCAAAATTATAAAATGAACCCCTACGACATTTTGCATAAAAGTGGAGTAAAACAACTTCACCATGGGGGACAAATAAAAATAAACAAATTAACAAGAGAATCGCATGCATCAGATTGAAACCAACCAATCATATGGCATATGATAACCCTGCAGAGCTAGCACTCAATAATAAATGAAGGCTGTCTCAGTATTTAGCCAGCTGGTGAAAAGGACAAGTATATATAACTTAACTGTTATTGGAGCAAGAACAAATCAGTGATGCCAGGTCACAATCCAGCTTGCCACTTATAGATACAGGAAAATATAAAAAGTATGAGGCACACCCCAGTTTGCCAAAAGAAATTTTCAGAATAAAACAAGGAGAGAAATTCTTCGATCAATGAATGAATAAGAGAAAAAAAAATAAATTAATCTTGAGGGAAACTATCAGTAAGAAGTGTACCTTTATACGGGAGAACTAGAAGAGAAACAACACACTTTCTGTAAAGAATCAGTACAAGAGTCAAGTGGTTGACTCTTGATGGTACACTCCTAGTCACGCCCCCTTTGTGTGTGTGTGTTCCTGCTCTACAAAAATGCACCAGCATTGGCAGTACTTCCTGTGTACAGTGGATGTATCCCTGTGAATAGGGTACAAAAGAACTAACTAGCGCAGTTTAAACCATGATAGGTTGGAGACTGGTATAGGATGGATTGGGCACAGTAAGGAGGCTCACAGGGCTTGGAACGATTTATGCAGAATTATTACTTTTGAGTCTGTAAGTGCATTACTTGTGTGTGGAAAATTGGTTTAGTGAACTCTACTTTTAGATTCAATCTCTTTTGCACCCTTTTTCTGTATAGAATTTGCACTCTTAATTCATCTTTATCTATAAAAAAAGCTTGTTGGCACAGCCATAAAAAAATATCTCCAAGAAGCCAGATTAAATATGCATACCTCCCAACATTTCAATTTTCCAAAGAGGGACAATTGTGTTTTACGGGGTGTGGTTGGGGGTGTGACTGATGGGTGGGACATTAACAAGAATTTTTAGGCTATTTCATGACCTATTGACACCTCGTTGTGTTACCTAATAAATGACTTATAACAAGACCAAAGTATTTTATTTCAGCAGACTAATTTACTAAACACATACTGTGAGTACTAAACACAATAATAAACACAATAATGTGAGTTTTATTGCTGCAGAGCAATGTGATACACTTATATACACACCACACAATCTGATTTCCTAAAAAGAGGGACATTAGGGTGGGAAAGAGGGACAGTGGGATTTGGGTCTAAAAGAGGGATTGTCCCTCCTAAAAAGGGACACTTGGGACGTATGAATATGTGGTGAAAGAAAGGAATTACAGGCACTAATCCAAAAGCACACTTGGTGTGTCCCTACTAGCAACAATCAAGTTAGAAGTGCTTAAAAACAAAGACATATAAATGACCTCACATTAAAAAATATATATAATTTTATACAAGGAGCTGATTTAAGAGGCGAAAAAGGAAAAAGTCCAAACACGCCTGAAGTGTATTTCGTCAGTCCTTTCTCAAAAGGCGTGTTGAGTGCCGCTAAAGCTGCTAGGAAGCCTCCTTTTAAATCTAACAGATAGGTGTGGGAGGTATCTAAAAGTACCAATAGAATACACAACCAGTGAATCATATTGAAGCCAATCAAATGAATGAAAATCCAGTTAAATGATAACAGTATTTACAGAGTGTAAATCTCACACATGACTTGAAACAAATGTATGATAGGCTTATCTCCAGTGCAGCTGAACATGGAGTTATCAATAAAGATGAATATTAATTTTTACAAGTCCCTTTTCCTAAAGTCCCAATTTTTTACTTATTACATAAAATACATAAGAACAGCACTCAAATACCTGAAAGATTGTTCGTTTGTTTACAGTTCAAACCCCTACACTAGGGAGTGGGACACAAATTATGTCTTGTCTAGAACACAATTTCAACCTGTTCATTCTGATACATTTTAGTTATATTTGATTTGGAGTCATTGTGGACATCTAATGATCATCAACATGGCCTGAATGCTGTCAAATATCATCTTAATAAAGATGATAGTTGGAATGATGACAATAATGAATTGGTCTTAGATCTCTCATTTATTCTTACTAAAAATGATTTTGTGTTTAAAGACAAAATTTATTTAAAGACCGGAGGTATTGATATTGGAAGCGCATATGCTTCCAAATACGCCAACTTGCACCAAGGGTGCTGGAAGCAGACTATTGTATTTTCTGGCAAATATGATACCTATATCAGTGATGTTCTGTTGTGGCTCCTCTAAGCAGATGATCTCTTTATTTTAAGGGAGGGATCAAAAGATTTGCTTTTTTGAGTTGATGGATTAACTCAATAATAATAATGGCAATTTAAAATTAAGAGTTCAAAGTAGTCAGGCGTTGGTCAATTTTTTGGACATAAAATTCCAGAGAGGGTCTAACGATGTACTGAAGACTGATTTCTTTAGGAAACCAACTGCGACTAATAGCCTTTGACACTTTTCTAGTCAGCATCCTAAATATATCAAAACTACGTAGGAACTGTACCAACATGGAATTGTTTAAACAAAGATCTGGGGGGCTTACATGAAGATTTCTGCAGACTAGGGGAAATAGTAAAATTGGTGTTAAAAGGCCTATAAGAGAGCACTTTACACATCAAGGCCATATTTGTTTTTTCATGAACGCATTCCATCCAAGACAAGAAGATATGGTTCATTTCTACTTATAATTGACAATAGAGTAATCTCGTACAGATTCTCAACAAACATTGGCATACTTTAAAAAGTGACCCTGATCTGGAATCTGTTTTGGTGGATTACCCATCTATGGCAGTAGTTCTCAACCATTTTTGCTCAGGGCACCCCTATACGCAATTTAGATTCTTCGGGGCACCCCTAACATTTTATGTAATTTGTCAAAGCAGTTACGAAGGGTACAAATAAGTAATATATAGTTACTAGTTTAAAAGCCCATGTACATGAGTCACAATGCCACCCAGCAGCCTCAGCTGGTGACTGGAGCCTCTCTTCTCACTGCCCGCGCTGCAGTCATGCGCAGTACAGACTGCCCGAATGCGCAGCGGCTGATACAGAGCGGGGTGCTCCAAATTCGGTCCCAATTGCGTTTGGGCAGTCTGTACTGAGCATGACGGCTTCTGACAAACATCCTAGCGAATTATTATATACAAGTTGAACAGCCCGTTACACGGGCCACAGTGCCACTGTCACCCAGTCGCACGCAGTGGAGACTGCCCGCGCCGCGGCTGACACAGAGCTGGGTGCTCCTCTCTACTGCGCATGACTGCAGCACCCGCAGCAGTGTCTACTGCGCATGTCGTGTGTTACACACGAATTAGCGAATTATTATATAGGATGATTCCTAGGTCTCACAATAAGAATAACAAAAACAAACTTTTCCATAAATATGCATTTAAAACTCAAAATTCACATTTTTATCAAAGTCTTTATAAAATCAAGGGGCACCTTAACTGAATATCCATGGCACCCTGGTTGAGAATCACTGATCTATGGGCTTTAGGAGAGCAGCAAACTTGCAGGACAAGTTGGTTCACAGCCATTTGTATTCTAAACCTAGGATCTCATGCATGTGTGCATTACATTGCCTGTCAGCATATGGTCACCACAATGGTTATTCACATGTTTGGCAAGTTGACTGCTCACTTTATCACTTGTCAGACCACTCTGGTGGTCTATTCTTTACATGCCCATGTGGCCTTCTTTATGTGGGTAAGTCAATTAGAAAATTGATAATAAGGACTAGAGAACATGCTAACAGCATTAATAAAGTCCCTCTAGAGGTCCATATTGAGGAGAAAAAACTTACATCGGAGGCAAAACTCTTTTTGGAGACTCATAATGCCAACTTGAGGGCTACAACATATTTGTTTTATTATTAGAGGAGGCAATACTAATTGCATGCTTTTGAGGAATGTAAATAAGTGGATTTTCATACTTAAATCACTTTTGTCTCCTGGTCTAAACGAAGAATGGACTTTTGCACATCTACCATGACTGTACACCTCAGTGTTCTCTCAATTGCTTTCAAATTGTTTCTCTCTCTTTCTCTCTAAAGTAATTATATACTTCTTTCACAATAAAAGCAGCTCAAATTAATCGGCATAGTATTTGGGCCATGGGGAGTGTTATTTCAATACAATCAGAGTCGTAGTTCACGAGTAATTGAATGATAAAGTGTCCCCCTCCTGCCCCTTTTACTGATGTAACACTTCTCAGCTCAGAGCAGCAAGGTAGTGGCCAGGTGGATTGCAGAGAGGGGCAATCTTCAATTAGCACAAGGGAAAAACCTGTCAAGGGGGAAGGGCTTTCATTGTTCTCACAGTAAGAAGATTTCCCTTTCTGTGAGCTGTCTGGTCTCAAGACCAGATTCTGCATCTGAGGTGAGGCGGCTTACACTAGGTAAAAGGAGCGGGAGGGGGATACTTTATCATTCAATTACTCTTGAACTACATCTCTTGACAGTAATGAAATAACACTCTCTTTGGTTCAATACTATGAAGATTAGTTTGAGCTGCTGTTTTTGTGAAACCTTACTATATCTTTAATATATATGTTTGGTTAAATATAGAGTGATACTTTGTAGTCCTTCATAATGAGCTATTTTGGGCTTTTGCATACCATTCTGGCACTCGAAGGGGTAAGTGTCCTGGAGTAGAAGTGTTTTACTGTTTTCAATACTATATTCATGCCTACATCACTGCATTAGGTTTACATCATATCAACTTTTATTTTCTACAGTGTGTCTCTTCTTATCTGTGCTTTCTCTTTTATTTGAGAACATGCTGCAATGTACAAGCATCCCATTTATTGGCTTATTTTAGATGTGTTATTATGCAGCAGGAGACTCATTTATGATTAATTAGTAATGACATACATTAATATAGACATAATTATTTTTGTCCATTCATTTACAATTTGAGGTGTCCTTATGCCCTGATATCTTATTTACATAATGTTAGATATGACATCTTCATTGCTTTTTTGTTGAAGCTATGCTTCTCGATGTGTTTCTGTCCCCCAGTAATTAGATGTTCACATGCATCTATTGAGACAAATGATTTTTTTGTTAAGGTTCTGTACTGCCTTTTACTGTAACATTAACTTGCACATTGCTGCTTTTAGCATTATTTTAGGAAATGGTAATGATTTGTGACGCACTGGTAACCAGCTATGATCACACATTTTAGTGTGGTTTTTCATGTTGCTATACATGTTTACTTTATATACATATTATTGTGTTTAACCATCATGCAATATTGAAGACTTGTATATTTTTCCACAATGACTCTCTGTAAATACTGTTATAATTTACATTTAATTCATTTGATTGGATTCTGTTTGATAGGTTGATTGTGGAGTCAAACCCCCACACACAGAAACACCGCTTAAAACACGAGTGTCCCTTAGGGTGACCACATTTCCAATCTGCCATTCCAGGACATGTGGTCACCCTACAGCTCAAGCGCCGAGATATTGTCCCCAAATCAAGCAGTTCCACACTGAGTAACCTCTACCCAATGCATCCTAACTACCCCAATGTATAAATTCTGCTATGCTATTATAACGGTGGTATGCTGTACATACAGGTACGCCCATAAGTCACATGCCTGGGTAACCTCGGCAGCATCTCGCTGTGAACTCTTACTCATCTCTGTGTCACTGTCCGCCGACGTGAGCCTCAGCTGTGGGACTCAGACATCAGTCTCACTCTCAGGAGCGCTGCTGCACCAGCATACTGGCAACATCCCAGCTGTCTCGCACATACCAGTCCAGCCAGCCAATGAAATGTATTTGCTATATGGTCCTCATTGGCTTTCTCAGCCAGCCAATGAGGACCATATAGCAAATACATTTCATTGGCTGGCTGGACTGGTGCGTGCTGTGCTATGTAGGTAGGCTGCGTGTGCTAGCTTTGTTGTTCCATTCCAGGACTCTTTGTTGTCCTGGTGGGGGTGACCCGGGATGCGGGACACAGACCTCCGGGAAGCTTGGTCACAGTAGTGTCCCTCTTTGGCCATTTGAAATGTTGGGAGGTATGAAGTGTTTTTTTTTACTAGAAGCTATAATTCTGCTCTTTCACACTTCTTGGAGATATTTTTTCATGCCTGTGTCAATACGATTTATATAGATCAAGATGAATTAAGAGGGTAAATCCCATGTAAAGGCACACTGCTTACTGAGAGATATCAGAATTACTTTTTTTTTCTTTTTCATTCATGCACTGATCCAAGAATTTTTCTCTTTTTTTGTTTTCAAATTTTTATTATGCCCCGGTGTTATTAGAATTTCCGATATCTATAAGTGGCAAGCCGGATTATGCCCCTGCATCTCTAATTTGTTCTTGCTCTGCCATTTTTTAATATACTAATACAAGGTATATTTTATATACTTGTCCTTTTCACCAGCTGGCTAAAAACTGAGAATGACAAATAAAAATGAAAATTGATTTAAATTGAACTTTTAACTCCCTGAACTCTAGAGAGGTCTCCAGTCCAATGATTCACAATGAATTGGAGACCTCTCTACTATTCATAGGTTTATAAAGCCCCATTTAAATCAAAGGCAGTTTGGGGTATTTGTATATGTCCCCTATGGTGCATTGGTTTACTTAAGAATTGCACTGCTCTAGGTTTATACACTTGAATGCTAGTTAGAAATCAAAGGCACTGCTTGATGAAGCATCATAAAGTGAATCCACCTTCTAAATGCGATAAAGTGCGCCCTCCCATTAAAGTATGCAGACATTGGATGAGTTGAAAAGGACACAACATTTACTAAAGCATAAATATATTTCGTAAGCATTTAGGGCTCAAGTCTTTTCTCTCCTGTGAAACAGCCTGTAATGAAAAAGAAAGCACAGAGCGAGAAACCCACTTATGTACCGTGGCTATTCTATAGCTGGACCGGTACATGGACCAACACGCGTTGGTGGCCAAAATCCACGTTGTGACCAAACACTTGAGTTTTGTTCCCACAACTCACACTAAATAGCGTGAATTGTGGTAACATCAAAGGAAAAAATCCAACTCTTGTTCTTTGACACAGTGTTAAACGAGAGTAAGCTCACAACACAGTCGCCCCCCCACCTTCCACACACTAACACAACATTATACCTAACATGACAATTAAAGGGATAGTAATGTTTCATAATAAAGCAGCTCTAATTAATCATCATAGTATTTGGACTTTGGAGAGTTTTATTTCAATTCTGTCAGAGTTGTAGTTCAAGAGTAATTCAATGACAAAGTATGCCCCTCCTGTCCCTTTTACTGATTAACACTGTTCAGACAGATCAGACGGGAGGTGCCCAGGTAGACTGCAGAGAGGGACAATCTTCAATCTCCTTCAATAAGCGAAAAACCTGAAAAACTTGTCAAGGGGGGCAGGGCTTTCATTGTTCTCATAGGAAGAAGATTGTCCCCTGTTGTTATCTGTCTGGTCTTACAATAAGATTCCACATCTGAGAAGAGATGGCTTACACTTGGTAAAAGGGGCAGGAGGGGAAACTTTGCTTGTGAATATCTCTCAAACCATATATCGTTCTTCCTGTTTTTTTAATGCCTACAAAGAAAAATAAAGATAAAACAAAGTATTACTATCCCTTTAAACAATACTACTCTTAACACTATCCTAACGCCCAGAACTGTAACTCTTACCTGTCATCCACTGTCCGTCTTCTTCCTGAATCTTCAGTTTTCTTGTTTCCTTCTACTCTTCTTTCTGCTTTCAAAATCTGTTTATTAAAAAAAATCAAATGAAGGCTTTATTGTCCAAAAAAACTGCCCAAGATATGCCAGAGTTAACCCTCTGAGTGTGGGAGGGGTACCCCTCTGGCGCTTAGGGGTTAAATGAACTGTGGCATATCTCTTCAAAGTAATATTTTGTCAGTCTGTTAAAAAAAATAAAAGTAATTCTTTTGTGGCCCAAATAAAAAGGCTTCCAAAGTTTAAATCAATGTCTGCTGCCACCACCTCTGCTGGCAGCGGCAGGTATGCATATGGGCACAGCCCCCTTCCCTCCATACATAAAGGGCCATTGCCTGAATCCAAATGAGGAAATTTTATACAGAGACTGGCTTTTATATGCCAGTCTCTGTTCAAAGTGGATGCCAGCCTCCAGTTGGGATGTGTGCTTAGGCATCTCACAGGCAATCAGCTCCTAGCTGTGGAATGATGAAACCCGCCAGAAGCCGATTGGCTGGGAGGTGTTCAAGCACATATTTTGGTATATAAAAATTCCCTTGTTAAGATTAGGACAATGGCCCGGTACGTATAGAGGGGGGTGTTTACAACTGGAGAAGGCGGCAGCAGCAGCGGACATTGATTTGTACTTTGGAAGCCATTTTATTTGGCCCACAAAAAAATTGCTTATTTTTATCTTTAAACGGACTGACAAAATATTATTGTGAAGAGATAGCCATACGTCATTAACCCTTTGAGTGCCGGAGGTGTATACCTCTGGCCCTCAAAGGGTTAACTCAAGCATATCTTGGGGGCAGTCTTTTTTGGACAATACAGCTTTCACTGGATTTTTGAAAGCAGAGAGAAGAGAAGAAGGAAACAAGAATAATAATAACTAGTATTTATATAGCACCTTTCTCCCAGTGGGACTCAAAGTGCTTTCATTGCACTCTCTCGAAATTAACCAAATCAGCAGCTGAATAACAGATGTTATTACCCAATTAATGGTACCCATTTTATTGAACTCAGAAGGATGAAAGGCTGAGCTGACCCTGCAGGGATTTAAACCTGCAACTTTGAGGTTTGAAGAGGCTCTGTTGTCAGGGCAATTATCACTGAGCAGACGGATGATTCAAGAAGATGGACAGTAACTGGCCAGGGTGCTGAAGATCCCACTGGGTATCAGGATTACAGGTCAGTTTTTATTTGTCAGGGGATTTGTTAACTGTAGTGAGATTAACCCTGCAAGTGCCAGTGCGGTATGCGGCAATGTACAATGCAGTGCATACCCTACTGGCACTCATAGGGTTAATCTTCTTTTGTTTCTAAGATCAAGTGTGTTGGAAACCACTTTTATAACACACCGGTGGTTTTCACCTCATGTTAGGGACTCTGAGCCTTCATTACATGGCGCAGTTTTTTAGCTATAAAATGTGCGTTTCTATAGTTTAAATGGTGTTTCTCTGGGGAAATCTACTAATGAAAAGGATTTGGGAGTAATAGTAGACAATAGACTTAGCAGTAACGTGCAGTGCCATCTGGCAGCTGCAAAGGCCAATAAGATATTGGCATGTATTAAAAGGGGTATTGACTCAAGGGAGGAAGATATTATTATGCCTCTTTACAGGTCCATGGTAAGACCCCACCTAGAATATGCTGTTAAATTCTGGGCGCCCTTTCTGAAAAAGGACATTATGGAACTAGAGAGAGTGCAGAGGAGGGCTATAAAACTAGTAAGGGGAATGGAAAGTTTTAGTTATGAAGAAAGGCTAGAAAAGTTAAACTTGTACACACTAGAAAAACTGTGTCTTAGAGGGGATATGATAACACTCTATAAATATGTTCAGGGCCCATACAAAGGGCTCTCCAAAGACCTGTTCATTAACAGAACAGTACAAAGGACAAGGGGCCACCCGCTTAGACTTGAGGAAAGGAGATTTAATCTACAACAGGGTTTCTTTACAGTAAGGACAATAAAGGTATGGAATTCACTGCCTGAGGAGGTGCTGCTATCGGATACATTAGATGCCTTTAAAAAGGGCCTGGATACTTATTTAAAAGAGCATAACATAGAGGGCTATGTACGTTAGTACTGGGATTAATATTTAGTTAGGGATTGTTGATCCAAGGAGAAATCTGATTGCCATTTGGAATCAAGAAGGAATTTACCCCCATTCAAGGCAGAATTTGAAATGGCTGTATTGAGGGTTTTTTTTGCCTTCTTTTGGATCAACGATGGTAAACAGGAATAAGAAAAGGTTTGAACTAGATGGACGCAAGACTTTTTTCAACCTTAAAGTGTTAGTAATGTCTAAAAAAAAGTTTTTTACATTTAGGAGAGCTTAAAAAGCTGGGCTAAATGCAAAAAACCGTATCTCTCAAACTGCTATGGTTTAAGAGATACAGGCATTTAAATTTTGCTGTTTCCTACTGACAGCTGTAAAGCTGTCAGCAGGAGATTCGTGTCAGTCGACACGGCGGCGCTTGAGAAGTGCCGAGATCTCATTACTTACAAGGAATCCCTTTACGGTTTTTAGGACTCTCAGATCAATAAGTGAAAATAAAACACACTTTATTAAAGTGAATAATGCACAATTACGCCCTCTAGAGGCGGTAGGTAATAGCAGAATGGGTAACAACTTAGCCCCCACGGGCGTAGCTACAGGAACTGCTTTCGTATGTGCAAGTGCAAATAGCCCCTTCGGGCGTAACGGAAACCGGCCTGCAAAGCAAGAGCTAGTAACCTCCTCAGGTGTAATCGAATGCAGTAATACTAGAGCCAGAGCCACTAGCCCCCTCGGGCGTAGTACCGGATAAGCCAACACTGAAGCCTTTCTGCCAACACTCTGTGTCAATGATCTCGTCGGTAACCAACACCGGAGAGCCTTAAGCGCCCAAACGGCCCAAACTATGTGGACACTCTGCAACGTTAGACTAGAGTTGCCGACGGAGAGCGGCCAACTCAGCAGCAGTATCACTTGCAACGAGGCTCGTACAGGAGATAGAGAGAGTGAATCAGAGGCAGCACTGCAAGAGTTAAAATGCACGTTTACTCGAGGCTTCAGCGCTACTGCAAGGCTCTGTAACGTTACTCGAGGCTTCAACGCTACAATCAGGCTCTGCAAGGAGAGGAAGGCCCACGGAATACACACAGCTCTGCACTAGAACGAGGCACAGCACTATCGAAGGAATCACCAGGCAAGGCAGTGGCACAGACGTGGGCAGCAGGGACTGGAAAATGTCGCGGCGGCAACAACTGGAACGCAGGTCACTGGAACAAGCTGGAAGTCGATCTTTGGAGCAGAAAGTCAGCCGGGCCGGGTCATACACAGACAGGAACGTCAAACTAGCTGGGTCAGGATCCAAGGGTGGTCCGCAGACGAGCCGGGTCATACACAGGCAGGAACACTGAAGAATGGTCAGGGCAAGCCGGATCGGTACACAGGAACTCAGAATACAGGAACACAGCAATAGCACTACTGGCTCAGGAACACCACGAAAGGGCAACTGACATAAGAGATAGCCAGGTATAAAAAGGTCATCAGGAGGCGGGTCAAACTCAGTCAGCAAATCAGTGACATCCACAATTGAGAGTGACAGGAATCACAGGCACTGTGATACCCTTCTTTGGAATGGTCTAAAACGTGTGCCTGGTGTTCAGATTATTAACAGTTATAACATAAGTAACAAGTACAAATTATAATATCGCATTGCTCAATATCGCATTATTAACCGACTAACACAAAATAAACCATACTCCAACTTCATTAAACACTTCAACTTGCCTGAGGGCCATGCCACCATTCAACCCCTAGACTATTTGGCTATGGCAAGTGGAAGCCCAAAACCCATACCCGTGACTCTTAGAGACCAAGACCCAAGAGTCATAATCCAGGACCATACCCCATGCTTTGCCCGGCCAAGGCACAACCAATTGAAAGCTTAAACTGGCTGTGACCCACCAAGACAAGCTTCCTTTCCAGGCCACCCATTAAACCCACTAGGAAAATATCCAACCCAATCTCTATGAGGTGGACACCATCCAGGAAAACAAAGCCTAGGTTCATTCTCCAGAACCCTATGTCTAATCACCAACCCACTGCTCTTTTTAACTTAAATAGCAGTGATTTTTCTGCTCCTCTCAAACACCTTCTGGCACTGCAACCCCTCTAACTCAGTGTAGCAAGAATCTTGGACCAAACCAACACCACAGCCCGATACAACTCACCCAAAACTACCCCAATCTCGTTAAAATAAATGCAAAAATTCCTTCTGTGACAGGTGACCTAAATCATTCCCCCCAGGTTTGCACAAACACATCAGATAGGAAACTAACCATAGTTGTGTGACCCACCAACAACAGGACAGGCTCCCAAACCATAACCCCAATCCCAAGCCAAAGTACATCCACCTGACCCTCAGGAAAACGTAACTTTGCTCTGTCTCTTGGGCTGCTGCCTTCCACTAGGCCAGGTAGATATAGAAATGGCCAACCAGACAACTATCTTCCCGCAAACTGAAATGAGAAAAAACAAAAACAGCAAGTTATAAACCACCACTCAAAGTAATAATTCTGGCTAACATCGACCAATTTTTCTAACCATGTCCTCGCCTAAACTCTAAAAGACTCCTCAATAGTTGCCCCACTACAGAAAAAATGAGAGCCAAATTTGCCCAGAGAAAAACCCAAAAGCTCCAATCCCTTTCAGAAAACACAAACAAACTGAAAATGAGCTAATAATGTACCATCCTTATGGACCAGCAATAAAACCCACTTGGCAACCAGTCTCCCAGATTTGCCTGCATACAGGCCACAAATTGTTCCACAATACCCATCCTAAACAATGAAAACACCACCCTGTTCCTGCAGAATCTGTTTTCGAACACCTCAGCTTGACTACAACACAATCTGGGCACAAGACTACATCATGAAATGTCAGCCTTACACTTGCTATTACTAATCAGTTCTCCAACCTGAAAAGTGCACAGAAACTTCAAGGAAAAAGCTTCCCCGCAAAGCACCAATTAAAAAATTGAAGAACATTCTACCCTAAAGCAAAGTTTGCAGTGACATTGGCCTATGCTTCTCCTTAGATACATGAGACCACTGCCGGACAAGAAAGTTCTTAGTAGTAACATCCCATCAACCTTGCACCACAAACAGAAAAAACAGAAATGCAGATGACCCAGAATGGTCTTCCATGCTGAGCTGAGCCAAAAGCATGCTTCTAGCATGGTCTCGCCAGAATCCACCACCCCTGCCAACTCCACTACGTCAGACTACTCCTGCTAAACTATCTGATACAAAGCCTAGATCTTTGAAGCCACCAACCTCTGAAACAATCAACCTAGGTTATGGAAAATGTTCCACACAGATACTCCTGGCAAGGATCTTCCTCCAGTTCTGTCTTTGGTATCCCCTCCCCAAAGCGATCAAATTGAAAACAAGAGTGGGAATAAGCAATTGCATTCAGATAGCTAGGAACATGCTATGGCTGAACAAAACATAGAAGAGCCACAAAGTGAAGCAGACCCAAAACAAGGGGAGAAGCAGCCAAAACTGGGTTAATCACATGGGCCTCTGCCATGTTCTCAGAACAGAAGCAGACTTTTCAATTATGTAACCCATTACTCCAGAGCAAAAACACCACCAGGTTCCTGATCAAAACTGCAACTCCCTGAAGTATTGGCAAAAAAGATCAAGGTCATTTACAACCACTTCTGTTAGATGGAAAAAGACAGACAGTTGTACCCACTCCTTAAGCCCTGCTACAAACCTGACTTAAGGATCTGAATCCCTAACCTCTCCTGTAAAACTTACCAGAGAAAACAAAGTTAAAGACTAATTAGAAACTCCAGAGGAGGTTCCATGAGCTGAAGACTTTGCCCTGGGACCCCAAGGGAAGTGTACTATGCAAAGGATTGCAATCATCAAAGGCATACTGACCACAGTGGACTCCCAGTGCACTGTACCACATGAAACTTCGTAGTCCCTCACTTCCAGCAACATGGGGTCCACAGTCTCCACAGACAAGTCAGGATGAGGAACAGATATCTCCTGATCATCGCCGACCTCCACTGCCCAGGCCTATATCAATTATGAGGGGTCTTGTAAAGTAGGCGCAGCACTAGGTGCAGCATCCAGACCAACCATGCTGCTCTCTGAAGTTCCGGGCTGCTCACCCTCAGAAAAACTGCCGTCCTGCCCTGCAGCAGTCCTACTGGCCCTAGAGACCACTTTAGGATTGTAGCCATCAGCAAGCAAGGGGGTCAAGCAATCCATGGAAGAAAGGGTCCCTGAGAGTTGCCCTCCCCCAGCAACCACTGGAGGTCCCAACATGCTGCAAGTCAGAAGGACTAAGCCTGCAAGATGGGCAAGACACACAGGAGGTGCAAGCTTGTGGAAAAGTGCCCTCCCTCCACAAAGCTGCCACCCAGCACCCCTCTTCCATGCCTTCTCCTGCATTGAGGAACGAAGTGCCTCGATCACTGCCTTCTCCTTCCCAAACATACCGCAGGTAACAAGAGAGAGAAGAAAAGCCGTAGGGAAGGTGGAGTAAACGGAGCTACGCAGAAGCTTCACATCCTAGCTAAAATACTGTGCACACTTGTCCCATAATGGCTTCGGGTCCCATGAGTACCTGCATTGAGTGGGGTTCATCTGGAACCTCCAAGCCCCCTCATTCTGACCAACTTCCTGGTACTTGCTCCTATCCCTCCTCACCCTGTCAAGCTAATTCTGCCTTAGTTCCTGTTCCCAGAGTTCCCATTACAAACCAGACTTCTTGTTTGGATACAGCCTGTCATTGAGGAAGTGAGGAGTGCAAAAGAAAATTGCTTCCCCTACCCTGTTGAAAAAACAGCACATGACATACCATATATCTATTATTCTGTTTTGTTATGGAAGCCTTTACATAATATAAATATTATCAAACGCATAAGGGGTTATGCACTAAGAAGTGATAAAGAGGTGATAAAGTGGAGATGACTTCTCCAGTAATATGACTTCTCCAGTTCCTGTGCTGTTCTATGGAGTCAATGCACTAAGCTTTCTCCATCTTGGGAGATCTTTGATTTATGAACTGGAAAAGTCATATCACTGGAGAAGGCATCTCCAGTTTATCACCTCTTTATCACACCTTAGTGCATAACCCCCATTATTTCATAATACAACAACTTTTATTTTAACAGCGTTTTAATTCAGGGCATTGTTCCTTATGCTCATAATTAACTAGTAGGTGCAATGCATTTTATTGTGAGTTACAATGCAATCAATGGCCTGGGATCATTTACTGATTGATTTATCTCTCTAGCCCTCATCTCATTCCCTTCATAAATCTATTGTTATTTATTGTTTCAAAAATGATCAATCTGATCATGGCTACAAACAGCAAAATAAAGACAGATTTTAGTTATCAGAGTCTTTACTCACCCAGGCAATGATAAGGAACTACAATATGCTGGTGACCTTTGCACTCTGACCCCTGGTTCTGGCACCAGTTTGTCACTGTAACTGGCTGAGATGCTTCTGTAACTTCTGTAATTTGCAGCTCTGGGTAAATCTGTGAAAAGGAGGAGGGCAAAAGCATGTGGTAGGTACAAGTCAACTCAGACAGAGGAGGGTCCAGTAAGAACTTTGGGGTTATGCACTAAGAAGTGGTAAAGAGGTGCTAAGGTGGAGATGACTTCAGCAGTGATATAACATCTCCTGTTCCTATGTTATTCTACAGAGGCAATGCTCTAAGATCTCCAAAGTTGGAGACATCTTAGTGCATTATCTCCATAGAATAACATAGAACTTGGAGAAGTCCATCTCCACTTTATCACCTCCTTATTACACCTGAGTGCATCTCCCCCCTGGAGTCTCTGCATCATCTCGGCAAATAAATTACTTTACTGTACAGACGTAATGAGCAAAAAAGATATATATTGTAACCACTGTGACGTTAGAGTTCTTTGATCTTCATCTTTACAATTTTCTTGATGTATTTAAAGCAATTGCATTTAAAGCAGAGTTAAAAGTGGAATTATGCCTACAGGAATAAGTGCCTCTTCAGTTAACAGAAAATCTTACCTAGATAGTCCTTCATACAGACATCGGATATCCTATATAATAATTCACTAAAACGTGTGTAACGACTCAGTCATGCGCAGTAGAGACTGCCAGTGGCGAGGCTGATACAGAGCGGGGAGCTCCGAAGGAGCTGACTACTGAGCATGGCTGCACAGAGACTGGCTGGCACTGTATCAGCAGCGGCGTGGCCAGTCTGTACTGTGCATGACTGCCCCGTGACTGGCTGGCAGTGGCACTGTGGCCCGTGTAACGAGCTCTTCAACTAGTATTAATATAATTGCTGTGTGCAATTATATAGATCTAACTTACTGCTTTATAAAGAACTCAAAAATAGGTAAGTCCTTCTGTTACACACAATAATTATATAGATACTAGTTGAAGAGCCCGTGTACACGGGCCACAGTGCCACCCAGCAACAGCCGCGGTGCAGTCATAGACAGTAGAGACTGCCCACACCGCTGCTGATACAGAGCGGGTATCCGCTGCAGTGCAGGCAGTCTGAAGTGCGCATGACTGCAACGCGCGCAGCCATCACTGCTGCACATGACGGCTTCCGACAAATGCAAATTTAGCGAATTATTATATAGGATATCTGTCTGCTGTATGATTGGCTCCTGTCCTGGTAAGTCCTTCTATTAGACAAAGTAATTAAATAGATATATGTGACTGCTGCATGAAGGACTCCTACCTAGGTTAGTACTTCTGTTATACACAGTAATAATCTAGATCTACCTGACTGCTACATGTAGGACTCCTACCAAAGTTATTCTGTTACACAAATTAAGAGCCACTTAAGTATGGTTTTCTACTGAATAAGACTTTTCAGATACTAGAGTATTATATAGGAAATATCTGTGTGCTCACTCACCTGCCTGCAGTATTCTAGAATCTCATCCTTGCTGCCAAGACAGCTGCTGGTTCCCCGAGGGTCTGATATCCACTCCCCTGTCACCAGGTCCATGTGCAGGGGCACCCGGCCACAGAAGAGTGCCAGCTGAGGTTGCCATGCGGAGAGACACTGGATGGAAGGAAGTACAGATAGGGCTATGTGTTTGAAATTGTTGAATTTCAGCCATTAAATTGAACATTGAAAGTGACACTCCCACTACAGCTGTGAAAGGGTTATAAAAATGCTACCTTTTTAAATAGCCTTTTGTCATTTAACACTTAGAGGCAGAAGAGGAGGGTTGGCAAATTTTGGCCTGGAGGCAAATACAATCAAGTGGTCCATTTCTATTATCATTCCAGCCCATTGCAGTAACCCAACCATTTTGTTAATTTTATAATTGCAATATATTTATGACGGCAATGGGCCCCACAGAATTTACAATTGAAATTGTGCTGCATTAGTGATACTACAGTGCTTATAATGGAAATAGATCTACACTGGTGATACACAGAGCTTAAAGCAGAACTATCACTCATAGCGCCCCCCAAATAATTATTCATATAGCAATATGCATACTAATACTTGTATGATCCTGAATAAGTCCAGCATTATTGAGAAATCCATCTTGTTTGGAGACTGATGGCAGGCATGAGCGCAGACATCTTGCCTGTTCAGCATCTTTGCATCTGCAATGTCTGACCTGGTCTTCTCTATGTTTGGTGAGAGGGAGTTGCATTGTACCTTAAGGTACAGGAAGTGACTGATGGCTCAGGTGTACAGATACTGCTACAGCAAGAAGCCTGCCTGTCAGTCACCAAACAAGATGGATTTCTCAATAATGCTGGACTTTTTCAGGATCATACAAGTATCGGTATGCATATGGCTATATGAGTAATTATTTGGGGGGCACTTCAATTTGAGTGATAGTTCCACTTTAAAATTGAAACGGAGCTTCACAAGTTATACCATAGAATTTACACATGAAATCAATGCTACACTAGTGATACCTCAGAGCTTACAGTTGAAATGATTCTACATTTGTCATTCCACAGAGCTTACAATTGAAATGGTGTTACACTGGTGATACCAAAGAGCTTACAACAGAAATAGAGCTGCATTAGTGATACACTAAGTAGTAATAGTTAAAATATTTCAGGGTCAGCTCATTTTGAAAGTTCTTATGTATCCTTCTTCTCTCTCTCTACCCCACCTTCCCTCTCTCTCTCTACCTAGTGGGGGACTGGCTGGCAGCATGTTTGAGTTTGCCACCAGCTTTGTAGCTTATTTCACCTCTTTTCTTTCAGTATCTGCCAAATCCTGCCTTCCAGTGAGTATACTCACATTGCACAACCAGTTGCCCGGTTGTACAGTTGGAGGACAGGCCCTGGAAGGTCCTTAAAGGCAGTGGTATAACAGTGGGGGTCCCAGGGATCGCACCTGTGACCGGACCCACCGCCGCCCGCAACTAGCAACAAGCTAGCAGCTGAACCTCTTCTTCCACAGTCTAGTAATGCAGAGCGCCGAGAGATTACATAATCTCCTGGCACTCTACATTACTGAAGAGACTACCACGCATGAGCTCAAGCTGCTTAGAAATCTGTGCTGAAGGAGGCACAGACCTCTCTTACCACGCTGCTGGACCACCAGGAAGGTAGGAGCTTGGAGGCAATGTGGGGACTGGTGGCAATGGGGGAAGCAATGTGAAGATTGGGGAATTAGGGGAGTAAAGTAAGGTTGGGGCAATGGGGTAGTAATATGGAGTTTGGGGGCAGTGGGGGGAAGCAATGTGGAGATTTGGGCAATGGGGGAGTAATGTGGAGTTTGGGGGCAATGGGGGAGTAATGTGGAGTTTGGGGGCAGTGGGGGGTCATGTGGAGATTGTGGAGAAATGGGGGGTCAATGTGGAGATTGGGGTAAATGGGGGAGTAATGTGGAATTTGGGGTCAATGGGGGTCAATGTGGAGATTGGGGCAGTGGGGGAGCAATGTGGAGATTGGGGCAGTGGGCGGAAGCAATGTGGAGATTTGGGCAATGGGGGAGTAATGTGGAGTTTGGGGGCAATGGGGGAGTAATGTGGAGTTTGGGGGCAGTGGGGGGTCATGTGGAGATTGTGGATAAATGGGGGGTCAATGTGGAGATTGGGGTAAATGGGGGAGTAATGTGGCAATTGGGGGCAATGGGGAGCAATGTGGAGATTGGGGGCAATGGGGGAGTAATGTGGAATTTGGGGACAATAGAGGGCAATGTGGAGATTGGGGCAATGGGGGTCATGTGGAGATTGTGGGGCAATGGGGGAGTAATGTGGAATTTGGAGGCAATGGGGGAGCAATGTGGAGGTTGGGGGCAATGGGGGAGTAATGTGGAGTTTGGGGGCAATGGGGGAATAATGTGGAGTATGGGGGCAGTGGGGCTCATGTGGAGATTGTGGGGCAATGGGGGGCAATGTGGAGCTTGGGGGCAGTGGGGGGTCATGTGGAGATTGGGGGGCAATGGGGGAGTAATGTGGAGATTGGGGGCAGTGGGGGGTCATGTGGAGATTGTGGGGCAATGGTGGGGTCATGTGGAGATTGGGGGCAATGGGGGATCAATGTGGAGATTGGGGGCAATGGGGGAGCAATGTGGAGATTGGGGGCAATGGGGGAGTAATGTGGAGTTTGGGGGCAATGGGGAATCAATGTGGAGTTTGGGGGCAATGGGGGAGTAATGTGGAGTTTGGGGGTACTGGGGGGCATGTGGAGATTGTGGGGCAATGGGAGAGTCTTGTGGAGATTTGGGGCAATGGGGGAGCAATGTGAAGATTGGGGGCAATGGAGGAGTAATGTGGAGTTTGGGGGCAATGGGGGAGAAGTGGAGCTTGGGGGCAATGGGGGAGTAATGTGGAGTTTGGGGGCAGTGGGGGGTCATGTGGAGATTGTGCGGCAATGGGGGGCAATGTGGAGATTGGGGACAATGGGGGAGTAATGTGGAATTTGGGGGGCAATGGGTTCAATGTGGAGATTGGGAGCAATGGGGTTGCAATGTGGAGATTCGGGGCAATGGGGGAGTAATGTGGAGTTTGGTGGCAGTCAGGGGTCATGTGGAGATTGTGGGGCAATGGGGGGGCAATGTGGTTGGAAGGCTCACGGCAATCTAGATACTTCTAGATACGACTCTACAGAAAGGATAGAGAGGCAAGTAATGAAACAGACAGTAAATTGAAATATACAGCCTGACTGATGGATGTGCTATTGGGCTGCCTGCCCGCCAGATAGACAGCATTCCTGGGACATTTCTAAATGATCTGACCCTGAGATTTTTGATATACAAACCCTTAAAGTTCTCCCTAACCCCTCGAGGACCAGAGGGCTGTGCAATTCTTTGGGAGCCAGGACTCCCTAACCCTTTGAAAGCCAGAAAGGTATCAAGTGCATTGTGTTGCATGTTGGAGTATCTTATATACACCTGTGTACATGCAATCCATCAGAGCCCTCAGCTCTTTCCTCCACATCCTTCAGACCCTTCAACTCAACACACCTCTCAGCACCCCCCACTACAGCAGTATTCAGTGCCCTTTGTACCACTGGATCCCACAGCACCCACATCCACTGCCTTCAACCCCATACCTCGCTTTGTTAGATCCCTCAGCACCTCACACCAAGTCTCCAACCCTGCTCACCCAGAACCCTCAGTACCCCACTCTATAATGATCAGCTCCCCTTCACCCCATCTGAGCTTTCATACCTACTTCCATCAACCAAAGCCTTCAGCACCACACAACAGTTTTAAGATTAGTCTCTAACATACTCCCAAGTGTCCCTCTTTAGGCGCACATCCACCTCCCCTCTATCTCACTCTTGTGTCAATCTTTTTACGAGACCAATAATAAGACTAATTTTAATTATAGTTTAACCTTCAGTATAGTACAAGTGTTCAAACATTAGCCTGTGTAAAAAAAAATTCTTTGGAGTTGCCCTATAGCAGTTATTCAGTTAGATAAAGACGTGTCAACAGGTAATAAAATAACCTAAAAAAAACCCAGTAATGCCCAGCCCACTAGTCATGCCTCCAGCAACACCATTTAAAACAAAGTGTCCTTTATTGGCGATTCTATATGTTGGTAGGTGTGTGTGTATGTATGTGTATATGTATGTGTGTGTGTGTATGTGTGTGTGTGTGTGTGTGTGTGTGTGTGTGTGTGTGTGTGTGTGTGTGTGTGTGTGTGTGTTTGTGCATAACTCCTACTTATTTGCAACCCTTGGTTTGTTCAACAGGGTCACATGTCACTTATATGCCTAGCTGATCCTGCATCACTGGCAGCCACATCCATGGGTAACCATAGGGAGGATTTATGCAAATTCCTTCCTACTGCTTCATAGCTCTTGACTGGGGGCGGTGATTTTGACAGGAGTGGCCAAGGGGAAAAGCTCCCTTGGCCACTCCTGTCAAAATCAATGCAGGAATCTCTACTGTCATTGTCGGATACAGGAAGTGCTTTGGATGAGGCTAAGCCCTCCAGCACACTCATGTCCAAATCACTTAACGAATATGCTCCACCACGTCATCCATATGCCACAAAACATGTATGCCTTCATACTCTCTTGTCCCGCAAACCTTGCATGCCTTTATTTCCCTGCCTGCAGTTACCCTCACCTATGTACCCCAATCAATGTCTTGCCTGCCAAAACCCACCTGTGTCATCCGATCTGCTCCCTATCCACAACCCACCTGTGTCAGCTGGTCTGTTCCCTGCCCACCACCAAAAAATTGCTTTTATCAGCTTTTAAGGAGTGGGGTACAAGCCATTCCTCTATCACTGCTGTAGCTTACTTAAAACATCTACAGCTTTGTGGGACTGTCTCTCAAAACTCTGCACACACACAAGGTGGCATGACGATGGTATGGACTATCCTGCTGCTGCTGCCTTTTAATCACACTACCAGAACTGGAAGCATGATTACTGGCTGTCACCTAATACTGTAAGCTAGTGTTGTCCACTGTTGGTGCTGGGAGGGAAACCCAGTGAGCACTCACAGTCATATAGTCTGTTCTCTGCCCACTTGTCCTCATTTCTTGTTAGGTGAATTTTCTTGCCATACGCACTTTTCAGCCCTTTGCCCACCACACTAACAACCTGCTTGTACAATTCAGGCACAGCCGTCCTGGAAAAATAACCGTGGCTTGGGATATTCCAGCATGGAGCTACACATGACATCAGTTCTCTGAAACCTCGGTTTTCTACAAAGAATATGGCAGCATGTTCACTGCCAACATCTTGTCAACCTTTCCATTTCACAGGTGTACTTTGGAATAGCTTTTGACTCCTTCCCAGGAAATCAGTCGGTGTGGGTTGGCAGGACATGGCAGAAGAAGCCTGAAAATGTATTGCTTTAACAACATAACTAGAGGAGGTGGTGGCAGTAGAGGCAGCATGTGTGGGCAGTCTACGACTCTTGCCACCACCTACAGCAAAGCCCGAGTTATCAAACTCCTCTGCAGCAGGAGCCATAGGTGTTATCTGGACTGAACTAACTGTTGGCACTGGTAGTAGCACACGCTCTGACACATGAATAACTTCACTACTTTTTTCTGCCCTAGAGCCCTGGGAACTTTTTAAAGTGCTTCTGTTGCTGATAGTTGTGGTACCTTTGGCCTGCTGATGTCTCCCAGTCAGACCTGTGGTTGAGCTTTAGATGGGATCTCATAGAGGAGGTGCCTAGCTGTGAGCCTGCTTTCCCCCGCTCCCGTGCTTTTTGCACAGACAACAGATAGCAACATGTTTAGCTTGAGGATTCTGAGTGAAGTATCTCCATACTGTGGATTTCATGGAATGAGGGGTTCCTGAGGTGCTGCTGCTGCTACTACTATGGGGCTAGATGTTGATGCAATTCTATTGCCACTACTACTAGATGTCAAGGGTGCAGCACTTACAGCAGCAGCAGCAGCAGAGGAGCTTGTCATAACTAACATTGTGGATGTTAATAACCTGCGATGCTGTTGCTGCTGCTGGGTACTCAAAGCAGGTGTGTGTGGCTGAGTGGGACTTGGACTTTGAAGAGGCGATGATGATGAATGATAGGGTGACTGTGTACCTTTTGACATCTGTGCTTGTTCAGGGTCAGACTTTCCAGTGGTTTTCTCAGACAGTTTATAGACAGGCACAGTGCTCCTTTTCAGTGGTGGAAGATTCAGCCTTTGACTTTCTGCTAACCTTATAGCAATGTCATCATCCTCACTCTCAACTTCATCTGTATCTGAACAAGAGAAGGATGCTGGAGGGATATATTCTAGATCTGCATCATCATCGGTCATCATTAGGTCATCCTCAGCAGCATCAGCATCACCTGACAATTCTTGCCCACTACCTTTATATTCCTCTAAGCTTTTAGAGGTCTCAAACAATTTATTTTTACGTTTACTGTAACACAGTTTGTTACTACTTTGTGGACAGATTTTTTGGTGCTTGTTTATCACACTATCTGATGCAGCAGGCGGTTCAGCTGCTACACCATCCTCTATTATGCTATTGCCAGCATCATCAACACTTGAATGCAACCTGTTGTCATCTTCATTGATCTTCTTATATGGTTCTTTATTTCTACTGGCACTGGTGGTGCTGGAAGTTTTGCTGGGACCTTGACAAACTGCATCCTCCCTTGGAGTAGAGGGATCATTATAATTTATTGCACAACCATTGCTGCAGTCAGTTTTTGAACTATTACATTACACTCACGTCCCTGCAATGCTCCAACCTTCTGAGTTCTGAAAAAGGATATTCTACAACTGGAGAGAGTACAGTGAAGAGCAACAAAGTTAATCAAGGGAATAGAGAATTTGACGTATGAGAAACAACTAGACAAACTTGGTTTATTTACTCTAGAGAAAATAAGACTAAGAGGAGATCTTATTACAGTGTACAAGTATATGAGAGGTCAAAACAGGGATCTCTCTGGTGACTGATCAAATAACCAGAGGCTACCTCTTGACATTAGAGGAAAGTAAGTTTCAACTTACTATTATGTGGTTGTAGAAGGCAATATATGAGTCATCCTGTGGAGTGAAACAGATCATTATATTTTATGTGAATGTGTTTGCACAAATTCTCCAAGCCTGATCATGGACGTACATGTATTGTGTTTGATTTGTGTGTTATACTCATGGGGGAAGTAGTCCCTGATGACCAGGTCTCGTATCTGCACCCTTTCAAAGTATCCTCATCCTCTACAAGGGGAACAGCAGCCTCCATGAAGTGCTGTGGCTACACATCATCAACTAGACGTGTGTCTACAGCTAGGTTGTGGAATATTGCACATGCCAGGATTATTTCATATGCCTTTCTGGGTTCATATTGCAGAGCCCCCCTGAGTGATCCAGGCAACGGAATCGGGCCTGGTGTGCTTTCTACAATTCCTTGTTCTGACATGAGCCTCATTATAGCTCTCCTTTGCAGGTGTGTGTTGATTGGTTATTGGTGTAATTAGAGAAGGCTTGCACCCATAGCTGGCATCACCTGTGGACAGAGAGTGACATGGTGAGACAGGGACCACATGTTATGTGTATGATGCACTACGCTGTTCTTCCATTAGTCGTGTGTGTGCACCTGTGGTTGTGATGTTATGTTTGTTTTGTTGACTCACCCAAAAGCTATTTTCCTGTATAGGTCCCAATCTCAAAGTCCCTTTGGATGGAGTGGTTAGCCTCATAGTGGATTCACACACCATCTGTACGTAGATGGAAGGGAAATTCTTCTGGGGATGTACAGATGTCCCTCTTGCACTGGAGCTCTTATTTGCATATGTGTGCAGTCTATGGCATCCATTCCTCCCCTTGTTTATAAGCCCTGTTTGATACTTGTCCACTCTGTCAGTGGAGGGGAAATAGATGTAGTCTTGGCCTGTCTTTTGAGGGCTGCCAACAATTGAGCCAGTACCCTTGAACATGTGGGAGGGGACATGGCAGATGTATAGCCTTGTGTGGACTGGAAGGATCCACTTTGCATGATATGGATGGCACATATCAGATTCTGAAAACAGGAAAGGGCATGGTTCGTGCTGTACATGGGGTTGATGTCATCTTCGAACTCCTCATATAACTAAATGATGCTGTGGGATGTCAAACTGTAGTGGTCTCTGATTTCAACATCCATCATTCACAGGAACGTGCTTCTTATTCTTTATATCCTGGGTCTTGGTGGTCATCTGTCCCTGTGACAGCTGCGGGAGATCCTGTTGCAGAAGATGGCGTACAGCTGCCAGGTGTTGACCTTCAAGTGGGGATGGGGGTCTGTCTGGCTCTTCAGCTGGAGCATCATCACTTGCAACAGTTGAAGGGTGTTCAGCAGGTGTGCTTTGGGGAGAAGCAAAGTGAGGAAGCTGACCCAGACAGAGAAGGAAAGCGTTTCTCGATGAAGTGTTGGAAGCTAGCATTCCTGTCGGACAGGATCACTGTGGATACAGGGATCTGTATCAAGAAGAAACTGATCCAGACAGCGAAGGAAAGTGATTTTGGAGGAAGTATGGGAAGCTAGCATTCCTGTCAGACAGCATCACAGTGGATACAGGGATCTGTATCTAGAGAAGGCTGACCCAATCAAAGAAGGAAAGCCATTCTGGATGAAGTGTGGGAAGCTAGCATTCCTGTCAGACAAGATCACAGTGGATACAGGGATCTGTATCCAGAAGAAGCTGATCCAGACAGAGAAGGAAAGAGATTTTGGAGGAAGTGTGGAAAGCTAACATTCCTTTCAGAAAGGATCACAGTGGATACAGGGATCTGTATCCAGTGGAAGCTGACCCAGACAGAGACAGAGAAGGAAAGCAATTTGGGATGAAGTGTGGGAAGCTAACATTCCTGTCAGACAGGATCACAGTGGATACAGGGATCTGTATCTAGAGGAAGCTGACCCAGACAGAGAAGGAAAGTGATTTTGGAGGAAGTGTGGAAAGCTAGCATCCCTGTCAGACAGGATCACAATGGATGCAGAAATCTGTATCCAGAGGACGCTGACCCAGACAGAGAAGGAAAGTGATTTTGGAGGAAGTGTGGAAAGCTAGCATCCCTGTCAGACAGGATCACAATGGATGCAGAAATCTGTATCCAGAGGACGCTGACCCAGACAGAGACAGAGAAGAAAAGCGATTCTGGATGAAGAGTGGGAAGCTAGCATTCCTGTCAGACAGGATCACAATGGATGCAGAAATCTGTATCCAGAGGACGCTGACCCAGACAGAGAAGGAAAGTGATTTTGGAGGAAGTGTGGAAAGCTAGCATCCCTGTCAGACAGGATCACAGTGGATACAGGGTTCTCTAGCTAAAGGAATCTGACCCAAAAAACAAGAGAGAAGAAAAACAATCCTGAAAGAAGTGTAAGGCTACATTTGTGTCACTTGGGATCACAGTGGATACACGCTGTATCCACCTGAATTTGACCAACATAAAGATAGAAATGAAAAAGAATTCCAAAGGAAACCAAACGCTATAAAGAAAACTAGGGGCAAGGTGAAAAGGACACAAAAGGAAGAGGAAAATCACAAGCACCAGTGCTTTTCCCTTGGTGACAAGTATATTCCTCTCAAACGTTTAATACATAATTAAACATTTGAATGCAGTTACTATTGTATGGTTTTTCATGTTTAATAAAAGAAGGGTATTTTCAATGCTGTGAGATGCTTTATGTAAAAGCTATTACAGTGAAACCTTGCATGGGATCTGAGCTTGAGTTGTCACATTCAGCAGTTCTTGTTGCTATAACAACCTCTAGAGAGCCTAATATTGCAGACACTGCTCAGTACCGGGTCTCTAGGGACTGTGCCGCTTTCTATGGCACTAAGAGTTTCCCATAGCCTATCCCACTCCTGCCTGTTGCACTCACTTCCACCCCATGTCTTCCCATTAACCTACTAAGCATCATCTGGTCTCTCTTAGCCTGCTTAAGGGAGAACCATATATGCCCTATGATTAGGGCATATATTAACAGTAGACATTATATCTATATACATATTAGTTATTGTGATCTCACTTGTAGACCAATGCTAGTTCTTTATGTTTGCTGTATGATAAAGAATAGAATCCCTTACAAATGATACGGGTCTATTGAAGCCTATTGTTTGTTAGGAGGTGTGACCTTGAGGCAGGCTTCACTATAGATCATTATATGTACAAAACTTTAAATGTAATGCAAAAATCTGTAGCTACATATAATATATATATATATTCTGTATGTAAACTAATAAAGAGCCAATTATTTCTTTGGCATAGTTATCCTTTAAGCCCTGTCACCTTTATGGAACTAGTTACCTGGACCCTTCCTCCCCTATTATCAATATGTCATGTTATGATGTCTTGGCATCACATAAAATAAGATTTCATACAGAAACTAATTGTCCTGTACAGTAATTGTCAAAAACTTCTTATTCATATGGAAATACTCAGCGCTGCTATTTGTGCAACCTAGGTCTGGCCTGACAAAGGCACCTTCACTCCATATTCTCCATACACCACTCCCTCCCCCACACAACATATAAACACATAAACACACACAAAAGCTTGCAGTCTAATGCAAGTCTATTGCGGTTAATGCACGGATAATGCGCCATGTGGTCACACGCTCTTTTGCATGCAACCTTTTAAAAGGATACTGAAGAAGGAAAGCATGAAGAGAGAAAGAAGGGGAGAAAAGAGGCATGGATAGGGAGAAAAGAGACAGGGAAAGAAGGAGAAATGAAGCATGGAGGGGGAGAAAGGTGTCATAGAGGGGGAGACAGGAGACACAAGGAGAAATGCAGGAGTCATGGCGAGGAAAAAAGAGAAACGGTCACTTGAGGCATAGAGGGAGGATAAAGAAGATGGAAGGATGGAATAGGACTTGAATACATGGAGAAAGAAGCTGGAGGGTGGAAGGAATATGGAGGGATGAAGGAAGGAAGAAGAGAGAGGCAAGAGAGGCTGTTGAGAGGCGGGGGGATTGATGAGATGCAAGGGTTGTTGTGGGAAATCATAAAGCTTGGTCAGAGGTAGCCACAGATTCCCAACATACACTATCTAACACCCCCAGCCTTCGCTCATCTGCCAATTGGTAGTCACAGATCACCAAATTCACTGTCTGTTCCCCCAGCTTTATCCATTGGTAGCCAAAGATCTCTCACATATCCTGTCTGACCCCGCAAACCTGTTCCCCTGTCTAGTGGTATTCACATATTCCACAAATACACTGTCTGACCCACCCAACAGCCTTGTTCTCCTGCCCCCAGGTAGCAATAGATTCCCCACATGCACTGTCTAATATCCCCCAGCCTTGTTCCCATGCCCACTTGTAATCAGAGATCCCCACATACACTTTGTGACCCCAAGCCTTGCTCTCCCGCCCACTGGTAGCCACAGATTCTGTCTGACCCCTCAGCCTTGATCTTATATCCAGGAATTTAGGGAATTTATTTGTCTCCTATAGTGCAGTTCGCTTGCCCCAGAATTGCTCTTCTTTGGATTTATATACATATGACCAATGGTTTGTGGGAGGGAGAGCAAGGCTTGGGGGTCACAAAGTGTATGTGGGGATCTCTGATTACAAGTGGGCATGGGAACAAGGGTGGGGGATAGTAGACAGTGTTTTAACATGCATCAGTATAAAAAGACTGGAGATTTGGATGTTCTGTTGACTACAGCAGAAGTCGCCTGTACTGTGTGATACAAAAATGATGTCATAAGTTATTTTAAACAGCAGCAGCCTCTGTTCTGTGGGTAATGTTTGGCAAGTTCCCTCTTTCTTTGTGTCTCTGGCACTAGATTTGAGCTGTTATATTAGCAAGCGAAGCATTCAGTGTGCTAGTGACATTCCTGGTACACTTATTAATTATTAACAGACATTCTTATTGTGCTAACTGAATGTGTTTTCACAACCAGGTTCCCTTGTCTTGAAAGAATTGGTGAATTCAAATTTTGGGAATCAACCCTTTGATGGCTAGAAGGGTGACCAAAGCATTGCTTCACAGTACGTTGGCACCCCTCTGGCACTCAAAGGGTTAAAGTAGCACTAATAATGAAATGCAACTTCCACTGCAATGTGTTGAAAACCCACTGGCATTCATAGGATTACAAAATAACTTTTATGGTCATATGCATGCTAGTAAACTAGAGCAATTCTGGAGCAAACCAACTGCACTATAGAGGACACTTAGAACATTCCAAAATCCCAATTGATTTAGATGGCAGTGTTAACCCCTTGAATACTAGAGAGGTCTCTGATGCATTGCTCTTACCTTCAAATGTTTAACCCTTTGAGTGTGAGAGAGGTATCCAACGCATTGCAGCACAATGCGTTGGATACCTCTCTGGCACGCAAAGGAACACCAAAAACCTAATAATAACATTCCAATCACCTTAATGAGACCAGGAAATCCTACTGTGAGTTGTTTCCTTGCGCCTTGTTTCAAGAGATATTGAGGGTTATAAAGCAGAGATGACTTCTGCAGTGATATCACTTCTCCAGTTCCTTTGTTATTCTATAGAGCCTATGCATCAAGATCTCCAAAGCTGGAAAAATCTTAGTATATTGGCTTCATAAAATAACATAGGAACTGGAGATCTCACTGGAGAAGTTACCTCCACTTTATCACCTCTTTATCACACCTTAGTACATCTCTCCCAACATCTTCATTCAGTCCTGATGTTATGTTCATGGAGGTGCACAGGACTCTTGCCAGCAGGACTACTGCCCGTCAGACTACTCCACCCACTATACATTATT
The DNA here is from genome assembly GCA_037306005.1 of Rhinophrynus dorsalis. Lineage (NCBI taxonomy): Eukaryota > Metazoa > Chordata > Amphibia > Anura > Rhinophrynidae > Rhinophrynus > Rhinophrynus dorsalis. The sequence continues at coordinate 284,989,681 of CM074724.1, forward strand.
ATCGTCTGCAGCTAATAAACTCTGTCTGTTGATTGGGTGGAGTTTCAGGTCTGGTAGTCCTTCTAGAGATTATTATGTCCAGTTCCATGAACATGAAATTTAGATCGAAACCAAGATGTCATCTCTTGAGCCAACGACCAAGGCCAAAAATCATAGAGGCCATAATATTTACTGGTCATAATATCATAATAAAGAGAAGTGTTGATATTCCTTTAAGTTTTAACAATAAAAAACAAATACAATTTAGAACAATGGGGCATAAATCTAAAGAAAACGTGAACAATTATGGGGCAAATCAAATACAACATAGGACGCAAATAACATTTTCAATTGATTTAACTGTATGAATGCAAGGGGGGTGTTGCAATGCGTTAGGCACCCCCTCTGGCACTCAAAGGGTTAAAAGAGGCTTGAATGCTGGAAAGATCTTTAATGCATTGCTTTTCAGGGATTAAAAGCCCAAATTTCTTCCCTGTTGTGCAGCTGGTTTGCCCCAGAATTGCTCACTTTCACAATCCTATATAATAATTTGCCAGGATGTTTGTCAGAAGCCGTCATGCGCAGTAGAGACTGCACGTGCTGCAGTCATGCACAATAGAGACTGCCCATGCTGTCCTTGGTCCCAGGAAGGTGTGCAGAGAGGACTACGGTCCAAATTCAGAGCTCCCCGCTCCATATCAGCTGTGGCACGTTCAAGCAGTCTGTACTGCGCATGACAGCATCGCGGGCAGTGAGCAGAGAGGCTCCAGACACCAGCCAAGGTTGCTGGGTGGCACTGTGGCCCGTGTACACGGGCTTTTAAATTAGTTACCGTATATATATATTTCCTATAGTCTAGCACATAAGACATTTTTGAATACCTCTGATTGGGGAGTGAATATGAGATAGATAATGTATCTCAGAGTGCTCTTGGCCCATGGTAATGACCTACTGAAGGTCATCAGCTAGCAATGAGATAAGAGGCAGGCTCCACTCAGCTTGCTGACACTAGGCCTTTCCAGACCTACTTATCTTATTCATACATGTTTCTCATGATGTTTTTGAGTAATTTCTCATTCAACCCGGAGCCTTCTTTATTTCTGCCTCTTTCTCTGGCCTACATGCTCTCTCTCTGTCACTCTCTCAGAGATGGGCTGCTATGGTAACAGTTCCCGGTGGAGATGTTCTCTTTTTCTCTGTTGCTATGACAACATTTTCCCAAAAGAATGTGAAGGCTGCTCCTTCTCGCTTATCTTTTCACTCTTGTCCGACTTGCGCTCCTCCAGCTCGCCCCCTCACCTCTTCCTCTATTCATCCCTCTTAGTTGTATATGTCACATGTTCCTTGTCCTCTCTTTCTGACTCACCTATCTGATTATACAGCTCTGTGGGTCTCCTTACGTCCCTTAGCCCCCCTGATTCCTGCCAGTTTTACATTTTTGTTGGGGGGCATGGGCAACCTAAAACACTCCAGCTGTTGAGGACTAATTTCTATTCTCCCCAGCCAGCCAAAGGAAGGGAGTTTTGTAGTCCACAACAGCTGGATGGATTTAAGTTATCCACCTCTTCTTTAGTTTTACTATGATTCTCTTCCATGTCTCCTTCTCTTTCACTTCTCATTCTTATTTTCCATCTCTAATCTTAATCCCTATCATGTATCCTCCTGGGTTCTTATATCTTACTCAGACATATCTCATTGTCTCAGTCTATGTTAACTTCCCCAGTTGCTTCCCTCTATCATATTTCCTCGTCCTAACCCTCAGACGTCTTATTACATAATTTATTTCCCTCTATCATATTTCTTTACATTCTCGTAACCGCTGGATCTTCCTTTCTCACTTTGTGTTAAGGGTGATTAACGCAACTCATTTTGTAACGGTGTAGTGCCCTGCTGGTGGCATTAAATGGTCTAGATCTCTGTTGGTCTCATGTAATGTCAGGTAAATAAAAAGGTGCTGGACAAATGACCCAACATTACCTGGATGAAAATAAGGTCTACACTTTTGACTAACCATCTGTCATTTTGCTACATCAACATTTTTTTTATATACCTGTTATTCTCATCAGTAACTCTCCTCTGTCATAGCACCTTCTTCTGTTCTGGCTACCTATCACACCACTCTGTAATATAGGGCCTTATCCTAAGTACTATCATCTCCCTATCTCACAGCTTTCCATTGTAGTACCTTCTACTACTCTCTGTCATCTTCCTACCACACTACCTTCTTATCACAGTGCCCGTGCTTTCTGTCAGTCTCTTTGTGTTGTGCTCCTATTGGTGGAGCTATGTTTGGCCCGCCCAGTATGGCCTTTTTATATTGGGTCCTTGCACCTATCAGGTGCCCTTTCGTGGTGTTCCTGTACCAGTGCTGACTTGAGTTACTGTGTTCTGTGGCCCATTTGACTACTCCTCTTCTGGTTCCTGCTCCGTGATCCAACCCGGCTTGGCTGACGTTCCTGCTCCGTGATCTGACCCGGCTTGTCTGACGTCCCTGCACCGTGATTCGACCCGGCCTGGCTGACGTTCCTGCTCCGTGACCTAACCCGGCTTGTCTGACGTTCCTGCTCCGTGATCCGGCCCAGCTCTCCAGTTCCTGCTTCATCGTGTCGCTGGGCGACATTCTGATTTCCGTCTAGTCTGGGCCTAGCAGACAGTGTGTCTGTACTGCCTCCATTACTGCTCCGGCAGTGTACATTCCGCTGAGCATCCCGTTAACTCTTGCAAAGCTACAGTTGCCTCTGTTACTGCTCCGGTAGTGTTCCAATTACTGAGCCTTCCGTTAACTCTTGCAGAGCTACTGTTGCCTCCGTTACTGCTACGTGCCTCCCGTTAACTCTTGCAGAGCTACTGTTGCCTCCGTTACTGCTACGAGCCTTCCGTTAACTCTTGCAGAGCTACTGTTGTCTCAGTCACTGCTACGAGCCTTCCGTTAACTCTTGCAGAGCTATTGTTGCCTCCGTTACTGCTCCGGCAGTGTGCCCGTGGTTGCTTTTCTGTTCAGCTCTTGCAGAGTCCTGTTGCCTCCGTTACTGCACCGGCAGGGTGCCATTGGCTCTATTCAATCCAGCTCTTGCAGAGTACTGTTGCCTCCGTTACTGCACCGGCAGGGTGCCATTGGCTCTATTCAATCCAGCTCTGACAGAGTACTGTTGCCTCCGTTACTGCACCGGTAGGGTGCCCGTCGCTCTATTCCGTACAGCTCTTGCAGAGTATTGTGTGGCCTCCATTTACTGCTACAGCAGGGGGTATAAGTCTCAGCTCTGCTCCGGCAGATCTAAAGTGCCTTGTCTCCATTCTAGCACTACAGTCTCCTTATCTCTGTTCTTCCATCATACTGGGCGTTACTGAACACACCACATCAGAGACTGATTATATCAATTGGACTTTAACCCATGCTGTGCTGAGTTCGCCTTTGTATTGCCTGACCTGTGACAGTATATGTACTCTCGCTCTTGCTATTATACTGGGCCTGTGTAGGCATAAGTATAAGTCCAATATTACTCCTTTCTATTCTGCTGTGATACGCTATAGCCCTTTAAGGGTATTTTCATTGTGCTTTAATAAAACTGGGTTTTATCCTAATCTACTGTGTCTGAGTGTTGAACAAACCGTTACACCTATCATATCATAGTGTGTCCTATTCTCTGTTATGTTCCCACCTAATTGCTATCTGTCATAGGCCTACACTGCATTTGATAATCATCATCAACTGGCTTTAGCTAACAGATTCACATTGACATGCATGGAGAAATGCATCTTCCTGGCCTTTATCATCTCCCTAATATACTACTCTTTATCATAATTCTTAAAATTGATTCTTCCTCAATATTCTCTATCATAGTGCCTTCTCCTAGTCCCAGTCATTATCATACCTTACCATTTTCTAACATATCTCATATTGGAGCCTGCTAGCAAGACATAATACATTGTCCAATATCATGTAACTAGGTTTAGGATTATGAAATGTTTTTGTGCACCTGACCATCTGATTTCCATATACTGACTCAGGGAGTATAACAATAAAGTGCATATTTTGCTATGTCTGTACATATATCTGTATTATTTTATAAGGGACAATGACTCAAACTTAAAATAATTTTTGAAATACTTAGCATTGGGGAGCTTATTCCTGACATGACCAAGTAAGCCTTAAAACATGTACATTTACTTTTATATGTACCCTTTTCTAGGGTTGCCACCTTTTCTTTAAAAAAATACCGGCCATGGCATTCCCTCCATAGACTTAACATTGGACAGAAGCCAATTTTTTACCGGCCTGCAGGTAAAATACCGGCTGGGTGGCAACCCTACCCTTTTCTGACTCTTGGTCTAGTAAATTCTGCTGTCCCCTCCCCTCATACATCCGCTAAACATCCCACTAATGACAATGAAGGAAAGCCCACTAATGGGAATTGAAGGTATTCACATGTGCTGAAACAGCTGAGTGGGATTACAGCTACTAATCTCACTAAAGGAAGAGGGATTGAGAACAAGGACTCTCCCCCACTTTTCATAAAATTATGGGACACTTACTAAACAGTTTTTAAGATGTTTATGTTGAAATTTCGAAGACAAAAATAAAAACACTGATCTGTTTAATATTTTTTTGCCATACCATGTTACTGCACTTATTTTAGTTGTGTTTTAGAAGGCCTTACTCTTTAATTAAATGTAGCTGAAGTAAGACAGGAGTGTCCATGTTCATTCCTCAAGAGCTACCAACTGTCCAGGGTTTAAGGATTTCTCTGTCTGAGCCCAGGTGGGCCAAATTGAATGCTCCACTAATTAACTCAACTGGGCTTAGTAAGGAAAATCCTTAAATCATGGCCTGTTGGAGGCCCTTGAGGATCGAACTTGGGCTCACTGTGGTGATAGACTTGGCAATAAATACATAGTCACAAGGTTTTGTAAAAGAAAATAAATAAATGAATAAATCAATAAGTGAAATAGCGCAGGGAAAAAGCAGGACAATTTACAACACCAAGTTGCTGTATGCATAAATTGAAGTAGGAGTAATTCTGGAGTAAAACAATTAAATCAAGGATGTCCAAGTTCAGTCCTCGAGGCCACCAACAGTCCAGGATTTAAGGATTTCTCTGTCTGAGCACAGGTGGGCCAATCAAATTGAATACGCTACTGATCAACTCATCTGGGCTTAATAAGGGAAATCCATATATCATGGCCTATTGGTGGCCCTTGAGGATCGAACTTGGACCCCCGAGGAGCAAGATTTGGCAATCCACATATAATCACAAGTTTTTGCAAAAGAAAATAAATGAATAAATCAATAAGTGAAATATTGCAGGGAAAAGCAGTACAATTTACAACACCAAGTTGCTGTATGCATAAATTGAAGTAGGAGAAATTCTGGAGTACAACAATTACATCAAGTTCAGTCCTCGAGGGCCACCAACAGTCCAGGATTTAAGGATTTCTCTGTTTGAACACAGCTGGGCCACTCAAAATGAATGAGCCACTGGCCTTAATCAGGGAAATCCTTACATCCTGGCCTGTTGGGGCCCTTGAGGATATAACTTGCACACCCCTGAATTACACCATAAACTACTGTACAGCGCTGCGGAATCAGTTGGCACTATATAAATAAAGAATAATAATAATACTGTCATGCACTATTGTCCTGTGCCTCCATTCAGTAATTTGCATTACTGTTATTACTAATATTGTATACCAATAACATTTATATTATAAAACAAATCCCTTTTTAAATCAATGGGAATTACAGGAATGTTAATGTTTTCCCTTTGGCACAGATTATCATTTGTAAAAAAAAATAAATATTATTTATTTGTTACATCCGTAGTATATAAGCCTGAACTTGATTTAACCCTTTGAGTGCCCAAGAGGTATCCAACACATTGCAATGCAATGCGATGGATAACTCTCTGGCATTCAAAGGGTTAAGCCTATGTGTAGCATTTATGTAAAGGAAGCTGTAAAGAGGTAAGAGCTGAAGTCAGTTAATTGAATAGGATTAGTGCCCATTGAGACTGCTTTCTTATCTTAACCCATTCACACATAATCATGGACAACCAATGGGAGCCCTAGAAAAGGCAGTAATGTCTGTTACCTCGTAGCATATTTAAAACTAGATTTTAGGCCCCAGAACACAAACAGAGAATTTTTACAGATGAAAGCATGAAGTACCGGTTATTTAAGTGTATAGGTTGCAGTGTTTCTTTAATCCTTTGAAAGCCAGCAGAGTATGGAACGCATTGCAAAGCAATGTATTCCGTACCCCTCTGGCACTCAAAGGGTTAACCCTTGCCAGGACCGTCATGGGTAAACTTCCATTAAGGACCCCTGACGGTCCTGACACTTAATGGAATTCAGGGTTCCCTATAAGGCTGCACTCCACTCGGGGACCCCTGAATTTATTTTGCGAAAGAAAGCTCCATGGTCCTTAACAGCCACCCGCACATTGTTAAGGGGTTAAGTCCAGATGGGTGCACAACGTAATACTCCACAATGAGTTGCTGACTGCTCTGAATTTTAAAGGGTTAAACTTGGATTCTGTACACGTAATCCTATTTTACAATGTATCAACACAGCATCATTCGTGGCTGGTAGGGGATGATGGGAGTTTAAGTCTGCAACAGATGGAGGTCTAACAATTCACTGCCCCTGCTTTAAAAATGGGTTTGAGTGAACCTCATCAGTGTTACTGGGTTGCCCATCCCTGCACTATAGCCTTCCCTGGCACCCAGGTTGAGAGTAGCCAGGACTGGATTCATATTTAGGCAGTGTACAAATATTTGTGTACACTGGACTATGAGTAGAAAGGCATACAAACCTTATTTGATGCAGATTCATTTCTACTTTCCAAAATGATATGCCTTGCCTTCCTTACCTTCACATTTTAGTGCAGACAGACAATTTCATAAAAGAAAACCTTTAGGTGTAGTTTTGAGCTCCTGGCACCTCCTGTGGTATGTCAATGCCAACAAGGTACCATTTTTTTCTCTGATGAGCAGTACATAATGAATATAGTAGGGCATTCCATAGTTTTCAAAGATTTATGCCTACTTTTTTTCCTTTAGTGGCACCTTCTCTAAATATTTGTAACACAGTAACAGTTTCTGAGGCTGAAAAAAGAAGTGCCATCAAGCTCAGGCCATGCCAAATCACCTATGTTGATCCAGAGCAAAGCAAGGGAAAAAACAAAACATTGAAGCCATTTCTAACTAAGCCCCAAGTGGGTAAAAAAAATCCTTCCTGACTCCAAATGTCAGATATTTCCTTAGATGAAAATCTGATCTACTTTGAAGCCACCTGTCATAGTTCTCAATATTGTTCTTTTCAAGATAGGTATCCATTACTTTTTTTGAACGCAGATACAGTATCTGCAAGCACAGCATCCTAAGGAAAAGAAGTCCATATTTTTACTGCCATTAATGTAAAAAGTCCCTGCCTTAGTTTTAGTCAAATGCACCTTTCTGCTAGTCTTAATGAATGACCTCTTGTACTTCACTCAGCACTTTGAGTGCACATCAGACTAGTGGTAGAAAGGTAAGTAACCCCTCATTTGATTAATTCAAATATCTACTTTCAGGAAATATATGTTTTAGGGGGTTATTTTGATGTTATGGGGTAATCATGCCTTCAGGCTTTGTATAGAGGATTTTTTCATGAACCGTAATTTATAACTTTTATATATACATTTCTGAGTCTTTGCAGGCCACGCATGTAGGTAAAACTATACATATTTGATATTTTTTTACTCAGCTGGTTCAGGCCTTTAAAAAACAATTGCAATTTTCACAACCAACATCAAAGTCTTTGATATAGTGCATGATATTAGCCAAATAAGTGATTTTTGTACTTATGACATCATAGTTTGTGGAAAATGTTGAAAAAGGGCCTAGCCTATCAGGAGGACACAATTCCAAAACCTCCGGCACTCACAGGGTTAAACAACATCAAACACTGTCAACAAACAATCTATACATTAGTTACCCAGTGGTCCATATTGTACTAATTTTTCATAAGGACAAAGGAAAAAACTGCACTATTTTTAAAACAGCAGCATATTTACTGATGAATTTTATTTTCAAAATGAAAACTAAACAAGGGAAGTCTGTACCATATTCGTCACAGAAAGTCAAAACCTGGTATAGTTTGGTTGTGCCTCAATTTTAATGCCTAAGGGTTTAGTAAAATAGGCTTCTTTGTAGTAGATGTTTCTGGTCTTGGTCAAGACTAATGAAAAACACCCTGGAGAACATTAACACATGTTCTTAACCCTTTATTTGACACAGGCAGTGCAGAAGGCATTGTGGAGTAACGGGTTACATACCCCCACTGGCACTCAGAGGTTTAGTGCCCAATCTCACCTCCAAAACAATGGTACAGCACGTAAACCTTTAACGACGCATGACGTACATGTACGCCATGAGGTTGCGGTCCCTAAAGGACCAAGGACGTACATGTAGGTCATGGAATTCCGGGCTCCCCACGTGGCTGCACACCGTTCGGGGAGTCCGGAATCGAATGGGTAAAAAAAAAATGCTCCGTGGTCCTTAAGCGACCGCACCGTGCATGCGCGGCCGGTCCTTAAGGGGTTAAATGGATAGTAATTGAATGATAAAGTTTCCCTCTCCCACCCCTTTTACCTAGTGTAAGCGACCTCTCACCAGATGTGGAATCTGGTCCCTTGACCAGACAGCTCACAACAAGGGACAATCTTCTTACTGTGAGAGTAAGGAAAACCCTGCCCCCTTGACAGGTTTTTCAGGTTTCTCCACATGCTCACTGAAGATTGTCCCTCTCTGCGATCCATTCAGCTGCTCTGAGGTGAGCAGTGATATATCAGTAAAAGGGACCGGAGGGGGAAAATTTAATTCAATTACTCTTGAACTACAACTCAGACAGTATTGAAATAACACTCTCCATGGCCCAAATACTATGAAGATTAATTGGAGCTGCTTTTATTGTGAACCATTTCTATCCCTTTAAGCTACCACTTCAGTATAATTCCCTTGGAGAAGATAGATGTTAAGTATGTGGTTTGACATATATATCTTCTTTTGAAAAATGCAATCAGCAACTTCAATCCATCAAATGGTGAAAAATTCTAGCTGTATTCTGGGGTAAACTCTGCAAGGCTGACACAATTACAAGAATTGTAGTAATTCTTGGGCAAGCCAGCTGCACCATATGGGACAAGTACAAAGTCCCCAAAATCCCATTGATTTACACGGAGGGGGGGGGGTGGTTAGGCCTCGATTCAGTTAGGCCTGGTGGCTGAAAAAACAGCCAAAGACATTCTTTCAAGCACGGTAAGCTGTTAAATTACCTGTGCTATGAAAAATGCAGGCAAAAAAAAACCTGTTGGCCGATAAAGTTAGCAGCATATTCGCCCTTTGAAAATAAAAAAAATGCCGCAAAATGCCATTCAATTAACTGCGTTAGCTCTTAAAGGGATAGTAGTAAATCACCTAAAGGTTAGCTCCAAGTCTTCTTTATAATTTTTTAAACATATAGCACTGTATTACATTACTTACAGTATTGTATTTCAAACTCTATTCATGCTGAAAGGATCCCATTCCCGCCCCTTCTGGCCTCCTTCCATTAGATCTGGAATCCGGTCGTGAGACCAGATGAATGCAGGGACAATTGTCACTCAGTAAATATAAGAAAACCCTGCCCCCCTTCCTTTTGCTTACTGAAGATTGTCCCTTGCCACACTTCATCCGGACTAGCCTGAGAGGCAGCGTAACACAGGGAAAGGGACAGGAAGGGGATCCTTTTGGCTTGAAAAGAATTTGAAATACAACACTGTAAGTAATTAAATATAGTGCTACATGTTAAAAGAATTATAAAGAAGGCTCGGAGCAAAACTCTAATAGAAGTATTACTATCCCTTTAAAGTGTTAGTAATGTCCAACAAAAAGTTTTTTGCATTTAGAAGAGCTTAAAAAGCTGAGCTAAATGGAAAAAACCTATCTCTCAAACCGCTATGGTTTAAGAGATACAGGCATTTAAAGTTCGCTGTCTCCTATTGACAGCTGTAAAGCTGTCAGCAGGAGATTCGTGTTGGTCGACACGGAGGCGCTTGAGAAGTGCCGAGATCTCGTTACTTACAAGGAATCCCTTCATTGGAATGGTCTACAATGTGTGCCTGGTTTTCAAGTTCTTCTAAATGCAAAAAACTTTTTGTTGGACATCACTAACACTTTAAGATCTGTTAAGGGACCCACTTTTTCATGGAAAATTTTAAACCAAGTATTTTTGGCCCAGAGACCCTTACCCGATCTCAAAACAGCCAACGCATCAATTGAAAATCCCTAGTGGATGTTTTAGCTTTTTCCCTTTGATGTTCCCATAATTCATGTTATTTAGTGTGTGTTGTGGAAACTTATCACACAAAGCGGACATTTGGCCAGAGTCCTTGTCTGTGGCCTAAGGTCCGTTGCGCTTTCAGCTGGTACGAGAATTGAATACCGGCTTAGACATTTTTTTTTTGTCAGCCAGTATCCAGTTTTGCCCTACTGAATATTGTCAACTAATTGAACTGAGGCCTTAAAGGGATAGTAATGTTTCACAATAAAAGCAGCTCAAATTAATCTTCATAGTATTTGGGCCATGGAGAGTATTATTTCAATACTGTCAGAGATGTAGATCAAGTGTAACTGAATGATAAAGTATCCCTCTCCTGCCCCCTTTTACCTAGTGTAAGCCACCTCTCCTCAGATGTGGGATCTGGTCCTGGGACCAGACAGCTTACAACAACGGACAATCTTCTTACTGCGAGAACAATGAAAACCCTGCCTCCCTTGAAGGGTTTTTCATTATGCTCACTGAAGATTGTCCCTCTCTGCGATCCATCTGGACAGTCTTCCTGCTCTGAGGTGTGCATTGTTACATTAGTAAAAGGGGCAGGAGGGGGATATTTTATCATTCATTTACACTTGAACTACAACTCAGACAGTATTGAAATAACACTCTCCATGGCTCAAATATTATTAAAATTAATTGGAGCTGCTTTTTTTGTGAAACATTACTATCACTTTAATCCATTACAGGCTAAAGAGGTGTCTAATAATTCGCAAAGCATTCAAAACATTAAAAACCTTATTAACCCTTTTAGTGCCAGAGGGTACGCAACACATTACTCTGCAATGCTTTGCCTACCCCTCGGGCACTCAAAGGAGTTAAAACAAAGTACATTTTACACTTCTATTGTGCAGTTGAATTGGATTGACACCTAACTAGAGTTACTAAATCATAAGTACAAAGAAAAATAGAGCAACAGGGTTGTGGAATTTATATCGCCCGACACCCGAGACACATAGTTCCGGGCACCGGTCAGGTACATTTTTCTCAGATTTAGCCCTGCTTCGGTGAAGCAGAGCTGGACCGACAGCCTAACATACTGCGATTAGATCCTAGGCATCAATGTGCCATGTCACAGTCCGAGTCGCACTGCAGCCAATGAGAGAGGAGTACTTTGACAGGATACTCCTCTCTCATTGGTTGTGCGTGGTATGCGGCAGAGGAGAGATGCCTGGATGGACCTAGTCATGGGAGTAGAACAGTGACGTGTCACGCAGCCAGAGCCAGTACAGCATGCGCCCACCAGCCCCAAAATGATGTGCGGATGTAAATACGGACGTCTTCTCTGCTGCTAACGTGGTTGTGCATATTTTCTTCCCCTGCCGGTGAGTGGCAGGCTGGGGCTGCTATGCTGCGTCTGCACCTGAACAGTCTACCGAGGGCAGGAGGTGCAGAAACCCAGGCTACACAGCTGCACACTACACTGGCCTCAGCTGCGCGGGCTGCTTAAATGCTGTTGTATTCTCCAGCATTGTGAACAGATGCTATCTTGAAGCAGTCTACTCAAGATGACAAGCAGAGAGGGAAACTGAGTGCCAGAGAGTATGCAATGCATTGCTTTACATTGTGTTGTGTACCCCTCTGGCACTCAAAGGGTTAAGAGGCTCATTTTTTTTTCACTTGAAAGTAAGGGTACATAGCCCTCTATGTTATGCTCTTTTAAATAAGTGTCCAGACCCCTTTTAAAAGCATCTAATGTATTCGATAGCACCACCTCCTCAGGCAGTGAATTCCATACCTTTATTGTCCTTACTGTAAAGAAACCTTTCTGCTGTTGTAGATTAAATCTCCTTTAATCGGGTGGCCCCTTGTCCTGTGTACTGTCCTGTTAATGAACAGGTCTTTGGAGAGCCCTTTGTATGGGCCCTGAACATATTTATATAGTGTTATCATATCCCCTCTAAGACGCCGTTTCTATAGTGTGTACAAGTTTAACTTTTCTAGCCTTTCTTCATAACTAAAACTTTCCATTCCCCTTACTAGTTTTGTAGCCCTCCTCTGCACTCTTTCTAGTTCCATAATGTCCTTTTTCAGAAAGGGCGCCCAGAATTGAACAGCATATTCTAGGTGGGGTCTTACCATGGACCTGTAAAGAGGCATAATTATATCTTCCTCCCTTGAGTCAATACCCCTTTTAATACATGCCAATATCTTATTGGCCTTTGCAGCTGCCAGCTGGCACTGCATGCTACTACTAAGTCTATTGTCTACCATTACTCCCAAATACTTTTCATTTGTAGATTTCCCCAGAAAACACCATTTAAACTATATGTTGCATTTTTATTTATACCCAAAATGCATAACTATTTTGGGTGGTGTGTGTGGCAATCTCTTTTGGGTGATATATCTGTGTGTGTGTGTGTGTGTGGTGCAGTCTATTTTGGGCGATATATGTGTGTGTGTGTGTGTGTGTCAGTCTATTTTGGGTGCTGCGTGTGTGTGTGTGGCAGGCTATTTTGGGTGGTGTGTGTGTGTGGCAGTCTCTTTTGGGTGATATATGTGTGTGTGTGTGTGTGTGTGTGTGTGTGTGTGTGTCAGTCTATTTTTGGTGGTGTGTGTGTGGCAGGCTAATTTGGGTGATATATGTGTGTGTGTGAGTGAGGCAGTCTATTTTGGGTGATATATGTGTGTGTGTGTGTGGCAGTCTATTTTGTGTATCAGGACAAGTAGATTGTCATGAGGGACAAGTAGATTGGGCTCCCATTTTAGTCCCTTGGACAAGTAGTTTTTTTTTTTTTTTTTTTTTTTTTAATTTCCACACCCCTGGAGCAATCCTTTGTTAAAAATTAATAATCTGCAGGTATATTGAATAATTATTAATTTCCATTTACTTAAATGGGGCTTGTAACCCCCTGAGTCCTTGAGGTCTCAAATGCAAAGGAACCATAGGTGCTCTCCTTTGAAACCATGGCCCCAAACATCATATTACCCCCCACACCTGAGCCTCATCCACTGTTTCCTGGCACAGAACATATCTTTAGTTAATGACATAGAAGCCCAATAAGTTGTAAACTCCTTGGTTGCTAGAGATGTCCCTCCCTACTGTGTTGGAGACCTCTCAGGATTTTGAGGGGTTAACTCATTGAAAGGTAACTAGATTAACCACAAGGGACACATATATGGACCTCAAATCCACCAAAGAGCCACATATTATGGTTTTCTAGCAACAAAGAAATTAAAGGATCAGTAAACATTTTTTATGCAAACCTATATGTTATAGAGCTGTTCTTGCCAGGGGTGGGAACCCTCCAACTCCCACTGCCAGACCAGCAACTTGTGACCATACATTTTGAATTTATTTGGTCGCCATCAATGAGGGACAAAAGGGAAGTGTGGTGTTGACTGGAGAGAGAGAGAGAGGTTGGTGCAGCGGACGGTTGCTTAGCAGGTTGTTCTTTCTATCCATTTTTTTGATATTCATGTTGTGGCTACAATAAAAATGGTGTTCCAGTATTTGAATGGAAGTGCTAGTGTATGCATTTGTGTGCCAACGTGTGAATGTGCATGCTAGTATATGCATGTGTGTGTTCTAGCATTTGCATGTGTGTGTGCCAGTGTGTGAATGTGTGTGTGCTAGTGAATTCATTGCGTACCACTGTGAATGCATGTGCTAGCGTATGCATGTGTGTGCCAGAGTGTCAATTGGTGTGCTAGTGTTTGCATGTGTGTGACAGTGTGTGTTTGTGTATTAGTGTATGCATTTGTGTGATATGTGCTCTAGTGTATACGTGTGTGTGTGTGTGTGCCAGGGCGTGAATGTGTTTGCTATTGCATGCACGTGTCTTCTAGTGTATGCATGTGTGTGCCAGGACATGAATGTGTATAATAGTGTGTGAATATGTGTACTATGTGTGCCAGTGAGTTAATGTGTGTTAATGTATACCATTGTGTGTGAATGTGTTAGTGTATTCATATATGTGCCAGTATGTGAATGTGTTATTGTATACACACGTTTGTACTAGTGTGTGAATGCGTATAAAAAATAAATCTAGCCTGTATGCTTTGTACTATAGGCGAGATTTAATTTTCATGGCACTCCTCCTCTAAATGTAGTATTTAGGAGTCAATCTGAATACCCCGCATTATTTAATGTACTTGAGATAGAGTCTATATCTTGCCCCTCAGAATAACCGCATGTTCTAGATTGTCCCCCAGAATAGCAAAGCTCCGGGTTGGGACTGGAATCTCCACAGTAAATAATCACCACAAATGCTCCAAATGGGTAGAAAGAGTATTAGGTTTATTATTAAAAACATAAATAATTAATAAAAGACCCAGTTTTTCTTCTTCAGGGGTCAATCTTGACCCCTGGAAAAGTGATACTCAGTTCATGAAACATGTTGTGCCCAGTACATGCGGTTATTCTGAGAGGCAAGATATAGACTCTATCTCTAGTAAGTACAATACATAAACTGGTGTATTAAGATTGACTCCTAAATACTACACTTAGAGGTGGATTGTGATCATTTGTTTTAGTATGTTTTGTTGTTTAGGACACAGAGGTGAGGGAGAGTGCAGCTCTCACAACAATGATTTGATAACGCTACAAGTATAGTCGTTAACGCGTAATCTGTTCAGCCTGTTTAAGGTTTTTTTATAAGTGATAGTAATACTTAACATTCAATAGATTTAGTTCTGTAGATACTTAAAAAATAAATTAATTGCACCGTTTCTGATCTCCCAAACCTTTATGGTTTGGGAGATATCAGTCTGCAAAGTTCCCCCTTCCCTCCCCTTGTGCTGACGTCAGCTTTCAAAGTTACAGAAGGAGATTGCAGTCCATAGACTGTCCTGCGGCTCTTCAGCAGAGCCATGATCGCGGTAGTTACAAAGAAATACTTCATTTGAACGATCTACAATGTGTGCCTGGTTTGCAAGAGCCCCAGGACAGTCTATGGACTGGGATCTCCGTCTGTAACTTTGAAAGCTGACGTCAGTACAAGGGGAGGGAAGGGGGAACTTTGCAGACTGATATCTCCCAAACCATAAAGGTTTGGGAGATCAGAAAATGAACAATTAATTTATTTTTTAAGTATCTACAGAACTAAATCTATTGAATGTTACGTATTACTATCACTTTAAGTCCTTTTGATAAACACGTATATTACATATGTAATGTGGAACAGCTTTAATTTGATTTCATATTATCTCAAGTTGTGTTATACAATACAAACCCTCTGGAGATACTTTGGATGGATGAACGATCCTGAGAGAACTGCAAAGGACAAGACACCCAAGCAAGGACGGGTAAAGTACCCCTGCATACTTTGTTTGTCGATTGCAGGTATATATACCTGTCTCTCAACAATAATTAAATGTGAATGTGTATTTTACATACTTATTAGCTGATTTATTTATACATGTTAAGGCAGTATTGGTACCCCACCTTTGTTTTTCTTGTTTCTCTACAGGTGTGTTAGTGTGTTCCAAGAAGAGGGAGGCAAATAGGGACATCATTTATGCACAAATATGAAGTATAACTCACCGCCAGATGTGACCATCCAACTGCTGCAGGTTGTTTATTCTCATGATAACGTGATGTACAATAGGGTGCACTCAAACCAGAAAAGAGCCACCGTAAAAGTAAAACCTAATTTATTGTAAATAGAATATTTACATGTGGACACAGGGACAAAATCCAAGCAATTTAATGCGTTTTGCACTAAAGTTGCAATATTCTGATGGTTATTTCCAAGAAATTATTTTTCCCCTTTCTTCCCACAATTTGTATCATTCTCACTACTACTCACCTAACCTTCCCTGTTTCACTGCCTCTTTCCTTCCCAATCCCCACTGTCTCCCTTCTGTTATTCCATAAACTAGCATAGGATATGTAGACATACTTGCTTGTATTATGCCTGGTTTGAACAATAACAGCAGTGAAACCGTGTGAAATGGGAAGCAAAGAGGCATAGAAGGATGAAAAAGAATATCGGTATGAAGGTCACAGAGATGGATGAGGGAGGAAATCTGCAATCGATATAAAAGAGAGCAGAGGTGGTGGTGGGGTCTTCAGCTGCAGTGACTAAAAAGGAGTGACCATTTACTTTATGCTGGTAAAGCAGTAGATAATATTAGGATGAGTAACAAAAAAGTAGATCCCATCTCACTAAAGTCTGGTAACCCCTGCTCTAGAGAATGCAAACTCTCTAATGAAGTCAATTTTTAGACTGTAACCTCTAGGCATTATTTATGAGCATCAAATTACCTTCAAAACAAACAAAAAAAAAATGGCATTCCAAGGTATAACTAGTTTACCACCATTTCAATTATATGTTCTGTGGCTTCATTTCAACTGTAAGCCTTGTAGTAGTATCACCTGTGTGGATTCATTTCAACTGTAAGCTCTGTAGTATACCTTGTGTGGCTCTTCTTCAATTGCAAGCTCTGTAGTATCACTTGTGTGGCTCTGTTTCAATTGTAAGTTCTTTGGTATCACTTGTATGACTCTATTACAACCGTAAGGTTTATGGTATCACCAGCATAACACCATTAAATCGTAGGCTCTGTGGCATCTCTAGTGCCACTCTATTTCATTTATAGGATCTGTGGTACTACTTGCTTTAATTTACAGTGTTAATGCTAGTCATAAAAGTAACAAAAGGGAGCTGGCTAGGATGGTGGGCTGGAGAGATAGCAGAATTGGGGCACTTGATTGTATGTGCCCCCCAGGCCAAAAAGTTGCCAGCCCTCCCTTGGTTCTTGCTGAGTAAAACAAGAATACTCCTACTGCTGTCAATTATTTTATTCAAATGTTATAACAGTTGAAATAATCATGAAGTGAATTTACAGATCATTTACTTCCTGAATTGTCTGTCAGCATGACTCATCAGTTTCTATCTCATTCTATGGAGAGCTGTTTGTCATTTACTTTCCTCTCAAACAGAATAACTCACTGGGATTTGAGCACTAGAGGGCACTGTTAATATAAAAAAAAACTCAAAAAATCACAGGTTTAAACTTTAATAGCTCTTGCCAGTGTGTAGCTGTGAATGCATTTGTTTGTTTGTGTGTCTGTCAGTATGTATAAGAGTGTGTGTGTCCGTTTGTGCGTCTTGTAGAGGAAACATATCTTCTTCACACTGTACCAGAGCATAGACTACAGGCTGCAGGATGAGACTCTGAGTGTTTCATTAGGCCCCAAGGCCAGCAATTGCTCACAAACAGGTTACTTAATAACAAGTAAAGTGGTTTATAAACTGAGAAATAAACCAATCCCCATAAACCATGAGATTGAGTCTGGTGTATATATGGGCACTGGGACTGATCTAGCCACACCCATAATTCAGAAAGTGGGTGTATTGGGAATAGCTAAAACATCCCTCAAAAACTGCTGATCTAAGCAGATGCCTGGTCTGCCTAATAGTAAATCAACCCCTGATAGTGCACATACCAATGTTGGAGGTGCTAAATGTTAACACCAGTTTTATCAAACTGGAAGTCTATTGAAGTCTATGGGGAAAACCGGAGATAAAAGCATTGATAAAATTAGCACCTGTAATAGATTTCAGCTAGTGATCTCTCTGGAATCTAAGAAGAAAAAAAATAAAACTTCAAAAGCCAGATCTGTAACTTCCCTGAATTTTGCATACAGCACATGGAAGTTAATATGCTTCTTTGAGTTACATCATGACTGCAATACCAGTTCATGTCAGAGCCAGATTATCCATTATGGTAACCTACTGCCTAGGGCCTATAGCAAATTGAGGGGCCTTGGCAGCAAATGATGGGTCACAGACACAGTTCCTGTGGCTAACATCTTATGTCAGAAGCCCTTTTTGTTGAAAGAGACCAGCATCATCCAGTTGCTCACACTTCCATTAGAGATGTGGGTCCCCAAACTGGTACCTTACCTAGGGCCCTATGGAGCCTTAATTCATCTCTGGTTCATGTGACCAACTGAATCAAACAGCAGTGCTACATTATGAACAGGTGTCACACAGACTTTATCTCTGCACTAGTATCGTACATGTGAACAGGGCTGCTTTTCACTGATTTACATCAAACAAGACAGATATTTACCATTATTAAGTTACAGCACACAACAGGGGACATTACAGTGATGTGCTAAATAATTATTTATGCATTGCACACCCTTCTGGTCTTAATAATTAATTTAATAATAATAATTATAATAATTTAATAATAATAAAAGTTAATACATTTTGACGAACATGCATGCATGATCTGTTCTAGCAGTTCAACAGAATAAGATTATTGCGTACAAATTCAGTATGTTTGCGCTAGGGATTATGTGACCAATGAATAATTATATTAATAAATATTATTATGCATATAAATGCATTGGAGACCTCTCTCTCTCGTCCAGGTTGTTAAACTATAAGCCTCTCTAAGTAGGGCCTTCATTTCACTTTAGGTCTAATCCCCAATGTTTGCAAATGTATTAGCTTACATCATATTTGTTGCAAAATTACATAATATTAACCCTTTGAATGCCGGAGGGGTGTGCATCATATTTGTTACTATATTGCATAATATGAGTCTTATCACTGCATTAGAACATGTTTGTTACAGTATTATGTAACATCCTTGCTTGTACACATTTGTTACTATATTATATAGCAGCTGTTTGATACTCTATTATGTAATAAAAACATGTGGTACAATATTATATTGCCATTAATTATTTGTTAAGCATCCACACATTCAGCAGTGCCATGCAACTGGAAAGTACTTACAAAATGGCGTACAGGATCAGACTAATAGAAATGGTGCTAAGATCGAGTTTACATTACAGCATATGAGGAAAATAGGGGAACACAAGTAGGATGATTAACCCTTTGAGTGGCAGAGGTATGTGCAATGGATACCTTCTGACAGTCAAACGGTTAAGGGGGAATTATGCCCTCAGAATAGATTCTATTCTTTTAACAAAATGACTTAAATAGGCATTGGCCTTTCATACAGCAGTCAGATATATCTGTTTACAGTTTTTTCATTAAACCTAGCTGTAGTGTTTCTGTATGTTTCTTTCAAAAGGGAATATACAGAATTATACTGTTTATCAGTAGGCTGATCAGGAAGGTCTGATAAAGACTAATTTAATTGGTAGCAGGAAAGCTATAAAATTCTCAGTTACTGGGGTATGAGGAGAAGGTTGAACTTGATGGACTTGTGTCTTTATTCAACCTAATTTACTATGTTACTAATGGTGCGATGCGAGAAACGTTTGCATTGGATAAAGGCATTTTTGTGCGCAGATAACTTTTGCGCATATTCTAATCCAGGAAGTTAAATACCGAACGCTTCTTGAATTGCACATGAAAAATTCCATTTTACGACAACACTACACAGGCTTATAAATTCATTCGCAATAGCAGTTCTTGTGTTAGGTGCATTCGCTGTTCCACTCACAGAGATTCGTTAATCTTAGCCACGCCCGCAAAAAAATAAATATACGCAGCCGTTTGCTAATCTTGAATTTTCATGCGCAATTCAACAAAATCATGCGCAAACCTATTCCCTAGTGGTTTTCACATGGGAAATAGCGATTGCGTACATTTCCTGCATCTTGCCATATGTTACTATGATTTTTAGTGTATAACTGAGCAGACCATTTTACTAGCTGGAGAATATTTACATGGCCCTTTACAATCAAAAGTGTGAGTTCCACCCATAATTCTAAAGTGCTATGTTCAATTTCTTAAGATGGTAAAATGTTCAGACCACAGCAGAGCTCAAATGGATAAAAAAAGCGACTAAAAGTATAACTGACTCCTGTATGAATGACCCATACTTAGGTAAGTTCTTTTACTTACTTTTAATTTGAATTTCCGTTTTAACCCTTTGAGTGCCAGAGGGGTGTCCAATGCATTGCAAATCAATGGCACTCAAAGGTTTAAAGTGACAGTACCCTCATTTTTTCACCATAGCTAGGGACTTGCTTCAGATTTAGCCTCTGGGTCTCAGGATAAAACCTTAAAGGGATAGTAATACTCCGTTTTAACTTTATTTTATTTTGTAGGGATTAAAAAAACATGAAGAATGATATAAGTCTTATCTCTCAAACCTTTATGGTTTAAGAGATATTCACAAACAAAGTATCCCCCCCCCGTTCAACCAGATTAGAAGGGAGGTGTCCAGGTAGACTGCAGAGAGGGACAATCTTCAATTAAGATAAGGGAAAAAGCTGAAAAATTGTCAAGGGGGGCAGGGCTTTCATTGTTTTCATACAAAGAAAATTGTCCCCTGCTGTTATCTGTCTGGTCATACAACCTGATCCACATCTGAGAAGAGATTGCTTACACTAGGTAAAAGGGGCGGGGAGCGGAACTTTGCTTGTGAATATCTCATAAACCATAAAGGATTGAGAGATAAGACATATCATCCTTCATGTTTTTTTAATGCCTACAAAATAAAATAAAGTTAAAACGAAGTATTACTATCCCTTTAAATTATCTGGATAACTGTAGGGTGAATTTGTTGCTCCTGCCTGCTCAGCTATTATTGTAAAAAAAATAAAATAAATAAATAATAATAATATACATTTCATCATAATAATTTAAATCAATGCCTCCTGTACTGGCGTTGTGGACTTGTGGACTCTAGCATTAGTGTGAAACCGAAGGCTGGTGGACTCTCATCCTGGCAATAAAAAAATACAGTATATCCACAGTGACCTGGCTACCTGTCACCTGATCTGACAGTGCCAGCCAAATTTGACATTGCAGGGCACGAGGAGCGGGAGAAGCAGTGAAGGAAGAGTGGATCAGAGAACCTCAGTGTTGTAAATTGTAAGTTCTTGATTGGAAGCTTTCACTGTGGTGTGGGATGGGAATGGGATCATTTATGCTGTGTGAGTGTCGTTTAAAGCAAGAAGGTACATATTGTGTAAAATCTACATTGAGGGGAGCTTTAAGGGTTAATATTTCAAAGATCACCGGGTGAGCTCATCTTGAAAGTTACCAGGTATGGTAATCACAGACCCACACATTCACTGTCTGACACACCAGCCTTTCTCTATTATCCACTTGTGGTCACAGGATCATAAATACACTGTATGCTTCACCAGCCTTGTTTCACTGGTAGTTACAGAACCACACACATATACTGTATGGCACCCCAGCCTTGGTCTACTGTCCACTGGTAGTCAAAGAACCACACATAAATGTTCTGATACCTTCGACCTTGTTTCACTGGTAGCCACAGAAACATGCATACACTGTCTACCACACCTGACTTGTTTGGATCTAACACCTTGGATGCTAGAGAAGTCTGCAGTGTATTCTAAAGCAATGTTGTGGACCATGGAGATAATTAGACCCTGCTTTGATCCATTTCAGTATCTGAGTCCTCCTCCTATTTGTATCACACAGACACAAATATACTCACACATACACATACACAAACTCTCATGGAACAAAGCATCACTTTACAAAGAATGAATATCACCTGCAAATAGGTTCTGAAGCCTTACATTTCTGTTTGCCACTAACATAAATGATTCAAACAGTGACTGAGCACATCTGAATCACTTTTGCCAGGGCCAAACAGAAGTGTAAAGGTACAAAACCTATTTACCATTGTGGAAACATGAGTGCACTGTTCTATTAGAGTGTGTATGTGTCTATGTGTCTTTCACTGTTTGCCTCCCTCTTCTCTAGTCTTTTTTTAATTCTCTCTCCACCCCTTTGTTTCTACTCCAGAATTCCTCTCATGGGCATCCTGAGGGTGGACAGGGGGGGGAACTTGCCTCCCTCCATGTGGCACAAGTATGATTAAACTCCATTGCCATCCCCTGGTTGGTAGTACATGAGCCTTCTCTGGTGGCTCAGGATGAGCAAGTTTCCAGGTATGCAGACCACCCCTCTCCACTGATGTGCAGATCTTAAGCCTTCACTTTCTTGTGGAGATAGCATCACACATGGCCCCAAGTGAGGCTATCTCTTCTGCATTGTACTGCTGAGTTTTTTCCAGTGATGACACAGGAAGTGACTCTGAACTGAGATACACAGGGAAAGCATAGACTTTAGCTGTTCATTGGGGGGGGGGGGGGGTCTGTATCTACCTCTTGCATGCTAGAGAGGTCTCCAATGTATTCCTTTGTAATTCATTGCAGAATACTCTAACATCCAAGGCTCCTTCACCAAGCCCTGAGTGAGGGCTGCACTGAAGGAGGGAGGTATGTCTGAGTCAATACAATGCCAGTCATGAGATGGTTACAGTAGCTGGGGCAACAGACAAGGAGGGTTATGCACTAAGGTGTGATAAATAGGTGATAAAGTAGAGATGACTTCTCCAATGATTTCAGTTCTCCAATCTTGGTTGTTCTATGGAGCCTAAGTACTAAGATCTCTCCAGCTTGAGAACTCATAGTGCATAAACTCAGTAGTATAATACAGGAACTGGATAAGTTATATCACCGGAGAAGTCATTTCCACTTTATCACCTCTTTATCACTCCTGAATACATACCCCCTAATGTTTTAGTGGCATTTTTAATTTTATTCAAGTTGAAACTAAAATTATTTAGTGAAGGACTGAAAATAAGAGCTTAAGAAGAAAGCTGAGTAGAAGATGAACTTAAACAGGAAGAGAAAGTAGATGTTGATATTGCTGAAATGACAGTAAACAGTGATTTAGTTACAGTGTTACCAGGGATGATATTCAGCCAGGTAATATCAGGTGAATAAACCAGTACTTGATTGTTTTTGGTATTACATGACGTCAGTAGGGCTATAAATCATTAAAAACTAGCAGCAGGGCAATACACCATTACAGTAATGGATGTTGCATTGCCTTGCTGCTCTCTTGTTATGATATTGCACTACTGGCATCATGTAATACTGTGCAGGTCACATTGAGTGGTACATTGCACTACTGTCTTCTTGCAACACTCTCCTGGTGTCATGGAATAATGCATTGTACTCCTGTCCTCATGTAACACTCTGATGATCTAATCTAATGGGCTCAAACCCAAGGAACATGTGAGTGCTAAACTGACATTTCTGCATTTCTGTTCTCTTGTAATTCTCTGCTGCTCTTGTTTAGAGAACTGTTTCACAACTGCCCATGTGTAGTGGCTGTATTACTACTGGTCTCATGTAATACTATGCTGATCTAATGCAATGGGCTCATGTCCTGCTGGCCCCATGTAATGGTGCATTACACCACTGTTCTCATGTAATTCTCTTCTGATTTCATGTAAAGAGCTGTTTCCCTACTGTCCACATGCAGTGGTTGTACGGCACCACTGGCCTTTTGTAATACTCTGCTGATATAATGAAATTGGCTCATTCTCTGCTGGTCCCATGTAATGGTGCATCACACATACCTCCCAACTGTCCCTCTTTAGGAGGGATAGTCCCTCTTTAAGACCCAAATCCCTCTGTCCCTTTTTCCCACCCAGGTGTCCCTCTTTTTAGGCAATCGGACTGGGTGGTGTGTATATCAGTGTATAACATTGCTCCACAGTAAGAAAATTCACATCAATAATTTTTTTTAAACTTAAGTAAATATGTCTATAGTCTGTGTTAATAAAAATACATTGGTCTTGCCCTAAATAGTTTATTCAGTTACACAATAGGTCATTAAATAATCTAAAAATTCTCAGTAATGCCCTGTCCCCCAACCACACCACCAGCACCATCACCTAAAGAAAAAGTGGCAATTTGAAATGTTGGAAGGTATGCGCTACTGTTCCCATGTAATTCTCTGATGATCTCATGTGATGGTCTATTGTCCTGCTGGCCTCAGGTAATGGTATATTACACTGCTAGTCTCATATAATGATGCATTGCTCAGCTTGTCTCACATAAAATAGCAGAGACAGCAGATGCCCTCCGGTAACCCTTTAGTGCCATAGGGATTGCAGAGGGGTACACAAAGCAATGAGTTGTGTATCCCTCTGGCACTCAAAGGGTTAAGAAAGAGCAGGAGGAGAAGAAGAGAATCCAGCTGGCAGAAAATCTCCATCTCCTGTTCCCTGACCCCAAAGAATGCCCCAAGTGCCGCAAGTACTTTGCCTTAGTTCCCCTGCCGAGCTATATTTGCCCCCTAGGGTTCTCTGAAGGACTAAAACCAAAATGGCCATAGGGGTCATACAATACCCCACTCTACCTCTTTAGAGCACATCCATATTAGGCTCTTCCTGCAGGACAGTAACTTTAGCTGAAGAGCAGACGAGGAGAGCCGAGCACCTGTACACTAATAAATAATACACAAATATATCGTAGTTTGATAACCTTGCATGCTAATGATTAAATTCAATACCCCTCCCCTTGCATGCTTAATGCAGATGGTGATGTGTGTCCACTGCTAAGGATATGTACTCGCCACAAATCACCATATCATCACCACCCCTTAGTGCATATCCACCCCACCCCCTACTCCCGCTTTTAAAATATTACCCACTTTGGATTGATTCATTGTAGACATTATTTTTCCCCTGGTTTAAATCTGGTTTAAATGGGTTGTTTAATTAAAAATAAAATCTGAAATAATAAACATTAATTACATGACATACTGTTAGCTAATGTTTTAGGGTTTAATGGTGATACTATACATTCTTTCACCTTAACATTTTGATTCTACAGATGTTTCCAATGCATTGTGAAGCAATGCAATGGAGATGTCTATTAGCCATTATTGTGCTGTTTAAATTTGATAATGTGATTAATTTATTTACAGTAGTTACAGTCCAGGCATCAGGTGCACAGCTGACTAGTAGAAGCACATAGCGAATTTCAATTTCCCCTCTTATACCTCACACACCCATAATTTGCCAGTTCCCAACATAATAAAGCGGTCTACATCTCTAAACCACTTGCATGTTTTTATCATACAGTACATGCTTTTAATTCTTTCCGATCAAATTCCTAGTTACATGGTACCATATTTAGGCCTGTCTTTTAACTACATCATCTGCACATTTGTTACATTATTGCTTCATAACCAGTTAGGTCTTACGTCGTATAGAGCAATGGTTCCCAACCCTCTCCTCATGGGCGCTTAACAGGCCATGTCTTTTGGATTTCTCTGCATGATCGAAGTGAGTTCAGTAATTGACAGAGCCTCTGATTAAATTGCATATACTCAAGCAAGGAAATCTTAAAGACATGGCCTGTTAGGAATCTCTGAAGATAGAATTGGGAACCACTGATATGGAGCACTGTAACTGTATTGCATCATTCATATTATTGTTACTGCATTACAATATATTTAATCTTTTGTATGCAGATATGACAAAACCCTTTTTACCACACAAAATCATTCTGACATACTAATTCTTTAATGCTAACTATGATTTTCTAGGTTAGCAGCAGTTCAAGATAAGCGTGTTGGATTCAGAGAATCTGATTGGTGCATTCAGATATTACCAGATCAAACCACCGAGAGTAGCTAACGGGCCGTATTTCTAAATGCATATAGTACAATATAAAGCATTTTCACATCTGAAATAAATTGATTGTTTTTAAAACCTGAATTGTAATTCTCTGGAATTATATCATTTATTTATTTTTTTCCATAACCTATTACGTTGATTAGACCCTGAGACACACGAGTGTTGAATCACTGTAAATATCATATACCTCTTTGTTTCCTTATATGCACACGATTGCTATTGCACTGTATCAGTGGTTGGCAACAAATGGTCTAGGAGCCATAGGTGCTTGTCTCCTGTCCTGATAATTCCCTCTAGTGTAGTGGAAACAGTGGAACCATATTCAGAGTATTAACATCTTATTTTTAACCCTTTGCGTGCAAAGCAATACGTTGCATAGCCCTCTGGATCTCAAAGGGTTAAGATAATAAATAGTTACATGTGTATATTCTTGCTATGCAATTTGTCTCTTAAAAAGCATATACTTAAAAGGACAGTAAACCCTAATTCTGAAAAAAATATATTATTCCTTTTCCTGCTGAGTAAAATAAAGTTACGCCCAGTGCTGGGAGATGCTTTATGGAAATATTTTTACCGTTCAAACTTCCTTTTCAAATCAAAATGTAATTTTATGGAAAGCCATGTTATTGCTGTCTATGGCGAACTTTTTATCAGTTATCAAAAGTTTTCCACTGATAGCAAAAGCAACAGCATTTCCTGGTGAGAAGTTTTTAAATTGTATTTTGATTTGTGAAAGAAGCGTGAACTGTATTATCCTATATAATAATTCGCTAGCATGTTTTGTCAGAAGCTGTCATGCGCAGCAGAGACTGCGCGAGTTCGGGCAGCCTCTACTGCGCAAGACTGCATCTCGTGGAGCAGTGAGGTAGTGGCCACTTACCCCTTTGAGTGCCAGAGGGGTACCCCTCTGGCACTCAAAGGGTTAACATTACCCGGACCTTGGCCCGTTTACACAGGCTTTTACACTAGTTTTGAATAAATCATTTCCGAGTAATGAGAGTATAATTGTTTACCTCACAGGAAAAGACCTACTACGCACAGTTTATCCCTCTCTTTCAGTCTGTCTCGTTCAGTGAGTAATTCTTACAATTTTTTTCAGTCACTTTGCCTGTATCTCTGTCATTCTGTCTTCTTTTTGAGTTTGTATCTCTTTCAGTCTCTTTGTATGTGTCTGTCAGTCTGTCTCTCTCCCAATCAGCCTCTCTCTCTCTCTCTCACACAGTCTTTCTATGTGTCCATCTCTTTGTTAATTTGAGGATCATGAGAATTGAAGTTTAACAGATGGAGAGCCACATGTTCCCACTCCTCTTTTATTCTGAGCTCATCATAGCAACAGGTGTTATACTGAAAGTCTGGGAACGCTATCAAGTTGAATGATGAGATATATATATATATACAATAATCATACCTTGAAGCTTCTTCCCCTTGAGCCCCCGGAGAGGGCTCACATGCTGTTGATGAGGGGATGTCAGTGACACAATTCGGGCAGGGTTTACTCATCTATGTGTAATAAAGTGGACGGGAAGTGGGCAGAAAAGTGTGGGAAGGAAGAGAAATGGGTGGGTAGTGGGACGAACAAGGTGGGAAGGAGAAAATACTCATCAACGCTAGACAATCAGCCTCTATCCCCGAGACCCTGTAAGTCAGTCTGAAAACTGAGTCTCTGGGGCAGATCAACAGGTATAGGGACAGGAATAGGAACAAATATTGCTACAAATGACTGAAATTCTCTTTCAGGGTTGCTGGGTTGTAATTTGCAAGCTGAAACTCTCCCATACTAATTTATAAAATGAGGAATATAAATCCCAGAAACAATTTGCCCATGCATGCGTTACAATGTCCACTTCCAGCCCAGGGATGTAGCTATATACATATTTTCCCTAAATAGGGTTTACTGCCTCTTTAACATTTACCTAAGAAAAGATTAGTACTCTATACACATAAAAGTGAAATGGGGATATAGGCATTTCAATATTATTAACTCTAATCTATTATTTGATCATAAGATCTAAAATATAGTCTTTTATGCCTTATTCAGTTCCTCAAGGTAATTATTTGTTTAAGCCGTCTTGCTATATCTCTCATAAGTAATAAATTAGTAATTTCTGCCAACTGTCAGAGATAAGATAACAGCCTTACTAAATAGAAGACACTGTATACTAATCTCAGTAATGTGTCTGCCTTAGATAAGGTCATTCATTACAAACCACAACAACAAAAGTAATCAATCAGTGGCTGTACTGGGCAGTACAGCCTTCCACATATGTACAGAAAATATTTTTAGAATTCAGTTTAACCTTTTGAGTGCCAGGGGTTAGAGAGACACAATGCACTGTCTACCTCTCTTGCATACCTCCCAAGTGTCCCTCTTCAGGAGGAACAGTACCTCTTTTAGACCCAAATCCCTCTGTCTCTCTTTCCCACCCTAGTGTCCCTCTTTTTAGGAGATCAGACTGTGTGGAGTGTATATACAGTATGTCACATAAGTGAGTACACCCCTCACATTTTTGTAAATATTTTTATTTTATCTTTCATGTGACAACACTGAAGAGATGACACTCTGCTGCAATGTAAAGTAGTGAGTGTACAGCCTGTATAACAGTGTAAATTTGCTGTCCCCCTCAAAATAACTCAACACA
Source organism: Rhinophrynus dorsalis (assembly GCA_037306005.1). Lineage (NCBI taxonomy): Eukaryota > Metazoa > Chordata > Amphibia > Anura > Rhinophrynidae > Rhinophrynus > Rhinophrynus dorsalis. Next base: position 285,018,015 of record CM074724.1, read on the forward strand.
CAGCCTTTAATGTCTAAACCTTGGCAACAAAACTGAGTACACCCCTAAGTGGAAATGTCCAAATTGGGCCCAAAGTGTCAATATTTTGTGTGACCACCATTATTTTCCAGCACTGCCTTAACCCTCTTGGGCATGGAGTTCACCAGAGCTTCACAGGTTGCCACTGGAGTCCTCTTCTACTCCTCCATGACAACATCATGGAGATGGTGGACGTTAGAGACCTTGCACTTCCCCCACCTTCCGTTTGAGGATGCCCCACAGATGCTCAATAGGGTTTAGATCTGGAGACATGCTTGGCCAGTCCATCACCTTTACCCTCAGCTTCTTTAGCAAGGCATTGGTCGTCTTGGAGTTTGGGGTTGTTATCATGTTGGAATACTCCTCCGAAGGGAGGGGATCCTGCTCTGCTTCAGTATGTCACAGTACATGTTGGCATTCATGGTTCCCTCAATGAACTGTAGCAGCACTCATGCAGGTTCAGACCATGACACTCTCACCACCATGCTTGACTGTAGGCAAGACACACTTGTCTTTGTACTCCTCACCTGGTTGCCGACACACACGCTTGACACCATCTGAACCAAATAATTTTATCTTTGTCTCATCGGACCACAGGACATGGTTCCAGTAATCCATGTCCTTAGTCTGCTTGTCTTCAGCAATCTGTTTGCGGGCTTTCTTGTGTATCATCTTTAGAAGAGGCTTCCTTCTGAGACGACAGCCATGCAGACCAATTTGATGCAGTGTGCAGCGTATGGTCTGAGCACTGACAGGCTGACCCCTCACCCCTTCAAGCTCTGCAGCAATGCTGGCAGCACTAATATGTCTATTTCCTAAAGACAACCTATGGATATGACACTGAGCACATGCACTCAACTTCTTTGGTCGACCATGGCGAGGCCTGTTCTCAGTGGAACCTGTCCTGTGAAACCACTGTATGGTCTTGCCCACCGTTCTGCAGCACAGTTTCAGGGTCTTGGCAATCTTTATGTAGAGCAACAATTCTGTTTTTTTCAAATCCTCAGAGAGTTCTTTGCCATGAGGTGCCATGTTGAACTTCCAGTGACCAGTATGAGAGAGTGTGAGAGCGATAATACCAAATTTAACACGATAATACCAAATTTAACACACCTGCTCCCCATTCACACCTGAGACCATGTAACACTAATGGGTCACATGACACCGGGGAGGGGAAATGGCTAATTGGGCCCAATTTGGACATTTCCACTTAGGGGTGTACTCACTTTTGTTGCCATGGTTTAGACATTAATGGCTGTGTGTGTTGAGTTATTTTGAGGGGGACAGCAAATTTACACTGTTATACAGGCTGTACACTCACTACTTTACATTGTAGCAGAGTGTCATTTCTTCAGTGTTGTCACATGAAAGATAAAACAAAAATATTTACAAAAATGTGAGGGGTGTACTCGTGTGAGATACTGTAAGTGTATTGCATTACTCCACAGCCATAAAACTCACATTAAAGGGATACCAAACTCGGGAAAAAAGTACAGGTGAAATGATAGGAACAATTAAAAAATACTTACTGCCCTCATTCTCATCTCTCAAACCGTTATGGTTTGAGAGATATGAGAAAATAAAGTCCTCAGCTCCCGCCCCTTTCTGCCTGATGAGCTGTAAAGCTGTCAGAGTCAGAATCCGGTCGCCCGACTTTATTTGGTTCTTCATGAGTGCTGACATTGGGATATCTAACTATAATTAAATGCAAGCCAGGCACACGTTGTAGACCATTCTGATGAAGTAATTATAGTTAGATATCCCGATGACAGCGCTTCTGGAGAGCCAATGTCTGGTCCCGGAAGCAGGATCTCATGACGTCCGCTATACAGCGGACGCATGAGAAGGGGGAGGGAGCGGAGGTCTTTATTTTCTTACATCTCTCAAAACAACCGGGGGGGGGGGACACACAAAGGTGTGATAACGAGGTGATAAAGTGGAGATAACTTCACCAGTGATATCAGTTCTCCAATTTTTATGTTACTCTGCTGAGCCTATGCACTAAGATTTCTCAAGTGGGATAAATCTTAGTGCATGGACTCCATAGAATAACACTGGACTGGAGAAGTGATATCACTGGCGAAGTTATCTCCACTTTATCACCGCTTTATCATGCCTTAGTGTATAATCCTGAGGATTTCTCTTTCTTTTCCTTTCTGGTAGAAATGGCATCAAGTCAGAGATTAAAGAAACAGTTAATGGTGCATATCATGCAGTATATAACCCTGGACTCTCCATATCCTGAGATTTTGGCCCTCCACCTTTCAGCCTGAGATTTGGGCTAAAACTTGAGAGTTCCCAGGCATTATGTACATTTTCTTAGAATTATATCATAATTTACTAATGTTTAAAGGGATAGTAATACTTCGTTTTATCTTTATTTTATTTTGTAGGCATTAAAAAAATATGAAGAACGATATAAGTCTTATCTCTCAAACCTTTATGGTTTAAGAGATATTCACAAGCAAAGTATCCCCCCCCCCCCCGTTCGGCCAGATCAGAAGGGAGGTGCCCAGGTAGACTGCAGAGAGGGACAATCTTCAATTAAGATAAGGGAAAAAGCTGAAAAACTTGTCAAGGGGGGAAGGGCTTTCATTGTTTTCATACAAAGAAGATTATCCCCTTCTGGTATCTGTCTAGTCTTACAACTAGATTCACATCTGAGAAGAGATGGCTTACACTAGGAAAAAGGGGCGGGGAGGGGAAACTTTGCTAGTGAATATCTCTTAAACCATAAAGGTTTGAGAGATAAGACTTATATCGTTCTTCATGTTCTTTTAATGCCTACAAATAAAATAAAGTTAAAACGAAGTATTACTATCCCTTTAAACATCAGCTTCATGGTTATTTCTGTAATATATAATTTTGTTATTACTGTACTATGTATTTTATTAAGTTTGCACTTATTGGGGGTGGACCTACGGATTTGCCAGAGCAGCTGTCATGGACTTCCCCCAGTGTATGCAGTACTCGGACAGTGTATATGTGGTTCTGTGATTACCAGCGGTACAGGGGACAAGGCTGTGTGTCAGAGAGTGCATATGTGGTTCTGTGACTACTAACTTTCACAAACTGACAGTTGGGCATGCTTGCAGTAGATAGTATGTTCACTGTAGTGAATGTGATGCCAGCAAGCCCTGCATGCCAGGGTCATATCACATGCTGGGAAATGTTGTGTAATTGCACCATTTCCTCTATGTCTTGTTTAACATCTAAGGACCAGAAGGGTGTACAATGAATTGCAAAGCAATTTGATGCATACCCTTCTGGTTCTTACAGGGTTAACACATTGCAATGAACATGGCACAGAGAAAAGGAACACCCGAACATTGCCCCCACCCTTTGGTGGCATCAGTTATAAAGGGTGGAATTTTGGCATCTATAATAGTAAACTAACATTACATAGGCGTAGGGTCTGAAAAAAGATTCTGGCTCCTAATAAAGCTCTTAATCCTTTTCATACATTAAACAGATTGAAATTTAATTATGTACAAATTGGAATGCACTAATGTGATTTAATGCTAAAAGAGGCACTGGAACCATTTTTTTGTGTACTGTGCTTGCCTGAAGCATATGTACTAGGGTATCTATGCAGACAATTCTCCTTCTTATGCCTATTTAGTCAAGCCTTATTTTTCATCATGTAGTGTGAGGAGGGGCTGCTTTAAGACTGTGGTGGGCCCTAGGCGAAGCTTATGCTAATAGGCCCCCCCTTAACTCTTTGAGTGTCACAGGGTTATGCAACTTTCCTCTCTAGCAATCAGAGGGTTAACATCCCGTGCTCCACCCTGTCAGACTGCCACTGAAACTCAGAGGGCGACCTTCAGTGGCAATGAGAGCACAAGACTGAAAAATACTATGGGACTATGAGAGGGCTCAGCTGCACATGGGCCCACTGGCACTGCTGGCTCAGACCAACCCACCTCTGCCTGTTTGCTCTGACCTCACTGGTTATTAACAATGCCTCCTTTGGTGGGCCCCCTTTTGAGAGTGGGCCCTGGGCAAATACCAACAATGCCCACTGGTTAAAGTGGCCCTGTATTAAGGAGCAGAGGAAATTGTCATATAAATACACTGTGTGCACAATTATTAGGCAAGTTGTATTTCTGAGGATTAATTTTATTATTGAACAACTACAGTGCTCCCCGTCAATCCAAAATGTTACGAAACCGTAAGCCTGAATATTTAAGAAAGTAAAAGTGAGGTTTTGGCTTTCTTAGATGAATATATTTGTATGCACAATTATTATGCAACTAAATGAAAAATTATAATTTTCCCCTCTTACGTGTTTATTCTCATCTATTAAAGTAAGAATACTAAACAAACAACTCAAAATTTACAAATAAACATTTGTGACATTTCCCCCAAAAAATCAGTGACCAATATAGCCACCCTACTTTTCAATAACAGTCATAAGCCTTTCATTCATGGAGTCTGTCAGTTTCTTGATCTGTTGACGATCAATTTTTTTTGTGCAGCAGCAACAACCTCCCAGACACTGTTCAGAGAGGTGTACCCTTTTCCTTCAGTGTAAATCTGCCGTTTAAGAAGGGCCCACAAGTTCTCAATAGGGTTTAGGTCAGGTGAGGAAGGGGGTCATGTCATTACTTTATCATCTTTAAGGCCTTTACTGGCTAGTCACGCAGTGGAGTACTTTGATGCATGCGATGGAGCATTGTCCTACATAAAAATCATGGTCTTCTTGAAAGAAGCAGACTTTTTCCTGTACCATAGCTTGAAGCAAGTGTCTTCTAAAAACTGTCAGTAGGTTTGGGAATTGAGTTTGAGTCCATCTTCAACCCGAAAAGGACCAACTAGCTCATCTTTGATAATACCAGCCCATACCAGTACCCCTCCTCCACCTTGCTGGTGTCTGAGTCGAAGTGGAGCTCTGTGCCCGTTACTGATCCAGCCACGGGCCCATCCATCTGGACCGTCAAGAGTCACTCTCATCTCACCAGTCCATAAAACCTTTGAAAAATCTATCTTCGGATATTTCTTGGGCCAGTCTTGACGTTTTAACTTATGTGTCTTGTTCAGTGATGGTCGGGTTTTCATAAAAATGATGATATGGTCAAAATACTCACTTGCCTAATAATTGTGCACACAGTGTATTCCATTTTCCTACTGTAAGTGTGGCATCTGGGATTTCCATGCATTAGAGTCTAAATGATGGTGGAGTATGTGCACCAGTATTTAATAAAGTGATTGTTCATACCCCGAAATGCACGAACAGTGGGGGTAACTAAAGGGAAGCAGTTGTGCTGATGCTCAGACTTCATAAGCACCCCATCTGACCCAGAATCCAATAGATTATAGTTGTGCAACTGTTAAAATAACACAATGCGTTGGAGACCTCTCCAGCATTCATTAAGGCTGGACTTCCTGGGGTGGATCAAAAGAGTCCCAGGTATAGCTTTATTATTCTGTGTACATATAGCAGTTGGTACTTTATAAATAAAATTCTGTATCAGTGCTGGTCTAGAGGCTGCCCTAGGGCCTCGTGTCCCTCAGAGACTTCTCCAGTGACCCCCAATGTATTCTCAGGTACAGCAGGAAGAGGAGGAGATAATTTGTCTGTATCACATCGCACATATATCCTATTATCCCATCAAGAAGACGCCCTCTACCTTTCATTCCATAGAACACATCCCTTTACACTTTTATACCGGAGACTATTAGAGTAAAAATGATATCTTTATTGGCTAACTGAGTGGCTTTGGATGCAAGTTTTCAAGACAACCATGGGCTGGATTCTATTGCAGGTGCTAATTTTATGTCTTCCTTTATCTCCAGGTTTCCCCATAGACTTCAATAGAATATTTCTTGATAAAACGGGAGTGTAACATTTATTTCCTGCAATAGAGTCTAGCCCTAGGTCTCTTCTTCAGGTGTAATAAGAATGAAAGCTGAATATACAATACATGACTAAAACTCATGCACATAATTTTAACATCTAAATTAAAATGATGTGCATGGGTTTTAAAGTCATGTATTGTGCATTTAGCCTTCGTTCGTATTATGCCTGAAGAAGACACATGGGCCTCGATTCAAACGTTGAAGTTAAAACAGGCCAAACAGTAAAAACCAGCACCGTGTAAATTGCAAACGTGGGTTTTACAGCTATTCAGATGTTGAACCACGGCAAAACAAAACCGGCGTAGACAGCACATTTCATCATACTAACAAAAATTACTTTGTCTGCTTCTATTCAACTATGCCTTCAACTACAGCCTAAAAAACGCGCTAAACGTCAATGTCCAAGGAAATAGGTGTACTTTTGATGACAGAAAGTCAAGTTAAAGGAATAGTAATGTTTCACAAAAACAGCAGCTCCAATAAACCTTCATATTATTTGAGCCATAGAGAGGGTTATTTCATACTGTCAGAGTTGTCATTCAAGAGTAATTAAATGATAAAGTATCCCCCTCCTGTCCCTTTTATCTAGTGTAACACTGCTCACCTCAGATGTGGAATCTGGTCCTAGGACCAGACAGCTTACAGCAAGGACACAATCTTCTTACTGTGACCATAAGGAAAACCCTGCCCCCTTGACAGGTTTTTCAGGTTTTTCCCTTGTACTCACTGAAGATTGTCCCTCTCTGTGATCCATCTGGGCAGTCTTGCTGCTCTGAGGTGAACAGTTTTACACTAGTTAAAAGGGGTGGGAGGGGGGTACTTTATTATTCAATTACTCTTGAACTACAACTCTGACAGTATTGAAATAACACTCTCTATGGCTCAAATACTATGAAGATTAATTGGAGCTGCTTTTAGTGTGAAACATTATTATTCATTTAAGTGTTAGATGGCCTAGATTCGCTAAAGGTTGATGCTGTGGCAATATGATTTTGTCTATGTATTCAAAACACTTTAACATTTCATATACAAGGAGGGCAGTATATGTCAAATAAAAACAGAGAAAGAAGAATGTGTGCCCCTCTGGCACTGAAAGGGTTAAAATGTCAAAGGGGGGCACTGTATGTTGGATTTCTAACATGTTGTGCAGCATGGGGAACAACACCATTGTGTGTTAGCCCCGTATACATTGCCTAATACCCCCATCCTTTTCCCCTTGCCCACTTCTAGCCACAAATCCCCCATGGCCTCTGCCTGGGCAAGGGGAAAAGGCCGGAGAGGGTCAGACAATGTACATGGGGATCTGTGGTTATCAGTGGGCAAGGGAAGGGGGGGCAAGCAGTGTATATGGGGTTCTATGACTACCACTGGGCAAGGAAAGAAGACTGGGGGTGTTAGGCAGTGTATATGGGACTAACACACAATGGTGTTGATCCTCATGCTGCACAACATGTTAGAAATCCGACATACAGTGCCCACCTTCTACATATTAACTCCCCCCTTTGTAATTTGAAATATATAATGCTCCCATCCCACATACTAACTTTCTCCATTTGTATTTCGACATATAGTGCTACCATCCGACATTATTTTTTCTCCAATTGTATTCGACATACACTGCCATGCTTGTATATGAAATGTTGAAGTGTTTCAAACACATTGACAAAATCATATTGCCGCAGCATCAAGCTTTAGTGAATCTAAGCCATCTAACGCTTATCTTGACACTTCTCCATTTGTTTGGGTGTTTTCAGGGGTTAACTTGACCCATCTCCATTTGTTATATCCTTAGAGAGCATGCGTGAATGTATTTTGCTCTGCTTTTGTGGACACACCAATGGTTTTGAAATCGTTGTTGTGACTTATATTCCTCAACTATGAGATGCAGGATTACAGACAGAAATGTTTTAAAAAAACACGCGGTAAAACTGAACTCATGGATTTGAAAACCACTTGCACGTTATTTTTAGTTGATTATTATGGGCTTTTTATTGACTGGCGGTGTGTAGAAATACCACCAGTTTTGTTTTAGTAATGTGGGCATTTGAATACAGAAATCTGACTTAAAAAGCTACAATGACTTAGAACAACATTTGAATCAAAGCCCTAGTTGTCTTGAAAGCTTGTATCCAAAGCCACTAAGTTAGCCAATAAAGGGATCATTTTTACTCTACTAGTTTCCTGCATTTTCTATGGCTAACATGGTGTCATACTGTGCATTATACTTATATACTGCTCCACCTTAACCACTTGCGTGCTAAAGCAGTCTTTAGTACAATGCTAAACTATTTCTTGCAGATCTCATTAGAATACAAGGATTGAATCTAATTTTTTTTTTACAATAACTTTTTTTTAACCCCTTGCCTCTCTGGCACTCAGGGTTAACCATAATGTGCTGTCCACTGGTGGTGCTGAGGGCAACCTATGTACAGTTTGGGGGTTAACTTGGTAAATTTACTAAAAAACGCACTCCTATTGTCAGGAAAGGTACAATATATAAGAAAGACAGCTAAAATTCACCAGTAAATCTGATACAAAAAAGAACTGTATGATCATCCCTTCCGTTTTCAATGGTTCTGAAGGTAAATCCTGTGTTTCATTTTTAAACCTGTCTTCTTTACAATTTTGGACAAAATACACAAGTGAAAAATGGAGCAAGAGTGGGGCAAGTCAATCATACTGTACGGTACAATAAAAAATTCCCCAAATTTCCATTGATTTAAATGCTACTTTTTACCCATTGAATGACAGAGAAGTCTTCATCACATTGCTAAGAATTCGGAGGGCTAGAAGACGTATTTAAATCAATGGACAATTGTTTCCATGCATTTGATTTGCCCCAGAATTGCTACACATTTCTTTTTTACATCTTACCCTTCGAGTGCCAGTGAGCTGTCAAGCATGTGTATGTCCTCCCTGATATTTAATAAGAATAAATGATACATACATCGATTATTGGGCCTATCCCTTTAATTGTGTCCTGTAGAATCATAGAAGCTGACTGCAGATTAGTACCAATTGGCCCATCTAGTCTGCCCATTTCCCTAACTAGTTAAAAGACTCAGACATTTTATTTTTCCAGTAGTCATACATGTATATATTTTATATCAAGATATCTTTTACCCTTTGAGTGCCAGAGAGGTGGCCAACATAATGAGTTGGCTACCCTTCTGGCACTCAAAGGGTTAAAGTGATAGTACTGTTTCACAATAAAAGCAGCTCTGATTAATCTCCATATTATTTGGCCCATAGAGAGTGTTATTTCTATACTGTCAGAGTTGTCGTTGAAGAGTAATTGAATGATAAAGTATCCCCCTCCCACCCCTGCTGTAACTCTGCTCACCTCAGATGTGGAATATGGTCTGTTGACTGGACAGGTTGTAGCAAGGGACAATCTTCTTACTTTGAGCATAAGGAAAACCATGCCCCCTTGACAGGTTTTTCAGCTTTTTTTCTTATGCTCACTGAAGATTGTCCCTCTCTGCGATCCATCTGGACAGACTTGCTGCTCTGAGGTGAGCAGTGTTACATTAGTAAAAGGGGCGGGAGGGGGATACTTTATCATTCATTTACTCTTGAACTACAACTCTGACAGTATTGAAATAACACTCTCCATGGCCCATATACTAAGAAGATTAATCGGAGCTGCTTTTTTTGTGTGAAACATTACTATCCCTTTAATTCATTGTGTTTTAGCCCTTTCTGCTTCCACTGGGAAGCGATTCCATGTATCTATCATTTTCTCTATAAAGTAATTTGCTCTTATTTTGCCACCCTCTAATATTAGGTCATGTCCTACAGAACCAAACAGAGTGTCATCTCATGGATCAAAACAAGGTATCTGCCCATGTGCTCCCCACCAATATACCCATTGTAGATGTTACACTCTGCATATCACATGACCTCTTGGGACACAGTGTCCTTGTTCCTCTGTAAAAAAAGCCTCTCTGTGTTCCCTTAGTGGGAGAAGGGCAGTGCCAGGGGGTGATAGAGGAAGATTATTGTGATCTTCTATCACAATATGCAGCCACCTGTTCCATGCAACTGCTCCTACACTGTGCACGTACACATGATGCTCATAAGATCTCTTATGAAAAAATGAGTGTATTCTCTTGGATGCTTGAGATGTCTCCAACTCAGAGATATCTCAATAATCCAAGGGATTAAAAAGGAGCAGATCCTTTTTATGCAGTATCCTTCCCTACAGGACTTTGCATACGCCACGTACTGTACTGGCCTATTACCCAAGCACCGGGTTGCATCTCACTGATAGTTACCTCTGACTGCAATTTTCCTTAAAGGATTAGTGAACATTTTTTATGAAAATATTTCTATAGGGTTTTTCCTGATAAGTAATCAGGGAAACTCTACTGCGGGAAGATGTTTCATTCAAATATTATTAAAGCTCAAACTGTAAGCAGCAGTAGCAGCAACTGGTGTCCAAAAATACACATGCTTATTTATAATACACTCTATGACCCACTGACTGTGGGTCTCCATAGAAATTTGTGAGAACAATAGAAATAGAATAGAAACAGTGGTGTGCAAAAAACAAAAACGAGTTTGGGCTGTAATAACATTTTTATGAAATATCTCCCAATGGCGGGACTACTGCTCTTTCCTTTTGCAGGAAAGTCCATGTAACACATATTTGATTTTCACACAAAATCATTTACTGCTTCTTTAACCTTTTGACTGCCAGCAGGATTGGATACCCCTCTGGCACTCAAAGGGTTAATGGCAACCTTACACAGAATAATCTCTTATTTGAGCCTAACGTAATGCCATTCACAAGACAGGGTCAAAACAATGCCAGCTTACCGAGGAGAAAAAACAAGCAGAATTAAAAGTAGGTAAAATAATCTTTTAGTGACATGTGACATGCCAAGACCGTGACGGCGGTCCGGATTTTAAAGATCGGTGATGGTCTTGGCAAGTCATGGAATTCTGGGCTGGTAGCATGGCTGCACACCGCTCTGTCATCACAGAATTCAGCATGAAAAAAGCTCCATGGTCCTTAACGGCCACCCCCTGCCAGATCAGGTGATCATTAAGAGGTTGAGCAGTTTTAAAGTCTTTAATGCTAGAGACATGTCCAACACATTAGAGGAATGTACAAATCTACCAGCAAAACTCACTGTCTGCTTCTGCTGTAATATATCATATATATAAAGGGATAGCAACACTTCATATGGAAAAAATATATATTACAGGGTGTATACTGCTGAGTAAAGCAAGGGTACTATCACTAATGAATGATGTTTTATTCAAAAGAAGCTCAGACTTGCATTTTCGGGTACAATTCTTCCACCGTTTGAAATGTTATGGCGGTGCTGTTGCTACATGAACGTCTCTGGTCAGTTGACCATAAACCTCCATATGATGCTGTAGCAACAGCGCCAATGTAACATTTCAGGATTTATAGGTACTGCGCACAAAACAATGCATGTTTAAGCAGTAATAACTGCTGAATAAAACATATGTCAGCAATGGGAGTGCCCTTTTTTACTCAGCAGGATAAGTCCTCAGATATATATTTCTTTCAATATCACTATCCCTTTAACCCTTTGAATGCCAGAAGGTTGTACACCACCAACTTCCACTCAAAGGGTTAAAAACCATGCACCTTCCTTTTTTTGGGGTATGTACAAATGTGTATGATCACATTAGTGTACAACAGTGCACAAACTCTGCCACTGTTAACCTCTTTGAGTGTCAGAGGGGTTTGCTTTGCTTTGCAATGCGTGCATACCCCATTTGGCACTCAAAGGGTTAAGACTTTAATGCCTCCCCTATAGCATTTCGACAACGACGAGTTTAACTATGATTTCCTCTGAGCCTCGTTAGTACATAGCGTGAAACAAGGGGGAGAGAATTGGAATGCCCTGAAACAGCAATACATTCCTCCATTAGCCTCACTTGACATAAGCACCAAAAGGAGGTACATTTTCTACTTAGGAGCACAGTTATAGCTATACAACCCCCCCACCCCCTTTGTGAGGGAATGCACTGGAGATATCTCTAACACCCAGTGCTTTCACAGCATTTTTTTCAAGCCTAGGCAGAAGTAAATGCACCTGCTGCTTCTGATTTCAAGCACATATACATACATGTGTACGTAAATTTTCATGTGTACTTTTACAATAAACCACTGAGAGGTTTATTCATCAAGCAAAGAGAAGACAGCAAGCGAATTGTACCAGTTGGCCAGGACAACTCATCTGCTGCTATAATATACCGGGCATCAAATCCCTATACCTGTACTTATTTATTGATGCTCAGGGCTGGAATACAGTATGAGAGCTCCTAGGTGCTCTTAGTTTCACTCCCACTCCTTCTATGACCCAGCCCCATCCTATATTGCCTGGTTTTAGCCTATAACGAAGAAGCACAAAATTCTTATGTCTTTGGATGCTACAGAGGTCTCCCCACATTAATTTACAATTTGTGGAAGATCCCTTGAGCATCCAAAGGGTTATATCATGACCAAAAAAGCTGTACATAAACTGCTAAATAAGCTACCAAAAAGCAAGAGCAGGTGCTTTGGTATTGCTGTGGTCTCACCCACAGCTCCAAATGTGGGTGTGGCTAGCACAGTTGAGGCACCAATGAAAATTTGGATCTCTAGGAGTTTTCCTACTGTGCCTAATGGGAAAATCTGGCAATGCAGACAACCTAAGTACATAGTGGCATACACAACTTCGCTAAGACACAACTTTAATATGAACAGGCCATAATGCCATCACTATAACAGTCATAAGAAAAAGGAGCATTTTATTAAATAGGACGCAGAATAATACCACATCCTGAAATGCCCATGTACTCCCAGACTGCCTGGCCCTTGAAGCAAGAGGCACGAAGTGGTACAATTTTTCATGTGAAACTCTTAGTACATAGGCAGGAGCAGCACACAAACCAGTTTTATGCACTGATTTTAGTGAAAATATATATTTGTACATACTATTAGCATATCAGGTAAGCTGAATTCTGCAATCATTTGGTAAAAATTGTTGTGATGGGGGAGCACAATGGCTAGGAAACCAGGAATGAGAGTGATTTCTGTGTTAAAAGTCCAGCTCTATGCTGGCTGCATATACTACTGCGTACGTTTAGGCGTATATATTTGTGCCACTGACTAATATAGGATATAGTAGCCATAATTTCTTTGGCATATCCTTTTACACTCTCATTGATAGTTGAGTGAGTAGTAGAAATCATTCACACATTGATAAATTGACATATGGAGGATACACGTACATGTATTTAACTGAATATTTTGCTACTGATAAGTATATCTGTTTTTATACATTTCCCATGTAGCAACACAGTATTCGTCTACAGCCTTCTGCACCATGCCTGAGTAATATCCTTTCATTAATCCATCCCAATCACTGCTATGCCACTGACCCCCTCCCTTCCATTTCTACAGCTATACCATTACAGGCTGGGAGACACACAACCCTGTTACAGAGCCTGACGTCCTGCACTCTCTCCATTACAGACCCATCACGCAATTAGTTATTCCATTAATCTCAATCCTGGCATGAAGCACCACCTGCTCACTCAGTACAGCTTGAAACACAGCTGTGCCACTGCGCCATCCTCTGCTGCTCCGATACACACACACTACCTCATCCCTGGTGTGTAGTGTCTTTTTGCTGCCCTATAATTTAGACATCAGAAAAATGTTATCCCAGTTCTGTGTGACCTTTATAAGCAGAGAAATCATTGTCCATCAGCTTGATAATGTCATGGACCATTCTGTGTTATTGCTTTGCATGGATCCAGCTGTTCCATTGCTTAAACATGCCCTTTCCCTACTATCCAGGTACTACCTGCCATACCCCGCTTAGATTATGACCTGATTTCTGCTATACACTACCCACGGTTTTTCCGGTGCAGTACACAACATACATATTGATTCTGCTATTCAGCCTCAATCCTGCCAATTAGCCCCCTCTGCTTTTCTAGTACAGTCCTTGCTCAACCCCCAGAAAAAGGTTTAACTCTAACACGGTAACCCTTTCACACCTCTCTCTGCTATACCATATCAAACCCTGTCAGTGAGCCAGTGATCTGGCTGTCTAAAAACATACACAAATAGCATGTAACCCATTCTCTGCCAGGTAGTTGCTGACACTGTTGCCAGAATAAAGGGTTAATTATGGCAAATAGCTTCCCTCATCTCCATTCGCAGATCTATTACACAGAAAAATGCCCTCAACCTTTCCTTGCTGCAGCCCCCCTGTAGCCAAAATAAAGGGGCTCCACCCAACCTAGCTGTGCCCACTGACTGCACCTTTCTCTCACCCTCTGCATGTTTTTTTATTTTTATTTTTTGAGACAGCTCTACCTTTTTCAGCCTCAGCCCCCCTCATCAGTTTCAGTCTGGGCCCCCTCACCTGTGCACTCAGCAGCAGGAGACAGCTAACACAGAGCAGGGTGGGCTTCATTCTCTTGCAAGCACCCATGTCGCCTCCTGCCCTCTTCTCCTGTGGGTGTCTGTCTGTTTAGGTGCCTGGGTGATGCCGATGTTACCAGGGCTGTCTCTCTCTCTTTGGTCTGAGGATGTCTCTGCCACAGCCGGTGTCACAGACACTCTCTGCCTGCCTGCAGATGCTGTGTGTGTCAGTCAGCCTCTTGTTTATCACAGATACTGTATCTATGCCTCTCTCTCTCTGTCTCTCACAGATACTGTGGGTGCATCTGTCTCTCAGTTTGCATATCCCACAGATGTTGAGTATCTCTGTCTGTCTCTTTGTAGAAGCCTCGTTCTGCTATACAAAGACCTGCCCCATCCCCCCTCCTCATCTGTCTTTTTCTCTCTCCTCCCCTCTGTCTCTCTCTCTCTCACACACTCTCTCTCTCTTTCTCTCTCTCCTCCCATCCGTCTCTCTATCACTTTCTCCTCCCTCCCTCTCTCTCTCTCCTCCCTTTCTCCTCCTAGGGAGATTTGTATCTGTCTCCACAAAAGCAGAAGGAAATGGCATGAAATATTTAATAACAATGCAGAGTGACAGAACCCAGCAGACGTACACAGAATATATACTCCTCTAAAGCTCCTGCCTGCTAAAGTCTCAGGGAAAAATATCCTTCCTCTTCCCAAATTAACATCTTAGAATAGGGAAATAGATTACATGGAAAACTGAAACATGGGTGGAGAGTTAAGTGGTATATGCCCTTTCAGATAGGGCACTGATGTACAGATTCAAGGTACAGGTTGTCTGTGTGTCACCCAGAATCCTTAGCAACAGAGATAGAATCTCACCAATGAGGCCTTCAACCTATGCTCACTTACCCGCTACACTTCTTCACACAAATAGATTAACAGTTTAAGAACCAGGGATCCTATTTGCAAAGCAATGCACTGCACATTTCTCTGGTTCTTAAAGGGTTAAGGTATCAAGTATCTAGCAGATGGGGTTGTCCTCCAGCTGGTAAAAAATTAGCTTGGAGCCAATCCTATATAATAATTCGCTAGGA